>JARFJB010001739.1:0-627500 GCA_036346205.1 Vesta saturnalis | reverse complement strand
CTGCCAATCCTTCTTTTCCTTTTCATTTAGTAGTTTGTTTCCTAACCACATTCTTACCATCTTTATTTTGGATGGGATGTATACTAACCCTAAACCGCCTTGCGTAATGAAGACATACAAATGCATCTGGAAAGTGCAGTGTTTTCCCGTCCATATGTACGAGTAGGTAATTTATCTTTGTAAATTGTAACGGGAGTTTTAGAAAAATCAAAAGTTCGCACTGAACTATACGAGATTAGATAGAGTAGGTATATTATTTTTCTGGATAAAGAAATGGTTATTGTTTATTTGTATTTGAATGTAATTAATATTAAGATGAAAAGCTTGAGTTTATTTCAATAAGTTACCTATATATTCAATTTGAAAACATTTAAAATACGCGGCATTTGCAAGTGCAATGATGTGTTGGAAGGGAATGACGCTGTCATAATCATGATGTGCAGTTTTTAAAACAGTCTCGTTAAGTAAGCGATCAAAATCAGTCGCATAAAATCAGAGTTGATAGTTGTCGGTCGATTGGCGCCACGGCATAAATGACATTGTATTGTTAAGTGGCCCTATAAAGTGTGAAAATTACAAATAAAAATTAATTAGCGGTATAATAGGGAAGAAGTCGAAAATTACCTTCCTTATTAAAATAATGAGTGCAAGTATTGGCAAGTTGGTGATAATACAAAGGATTGCACCATAATTTGAGAGTCGCATTAAAGGTGACGTAATAAGTGAAGATAACGCGTTTATATGTATCAGAGCCGTAATCAATTGTGTTTAAATAGTGAACAATAAATATAATAGACTAATCCAAATTGGTAAATCAAAGTATAAAGGGCAATAACTCGAATTTATTGATGTATAAAAAGGGAGCACTCGCGGCTTGTAAATAGCTTGAATTTGTTGCGCAAGCTATTTGTGGTTCAACTGAACAATTAAGTAAAAACGGGACAGTGTAAATATATCAAGCATTTATTAAAAAAAATCATTAAGTTGTGGAAAGAAAATTGGAAGCGTCCTCTATAACAAACAGATAAGGAGAACAAAGGAAGCGGTTCCAAGTTGGCGGGAAGGTGGCATCATCGGAGTAGTCACAGCCTAGTTGAGGCCTCTTCACCGATCAAAGGAACGCAAGCATTACATCATCAGGTTTTCAACAAAAATAACAAGTAAGAACCCTCTTTGTTTGTGTGAATAAATAAAACGTTTCTGTGTTGATTTTCTCGAGACCTTACATTTGACTATCACAATTAAACGAAAAACAATACGTTTAATTCTGATAAAGATTTTACATGTTAGTTTTAAGAATATTGTTTTACATTATAGGTTTGATTTTTGTATATATTTGTAAACAACGCATTGATGCATTTTCGTTCAGATTGGGAATTTAATTAAATAAGTATATCCCTTGATTTACTTTTATTGCTAAAGATTATTAATATTAAAGGCTTATACAAATGTTGAATATATAGGTCAACTCAATAGGAATCCAGATAAATAAATAAATCGAAATGAGCATAACTTTGGTTAATGATAACAGTGATCATTTCTTCATTTTAACTTTGAGCTAGCCGTCGCAACTAATTAAGAAAGGAATGCGCAAACGTAACGCTTAAAATTCATTTACGCAATCTGAAATTCAATAGCAAGCGAAGTGAAATTTAACTTGTAAATGATATCTTTATAAATTGAACCCATTCAGTTTTAATAAAACGTAATAAAAAATAATCATTTTGAGTTTCACAATAGCGATATTAAATTTTTTTCAATAATTTTGAAATTATAAAAAAAGTTTAAAAGAACTCAAATCTTATTCTTTGGAACGGGTTAAACCAACAAAAGTAATAAGGGTATTAAGCCCGTTGCAAAATGCAGTTGTTGATGAGTGATTGATAGACAATGAAGAGTGTGCCATTGTTTTGGTGCTATGAATTGATTGATAACGATTTTACGTCCAATAATAGTTAATGATGGCAATCTTCTTCTCCATTTCATAACAGTAGTATCCAGTGCATGTGAGAAATTGGTGAATGTTTCATTCGACAACGTGATTCGCAGTATTTTTATTTCCGTTGACCAGGTTATGTTCAACGGGGTATCTTTCCTTTTCTTCCAAGCACCTGCCCATAAACCTTTACACTTATTTAAATTTAGTTCTAAACGGATTGCTCGGCGTATCTACGGTAACGTTTCACTACGGTATTGAAATCATTACTGGAAAAGAATGTCGAGACTTCGTCCGCGTACACACTAACTGTTATCTTTATAGAAGTCTGAGTACTAGGAAAAAGGAAGCCTGGGAGAGTTCACAATAATGTAAGTAGTGGTAATGGGTAGCCTTGTCTAATGCCGGTCTCAAAATTAATGGTAATCGTTAATACTGAACCTAGTCTGACATGACTGATTGTATTAGTGTATAGCATGTTACTAAACTTTGTTTAAAAACATTTCCAAAATTCATTTTTTTTTCAATAATACTCGTGACTAATTTTGTTGAAAGCTGACTTTTGATCTAGATTAATAACTGCTTGGTTGGCATAGTTTATTAATTCTATATGCAGGTGTATATCATACATTGATCTATTTGAGATTGCGTAACTGTGGCGTTTGAAATAATGTTTAATAATCTTGTTGATAAAGCTTTGGAATATATTTTATAATCAGTACACAACAGGGAAATGGGTCGCCAATTACTTATTTCCATTAGGTCGCCACTGTTCGGTAACTAATTAAGACTAATTCAGGACTTGGTGGATGAACGAGGCAGTTGTTTCACTTCGCTTGCTTTTTGTACCATTTGAAGGTATTTATGTTTTAAAATATCCCAGAAAGAAGTATAAAACTGTACTGTTAAGCCGCTTACGCCGGGTACGCTGTATACGTTTAAAGAGTTACGTTCGCCTATCATTCTCAAATGAAGTAGGAAGGTTTTTATGCAGTAAGTTTAAGTCATCACTTTTATTTCCTTTTTCTCGAACATTTTTCGGAAATGATTATTTACGATTTTACATAACTTTGATGAATTTTTCGACAACATCGTTGTTGTACCTCAAAACGAGTAGGGGTTTAAGAGTTGTTTTTAACTTCTTGTTTACAGTTGGTCGGTCACCACATTGATCAAACGTGTAGTATTTTGTTGTCCTTAATTTCCTCTCACTAGATCTCTTGCACGCGTCTTTCATTTTCTCGATTAATTCTAGTAATTTCTAGTAATTTTCCTTTTCGGTGTCGTCACTTTTATCGTTAGTAATTATCTGTATGTCTTGGTGTTTTTTGTTTGCTTTGTCTTTAATTTTAAGCTTAAGTTGATCCCACCACAACACGATATTGGTTACGTTGTTACAATCATCACTTTCGGACACTCAAAAAGTCTTCATTATGTCTAGGAGCTGTATTTATCTTCAAGTAAAAGATTTCAATACGGTGGCAGGTTAACAATTTTAGTTGTTTTGAAAAAAACAGAAACTGCTAAATGAACAGAAAAGGAACTGTGTAATGCGAACGACTTTAAAGAGGAACTAAATTATTGAAACAATATATTCTGTCAAATCGTGAAGCTGTACTTGGTTTACCTTTTGTAACGTATGCGAGTCCACCTTTATCTTTATTGAAAAAATTCCAGCAACCTGGCAACCTTGCGTTCTTGATGAAAGTACTAAAATCGCTTGAAAAGTTAAGATTCCTTTCAAAATAGCCTCTCCGATCTAAACGACAGTTTTCCGTGCAGTTAAAATCACCACTAATTATTATTTTGTGGCTGCTATTAGTAATTCTAGAAAGGGAATTTAATGTCGACAAAACGTTAGTAGCAGCGTCATTGTTAATTTTTGCAAACATGAATCAACCAGGATAGTATGATCCATTATTTTTGACACCAACAACTGTTCTGCTGTAATTTGTAGTATGTTTGTTTATAAAAAAATTGCAAGATCCAGTATTTAGTGCTAGAGGTACATCTGAAAAATTGGATTCTTGAAATAAAACAACATCTGGTAAATGTATGTTTAAAACATGTTTAGTTCAATGCATTTAAAATCATTTCTTCAGCTCTTAGCATTGAGAGTAATTATCTTTAAATTTTCTCTTTCCATACTGGAGGACATTCCTTACAACGCTTAAGGGGGTATTGCAGCCTTTCACGAGATTTAAAAACTCATAGAACGTAATGTAGTCAAGCACTAAATTGTCTTCTTTTGAACATAAATCCTTCATTTCATCGTAAAATTCTATCGGCGACGGTGGATCTACTTCACTCTTTTTAGTTTTCAATTGGGTACCAAGCTTAGCGGGATTTATAAAGCCATGAGGTTCTTTTTTACATTTTTGAGTGTTTGTGTCAGAGTCTGTTGCTTCGTTTCTGAGGTCAGGGTTCGGATAATATCTGAATTTCACCCAAATCATGTAAATTGTTGGAGTTCGTTGTGGATTCAGTAAGTGGATGTGGACGCTTTTGCATGTATCGGTTCGTCTTTAGAGTGTGCACATTTTGATGCTATGTCGCCTTCTTCTTTACATGTAAAACATTTTACTTTATTATCTGATAAGAAAATTCTGTAGTCCTCTTCTTCAAAATTAATTAGCACTGACGTTGGTGTAGAAATCTCGCTTCCAGGATTACTTGCCACAAATACCTGACGTCGAAAGCTATACACGTGTGAATATTCCTGCAAACCTATTCCAGCACCAATAAAAGACAGTGGAGATACTAATACTAAATTATTCCTTTTGAGTTCATGTTCAACTATACTATGAGGAATGCAGGGTGGAACATTATATAAAACAATTCTCTTTGTTGGCAATATTAATTTTCTAGCCGAGATAAAAATTTCATTTATACCGACACCTCCATATTTTTCCATAAATGTATGTACAAGTTCTTTTGATGACGTTGCTGCAACATTAGCGTACGATCTAGGAAGATTAAATTGTAAATTTTCTATAGATTCCATCGTTACAATTGTTTCTCGAGTGTTTGAATGAGAAGACATACAGAAGGAAACAACTTAATTGAAATAACATTTCAATTTTAACAAACTGAAAGGTAAAGATTGTAATAGTGCCTTATCACTTCCGCATGTAATTATCATAAATAAAATTCTTATTTTGTTTTATTATATTGACAAAATTTTAGACTGTGAGTGAGTGTGTGTGTGTGTGTGTGTGTGTGTGTGTGTGTGTGTGTGTGTGTGTGGGTGTGCGTGCATGCGTGCGTGCGTGCGTGTGTGTGTGTGTGTGTGTGTTTGTTTTCCTTATTGTAATTAAAATTTTTACAAGTTATGCCTTTAACGGCTTCTTTAACTGCTTTACATTCTTTAACGTTATGTTCTTCAGAACAAATTGGGCAAGTTAATCTGCCATGACAGTCTTTTGAATTTTGGTTATATTTGCTACATTTGAAACATCTACTAATTGAAGCATAGTCTTTACAAGAGCATATTTTCCATCCCATTTTTAACTTAATATCTACCAATTTTTTTCTGGGTTCTGGTGAAACTTCAATGGTAGTATTTTTATTTTTCTCTCTATCAGTAAATAGAAATTTTGGTTTAATTTCATCCTTATCTATATTCAGCTCATAATTTTGTTTACAGAACTGTTCTGAAAATGTATCAATATTTAGTTCTTCTGCGATACCATATAATGATTCTTGGATTTCTAAACATAGGTACTATAGCCTCCAAACCATTTTCACACTTTTCATTAATTTTTTCTTTTAAAACTTCGATTTCATTTACACTTCCTGCCTCTATTATAATGTTATCATTTTTGATTGATTTCAAATAGTGAATTCCAACTCCAATATCAGCCTGATTAACACTTTCTTTAATTTGGGATTTAATGCAGTCAACTGCTTTGTTAGATCTGGATTTAACGATAATTTTAAATTTATTATTTTTTTCTTTATTAACAAGATTATTTGATAAAATTTCAGAATATAAATTTTTGTCATTTTCGGAATTTGTCAAATTTCCATTATTTTTCTTCTAATTTAGACTTAAGCTTCCGTACTTCTTTATCCTTATTAGATAATGACTTCTGTAGGTCTATATAAATATCCCTTATCTCAATTAATGTCTTTAAAATACTTTCTTTATTGTCCTTCCTCAAATTTCCACCCTTCTCAGCAATATTAAGTAACTTCTATACATTGTTCAAACACTAAATCTATACCATCTTCCATTACCCTAACGTCTAAAATGACTAAATCACACAGTTTTTTTTAAATTCAATCAAACTCATTTAAAAAACAAATAATTGGAACGTATTATTGACAGCATCAAATTATGGCAATGCGCGTTGTGTGTATGTGTGTGTGTGGGTGCGTGCGATAGTGCGTGTGCGTCTGTGTGTGTTTGTATGTGTGTGTGTGTGTGTGTGTGTGTGTGTGTGTGTGTGTGTGTGTGTGTGTGTGTGTGTGTGTGTGTGTGTGTGTGTGTGTGTGTGTGTGTGTGTGTGTGTGTGTGTGTGTGTGTGTGTGTGTGTGTGTGTGTGTGTGTGTGTGTGTGTGTGTGTGTGTGTGTGTGTGTGTGTGTGTGTGTGTGTGCTCTTGTGTGTGTGTGTGTTGTTGTGTGTTTGTGTGTGTGTGTGTGAGTGTGTGTGTGTTTGTGTGTGTGTGTGTGTGTGTGTGTGTGTGTGTGTGTGTGTGTGTGTGTATGTGTGTGTGTGTGTGTGTGTGTGTGTGTGTGTGTGTGTGTAATGTGTGTTGTGATGTGTGTGTGCTGTGTGTGCATCAGTGTATCGTACCACACACAGACACACAGCACAGACACACAGACACACAGACACAGACAACACAGACACGACACACAGACACCTGAACACAGACACAGACACACAGACACACAAACACAGAACACCGACACACAGACACACAGACACCAGACACACAGACACAGACACACAGACACACGAACACAGAACACAGACACACAGACACACAGACACACAGAACACAGACACACAGACACACGAACACAGACACACGACACACAGAACAGACACAGAACACAGACAACAGACACACAGAACACAGACACACAGACACAGACACACACGACACACAGACACAGACACACAGACACACAGACACACGACACACAGACACAGACACACAGACACACAGACACACAGACACACAGAACACACAGACACAAACACACAGACACACAGACACACAGACACACAGACACACAGACACACAGACACACAGACACACAGACACACACAGACACACGACATACAGACACACAGACACACAGACACACAGACACACAGACACAGACACACAGACACACAGACACACAAACACACAGACACACAGACACAGACACAGACACACAGACACACAGACACACAGACACACAGACACACAGACACACAGACACACAGACACACAGACACACAGACACACAGACACACAGACACACAGACACACAGACACACAGACACACAGACACACAGACACACAGACACACAGACACACAGACACACAGACACACAGACACACAGACACACAGACACACAGACACACAGACACACAGACACACAGACACACAGACACACAGACACACAGACACACAGACACAGACACACAGGCGCACACACACGCATAGACATCATTGCCGATTTTGGTGAAACTTTGCTAAATGTTGTAGAATGAGCTAATATGTTGATTTAGCGTTAATAAAGAAATATACTTCATAACCTTTTATACCTACATATGTATATGTAGTGGAAATCATTTTTTCGTGGAGATTGCAAGTATGTATTTCATTGAACATCATGCGCAATTTGTCACAAGTTTAATAGACGATTTCTTCATTAGTACACGTACAGGATGTATTTTAAAATAACCGTCAAACGAAAACTGGAGATTCTATGATTCAAAATAAGACAAAAACGATCATAAACGTTTTTCCGAAAATGCTTCCTAACCAAGATACCGGTTGGTTAAGAAATACTTTTTTTAAGATACCTCAAAGCTACAAAAGATATTGCACTGAGGTTTGGTACACCTAAATGTCTAAGTGCCGTAGAATATTTTAAGTTAATCAGTTTAAGTAAAAAAAAACGCACGCCCCTGGTTTTTTTTGAAGAAATATTTTCTTGCTAGATTCAACATTTAATTCTGCAAATAAAATCATACTTAGTATTTTTTCGATTCGGCACCCCGTTTTTGAAATATTTTGCATTAACATAAACGACCACATTATTCAATAAAAATCAAAATTTGTTTTATTTTACAAAAAAATAACGCAGTTAACTATTAGGTACATTATTAAAGAGATATTGAAGAAATCAAAAACAAAATAATAATTATTTTTATACATATTGTTCAAAATGTCCTCCTTCCTTTTGAACGCATGCTTGTATTCTTCTTAGCAAATGAAACCTAACACGCCGAAAAATTTGTGGCATAGCCCTAATCTCATCGCATGCCATCTGTATGCGATTCCAAAGTTGCTCTCGATTATCAATTTGAACAGAATAGATACGAATTTTCAGATACCCCCACTCAAAAAAAATCCAATGGGTTTAAATCTGGCGATCGTGCCGGCCACGGTACTTCACTTCCTCGTCTAATCCAGCGTCCAGGGAACCATGCATTTAAAAATCATCTGACGTATCGAGTGGAATGTGGTGATGCACCATCATGCATGAAATACATATTCATTCTAACACCTAAGGGTATGTCGTCAAACAATTCTGGCAAATCTTCTCTCAAAAAATTTTAATAGAATTCGCCAGTAAGTCTTTGAGGAAAACGGATAGGTCCGATTAGGTGATCGTCTAGTATACCTATCCAAATATTTTCGCTAAATCTATGTTGGTGAGCTGTAACTACAGTTGGATGCTGATTTTCATCTAACCATTTGTGGGAATTATGCAAGTTTATTATTCCATTTCGGGAAAAAATACACTCATCAGTGGTCAATAGGTTACTAACAAATTGTACATCTTCAGCATTTTTATTTAAAAATCATTCGCAAAAATTCATTCGACGAGGACGGTCAGCAGGCAATAATGCATGCACTTTTTGTAGGTGAAAGGGATGTAAATTTTGTTCTCGTAAAACTTTCCAAGACTTGCTATGCGACACACCAAATTCTAAACCTAACTCACGCGTCCTCATTGATGAATTTTCATAAACTCTATCTAAAATTTGTTCCTCAATTTCAACTGGTACACGGGCATTTCGTCCGGAATTTTTCTTTCCTTTTAAACTTCCATACTCTAACAAGTTACGATGAACGGTTCTAAACGTAGTATGATGTGGATGTCCTCTATTTGGAAATCTTTGTTCATAAAGTCGAGCAGCTGCACTAGCATTGCAATTAGTATTTCCATAACATAAATGCATATCGACCAGTTCTCGTTTGGAATAATTCATTTTTTCGCAGTAATTAGATACAAACAATGAATTACAAAACACGCTTAAATGCAACTATTTTACATAAGATACGTAACTGTCAAATGCAAAGCAATCTCTGATTTATTGAATTTGGTTGTTACTGAATAATGTAGTCGTTTATGTTAATGCAAAATATTTCAAAAACGGGTGCCGAATCGAAAAAATACTAAGTATGATTTCATTTACAGAATTAAATGTTGAATTAAAAAAAAAATATTTCTTTATAGAAAGCAGGGACATGCGTTTTTTTTACTTAAAGTGATTAACTTAATATATTCTACGCCACTGGATGGAGCCAGTTGACTCAAACTCACCTGATTAATTGTACTTAATTAGACATTTAGGTGTACCAAATCTCAGTGTAATATGTAGTTTTTGAGGAATCTTAAAAAAATCTTAAAAAAATTCTATTTTAATCAACCTGTAACTCGGTTAGGAAGCATTTTCGGAAAAACGTTTATGATAATTTTTGTCTTATTTTGAATCACAGAATCTCCAGTTTTCGTTTGTCGGTGATTTTAAAATACACCTATATATATATATATATATATATATATATATATATATATATATATATATATATATACTTGTTCTTTAAACTAACACCAGTAAGTTAGCATTATTACTATTAGATAGGTGTGAACTAGTGTGCTCAATATTCGTCATTGACAATTATGATCATATTGAACATCACCTGATCATCTGATCATAATTAGGAAGGTATAAGTAATACTGGTCTGTTGTGAATAGCGATTTTGAACCATTATAATTTTACGTAAGCCTACAAGCTAGAATATGTAAATATTTGTGTTTGTTCCTTTCATATGCTTCCTACAGTTTTATTTTCGGCTTAATGTAATTTAGAAATTAAATGGCAGGTGTAACGCTTTCAGTATAAAGCATAAAAGCCGAACTTAATATTAATTAAACTTTATCCGCCTTATATAATTTTCTGATCATGTAAAAACCGTATAATTATAAAAATAAAAAATAAGAGATCTGACTATATAGATTGTACATATAATTTCACATCAAGAAAGGTTAATGCCATTACTTCACCAAATGAACCCATATGACTTAATGATATTACATTATTTTTTTAGTCTTCAAAAACTGTAGATTAATTCATGATTATAGAACTGTTCAGGTGTACAGATTTAAATAAAAAAATCCAATCCATAAGGTTAGTAGCTACCATATAGTCATTAATGTATATGGGCGTGTTGTAAAAAAAGATAATAGCCTTAACAATATCCGTGGTCAATTTGTAATGCTAATATAGTATACACCGCTCTATATTAAAAGAAATCAACCCCCTTCCGTTGAAATGTTACAACGCACATACTTATATAAATATGGCAAATTAGAATTTTTTATGAATATGGATTTAGTTCATTGGTACGTTAAAAGTTGATTGTTTTAACAATTATTCTCTGTATTATCAAATAGTATAAAATAAATAAAAGGAACACTCGATTCACGGTTGACTATGATTGATAATGAACTTGTGGATATTTCAGCCGTAACGTCTCAAAAACTCTTTAATTATAACATGTTTTGTTGAATTTCTTAACGGTTTACTGAGCTTTGATTACGCTTCCTTCGTATATCGGTAAAAAAATCTTAAATGGTACATTCACTCCTTATTAGCTACTTGTCAAGATTCTAATTATCCACACACTTGACCTTTTTTATGTAAAAGTACAATAAGTCTT
This sequence comes from Vesta saturnalis, assembly GCA_036346205.1. Lineage (NCBI taxonomy): Eukaryota > Metazoa > Arthropoda > Insecta > Coleoptera > Lampyridae > Vesta > Vesta saturnalis. The sequence continues at coordinate 616,382 of JARFJB010001739.1, read as the reverse complement.
CAAATTAAGGAAAAGAATGCTTATAATTTGTATCAGCTTGTTATTAACAAGGTGACTAAAGCAATATTAATAATTTGCCAGAGTAACGACGGTAATTAATTACACACTTTTACGCCTCACGTATTTTTTTTTTAAATTGCATAAGACTAATTTTGTTATGGTGGTTTAAACACCTGTCGATTTTTAATTTTCGTAAGATAAATTGCCCATATTTAAAACGTGTACAAGAACTAAAATGTTTACTCAACCGTTTTTGCAACACTAAAGCGTATAAAGTTGAAGGGATAGGGTGGATCATACAGTTTGAATTGATTTTATTACCACTCGAGTACGATGTCAACGCTTAATATTTTGCATAAATCTGATCATTTTAGCACAAGACGATTTGTATCACCAGACGTTATTCTTTGTGCTTCCTGTTTGAAATTTAGATAGTGCAAGTTGATGACATGTGACCACTCAAGTCAGCGCAAATGATGAGGGCGAGTCTATAGACAAGTTACAAGTGGGAAAGAACATACGATTGGTGCAATTTCGTTAGAAGAAAAAATTGTTTCCAGTACTGAACACAAAGGTTACTTTTCGAAAACCAAACCCCTTTTGAAATTCGCTAACTGTTTAAAACCCGATCAGTTAGAATGTCAATAGTATAAAATCTAATGCGCCGCGCTCAAAAAACATCAAAATGTATGTCAGGGTAGAAAATAGGTGTTCCCAAAATGGGCAATTGGTTTATAAATGTTTTTAACCACTTTACTGTCACATCCCTTTAGAACTGTTCAAATATTCTGAACTTTGGAATACATTCCAGCTAAAACTTCTCTTTGGTTGCACTTTTAAGTTTGATCATAATATTCACTTTGGTTACCACGCCCACTTTTAAATTTCGTCACAACCTCCACTCTGGTCATAACCTCCACCAGTAAGTATGGTTGCAACTTCCACCCTGTTCACAACTGACACGACACCTACCAGTCATATAATCTAACGACGTTGGTTGTAACATCCACTATTTTTACAGAACACCCATTGCTATGGTATGTCACAACCCCCGTCAACCGCTGTTGGTCACATCGTCCACCTTTGTTGCCCATGACCTCCACTCTTTCCTTTCCTTGTCACAACGTCTACTTTAAAATTGATCACAACCTTCAGTTTAGTTATCAAGAAAAGGCCGACTTATTCGGTCTTCACCTATAATCTATTTTCCGATGCCTCTCAATTTGATACCCGGTTCAAGGAACCCCTAGAGAGTCGCCTTGAGGAATTCCGTAACTTTCACTTTTCCTAAATCCATTTGGATAACTGGAATCGCTTTTATGCCCCCCTCGCACTCAGCTAGATCAATGCGTACGTCAAAGAACGGCGTAATTCTACGCCAGGTCAAGATGGCTTTAACTGCAAAATATTACGACACTTGCCCGACCGAACCCTCAGATTACTCATTGACATATGCAACAATTCCATAACACTATACTACTTCCCGACGGACTGGACATCGGCTTCCGCCATCGCAATACCCAAACTGCGCTCTAACTCTACCACATCCTCCTGCTATAGACCCATCTCTCTCATCCTTCTCTTCAGCTGCTTTGTGCAGATTCTAGCCCAGCTACTTAGAGATCACCTAGAATTTGACGATATCCTTCCTAACAGCCAATTCGGCTTCCGTCCTAACCGAATGTGCACCATCCCCTGCTGAAGCTGCTTAAAGAGGCAACCAAAGCATTATATCATAAGCAGTACAAATTGGCTGTATTTCTGCATATTAAGCAAGCATTTGATAGGGTTTGGCACGCCGGTTTCCTTGACAAAATCCGTAACCCAAATATCCCAGATCACTTCACTAAAATTCTAGTCTCGTACCTAATCGGTGATTACGAGTCAAAATAGGGAACACCTTTTCCGATCCGTTTCAACCCACAGCAGACGTGCTTTTGACATTCGCACTGTTTTACAACCAGGACTTTCCGTTGCGCAGTTTGCGGATGATACTACTTTTTTGGCAGTCCATTGGGACTGCCTCCGGTATTTTATCAAAAACTTTCCGGAACTTTTCTAACAGGACAAACCGGTGATGGTCTCCGTAAACGTAACCAAAACACAAGTGATCCTCTTACTACATCCAAACTAGCACGATCGTAAATTTCCTAATATAGCCTACAGTAATGTTTCTATTTCCCTCAACAACGAAAGACTTATAATTCAACCAGAATCCACTTACCTAGGAGCAGTCATGTTGAGCACCCTCCAAGATCGGGTCAGAGTTTGCCACCCAAAAACATTAACACATACCTACAAAACATACGTATGCCCTGTTATGGATTTCCGAGTACCCTTATACACAAATATCAACCTTTATCAACTTTTTTCCATCGCCTCCTGAATACTTAAACACATACATAGATTATCGCTCACACACCCTAATAACCTGACAATGCAACACGCAAACATACCACCCATTACAGATATAATACAAACATAAACTTTGCAACCAAAAGAATTTTCGTCGACACTATCTCTACTAGAGAGAGATCCTTACCACTTCTTACAACTCAAATTCGAACATCCTTCCGCCACCCTAACCCAACTTTTTGACGACCTCTCCGAGAAGACATTTTGCAATGAACTGTTGAATTCCGCGGTAACTTGTGTTTATTGCAATATGCGATTACGAAGATCCATGACCAAATAAATCGGTGAATGTCGTTTTCAACGCCTGTGCGTGTTACCAATACCCCGCTGAACATAGTGACAAGAGTGGATGTTGTGACCAAGTGTACGTTGTGACAGGAAAAACGAAGAGTGGCGGTCAGAACCTTCGAAGATAGGCGATGTGATCAACAGGCGGCACAGGCGGCGGTGGAGGTTGTAATCAAAGTGGAGAATGTAACCTACTGTAGAAGTGGGCGTTCTGGTAGGTAAAATGCAGTGGAGGTTACGACTTATATCGGTGGCTTATATGACTCTTAGGCGTCGGTAGAGGAGGAAGTTGTGATCATACCCACTAGTGGAGACTATAGCCAAAGTGGAAATTGTGACCAAAATGGAGTTTTAGAAGGCAGTGGTTTTGTAATGAGTGAAGGTTGTGACCCACTACACATTTAATTCTAAATGGATGTGACAGTGAAAGGGTTAAAAACGTTTAGAAATCAGTTGCCATTTTTGTGAGAATAAATTTTCTACCCTGATATATAAACACATTTTGTTGTGTTTGGGGTGCATTAGATTTTATACTATTGTGATTTCAACCGATTGAGTTGAAAAGGGTTAGCGGCCTTCAAATTAGTTTGGCTTCCAAAAGTAACCTTTGTGTTCATTATTTGCACCAATCATATGTCTTTTCCGACTTCTAACTTGTTTCGATTCCCTCTCATCATTTGCGCTGATAGTAGATACTAATTCAAACTACATTTGTGAACTACGTATGATATAAAATCTGATTTTTATGGAACTATAACATTGCAATATACGGTGTGGAACAGCGAAATGGGATAAATTTATTATTTGAATTATTGTGTATTTTTTTTTAAATTCTGAAACATATCAATTTGAGATTAGGAAATGATATCCTAGAACGAAAAATTTTATCCTTACACTGAGCCCAGTTCGAGTGATATACAGGGTGAGTTAGCGAACAGTTTCTTATTCGATTATCTGTCACATAATTTATTTTACTGAAAAAAGCCGGGACAGGTTTTTTAAGGGGACAAATTTTCATCTAAGCGTCATTCTAGTTTGTCATTGGTCAGGGGGGGAGTGTATAAATTTTATAGTTTAATTGTCTCAGAAAAGCGTTAAAATGGATGTTACATTCTACTACATATTTTTCTTTAGATATAAAAGTTAAAGGAAATAATTATAAATAAACGCTTACATTCAATAAAAGAATCCTATCTTATACATCAATAGCGTAGATTTCAGAAGAATTATGATATTTCAGATTTAAGGAACATAAATTAGGGCAACACCAAGTTTTTACTATAAAATTATACATTAGCTGGGTGTAGGAATATGAAAAGTAATATGCACAATCCAAACGGATATGAAGTTAGTCAGAGGCGCAATTTTAGGGAAGGGAATTAGTTGATTGGTCAGTTTAAATAAATGATAGAAGAGTAGCATGAACGATAACAGCAAGCAGGCACTGGGGCAGAATTGAGTACTATTTTAGACGAGAGACGAACTTGTATTCGAGGGCTCTGGCCATATTTGATTTTTACCATAATACAAAGTATGTAGTTTTATCTAAATATCTTATCTAAAAATCGAAGTAAACATTAAAACGCGAAGCGTGAAATTTAACAAATTGTAAGCCCCTTCCCCTACGTCGCCACACCCACTTCCAACTGATTGGTCATGTACGTTCATACTGCCCTGGGGTGCGCATTCTGATTGGAGAGCCTAAGGGTAGGCCACTTGCCCTGGTTTCTGGTTGGTCCCTAGACTCCGCCCAGCCTCCATGCTGTGTGCTTTGATTGGAGGCCTAAGCTTCTGTATTCAAATTGGTTGGTTTTGTCTGTTTGTTTGTGGTTCCATCTAGTGATGTATTGTTAAAACTAATGAATGTCTTCTATAATAGAGGTCGATCGTGGCTCCACCTAGTAGTATATTTTTGAAAGTTGATGTAGGTCCATGTGATTGTTATGGCGGGAAGACTCGAAATTTGAAAGTGTTCTGATAATGGGCGCCCGATTCCATTGCGTAAGACAGCTATAGGGCTCCGGAACTTATTGTGCTCGCTCGCCTCTGTCAAGCCTTTGGGAAACCTAGAAATTTGAAATAGTATTCTAATAATGAGGCCCACACGCTCTCTCACAAGACAACTACAGGACTCCGGAACCTGTTCACGGATCTTCGCCCCTTGTCTCACCCCTTATCTAGCCCTCCTGATTGTTTGTAATGCCATCTGGTGTATTTTTAAAACGAATGAATGTTTTCTGTTCCACCTAGTAGTATGTTTTAAAAGTAAATTTAACTGTTATGGAAGGGAATTTGAAATAGTATTCTAATAATGGGGCCCATCTACTATCTCACAAGACAACTATAGAGCTCAGGAACTTGTTCTCGGGTCTTCGTCTCTTGCCTTGCCCCTTGTCGGGTACCCTGGTTGTTTTTGGCGCCCTCTAGCTGTGTATTTTGAAAACTAATTAATGTTTTCTGTAAAAGAGGTTGTTCGTGGCTCTGCCTAGTTGTATGTTTTAAAAGTAGATTTAACTGTTATGGAAAGGAATTTGAAATAGTATTCTAATAATGGGGGCCGCATACTATCGCATAAGCCACCGTTAGGACTCTTAAACTTGTCACAGTCTTAGCCCCACTGCATCGGGTCTTCGCCCATTGTCCGGTCTTTGCCTATTGTCAAGCACCCTTGTTTATTATGGCGGGAAAACTAGAAATTTGAAATAGTATTCTAATAATGGGACCCACAAGACAACTATAGGACTCCGGAACTTGTTCTCGGGTCTTCGTCTCTTGTCTCTCGGCTTGTCGGGTCCCCTGATTATGTTTGGCGCCATTTAACTAGATGTATGTGTATCTAACTGTGTATTTTTAAAACTAATGAACGTTTTCTGTAATAGAGGTTAATCGTGGCTCCACCTAGTATTATTTTTAAAAGTATATTTAACTGTTATGGCGGTGAATTTGTAATATTATTCTAATAATGGAGTCCGCATACTATCTAACAAGACACCCTTAAGAGTCTTAAACTTGTCACAGAGTCTTAGTTACACTGCAGTGGGCCCCTTGTTTGTCTGTTTGTGGCGCCATCTAGTGGTGCATTTTGTAAAAAGCTAATTTTACGTTTATGTAATAGTCTGATCGTGGTTCCATTTAGCGGTATATTTTAAAAGTAATGAAATGTGAGAGAATCTAGTTGTTAATTCTGTAAAAGGTGATTACAAATTCCTGTAATAGGGTCTGATCGTGGCTTCATCGGTGTATTTTAAAAGTAACGGAAGACTGGGAAAACCTAAAGTTTGAAACAACATTCCCCGTGACTCCATCTACTAATATATTTTAAAAGTAGATGTAGATTTCTGTACTTGTTATGAAGAGAAAACTTAACATTCTAACACTAGAACCCGATATCAACTCATAAGACAGCATTAGGTTTCCAAAACTTGTCCTGGAGTCATACCTGCATTGCAATTTGAAAATAGTATTCAAATGCTGGGACTTCATACCAATCCACAGAATAGCGCTAAAGGTCCAAATCTTGTCCTAGGGTGTTAGCCCCTGCACCGCATCAGGGGTTTTCTTCGAGTTCAATTTTTACATTCCGTTGGTATAAATTCGTTGTGGTTTAAAAGACTTAACTCAAGATGCGAGAACTCATCTTTAAAACAGCTTCTACATAAATAGACGAATTACTGTTAAAGATAAAAAGTTTAAAATGGGATCTGGAAATTTATGGTGTTCAAAGAAGGTTGCAAAAGATGGATCTGAATAATCTCAACACCAGACGGCTTAAGAGACGACGTAACCAATAAAATATGTAATAGTACAAACACTGTAAAACCTATAAATAAATAAACAATAGAGTCGCGCAACCCCGAAATAAAATAAACTAACAAGCCGCTGAAAATACGTCAAACAAGCAAGATAAACCAGCGGAGGCCATTTTCAATAAGAAGTTTCAGTGACGCGGTTGTACCTTTGCTATATCTTTATCGAAGCAGGATTCAAGTTGCAAGTATAAAATTTTGCTTTCATTTGCCCCCAGGCGTTTGGGACAATCTCAAACTATCTAATCTGAAACTAAGAAGAGTGCTCAGAACCTTATGTTGTTTAAAACTGTAACTTTGCCCGGTTTCGATCAGCATCTTGTATTGAGGGTTGCAGCAGTATTCAGGGTCCACTTTGGCTAGTGCTGGGTATAAATGGTATTTTGGGGCGACACTGTGGTCAGGCGTGTCCTTTTGGCGTGAGGTTGACACCTTGAATATAAGCCTATGCTAAACGCATTGCTAACAATCGTGTGTTCTTTTTGGCTTTCCGTCATTTTGCTTGCTTTTCGCCATCTTTTTTCCGTGCACATTGGTATGACCAACATTAGACTTTACCTTAATCTGATAGTCTTTTAATATCAAAACTATATTTATGTTTTCATTTAAATACTAAATCTAAATCACGTGATTAATCCACGAATTTGTCCTGTGTAGGGTCCTAAGCTGTTATTAACATGCTAAAGATAATTATCATAACATTTTCTGTAAACATACCTTACGTATTAAAATTAATTATTCCGTTACATTTTGTTTATAAATCTAAGGACCTTGTGATAGAGGTTGATTTCAAGTCAATATCTCAGACTTGAATTTTAAATCTTGTTTCCATAATCAAGGTGCTTTGATAGAAACTGATTTCAGATCTTAAACCTTAAATTAATTTCTATATTACTTGGCGGTTAGCATAAACGTTCCAATAGAACAGTTTTTCTACTGCATTGTGGGATCATGACTGTTATTATACGGTAATTGTTGTATAGGGCTATAACGACATATTACGTATTGAATATTCCCGCTAAGACAGCCCTTGTATGTAAAATGTAAAATAATATAGAGGCCTGATTTCAATTTATATATATATATATATATATATATATATATATACATACATACAAGTTGGTTTTTGCAAACTGTAAACTAATCCAAATCAGTATTTTAGGCTTGAATTTTAAAAGATGATCGGGTTGAAACAAGTTCTTGAAATTTGTTTATAAACCTAACGCCCTTTTGACAGACTAGTTTCAAGTCAACATATAACTAGTCGTATTATAAGCGTTGGTTAATACCTCTAATATGATATGTTAAAGCTTATTATTAATATTATTTCTGTAAATAAAAATGTGATCAGATTTTTTTAACAAATATTACTACTGACGAAGATAACTGTAAGTGTTATCGAAACGTTTAGATTGTATAATTTAAATTACACCATTAAAAAACCCAAAAAGGATAAGTATTTTACCTTAAGTACGTTATATTATCTATTTATAAACAAAACATCGAAAGGTGAATGTAGCATAGGTACATATAAGAAACAAGAAGTACCAGTTATACACTCTTCAGTCGAATTTCCAAGGGGTTAGTTCAACGCAATTATCAACAATACTGATAAGTAATCGTTTTTGGTTTTGTCCTTTATTTTATTTACTTTATCTATTTACTTGTGCAGATTTTTAATATTATATTATAATTACAGATATGGATTTAACTGCTCTAAATGCATCAACATGTTTTAAACCCTTTAAGAACGTTAAGGATTTAGAGGCAGGCACGTAGTTACCGAACAATTCTCGTATCATTTGGATTTAGTATTACGACCAACTTCTTAGGGGTGACTAAATTTTTAAATTTTAAGTGTTAAACGCTTCGTTGAGTAAGAGTACTAATCATTAATTGATACTTAACCAAATGCAATTTAGATTATATAATTAAATATAAAGATGTCAGTAATGTCGAAGCCAGTCGCCATTATGCAATGTTATAGTAAATAAATTAAGTTTTTGTGGGGAAGATTGGGAGTAATTGCTAACCTCTGATTAGATAAATAACCTCATTTCGAGTTTCGTATGTAATATAATACACATATATTCACATTTTTTTTAAATAAACGGTATACAATTTACATTATGTATTTACATTAATTAAATTACTATTTGTAGAACGAGCGAAATTTAAACATGCTATTACTGCTTTTATTTTTAACATTGCTTATGAAATGGATTTTTTACATTACTATAAATTGATAGGTTTAAGATTAACGATTTTGTTATAATTACAGAAAATATTTTGTATATATTTACATATTGAGGGAGGAAAGTGACACTTCTTCACCCCCCGGTTACTCTGATTTAAATTCAACGGAGGAGAAGACATTTTTCTCCAGAGCAATGTACATGATTACCTACCTCAAATTTATTCCCACAGCTTTTGCCTGTTCACCCTGTTAAATGCGGCTACTAGGTCCACAAATACCGCTACCATTTTCCCCCCTTTCTTTTCAAGTTCCTTATTTGCCATGTGCTTCAGAATATATATGTTGTCTATCGTACCTCTTCTTTTCCTAAATCCTGCCTGTCCGTCTGGTAGCAGTTCCTTTTCTTCTGCTTCCACCTTCAACCGATGTTCCAGTACCGTCGCATATATTTCATATGCCGTGTTTAGTAAAGTGATTCCTCTGTAATCTGTCACTTGTTTTTTGTCCCCTTTTTTGTGCACCGGACATATGTGTCCTTCTCTCCACCTCTCTGGGAACCCTTCTCCTCTCCAGATTGTTTGGTTTTACTCATTTATGATTATTATTGCGTTTATTATTTTTTTAAATAGATTAAACTTGCGATTATATCTGCCTCGTAGTATAGTAATGGTTGTTTACACTTATTGATGAGCTTAATGTAGTAAAATGAATCAAAGAAAGCAGTTTTTATTTCAGTAGATATTGGATAGAAATTGTTTCTTTGTAGTTAATTTGAGTTGGTGTAGGTTTTTGAATCAGGATGATGTAACAATGCGATACTGAGTACTTAGTGTAGATAAGCAATTAAAAGGTAGACGATTGTGGTTTTTATAACGTGTTGAGTTAGGGTTGTTTTTCTAAGGTAGGAAGACGACGAGTTTCATTTAGTTGCGTGTGACCTGATGTTGCAAGTTTGTGCCAATGGCGTATTTTCTAGATCGTGTACACGAAAATTTTTCTGGTTTTACCGCGCTTTACGTTTGATTAGATTTTTAGTACAGGGATTGGTTAGGCTTTGTAAAATTTAAGATGGCGAATTCTGGGGGAATCCCAAAAAGCAAAGAGTGCGTTAAGTAAGTCGAGCGCTGGGTGGGTCCTAAAGGTTTGAGTGTTGGCGATAAGTTAAACCTTCCTGAGTTGCGTATGTATCTGAATAACGTGTTGAGTAAGGAAGTTTTGAAGGGTGTTAACCCATTTTGCGTAGCGTATTTTGTTGAAGAGTTTGCGGAACACACCTTATTTTTGTAGTTTGTTTCGATCCAGCAGGTTCATTTAAGAGAAAGATATGCTTGCACGGTTTTAAACCTGCGAGTAGTGACAAGTACCTGTTGAGCATGACGGTGCAGTAGTGAATAGTGGATTTAGCTGGATTGCTTTAATCGATGACGTAACGACGGCATTTATCACAAGCTATCAGTCGGGGGCAGTAGAAATGTTGATTAACGTGAGCAGTACATCAGTTAGGGAGCGGCCAGCGATTGAGCCAACAAGGAGGATAGAGTTCGCAAGCTCTGGTTTTATACCTCCTTCCTATTTTATTGCAACTACAACATTTTTAACAAAATCCACGGCCCTAACGACAAGCTAGTTGGCCCTTCGGTTATTTGTCTGTACGATGTTCTAATGCCCTTTAATCCCGTACTATTTTTATGAAAAAACGATATTTGCTGTTTAAAAGATGATGGATAGAAGCATGCAACTTTTTTTACAAAAACTGGGAATGGTAATGTAAGATATAGGTTCGTAGGTACCGAATACAGTATATTCCTTTGTGTTATAGAAATTACTAAAAAACTGAAATACATTTATACCATTCCGTATTTAAATAATAATAAATGCAGGAATAAGTTTATTGCAACATGCAACAGTAATTAGGTTTTTAATTAATTTTTTTTTTTATTATTCTCAAAAGATATGTTTTCCTGATTGTCAAATTTATTTATTTCTATGCAATTATTTTGTTTAAAATGCTTAATAAAAATATATATTTATTGCGAACATTCATGAAAAATGGTTATTGTATACAATGGCAGTGAAATTTTGTATTCAAATTTATTTAAATTCGCCTTTTGAATTCAAAATTTTTCTCTTGTACCATATTTAATCGAATTCAACATTTGGTAATTAACTTACTAACAGTGCCATGTTGACTTGTTTTAAACGAGCTAAAAGTTGATATATTCATAGCAATGGTTGTTAATGTCATTTATGGCCAGAATAATAAATCAAAGTATATAATCAAAACTGATTCTCACATCAAAATGAGGTAGGAAACAAAATTCAGTAATTAAAAAATAATGTTATAGTCAATTAATTGCTTTACGTTTCTTGTACATAGAAATAAAATTTTGAAGTTATTAAAATGCGATCGAAACGTCGAAACATTATATAAGGATGTGATTATAGCATTGTAGTTTGAAGTTAGATTTCATTTTAGTTAATTTATATAAGCGAAGTAACAAGACATCAATAAATTCTAATGTCACAAACTAATTCATTTAATATACAGAGTGATTCACGTAGACGGTTCCTTGGAATATTACGAAAACTATAAGACTTGCAAAAAAGTGTTTAATAGAGAAGTTGCGTTTATACACACGTTTTAGTCGTTTTGGTGAAAATGGCGGTGGAAAATCGTAATTTTGGGAGTTTGTGGGCCCGTAATTTCGAAACAGTAGACGTTTGTGGCAAACGACTTACATGTCCCTATCGTAACTTTTAAAGCCCGTTCACATCCACTTAAAAATCGTAACTTAACGTAAGAGAATTACTGTTGTTTTAATCCACTTAAGAAACTGGAAAACGTAATGACTAATGAGTGGCCTGCTCACTTTGATTTGTTTTTCAACGTTAAACATAAACATAGCTACATAACCCCATTTTTGTTACAATAATGTTAATAATATACAGGGTGATTCGCGAGGAAGTGGCAATATTTTAAAGATATGTCGAGGAAGCCAAAATAAGTAAAATAAACTCATATGTTTAAGTCCGATTTTCATTTGTTTCAGGGATAATTGACTTTTTCTTAAAATGTCAAATCTCATCAATTTTTTGCCTATTACGAAGTACGTTGATGTATTGACCTTATGCACGTAATTCTGAGAGCGAAATCCAGAAAGGAAACTTTTAAAATAATTATTGCCCTTTTAGTAACTTTAAATTTGGCGGCTAATAAATTCTCACCAAGAACGTTCTCACTATCGCCAATATTTGCAAAATTCCCTGACAGGGTATTTATTTTAAGAGTTGACTTTCTGGATTACGCAACCAGAACTTATGTGTAATTAGGTGAAAGTAGGCAACTGAAATGAAAACTGACAGTTAGTTGTTAAAGTGACAGTTGTTCAACATTAGTTTTATGAAGTTGTAAAATGCCCCACAAATTTAGTCATAAAGAATATGCCGATATGATATTTGTTTATGGGTTCTGTAATGGTAGTAATGTTCGTGCAGTGGAGGAGTATCGACGTCGTTTTCCGAATCGAAGAGTTCCTAACAAGCGAGTATTTCAAACTGTTTTTACACATGCCGGCGAAACTGGGACATTTCCAAGTGCAAGTATTGTTTCTGAAAGAGAACACGGAATCGCTGTTGGACTTGAAGAAGATATTCTGGATGTGGTAGACGAAAATCCAGAGATAAGTACAAGGCGCATCGCAATCCAATTTGAAATACCACAAACAATGGCTTGGAAAACACTTAAGCAACAAGGTTTGAACGCTTATCATTTGCAAAAGTACAAAATCTCCACGAAGGCTTTAAGGCTACAATTTTGTCATTGATTCGGGAAAACAGAAGATTGTGTAAAGACATTTTGTGGTCGGATGAAGCTCAATTTACGCGAGATGGAATTAACAATTGCCACAATAATCATCGATGGTCGGACGAAAATCCCATGCTACGATAGAACACAATTTCCAACATCGATTTAGCATTAACGTTTGGTGCGGTATTCTAAATGATCAATTAATCGGTCCTTTCGTATTAGATGCGCGCCTTACTGGACAAGGATATTTACGTTTTTAGAAGACCATTTAGAAGAAATATTGACGAAGCACCTTTAAATATTCGACAACGAATTATCTTCCAACATGATGGAGCGCCTCCTCACTATTCAAATAATGTACGAAATTTTCTGAATACCACTTTCGGCGATCTTTGGATTGGCAGAGGCGGTCCGCTTCCTTGGCCACCGAGATCACCGGATCTCACTCCCCTCGATTTTTGCCTTTGGGGATGGATGAAGTCGTTAGTTTATGCTACCAAAGTGGAAACGTGGGAAGCGTTACTAGATCGCATTCTTAATGCAGCAGCTATCATTAGAGCGAACAATCGTTCATTGAAACTCGCTACTAGTGCAGTTTATAAACGCGCAAATAAGTGTATCCAAGTGGGCGGTGGTGTTTTCGAAAATTTTTCGTAAATTAATGCTTCGAACATTTTTCGTAAATTAATGCTATTTTGTTTATTTTTGTGATTGATTTTGTAATAAATTTTTGTTTGCTTTTTAAATATCTCTGAAACAAATGAAAATCGGACTTGAACATATGAGTTTATTTTACTTATTTTGGCTTCCTCGACATATTTTTAAAATATTGCCACTTCCTCGCGAATCACCCTGTATATTATGGAAAATTTAAGCGAAGACGAAATTGTGGTGATGTTTTCAGCACAGTATTTGGGTCTTGTGTGTAGTATTACTGCACAATTATATGAAAATTATCTAAATCAACGGAAACCCCGTCGACCTAGAAGGTATTTAATGTTTCAACCAAATACAGGCTACTTATATACACTTATGTTTGTATATTAGGTGGTGGGTTAGACCAATCTACAATAATAGAGTACAGCAAAGCGACTACGAGCATTTCATTCAAGAAATGAGACTGTATGACCGAAATGTTTTTTGATTACACAAGAATGACAGTAAAGCAGTTTGATTATTTACTTACAATAATTGGGCCAAAGATAATACAAAAAGTAACCGACAACCACTGAGTCCAGGCCAATGATTATCAATCACATTAAGGTATATATTTGCTTGTTTAAAAAAATTATTTATTGCATTTCTAGATTTCTGTGTAACGAGTGCCTAAGAAAATTCAAAATTTCACGCTAAATTATACGAACTGTGGTTTCATATTAATTGCGTTGATCGACCTATTTCCACAGTTTTTGCTCTTTGAGCGCGACGTTTCGGAAGCGGACTCTGCTACCATCATCAAGTTTAGTCCTGAGAAGGACTATTTTCGCACTTAGTCGAATTCATGTTATATATAATTTTTTCCCGTGCACTTGACTACTCTCAGATTCGAACTTGGTACCTTTCACTTACTAGTCTGACACCTTTACCGCTGAGCCACTATATATATATATATATATATATATATATAACCTTTTCGTGGTTGCCCAGAAGTTTATTGCGCATGTTGCGCCGTAACTTCTTGCGCAGGTGTATTGCGCTTAAATTCTTCGCGCATTATTGGAATCCATATGGGTTTCATTTCCACACTAGCTTGGCTTATTGTATTTTCGGCTAGTGCGATGTTTGTGGCTTCTTTGAGTTTCCGACGAGTTGCCTTCTCGTCCTTTGTATGTTATCCCATTGGACGCGGTGGTCTTCATTCCAAACATGTTCGGCGATTCCTGATTTTTCTGTTTCGCTCTTGCAGAGATTGTTCTTATGTTCCTGCTTTCTCACTTTGAGTGGTCTACTGGCCTCACCTATGCATGCGCTGCTGCATTCGCATGGTAGGTTGTATACACAATTCTTGGAATTCTGATCTCCATTGTATGGTTTGGTTTTGGTTAGTATTCCCCTGAGCGCTCTGGTCGATTGGAAGACAGCTCGTATTTTGTATTTGCTGCCTGTCCTTCGTATTTTGTCTGAGGTATCTTGTATATATGGTATTATCACTGTATATTTAGGTTCTTCTTTTTCGGTTACCCTTTTCTTGTTTAGGTTAGGTGTTAGATCGAGGTGTCCATTTTTTTTTAGTGTTCTAGCGATAGTTTCTTTTTCATTGTTCAGGTCCTCTTGTTTTGAGCATATCGTTTTTGCTCTATCGTACAAGCATTTTGCCACGTTTTTGTGGTGATTGAAGTTGTAGTGTAGGTACCTACCCGTGTGGGTAGGTTTCCTGTATACACTTGTCGTGAAAGTATTTTTATTCCAATTCTATTGTGAATTTTATGGAGGGTACGCGGCTATTGTAGAAATTCATCTAGCTTATGATTGCCGTGTTGCCAAACTACGAAAGTATCGTCCACGTATCTAAGCCACACGTTTCTCTGTGAATTCGGATATCGCTTGGTCTTCAAAGTCTTCCATATATATATATATATACAGGGTGATTGGTCGAAACCATTCATTAGAAGTATTAGGAGTTTCAGCCATGGCTGATTTCTGAAAGTTTGTATCTGGACTAAGTGATTCATATTCTATTTAAGGAAAATATTTTCATGATGACTACACTTCCGGTTATACCGGAAGTAGCCATTAACTTTGTTATTTTAAATGGAATCGTACCCTTTTTATGGCATATTCGAATTGTACTCGCCATTTAAGTAGAAATTTTATCAATGTTCCCTATACCTAAATTTAATAGTTTTTGAGATTTAAATTTTTTTTCGAAAATTGTTGGTTGAACACTATGACATTTGACAATGCCTACTGGGGCCATTTTTTAGTACGAAGCAAGTAATATTGACGTTATGCATAGGGGTATCCTTAAGCTTTACGCTGATGCTTCCGGTACTGCCGAATTATCTACAGGGTGTTCAAAAATGTGACTTCCATCTTTTGAAAATAAAAACCATCAAAACTTAACTTTTTCAAATACAATGCCCAATATTTTCTTCCTTTAACGGATGCAGAATAAAATTCTTCATTGATTTGTATTAGCATTCCCTATACCTATCTTCAACAGTTTTTCAGTTATTTAGGTATTTCTAAAATCTCGTCCGAAATTTTGAAAAATTAATTCGATTTCTCCACGTCCGAAGCCTACTAGAGATGCAGAAACCAATTACATTAATGTAGTTTATCAAAGCAAACAGAACTGTTAAATTTCGTCAACAAATAAGATGAGAATAAAAGTAATATGCAAATAATAACTATTAATATTATTGAAAGTAAGAAAAACAATTCAAAATTTTATAAATGTTCTATGTGGCCTCCATTTTGTTGAAGACAACCTAAAAGTCTTGACTGAACTTCTTTCGTGCAAGCTTTTTTGACGTGATGACGATTTAACTGGCGAAATGCCGTCGTTACTCTTAAGCCTAGGTCTTCTCTTGTGTGGACTGGAGTGGCGTATACTTGATTCTTGACTTCGCCCCACACGTAGAAGTCGAGTGGGGTTAGATCGGGAGATCGGGGAGGCCACCGCCATGGTCCGTTTCGACCGATCCACTGATCACCAGCAGGAGCTCCGTCCATTTGATACCAGCAGTATTGTAAAATATTAAGAGGCAGATTTTCTAAAAATTCAGAGACATCCGTTCTCAGAATCTCCAAATATTTTATACTTGTCAAATTTTCATCATAAATTTGAAAAGAGACATGACCATTCATTACAAGGCAAAACACGTTAAAACTAAATTGGTTTTGAAAATTTGATTCTCGCTTGAAATGTGGGTTTTCCGACGCCCAGTAGTGCCAATTACGTCGATTAACAATTCCTTCTCTGGTAAATTTTGCTTCGTCTGTCCAAATTATTTTTCGTAAAAACAGCGGGTCTTCCTGGATTCTGATTAACATTTGCTCACAAAATTCCACTCGCTTGAAATTATCGCCTGGATGAAGTGCTTGAACCAAGGTAAACGAATAATCATGCATTTTATGCTTCTTTAAGATGTATTGTATAGAATAGTAAGACAGGCCCAAATCTTCTGCAGCAGATCGTATCGAGCCGTGGAGATAGTTATTAAAATATGCTAGGACATTAACTTCATTAGCTTCTTCGCCAGTAATAGGCTTTGATCGTGTTCTGGCAGCTTTCTCTGTTCCACACCGTAAAAAGTTTGGCTCTATTCGCTTAAATTTGTGCTTGTTCCTTGGTGTTAAATGAGGATATCGGTCATTAAACAAACGGTAAGTTCTGCTAATAATCTTATCGCATTCTCCATGAATATAAAATAAGTTCAAAATATCCCTGTTTTAATACTTCCCATTTTCCATTTTGATAAACTGAACACAGAAACACAACAAAAGGTATTGACAGTTACTAACAACAAACTTAGCTGTGGTTTCCATGGCTATCCATGGAAAAACCAGGTAAATCGTTTTGAATTTCAGAAGAAATGAACAAATACCTCAATATGAGAAAAACTATCGAAGATAGGTATAGGGAATGCTAATACAAATCAATGCAGAATTTTATTCTGCATCCGTTAAAGGAAGAAAATATTGGGCATTGTATTTGAAAAAGTTAAGTTTTGATGGTTTTTATTTTCAAAAGATGGAAGTCACATTTTGAACACCCTGTAGATAATTCGGCAGTACCGGAAGCATCAGCGTAAAGCTTAAGGATACCCCCATGCATAACGTCAATATTACTTGCTTCGTACTAAATATGGCGCCAGTAGACATTGTCAAATGTCATAGTGTTCAACCAATAATTTTCGAAAAAAAATTTAAATCTCAAAAACTATTAAATTTAAGTATAGGGAACATTGATAAAATTTCTACTTAAATGGCGAGTACAATTCGAATATGCCATAAAAAGGGTACGATTCCATTTAAAATAACAGAGTTGATGGCTACTTCCGGTATAACCGGAAGTGTAGTCATCATGAACATATTTTCCTTAAATAGATGAATCACTTAGTCCAGATGCAAACTTTCAGAAATCAGCCATGGCTGGAACTCCTAATACTTCTAATGAATGGTTTCGACCAATCACCCTGTAATATATATATATATATATATATATATATATATATATATATATATATATATATATATATATATATATATATGGGTGATAGTGGGAAACCCATCGCCATCCAAAACTCTTGTTGGTAGAATTTGTCTACTACCTGGAAATATATAGTTCTAATACATATTGTCAGAAGTTCCATTATTGTGTTTTCCGAGAGTTTCGTGCGTTCTTCTAACGTTTCATCCTTTTCCAGCTTATCCCTTATGATAGTTAGTGCCTTATCGGTAGGCACATCTGTGAATAAACTCACAATGTCGAAGCTTTCCAGTATTTCTTCGTGGTTTGGTTGGAAATGTTTGATGGTTTCCACGATGTGCTGCGTATTTTTGACCATAGACTCGGTTTTTCCCGATGATGGTGAGATGATACCTAGCTCACAATTGATCTCAGAAGAATTCCTTGCTTATGAATGATTGGTGGTATTTGTTTGTACTCGCCCCCGTCTAGTAGTTCTTGGATCTTACTGTTGTAAATGTCCATATCCATTACTACAATCGTGTTTCCTTTGTATTCCGGGAGAATTTTGATCGTTGGGTTGATCCAACGATCAAAACTCTCCCGGAAAAATGCTTGTACGATAGAGCAAAAACAATATGCTCAAAACAAGAGGACATGAACAAATAAAAAGAAAATATCGCTAGAACATTCAACGAAAATGACTACCCCGATCTAACGCCCAACCTAAACAGGGAAAGGGTAACCGAAGAAGGAGAACCTAAATATACCGCGATAGTACCATCTATACAAGGTACCTCAGACGAAATACAAAGGATAGGCAGCAAATACAAGATACACACTGCCTTCAAATCGACCAGCACGCTCAGGGGAATACTAACCAAAATCAAACTATACAATAAAAATCAGAATTCCAGTGATTGTGTATACAACCTACCATGCGAATGCGGTAGAGCATACATAGGAGAGAGCAGTAGACTACTCAAAGTGGGAACGCAGGAACATAAGAACAACGTCCGGAAGGGCGAAATAAAAAAATCAAGAATCGCCGAATATGTCTGGAATACCACCGAATCCAATAGGATAACATACAGATAGTGCCAAAGAACGAGAACACAACTCTTCGGAAACTTAAAGAAGCCACATACATCGTACTAGCAGAAAATCCAATAAGCCCAGCTAGTATGGAAATGAAACCCATATAGATTCCAATAATGCGCGAAGAGCTTTAGCGCAATAAACTTCTGCGCAACCACGAAAAAGTTATATATATATATATATATATATATAACTTCTAAAAATCTATATTGGATTACTCAATGTCTCAGTGGTAAATGTGTCAGACTAGTAAGTAAAACATACCAAGTAGAATCTGAGCGTAGTCAAGTGTTTGGGAAAAAATTATATATATATAACATATGAATTCGACTCAAGTGCGAAAACAGTACTTCTCAGGACTAAGCCTGATGACGGAAGCAGAGCCCGCTTCCGAAATGTCGCTTTCAAAAGCAAAAACTATGGAAATAGGCCGATCAACTCAACTAAGAGATTAAATAGTTGTACTATTATTTGTCTAGATAATGAAATGGTTATTGGTTATTTTCTTATTTATATTTGAATGTAATTAATATAAGATAAACAGCTTAAGTTTATTTTAATAAGCTATCTATATGTGTAATCCGAAAGTATTTAAAATACGCGGCAGTTGCAAGTGCATAAAATGCGTTGGACGAGAAGGAATGGCGTGTCATAACGATATGTACTTTTTAAAAGTACATATCAAAGTACTTAAGTAAGCGATCAGAGTTGGTCGAAAAGCTCCAACAGAGTAATTCGTCGCCGAGGCACGAATTACAAGGGAAGAAGCGCAAATACCATCCTTATTAAAATAAGAGGCCACAATAAATAATAGAAAGT
Organism: Vesta saturnalis; assembly: GCA_036346205.1. NCBI lineage: Eukaryota > Metazoa > Arthropoda > Insecta > Coleoptera > Lampyridae > Vesta > Vesta saturnalis. The sequence goes on along the minus strand of JARFJB010001739.1, from coordinate 596,817 downwards.
GCAATTGTAAACGAGTTGGTGGTAATAAAAAAGGATTGCACCATAATTTAAAATTCGCATTAAAAGTGACGTAATAAGTGAAGGTAACGCGTTTTATATGTATCAAAGCGGCAATCAATTGGGCTTAAATAGTGAGCAATAAATATAAAAGAGGTTAATCGATACGAATTGGTAAATCAAAGTGTAAAGAATAATAACTCGAAGTGGTAATGATGTGTAGCACGGTTGGGCATTGTAGTTAGTAGCGCAGGCCATTCGTAGCAAAACTATAATAATTAAAGTAATAATTGACAGTTGTAAACATACCAAGCAATAATTTACAAAAATCGTTATTGGAAGGAAAATTGATGTCATCTTCATTCTCAACGAAAGTATAAGAAAAGATCGAAAAAACAAAGGAAGCGGTTCCAGTTTGGCGACATAGTGACATCATCGGAGGGGCAGCCCATAAACCTAAACTAGGCCTCAAATTAGCAGAAAGAAAAGCAGAGTTACAGCATCAGCTTTGAACGAAAGTAACAAGTAAGAACCTTTTGATTGCGTGAATAAATAAAACGTTTATGTGTTTGATTTTCTCTAAACTTTAAATTTGAACATCACAATTAAACTAAAAACGTACAACGGTTGATTTAGTTTTATTGCTAAAGGTTATTGATATTAAAAGCTTATATAAATATTGAATATGTGGATTAAGAAAGAAGTAAACTCACCCAGATAAATCAGTAAGTCGAATCGAGCATAATTTTGGTCAATGATAACAGTAATCATTTCCATATTCTAACATTTGAGCTAGCCTTTAAGTAAGAAAAGAAATCGGCAAACGTATATGTTAAAGTTCATTTACTCAAACTGAAATTCAATAGCAAGCGAATTAAAATTGAACTAGTAAATAATAATTAAGCCCGAACGGGCTCAATTTATAAAGAAACTGTAATAAAATGTAATCATTTTAAATTTCACAATAACCATATTAAATTATATTCAATAATTTTGAAATTATGAAAAAGGTTAAAAGAACTCAAATCTGATTCTTTGAAGCGGGTTAATCAAACAAAAGTAATAACCAAGGATATTACGCCCGTTGCACCTGACAATTGGGGCATTTCCCGATGGAAAGACTTTCAGCGTCCAATTATTGCAGGTGTAGAAACCATAGGTACATGTTAGCATTAATTATTTAAGAATGGATGTAACTAACAATCATCATGAAAGCCCTAAATACTCTCCACCCAATTATGGGGATATCGATATTAATGGAACAATTCAATTAGGAGAATGGCGACAACAAATATTTGACACACAGCTTTTCAGGAATTTGAATAGAACTGGAAGTAATAATGCAAAACAACAACTTTTCAGTTTGCGTAATGAGATTGCCGAATATTTTCTATCTCTCGAAGGATGCTTATCTTGGCAGGATAATTGTCTTAAAACATAAAAATAATGTGTAATTTTGATAATAAAATTCCTTTTCATTCATCACTATCTGTATAATCCATGATACTATTTACTAAATTAGAAAAAATTTGTTAACTTGGTCTTCAACTTTTTTAGCGTTGAAAACGATTGTTGCCATATTTGTAACAGTATTTCCCATAAATTGTAAGGAATCAAAAATTTCGAAACTTCCATTGCCCTGATAATTCACTTTTCTTTGTTTTTGATTGTGATGTTGATGGTGTGGAAGGACGAGAGGTAGTTTCTTTCATTTGTTTCGAGCAATTGCTTTTGGTTCTGTAGTATTTAAATTAATGTACAGTGCTTTCCAATTTAAATTAGCCTTTACTTACTTTCTTTTCATAATGTGCATGTCCAACCATCTCAAAGAATCGAACAAATCCCATTGCTTTACTGCTTCACTGCCACTCGATTTGCCTTTTTTTTTGACGTACTTCTCCTTTAAGTACAACCACCTCCTTTTATATTCCTCATCTATAATAAACAAAGTAGAAACAAATAAAACGCTATCATGTAAGCTTGCCCGTGTACCCTAATAGTTTTCTGTCCATGCTAAATCTTTTTTTTTTTGGCACCTTTAAAGTCTGATCGTTTTCGATCATACAAATATGAATAACTTTGTACTACGTCAATTAACCTACCATCGTCCACAGTCATTTTTATAATTACAAAGATAACCTATCGTGTAAAAAAAACGAGGTAACAAATTAACAACGTCTTCCAATTTCCATTAATGCAAGAAAGAAAATTATATAGCTCTATGTCGTTTTACAAGTTTCTTGATTGGTGTACGTAAGAAACGTGAACAGTTAAGTTGAACCATCATCAACTTTTTACTGCGTTAAGCTATGTACGTGCGATAAGTTTTTCACGAATGTAAACTGACTTTATCCCCCTTATGCATTTTAACTTATGCTTTTCACGTACGTTACGTTTCTTAAGTGGATGTGAACGGGCTTTTAATGATTTATCGACTGACGCTATTTCCAAATTTGGCAGATGTCGAGAAAAAACTATAGGCATGAATTTTAATTTTTTTACAAAAAGTGATAGGTATTACACTAATAAATAATAGTAATAATAGAATAAGCAATACAATAGGGAATTCAATCAATACAAATATGAGCACCGTTTTCATTCAGCCAATTCACAATGTATATTATTCACAAAAAGGGGTATCAAGAGTACCAAGCATGTCCACGTGCTTCTATCTGAACAGCAATTGCTGATTTGGGAAATTCTTATTCTTCTTTGCCAAGGATGCTTGTTCATCACAAATTATATCCTTATAAATTTATAAGGTTACGACAGCTACATCCCGGAGATGCGTATGAAGAACTTGTACAACCCTTAGGTTTTAAAGTATACTTCTACACCCCTGACTACAAATTTTAGCTACTTAACAGTTAGGGTAATAACTAGAAGATTTTGTTCCTTATGCTCAGTCGTAGATTAAAGTGGGCCAGGTTTATAAAATTATCGATCTACCTTATTAACTAAAAAATATTTACATGTACCTACATATGTTCGCTTTAAAACCGGGGTTGCTTCTTCCTGACACTAATTGTTAAATACTCGGACGCCAACTTGTTTGTAATGTGGAATAAACAAGTGAACCATTATACAATAAAGTTAAAAGAAAATTTCTACAATAACAAATTTTATTACACAACCTATATTTAATTATGAACGGAAATATCTTAATGCTAATGTTAGTAACGTTATAACCTAACGAATAATTAATGTTAAGAGTGATTAATGGAATCAGAATACCTTATTCTTGGTCACACTGTAGATAACGAAATGGCTACATGCTGGGTCAGCTTTTGAAAGTTGTTGCGTAATATTACTTCAGGGTTGAAATAAATTTGGATTTGTATGCTTTATAATTCCCAAATGAATAAATCTCACCCTTGATCAATCGTACTAATACCGTAAATTGGATTAATGGTAAAATAATTAATTGCGTAGATGTGTATACGTGTGAAAAGTAACAATAAACGTGAAGTTGAAGTAAAAAATTAAAAGTGAACGTGAAAGTAAAAGTGCCTGAAATGCAAACGTCTCAAACTTTTATATAATAGTTTAAAATAACTTACCATACAAATTATATAGCACTTTTTAAAAAATATTTAACAGAACAAAAACGGATGCTCTACTACCTTTCAGGATTGCACAAAAAACGACGCTCCCAAAAGGTCATTGCGCATGAGCATGTCTGAAATTGAATGTGCAAACGATATGCGTGGAAGGCTCCACTTTAAATAAGTAAATTATGTTTTATGCAGCACACATGGCACGAAATGCACGTTAGTTGCCTACAGAGAGGTGAATTATTAACAACACGTTCGAAGTTTGTTACAATCTTTTGCGAAGAATTTTTATTTAAAATTTTGACAGTTATAAGTGTAATTCATTTCACCATTGGACTTACGAAAATCCACGCATTGTAAATGAAATTGAAAACCAAATTCAATTTAAAATTAATGTTTTTTATGAAAATCTGAATGGGGAGGAATACTAAAGAATTTTAAGAAACGTTGTTGAAGCGTACTTGAACAATATACCGCTTAATTAAATTGCTACTCTTTGAAGATTGTTGGTGGGAAATAACGCTCCATCACGTTGGTTCGCCCGATCTCCAGATCTAACCCCTTTAGATGTTTACATATGGGGACGAATAAAGGAATTAGTTTATTCGAATCGATATTTAATAACGAAAATTTATGACTGAAAATGGTGCAAGTCTGTTGAAAGACGCATTGTGGATTGTCTGAAGGAAAATGGTGCTCATAATCAACATTTGCATTGAATGAATTCTCTATTGTTTTGCTTTCTTTATTATGTGTTCGTTCTTAGTCTATTAATGTTATTTATTAGTGCAATGTTACTTTTTATAAACAAATTAAAATTCACATCTCTAATTTTTTAGACATCTTGTCAGTCGATAAACTATTAAAAGTTAAGATAGGAACATGGAAGTCGTTTTCCACAAATGTCAACTCGGTCGGAATTATGAACCTCCGAACTCCCAAAATAGCGATTTCCAAGCGACAGTTTCTTTAAAACGGCAAAATGTCAACATAAGGTATGCCATAGGAAAAATACTCCAAGAATTCAATAACAGACAAGGTGTTCCATTAAAATAATAAAGTGAATTGGTGCATTGCATTTATGCACACGATCAACTTTTGCATTAAACATTTTGTTGTGAGTCTGATAGTCTTCGTAAAATCCTAACGAACGGTCTACGTGAATCACCTTTATTCTTTATAAATAAAAATATAAGTAATCTGCATTAATAAAGTAGGTATACGTATGGAAAGAAAATTTATATTTTTGAATCGATGTACGATAGGTAGCTTTGGAAATTTGTGAGAAGTAGTACTATTACATATTGCTGACTACGTTAAGGTTTTGTTTGGTAAGTAGTAAATCACTTCTAATGTAATAACAATTTTTCATTTCAAAAGCTAGAAATATGCAACAATATTGTGAAATAGTGTAGCGAAACTCACACATTGCATTTTAATAGCTTTGAAAATAATGAATCCAAATTTTGCCCTACAATTATTACAATATAATAAATCAAACAATTTTTCTAGCCTAACCGATAAATGTTGTAATAAGATCCAAATGCAACTTTATTAGATCAAATTCAATGTCTAAAATAAAATTGTGCTATGTATTTAAATAAATCATGCTTCAATAAAATGTTAAAGTTTAGCAGTTAAAAATGCAAACATTTCTATTTTTAGAGCGTGTGTAAGGAAGTTTAAATACTACGCTCGCGCGGGGTAGGCATTACCACCCAAGTTGTGCGCTATGCTTTTCTGCTCCTATAGAGTATAAAATGAGTGAGTGAGTCCCTAATACGGAACTACCACTCAGTAACGTTGTTATGATCAACGTTTTATACACGTACATAATGTTGTAATGAACGATCCTATAAAAATAAATTGCTGTATAATACTGGATTTTATAGTTTATTTCAATCCCCTCATTAAACATTAAGAGCTAAAATTCGAACTAAAATAAATAGAACTAGTGACACCATTGGTTTTGCTAATTACCTTGACATTAAGCAAATGAACTCCATTTTATGTATAGTTAATGATGGTATGAAATTTTATTTTATTGACTGAATTTATTATTCTAAAATAATAAACTTAAATATACCACAAACTGGGAGTTAAACTGATACTGATACATTTTTGTATTTCAAACTGTTGAAATTTATGAAAAAATTTTGCAGTTCATGATAATGGACACTGCGGTAAACGGGTTTAATATACGGATTTTAATGTCGACGAAGACACTTAACCATAAACGGTAGGTTCAGATTCACTCTTTTTAATATATTCTACGTACCAAATTGCAGTGGCAGTTGAATCGTTATTAAACATATAATTGTTAATACAACTTTCTGCTGCCTTTTATAAGCTCCTTGTGCTTTAAAATTCAGCAGATTACCACTTTTAAGTGACCTAAATGTATATAATAGCTTGTTACATTACAATTAAAAATATGTTTAATACGCCTTCCTTAATAAATACTGGGAATATCGCAGATTTATGAAATTATTAACATATTGAAAGTTAAAAATTATTATTAATTTTATTAAATACATAAATAAAAAGTTTACCTCGAGTAGGATTTGAACCTACGATGTACTTTCAGTACAATGGCATCAGTTTCAATCGATGTAAATTTTGTCTTTATGTATGTAGAACTGATGTAAATTCTAAATATAATTTGTATATAAATTATATTATAAATTGATTGTAATCTCATTATATTTAGAATTTACATCAGTTCTACATACATAAAGACAAAATTTACATCGATTGGGGCTTAAACCTTGATGGCGCAGTTGGTTAGCGTACTTAGCAAAGTACAAGTCGTAGGTTCAAATCCTACTGAGGTAAACTTTTATTTATGTATTTAATAAAATTAATAATAATTTTTAATTACATATTTATATTTGAACTTATTCGTTCATAACAAAAACTTATAATAATATTGAAAGTTAGTTTTATTTCAATTAATATTACAAAAAGTTACTGAAAGGATGTATAATGAATAACATTATAAATAATTAATGCACAAAAATTAGGTAGATTTACTTACATTGTTTTCAAAATCACTAAAGTCAAGATCTAAATCATCTCGTGTAATATCTGATTTAATCTTCAATACAGCATAAAGATTGATATAACGTATTTCTAGATTTCTAGATTAAATTAACCATATACACAGAATGCATAATCAAATATAATGTTTCATCTAAAATGTACATAGTTTAAAACAAGTCATATACGATACCTCATATGTTTTATATGTGAAACACAACTGAATAAATGTACAAACTGTCATTAATTCTCTAACATTCTTAATTCACTAAAGGTAGTGTATCAATTAATTTCATGCACCATCCATACATGGTATTTTGATATTATTTCATTATATCCGCTTTTCTAAATGAAAATTACAATTATTGCAAATATATTCTTACATGGTATTTGAAAGTTTCTTTAAATATTAATATCAATACTAACCTAAATTCACAATGTAAAACACCTAAAAATTGAGGCTGGATTACTAGAACAAATCAGCTTGAGCTCCTAATTAAGTGCTGCTACTACAACCAATAGATGAAGTATATATATATATATATATATATATATATATATATATATATATATATTGTGTGTGTGTGTGTGTGTGTGTGTGTGTGTGTATGTGTGTATGTGTGTGGGTGTGGGTGTGGGTGTGGGTGTGGGTGTGGGTGTGGGTGTGGGTGTGTGTGTGTGTGTGTGTGTGTGTGTGTGTGTGTGTGTGTGTGTGTTTTGTTTGTTTGTTTGTCTGAGTGTCTAAAATAACTTTTGTCTGTGGGAGAAAAATTCGCAACTTGATACTGTACTGTTGTCTTTTTTAAATGTAATTTTAGATAAGTATCACTTGTGAAAGCTTTTAATCCTAAAATAAATAAGCTTTACAATATTTAATTAATATAAATTTAAATGAAATTCTGTATTTTGTATTGAAGTGAATGACAAACCAAAGTTGTATTATTTAAAAAAGGTTTTTCATAAATAAATAAATTTAACCAGGTAGGGTGTATGTAGTATTTATTACTTTTTACAATACGAATATTTGCATACGTGAATATGTCCAAGTAATTTGATTTTTTTTTAATAATTCTGGATCTGAACAGGATAAATCTTGCCTATCGTACTAAAGCACTCAGGGACACCTATGAGGATGGATAGAGGGACATTGAGTTGCCAAGAGATGCCTATGAACAGCTACATTAAATTGTTTCATACCATAAGTGAGAGAAAACCGGAACTAAGAAGATCATTCCAGAGTTTAGAAGCCGTGTAGAATAATGCGGATTACGCCCGTTTGGTACGACAAGTGGAGATTTGTACTGTATACTGATGTTGTGAATGAGTGAACTGAGTATTCCTAGCAAAGGTAGCCCGATATGGTAAGAAAGAATGTAATTCGGCAGTTCAATAGCCACTGTAACACAGATAATACAAAGAAATAACTGAAACGATTGTTCTATGCTCAAGGGACTGTATGACAAAAGTCAAGGAGGGGTCATTTTTAAGCCTAATCACTCTTTTTTGAATACGATCAAAAATATCGAGATCTTATTGGGGAGCACGAACCCAAAGGTGAGAATTATATCCTAGATGAGGTCGAATTTGGGCCTTATATCGCAGAAAGAGTTGTTAGAAGGTAAAGCACTGCTTAGATCTGTACAAAAAGCCTATTTTACGAGCAGCTGTTTTGGTAGCTGACAAAATGGTCAACTCATGATAAATTTGAAGATACAGTCACCAGTCACTCCCAACAGAGTAAGAGAGTGAAAACTTAAAATCTGCGCCATTCATACTTAACAACAGGAAATTATCGATCTTTTTTGGTGGACACAAGGCGACACTGAATTTTGTTAGCATTAAATTTAACTAGATTATTGCTTCCCCATTCGAGAATACATTGAATGTCTTTGTTGATTGATTTTGCCTTTCAGCTTTAATGTCTTGAAACAGAAGGTAGATTACCATTATGAGTAGGCTGAGATTAACTACAATGAAGACTGTTGTCGTCAGCAAATTAATGGATCCGATTAGTTGTTGAAGAAATAAGGCCATTTATGTATAGCAGGAAAAGTGTAAGCTCTATGACTGATCCCTGTGGCACGCCCGCATTAATGATAACTTCTTTTGAAAAACAGCCATCAATTACGACACATATTGGTCTTTTATCAAGGAAACTAGAAACCTAATTGATGAGTGTATCATTTAACCCAAACGAGATGAGTTTGTCAAGTAAACACTTATACCAAACTTGGTCAAATGCCTTTGAGATATCTAAAGCGACAACTGTTTCACCGGATTGTTCCAATGTATTATTCCAAACTTGAGTCACATATGAAAGAAGATCACCTGTTGAACGACTCTGCCTAAACCCATATTGATGGTCACTAAGGAGTTTGTTAGTTTCAAGGAACGAGAGCAGTTGCTGATTGATGACTTTTACCATGATTTTAGACAAAATGGAAGTGATGGCAATTTGTCGCTAGTTTGAGGGACCGGTCTTATCGCCTTTTTTGGGAATAAGTTGAACATGTGCTAACTTCCAGATGAAGGAAATTCCCAGAAGACATAGAGATCGAATAGAGCTTAGATAGGACTGGTACTAGTTCGGGGCAACATTTCTTTAATACAATAGCTGGGATACAGTCTGGGCCAGTCGCTTTATTGACATCAAGCCTATTGATAATCGATTCTAGGAGCTTGTGCCGAAAATGAATCGGTTTCATAGCGTACGAAGTAGAGCTGACTAGGGGCACACATTCCAGAATCATTGAGACACGAGTTTGATGCAAATAAATCCACAAAAACATTGGGTTTGTCTACAGAATCAGCAAGTACAGATCCATCCAAAGATGTCAGGGGGGGAAATGAAGATGTACCAAAGTTTTTACTAATGACTTTAGCTAAAGACCAAAATTTACGACTGCCCAAAGGGGATGTAGCTAGTTCATTGCATTTTCGTTGTTCAAAAATTTTTTTAGCTTTAGTGATGACACTTTTGCAGAGATTTCTAGCACCAACGTATTCTGCATGACTCGACCGTTTTATTAGATTTCCATTTAATGTAAGATTTATTTTTCAAAGATATTGCATCAGCACAAGCCTTATTGAACCAGGGTTGGAAACGTGAATGACCTATACGATTCTGTTTTTTGGGAATGCATAACTCCATGCCCATGAGGATGACTTCAGATACTGAAAGAGCAACGTCCGAAGAAGAGGACGACTTAAAACAATATTCACGCCATGAAAGGGTTGCAAGGAAGCCGCGAAAATCACTCCATCCCCCCAGAGGGGAAAGAACGGAAGTTTTCTAAACAAGTGGGTTTGATGTAAGAAAGAGATCTAGAAGATGTGGAGTATGGTTAGGGTTATCAGAGATTCTTGTGGGTTCAGAAATCATTTGTGTGATTTCACAAGAAATAGAAAATATTTCTTCACTATGACCAGCTGCATTAGTGGTCGATGAAAATTAAAGCCAATTAGAGTTATGAACATTGAAATCTCATACAATTGAGATATCACAAGATGAAAACTGAGAGAGAAGATAGTCAACTTTCAAATTAAGGTAATCGAGAGAAGTCTTGAAAGTTACTGTTGTTAGGAGACAACAGTAAAATTTCACAAATTTAGGACCAGAATGTTTAAACCAAAGCACGCCGAAATGTTTATTTTCCTAGGAAGAAATATCCGCTTGCAGCAATACTATCCTTGATATGGGCACATACGCCTCCTTTATATCGAAAGTTAGAGTGATGGTTGTATTGGGGATATTGCAAGTCGGGTAAATCGGAGCTTTCAAAGGAGACTTGTGTTTCAGATAGAAACAAAATGTCAGGTTGTAATTGTTCAAGATGTTGGTGAACAGCATTAAGATTAGACCTGATACCCCGGATGTTGCAATAGTGGATCAGAAAGTTAAAACTTTCGGTGACCGAGGTGGCTTGGGCCCTGCCCTCCCGGACATTCGAATGGGGTAGGATTTCACGGCCAGTATTTACTACCCTAGAATGTGTTTTGTACATTTAATGTAAGAGCAAATATGTATAAATTAGAAATATCCGTATCAGGACTGATATATATATATATATATATATATATATATATATATATATATATATATATATATAGGTGCCGAAATAGCATGTACCTAGAGAAGGAGGTGATTCTACATGAAAAAATAAGACTTTTTTTTCCTATGAACTTATATGCCCAGACGTACCGTTTTCAATATACAGAGGGTCAAAGTTGAATTTTTTTTTCAGTTTTTGGACAATATCTCGAGAACCGTTTGAGATATGATGTTCAGCTCTTATACACAATTGGGGCTCATTAAGTCCCTTGTTTTCACCGTAAAATAAAGTTTTTTGAAAATTCAATGGCGTGGGTTTTGGGTATTTTGAGGGTTTCAATCCCCCTACTTTCTACGCCACTGAAATAAATGCAATTTCAAGGAGCGCGTTAGAACCGCCTTTATTTTCTCTACCAAAAAAGTACTCTTGGTTAACAGCTCTAAAGTTGATCATTTCCGAGAAATTTTATGAGAAAAAAACCATAATTTTAAGAATATTTTTTTTTAACAGTTTATTAACAGTAGGTACAACATTTCGAGAAAACTGAAAGTATAAAAGTACAAATAAGTACTAATTGAATGAAAAACCATGTTATTTACCATCCTAATGTATTTAAGTGAACGAAGCCCACGTAGAATACTTGCAGCATTTGTTTTTCATTTAATAAGTAGTAATTTGGAATTTATTACTTGCATTCTTTCCAAAATGTTATGCCTACTGTTAATAAATTGTTAATGAAAATTATTCTTAAAAATAATGTTTTCTCTCATTGAATGCGATTTTTCTCGGAAACAGTTGAGTTTAGAGCTATCAGCCGAGAGCACATTTTTGGTGTAAAATACATGGCCGGTTCTAACGCGCTTCTTAGAATTACATTTAATTCAGTGGCGTAGAAATTATAGGGGTTGAAACCCTCAAAATACACAAAATCCACGCCACTGAATTTTTAAAAACCTTCATTTTACAGCAAAAACAAGTGACTTAATGAGCACAAATTGTGTATAAGAGCTGAACATCATATCTCATACGGTTCTCGAGATATTGTCCAAAAACTGAAAAAAAAATTCAACTTTGACACCCTGTATATTGAAAACGGTACGTCTGATCAGATAAAGTCTTATTTATTCGTGTAGAATCACATCCTTCTCTAGGTACATCCTATTTCCGGGCACCCTGTATATATATATATATATATATATATATATATATATATATATATATATATATGAACGTTATACTTGGTCACTCTCTCAGGCGCTGTTCGGCCACTGCGGAATCTTATCTGGAAGAACAGGTTGAGCATAGAACTGCCGTTGGAGAGAGAATGATTGGAAGTAATACGTTTGTCGCGTCAGGAAATTAAATTAACTCAGCAATCATAGAAAACCCTCAACCCGTTACAGAAATTTTTGTCATGAAAACAATTGATTGTGAATCCATTATTGCAACAAAAATTTAGCAAGCGTAAAAAACGCAACATCTTGCACTCGAATTGTTCCAAAGAAAAAGAGTACTTATGGATCATCTTTATCTGAAACTGAAGTTGTAGTGTGGAGCGGAACAGCAGAAGGACTAATCCGTCTTTTCATTCTGTTGATTGTTGTAATTGTAGAGTAAACGTTAATTATTGTTAAGGAAAGTAGTATTTGATTTATTTGTTATTTGTATAATTTCAGTTGAATTAATAAAACACGTACTATTTGTTAGTTTGTAAGCTGGACGGTGACCACTTTGGCAAAAAGTTTTGTAAATGACATGACGTACAGTTGTCATAATTATTTACTGTACCTATGATAAAGAATTTACTATACTCTTATGTCATTTTATCCTTACTAGTGGTTATGGAGTAGGTACGCAACATACAAACTTTTCTGTTGTTAAGGACTTTTTTACATCCTGAAACCGTCTATTTTTTCAAATATATTATTAATTGATAGATAAAAATATAAACGTCAATTATTGTAACAAAGCACAAAATCTTTAAAAAAAGCAATTTTTATATGTTTAATGCTAGTTTTATTGCTTAGCTATTAATTCAAACACACAGATTGTGAATAAAACAGTACACATTTCTCTCTTGAGAACTAGTTTAGCTCACTGCTTAGCCTAATGGTGCCAGTGAACTATCTGTTTCTCTCGAAATAGATAGTTAGTTACTCCCCGGTGTGTAATGTACTATTTTACGAAAGTTCTAGAACCCGTAATGAATTATAAGTGCATTATTGCTCTACCTATTTTTATAACAACTAACATGAGGTCGGTAAATACACTTGAAAATGATCGTGGACATTTTCTGTCATTACATATTAGAACCGTTTAACACGTAATGTTTAGTAGTGATGGTAACATAACTAAAATTCAATGGCGTCACCAAAAAAACATTTTTAATGCATTGATAACGCCAGTGAAAAAATGGAGTATCACACGTCCAGAAACTATTTTTGTGAGTACTCACAGTTGTTGGTCTACTCATGCTAATAATACTATCCTTTCTAACATAGAGATACACATAACTGTTTTGTACCACGCCCAATCATATTCGTAAATGCAGACATTGGCTAATCTGCTCATACATGAAAACTATTGTTCCTGAACTAGTGACATAGGTAACTACAACTATTTCTGGTGGAGACAGTTATGGACGTTTTACTTTGCAGCTGTAAATATGTTTTTGATTCATTACAGTTCGTCATCTAGAACTAAAAAACGTCAATTCAATTCTCAACTAAAAAGGACCCTTTGAGTAAGTTACTGGTATACTGATTATTTTTAATAAAACTCACGTAAAGTCGACGCTGCATAGAGTTCCTAATCATTTAGAAGCTCTTTGGTCATTAGTCATTACACTATTTTAATTCAGGACCGCGCAGTTTTCATATACCGTATTATCTAAAAAAATGTTGGCAATGTTGGCATTGCTATTCTTGTTGACTGACTTTATTTAAGATTGTCAGATTCACAATTTGTAAATTTACTTCGTATGAAATAATTTACACACAACTAATAAATGTTATACTTCGCAAATAAAAATGACAGAATTGCCAATGTATCCAACATAATAAAAAAAAATATTCATAGCAGTTTCTTTTTCAATCATAACGATTAAAACAATATATCCCCAAATAATACGTCAGAAATTAGGAAGTTAATTAGTATGCATTGAACATGTTTTCATATAGGTTGTTTCAAACAATGTTCTAAAATTTACAACGGTTTAGAATCTAAACCGTATCATTATCTTACCTAATTACAACTTGAATGCATACCACTATTTATTAAATGGAATACTTAATAACGGCATTCCGTTTAATATCAATAAACTCTGCTACTTGGTAGCACTAAATCATGTTTCTAATTCATTTAATTCTACTATAACACAAACTTATCATGTTATATATGGTAATGAGTATGCATCTAACAGATGAAAAAAAATGGTAAATACAATTACGGAAAACGGGTAGAATTAGAAGCTCGAAATTATAATAACATACAATTTGCTCTGCATAATTGTAATTTTCATTTAACTTATTAAACGTTTACTTTTTTTAATAAAAATAAGTATGAAAACGCCATTTAGGTACATATTCTTTCAGTGTTAAAATATGGACTAACTTATTTCCTCCCAAATGAATTATGTTGTGGCAACTGCTCATAAACAGCAATTTTAAAAAAAATTCTCTTACCGATTTCTGAAATTTATTGGGAACCATAAAATGGAAGTAATACTGTGCTTATTAAATATATATACATAAAGTACAGAAATAGGGAATAATCAGAATTTATTAACATTATTCATTACCGCCTTAACGGGATTATTTACATTTCACCACATGTAAATTAATTAATTACGGAATATTTTCTTTGATTTATTTATTTCGAAGAGTGTATTAACATTTAATTACATAAGCCATTTTTATAAAGACCTCAAAAATACACAGTTTGCTTTCTTATCCATGTTCAGTACATAGTTTGATAATTAAATTCAGAAAATTGGGCAACCCACAATACACTGCATTATACAGTTTGCTAACCCTTATCTTTACTCATCCATGTGCATATGACAATATTCGCCTTTTTTATTCATACCGTACAAAATAGTTTCTTAATGAATTGAAAACATCAATAAAATACTTAAGGGTTATAAACTTTAATTGGTGTTCGTTAATGCAATACATCGTAAGCACAATTGCTTAAACGCTATATTACCGTGAGGGATTAGGTATGGTTTTTTGAATTTTTTTTTAAATGTGAAGCAAAAAGTAGTCAGTGAAATACGAATTTCTGCACTTGAAATTTTTATATGAAGGACAAAATGTCACAATCTATAAAATTGCACAAAATTAAAATATTAACATACCCTCTCCATTAATATGTCCATCATTAACGTTGTTTTCTTCATTTTTTTCTCCAGTATCACTAAGATCTACAAGACTTCTAATTGAAAATATCGATTTAGCAACCCTCATTTTACACGCATCAGGTGGAACACTTTCTCGCGAACGCATTGTTAAGTCCATTTCAATGCGTGAATCCATTTAACTTAATATTATACTTTTAACTAAACACGTAAATTATGTCTAATGAAGTCCTTACTAGTAAGCAACCGATAAGGCTTCCAGTCAGTGCATAAAAAATTTGCTCGTTAAAATAACTATTATCAGTCAATTTTAGTTACCTACGCAATTACACTATCACACCCGCTGATGTAATTATAAACAGGCCGATAATTTAAAATTAACCAATTATATAAAATCACCTCATTTAGAAACAAAAAATTGTTTTTTTAAAATTGTAAGTAGGTATGTAAAAAATTGATAAGCGATGTGTTTGAATCTAGTGTATACAGGTGTAGGTACGCGTTGCCGTGGAGCAAAGGCTGCACTGTCACCTGGTGACAGAGTGATGGGCCGGCTTTTTACCTGGGGCATCCCACAGGCGGAGTTCCAAAACTTATTTACTTTATGAACAGCCTTCTTTTATTTGATTTATTACTGAACTATTAAAAGTCAATTAATACTTGATTCATTTATCTTCTGAGATTTAGGTACTGATTTTACCCTTCGGGAATTTGTTTCATTTGAGCGAAATTTTATTCGAAATCAGAAAGATGTAGAAGTGGCAGAAGGAATGTTTTATTAGTAACTAATTATATAAGAGTTAATTAACCTGACCACAAATAAACTCTCTTTAAATAGTTACTCATAGCTGTCTCTGACAACGGCACTTGCAGACTGTGTAACAAGGCTTACATGTCCATGCCAATTACTCTGATAACAAAGCATTTTACAACAGTGTAGTTAACGATTTGAAGTATTTAATATTAATTGACCGTGCATATGTTACATTTGTACACCTCATATGCTACAATGTTGTCGAAAGATAATTGTATTGTCTTGCATCCCAACAATTTTCTTCTTTTTTGTAGAAAAAAGTTGAGGAAAAATACCCGATATCTTCTCTGTTAAATCAAAATCAAATATTTATTAGTTCTATGATTTTTATAATTTAAAATGAAAAAGAAACAAATATAAACAAGATCATCATATTCAAAGGATATTTTTGGGGTTGAACAAGGGTCGATGCTAGGGCCACTCATTTTCAATTGATTATTTATTTCCTATAATTGAAAAATTAAAATGTCTAGGGGTATGTTTGGATATGACCTTTTTATCTTCGTGTAACTTTCAGACTTTGAAAATAGATTGTAACTTTCTTAACCCTTATACGAAATTGTATACTTCTCTGGTTGGATATTAAGCTCTATTTCACCCACTTAGATGCGGTAGTACCTAACCGATAACGACAAACAAAAGTAAAGAATGCAGATTAGGCGCTGATGTGTGCTTTGAAACCATGTAGTTTTTAACGCATCAATCAATTTAAAAAAGGCGCTGTTGTCCGTACTTTGTCCAACCGTCCGCCTATCTTTTCCATATCTAAAGGAATGGTAAAACTGCAGCACTGTCTTTGGTTTCAAACTAAAGCGTATAATGCCAGAAGGAAAACCTCTCCTCATCAACCACCACTCCCCTCTTTTGTAAAGGAATATATTAATAATAATTAAGATACAGAGTAAATTTTAGGGTGAAATGAAATCGTACAGTGTCAAAAGGTGAACCTTTCCTTTAGCACCCCATTCTCCTTTTCCTCAATATCCGTCCTGAAAAGGGAGTAAAGGGTGTAAGAGGAAAGTAACAATTAATCTAACTAGCCAATTTTAATGTCCAAACAAAGCGTACAATGTCAAAATATAAACCACCTCTTAGCACCCCTGCTCCCTCGTAATCCTCCCTCTAACAGCGAAGTTGATTGAAATGTGCTTTAAGTAAATCGTATACGAATTCTTTTTGCACTCTGCCTAAAAAAATATTTAAATTTTAGTGACATTAATTTCCATCAATAAGTCGATAAGGCTAAGGCAATGTGGGTGATTTCATTCAAGCAACGAGTGAGGCGTCTATCTATTTGAATCCTACAGTTTGGGTATCACTGTGTGAGAAATATTTATTTCGGAATGTTATAATTATCATAAAGATCAGCAAAACGACGCCAAGCCGAAGACAACGGTGCATTTAATATCCGTTCTACTTTGAAGGTATTGGGGGAGTGTAATATACTTTGGTTTTTTGCGCTCCCTTTACAAAAATTATATCTCTATTTATTGTGTTTTTTTTTACAAAATAACGTCACTGCCATCGAAGTGCTCCGAAAATGCAGGTATAAAATATACGAAATGAAAACTTTTTTATTCGTTTATTGTTTGAGGTCAAAGGCTAGGATTAATATGTACTTAATATGTACTATGTGTACAAGTAACAATTACTCCACCCTCATAACTACGCGATATATCTCATTTCTCCTCAGCCGCTGGGTATAGTATAAATGTAACCACTAAAAAAGAAACGTACCAGAAGGGAGCATATTTTTTTTTATAAAAGAGCAGTTTTTAATAGAAAAATACTTCCTACTTAGTTTCTGATTTCAAAAATGTGTAGTTTAATAGGCCTACCATTTATTATTTTCAAGCTATTTAGAAAAATGTATAAAAATATACATTTTTGAAATCTGAAAAATACGTAGAATTTAATAAATAGATATTTATACAACTAGAGAAAAAAGCGGTTAAAACACTTTCTTCTCGTGTTTTAATAAAAAATGTAATATTTATAAAAAATGGCAATTCTACAATTAAATTTGGTTTTTGGATGTTTCCGCCACGTGACCGTTGCTGATGATTCCCATATTAGTACTGCACCGTCCATTATTTTAAAACGCCAACGAGAAGGACGATCGTAGTATTTAATAAAATGATTATGTAATTGAATTTTCATATAGGTATAATACCACTAGTGCGTCCAAAATTATCAATAATCCGGGAAAAAGCGGTGTTCCCAGGAAACTGCATGAGTTGGTTCTCTGTTGGTTAAAAGTTACAAGAGCCCCACTCCGAAGGAATTGTGTAAAAAGCAACATTTAATAAATGAACAAAACCTTTATTTCATTAACTAAAAATTTACATTTAAAAAGTGACAAAACTTTTTAATTACTAAGCATGTAACAAAATTTAGAACATAAACAATACTTGCGTCCAAATAAATACCTGATTTTTACTGTATTCTTCGGAACACTCTTTTCAATATTGCTATCAATGGTTTCTCACGAAATTTTACGAAATCGTTTCATTTTTATAATAAACTTAACTTAAATTTTGTAACGTGCCTATTAGTGTTTGACACGTGCGTCTTGTTCATGACAAGAATAGCTCTGTTACTGTGGTAGTTTAGTATGACGCCATTTCAGTTGAATTACCGCTGTAATTCATAACATTCAATGGGATTATCGCTGTAACTATAACGAAGTTGCATTGATGTATAGGAATAAATTATACATGAGGGAAATATTCATTACAAGTTACTTTAAGAATTATGACGTTTTAGGAAAAAACCTATATGACGCGGAAAAAATTGACTCGGTATCAATTTTCAATGTAATGATTAGCATGGCAACACTGTTTTCCTCACTAGAGAAGAAAATCCTATTTTCTTCGCCCTTTTCACCTTTCAACCTACATATACATATGTAGGTATACAAAGTTATGCAATCGATTTTTTTCACTATCATTAAATCGATTTATTGCCTGATTTTACAACGTTTAACAAAGTTTTGTCAAACAGCTAGGATGTCTGAGTGTACGTGTTTAAGTGTGTGTGTAGGTGTGTGCGTGTGTGCGTGAGTGTGTGTGTGTGTGTGTCACTGTATGTTATTGTCCACGATACCTCCAGAACAACACGTACTTATTTGAAATTTCGTATTGACGCTTGTTTTTATTTCTCCTGGAATTGATTAGATTTTAGAAAAAAATCAATGGCGTTTTAAATCAAATATTTCTGAAACAGCTGGATATTTTAAAGAGATATAAATATCAGCATATAGATTTAAAATATATAAATGACTATTGACCTCTTTCTCACATCAAAGTTTAGTCAATCTGACGTTAAATTTTTTGTTGTTGTTTTTGCAATGTTGTCAATGAGTCAGAGCAGTTCTGTCATAACTCACTTTGTTTTATTACCACCTTTTGAACCCACCTTTTGTGCACGAGAGGATGCAGATAGAACTGATTTAGGTTGGCAATTCTGTCTGATGTTGTCAAGTATTTCTGACATTAAACGTTTGACATAACACATATTTTATTATAACCACTGAAGTGTACTTATACTGGAACGCGCATTGGCGGTCTCTGCCATACAAAAGCCGCGCGGTGAGAGAGATAGCGCGCAAGGGTCACTTTTGTCCTTTTCGTAACGCTTTGCGCATGCGCTTCGTGAGAAAGAGCAGACAGCGCTAAAGTACGTCACTCCAAAACAAACTAACCAAAATGTAACTTCAAATGGGTAATTGTCATTTACTTGTTAGGTATTGATCTTTACTATACTGCTTATTTATTGTTCGTTGCGTTTATACACCGACTTATATAATTTATATAATATTTTTTATACATCTTTACAAATTGGTTACAATTTTTATACATTCCGATAATGTAGAATGTATTATGCGAACACGTGTAACTACGTTTAATTTATAAAATGTACTTTACATCTTTTATGGTTAATAAAAATCTATAACATTGATTATACCTTGAAATTACTTTTATAGTTCATTATTTTTGTAAAATGACCGAGTATGACAGTGGGTAGATAATTAAAGTATTCAAAACTCATCAAATCCTTTTCTAACGTTGCCACATGACAATCCACTTCTCTACGCATGCGCGTACGCTCGAGAGTAGGACAGAGATGTCACTTGCGGCTCTTTCTCTCGGATCGGGCTGGTGGACGGAACGCGTGTTCTAGCATAAGCACCGTTCAGTAATTATAACACATATTTCTTATTGTCATAAACTAAACATAACCCCTGAATCTGAGATTTGACAGTTGTCAAACTGTTCTTTTTCACAATCTGACAACATCGGCGTCCTCTGACAGTATTAATATTAGTGACGCAACTGCTCTGACTCGAGAAAATATATCTATGGTTTATAACATAGTGTTATTATCTGCCAGTGTGTAAATATACAAAAAAATATTATTTCATTTCTTTCTGTCTACTTTGTAGGTGGGAAGGTGTTGTTTCACTCCAGATATTTGGAGACGTAAACAATTGTTTCTAAGGTAGTTTTAGAAAAAAGTAATATGCTCTCTTATGTTACGTTTTCTAATAGATAGTGGTCACACATTATTCCAAATACAGCGGGTGATGATAATTATGAAGTCTAGTTTCAAATCCTTTTTTGTGATAATGATGGAATTATGATGACACACAGTACACCCAAAAATGCTACTACATTACTATCTTATCTGTCGTCGATTAGCATTAGAATGCCTTGGTGATTAATATCAAAATCGTTAATAATTTGTCACTTTATGGCATGCGTGCTGTAATATTGTGCCATAAAGTTGTCTTGACAACGAAATACAAACAAAGAAATTGAACAAATTATTTATATTAATACTACAGTCAGAATATGATCTGCAATTAATGTAATATTAAGGAAATTAGTGTTTATTGATATTAATATTAATGGTGCAATTGGAATTTCCGGTAATTGAAATTCCCCCAGATGTTTCAAGAAGGCATTCGCTTGAACTGCTTGAAGATGTTGATATAGATATTTCTCGGTTACTCATTTGTTGTACGCTACTAGATCCTAAGGTTTTGGTAATTTTCTTCTTGTTTTCGATGGAGCCTGCCACGTACTATTCAGCAACAGAATCGTTTTTCCAATCCGCATGCCATTTTAAAGGTCTAATGCCAGCACCACTGCCTGCTAAGATTGTGGCAGAAGTTCTACGAAATGAATGTCCTGTGTATTGATCGGCATTAGGAATATTTAAATACTTGGCAACCTATCGAGGAATCTGACCAAATGTGTTAATGCCAATAGGATTACAGGTACATTTACACCCATTGTAGAATAAAAAACTTTTCAATCTTCACATGCTTCGGTCTTAAACTCGTACTTCTTAATGAGGTCAATATAATTTACTCTACTGCCACCGCTTAATATGGTAAAAACCCTAGGTCTATGTGTTTTGATATCTCTAGTATAAACCACAAAGACCGAACCTTCTTTTTAACACACAGATTGTACAATTCTATGCGTCTGCAACCGCCAAACACACCAAATATTGCAACTACCTAAAATGGAATCATAGTTATTAAGAATAATCTTAAAAGTAAAAATTTACCTTCATAGGTAAGTATTTGTTGGGTGCTTCAAGAAAAAAATTAAGTAAGTACTCTTTTGAAAACACTAATGACTTCTCTGGTATGTACCCAACAGAACAGTTTTTCAAGAATGCCGTAAGTTTTGAAAATTTGCTGATGTCCACATGCTTTTTGAGACATAACATATATACACTTTAACTTGGAATACATGCACCTTAATGAAGAATGATTACCTTTAATAAGTGATGTAATACTTACCTGATCAAGGAAATACGCAAGCAAAACCTTCTCTGTAACAGTTTCCGTATTATTCTTGCGCATCCACTCAATAAATCTGTCGAACTCTTTCTTATAAATGATTTCGGACGTTTTAGGTATAAGACTCAACTCAGCTTCTTCTGCTTTTTTAAGGATTTCTTCATCCACGTGTGAATCCATTTTTGCAAAATTTGTTTATTTACAAACAATAAATGACACATAATGCAAAACTATAAGACCGTTCATGAACTCCTGTGAACTGATATTTTTTTTTGTAACGCTCTGAAATGATTATTTCATTTAAATTGTGTCTCAAAGTGGCTAGTTTGACGACAAAATAGCATATGAAATTCGTTTATAATGCGGGATTATGGCATTCGTTTCCATTATTGCTTTCGCTCCGCACAAGCAATAATGGAAACTACTGCCATAATCCCTTGCATTATAAACTAATCTCATAGTATACTATTATGTATAAATTGCCTTCGTTGGCATTGTGCTTTTCTATTTATTGAAATCTAATTGATTAATTGTGAATGCGTCAAGTTTGTGATACTTACATCTCAAATCTAACATTCATACCGTAGATAATTAATAATAAATTATTAGGAAATTAAATATAAAAGTTTATTAGTTGCTACGAAAACTATCAAATTAACTCACTATTGCCAACCTAGTTATTTTACAACCAGACTTTTTAAGTCGTCAGTAATTAATAA
Organism: Vesta saturnalis; assembly: GCA_036346205.1. NCBI lineage: Eukaryota > Metazoa > Arthropoda > Insecta > Coleoptera > Lampyridae > Vesta > Vesta saturnalis. The sequence goes on along the minus strand of JARFJB010001739.1, from coordinate 574,470 downwards.
ATTAGATGAAATAAGCCCCAAACAGAGAAAATAGTATAAAACATTCGTTGCAGAAAGTTTTCAAAACACTCGCGGATTCGAACTCTTGAACTCGTGTAAAAATTGTTGGCCTTCTGCAGCTTATATTTTAATATACAACTTCGCACAAGTTAGGTTTTATTTCACCAAGCATGAACCTAACCTAACCTGTTTGTGGTACGTTGACGTACAGCTTACTTTTCGCATAGTCCCACAGAACATAATCCCGTGACTTCAAATTGTTCAAAACCCTAAATTTAGTTTGCAAATGAGAAATTGTCTCACGGGCGGCCTGGCACGCCGCCACATCGTGTTAAAGCCAAATACCGTCCACGTCAACATCTTCCATTCTTCTGGCGATAAAATGTTATGTAATGTAGTTCGATAACGTTCTCGATTTACCGTAAGGACTCATCTTTGATCATTTTGGAAAAAAAAAGTGGCCCCATGATGCCTCGCACCCAAGATCCATATCAAACTGGTACACATTAACTATGCATATGTTTTTCATGAATTGCCTTCAGATTATCACTCCAAATACGGCGTGAGTGTTCACGTATCCTGAATGATGAAAATGTGCCTTTAAAATAATTTTTTATAACAATTATTGTTTCGCTTTGCAGTGTCCAACAATCAAACTCGATGACTACCATCAGTTGCCTTTCATTTCTGCTTTACCTTGATTCTGCTTGAAGGGTTAATTCTTTCTTGAAATACGCCAAGTTCATGTTTGCGTAGGGCCTAGTTGCTGTGACCGCGCAGGAATTGGCATTTTCGGATGCACACGTTTTCAGACCCTAACAATGTTTTCAATTGATCGCATTCAAGAGGTAAGGACAAGTGCCAGTATATCTTTGACGTATCCAGTTTCCTCAAACCTTTTAACCATTCTGTAAAAACTATTTTTTGATACATGTTTATTCACACCTATTTCCATAATATGTTTTAATAACACAAATACGTTCATATACTGTGTATTCTTGCATAGCAATAGTTTCACTAAACGCTGGCAAGTTTTATTAATCAACGATGTTTCATAAACTATCAATGTTTTTGTTCAGTCAGGATACTGTTATTGAAAACTATTTTTATCTTAGTTGAGTTGATCGGCCTATTCCCACAGTTTTTGCTTTTTGAGTGCGACGTTTCGGAAGCGAACTCTGCTTCCGTCATCTGGCTTAGTTCTGAGAAGGACTGTTTTCCCACTTAAGTTGAATTCATATGTTATGATTTTTTTCCAAGCACTTGACTACTCTCAGATTCGAACTTGGTACCTTTCACTTATAAGTCTGACACCTTTACAGCTAAGCCACTGAGTAATCCAATATATATTTATCTATTGACGCTTACTTAGATGCTAAATGATCTATATTTAAAATACTTTTAGTGGAGACGAAGAAGGTTACGATTTTTTCCCAAAAGTAGCGTTTATTGGTCTTGATTATTACTTCTAACTAATTTATGATTTCAAATTACGGTAAAAAGCACCTTGGTAAAGGCTTGCAGCTCACAATTGCGACAGTTGCTTTGTTTGGCGCCCTTCCAACAGGTATGGGTATATTGTTACATTTTTTAACTACTTTTTAGAGCTGGAAACCTTTGTGTACAGTTTTAACTGGGTAGCTCATTTGGAAGGTAAGTCATTTTTGTTTTGTTACCTTTATTTGTTACGAATCAATGACTATTCGTTGTAACATTCCTAGGTTACGGTCGATTCTTTTATAAGCAAGGGCGCCACCTGAACAACGGAGTAATTGCTACAAATTTAAAAGCAAAAATTAGGCAGATATTTACTACGTTTCAAAATCGTGGAAGACAATAGGCTGTCGTGGTTACTTTGACTACAGTCACGAAACACGTGTGGAATCGTTGCAAACATTAAAACACGACGAGGATCATGTGTTTGTTGAACGTCTAATGCTAACAAGTGATTACGACTTTCTAATGGAAGAAACTGAGCTAAAGCATGCTACATAGTCATAGTAGAATTCAATTGGATGAAATTCTAAGCAGTTCAAAAATAATAACTTGAATTGAAAGTTTCTTAAAACGACATAAAAATCTCTTTCAACGCCTTACTGCAAACACTAGGTAAACGTTCAAGGGCAGGTGTTAATAGGTAAACAATAAACATAATAATAATATACAAACTGGGGTAATTGATATGCCCGCTGATAATATTTGAAACTATGTTGAAACGAACGTGCTAGAGAACTCCGGTCAAAAAAAGACGTGGATGCAAATATCCCGGAGAAATGTAATTCATCAAAAAGCTACATACATTACATTGACAATGGCGGAGAGCGCCAAAGGAGTGGTGTACTGGAAAAACAACACGTGAATTATGTGGACTGAAGGAGACTCCCTTGATACAACACGATACAACAGTACCAATGGGTGGTTTGACTTGGTAATATTTTGTGATTGGTTCAAATCACTGATGCTCCTAACACTTAAAAATTTTCCAGACAGTAAGGTTTCATTCGTAAATAGTCTATCATCGCATTTCTAAAATTCTCAGGTTCTGTCTCGAAAATGTAATAAGGTTCGTATGCTTGCCTCCTGACTCACTCGCGTCATTATAAAGATGGTACAAGTGTGCTGACCTATTTAAGTACGCAAAAGAACCATTTTCCTAGATTATTGCGACAATCAATGAATGTGATTACATGAAACGTAAATAAGAATTTGAAAGCCGGATTTAAAAAGTGTGGAATCGCCCTAAGTGATGCCCAACCTCTGTTGGAACTTCTATCACTGGCTACCTTGATATCGATTCACTCAGAAAGACGTATATTTAGTACCTTCTTTCGTTTTTGACTCGAAAACGATATTTCAACACTTTTTTCAAGGTCTTGTACCTCACTTAATACTATTGATATACTTCGTCAACGGTACTTATATTGCGAAGTGCCGAATTGGGTGGCGTGCTTTGACTTTTTCCAGGGGGTGGGGTTCCTTAGTAATAATATAAAGTTGCATTTTTTAAATGGGAATCATAGTTGGCTTGGTAACCATCAGCTGCAGTTCTTTCTCAGCTTTTCAAAAATACAAACATAGGAATTCCTGAAAAAATGTCTTCCAAATATTTTTTACAAGAAGGTGGCACAGCCCATAACACTTTGGCAGTGAGGAATTACTTAGAAAACCGTTTCCCAAATCACGGCAACATTCGGTTCGGTATTATGGCGGTATTGATAAATTATGTTTTTCAGAAAACCCCATAGGAAAAAATCCAGTATTGACAGATCTGGAGATCGTGGCGGACATCCCACCGAACCAAATGTTACAATTCAACGATTCGGGAAACGGTTTTCTAAGTAATTGCTCACTCCAAAGCATTATGGGCTGGGCACCGTCTTGTTGAAAAAAATATTTAGAAGATGCTTTTCACGAATACAAATATTTAGAAAGAACTGTAGCTGATGGTTGCCTAGAAAAATTCTAAGTACGCCACTAAATTCGGCACTTCGTAATATATAAGTATCGTTGACGAAATATATCAGTACAATAGTATTAAGCGAGGTGTAAGACCTTGAAAAAAGTGTAGAAATATCGACGTTTCGCTATAAGGCGAAAACACAAGAAGATACTAAATTTTCGATTTTGCCATGAAATCTCGGTCAACAAAGTAGTACGTGAATGTAAAAACTGTAAACTTCTATCTTTGATAATAACAACGATATCTTTAAAAAACAAGTAAAACAACGAAATTGGGACACACGGTACATGCCTGACATATTACCGGCATTATCATATGATTATCCTCTCATGTCACTTATGTTGAACAATACTCTAGATTTCGAAGAGTATGTCTTAAGTTTACTAAAGATAGAATCGCTCCACTGAATGATCATACATTAAAACGATTACGAACAATAATTATCATAATTGCTCCTTCAATAGCTTAAGTGGAATCGTGATGTGGAATAATATTTAGTATTAGCTTTCCATCAATTCCAATTCCTCGTAGAACTACTTGAATATTCTAAGTCCGTTCAAATCGACACCTCTTGAAAATACGAGTCGTGCATCAAATTACGTCACACATTTTTCCAAGTAGTCTATTAGACCTACTGATAAATGTTTTTTAGTGTAACTATATCTGATCGTTTCGATCTAGCACCACTTATTTCCGAACATCTGAAATTTAAAACGAATTTTATCTTCGTAGTTAAAAGCTAGCTGGAACACATTAAACAACCATTTGGATTAGAGTACATAACTCACTCTTTACAAAACACAGTCTTAAATGAAACAATGACCTTCAAGTTTGGCTGTAATTATAATCATTACATTTGATTAATAGGGCTCCATGTCAATTGGCAATAGTACAATTAATGGCATTATCAGCAATATTTAGAACATTAATTCCCTTCAACTTGAATATCGGTCGGAGTTGACATCGTAATTTCAATAGCTTGTCAAATAATCCTAGTCGGTAGACTACTTGGAATTTGTAACGGTCAAAATATAAATCCCATAAACTCGGCATGTGTCATCATAGTAACAATTGTCTTTCAACTACTCTTATAGCCGCTTAGCCGGTAAGTGAACTTTTTAATTTGTGTGTGAAATATTTAGTGCGTTCAGTTGCTATCACTTTGATTATCAGAACATCTGTACGTTTTCTAGAACATTAACTGCTACGCACTTTGTACATTATAATTACGAACTTATCTCATAGTTTACACATTAAACCTTAAAAGAAAATAATCAACTTTTGGCGTAATTACAAACATTTACTGGCAACGCCAGTTTAATTTGGAATATAACATTTGTCATATACTGAATAATATAATCTCCGTCTTACTTATATCTTATTCAACTAGTCTGTCAAAATTATGGATACTAAGATATTGTAACATAATAAAATCCCATAAAATACTGGATGGTATCATGTGATTGGGCTCTCAACTTTATGTCGTCTTTATCCGGTCAAGTGCGGTAAATTAATTGTTAATATGTTGTGTAAAACACCTAGTGAACAGCGATCTATGTTTGCGTAAGGCATCTGTAACGTTTAGTTCGTTGTGCTTATATATTGGATTATGTAGGTTGACTGTCGTGATAAATTTTGAATAGTTATCAAATTCTGGCAAGTGCCAGTAATACTTTCGTGATATCAACATATGTGTTATATATTTATAATCATTATTAATATATTATAAATATATGTTAGTATATATACCTTATATCATTATATAATTTAGTAGTAAAAATAATATATATATGTGTGTGTGTGTGTGTGTGTATGTGTGTGTGTGTGGTGTGTGTGTGTGTGTGTGTGTGTGTGTGTGTGTGTGTCATGATCACCGTTTCAGGCCGGTGCGTTCGCTATTAAATCCAGCAATGTGTAGCGTGTGCATGTGTACGTGTGGTGCGTCGCGTGGGTAAATTGATGACTGCATGTGAGTGCGTATGTCTGTGTCGTGATCATATGCTATGGCGTGTGCGTGTATATCAACATATGTGTGTGCGTGTTTTTTAAATCATTATTGAAGTACATTAAAATAATCGGTGTAGTTGATTCCCCGTTAATCATTATTAATTTACGGTGAGTGCTATCAAATATTGTGTGTGTGGTGTGGTTGTTCCGTGTAGTTGTCAGTTCGGTAACGTGATCGTGGTGCGTTTTCGCTTTATCAAATGTGTACGCGTGTGCATGTGTACGGTGCTGCGCGCTTAATGATGCAAATGTGAGTGTATGTGTGTGCTTAGTGCGTTGCGTGTGGTGATGAAGTGTGATTTGTAGTGTGTGCTTGTTGCGTGTGCTAGTCCACTATCTGCGTGTACCAGTGAGTGTCGGTTTCACGTGACGCGTACGTGTGTGTGTTTCGGTACAAATGTGCGTGCATGTGTAGTGTGGGTAATGGGTGTGAGTGTATGTGTGTGCTTGTGCTGTGGGGGTGTAGTGTGATGTGTTGTGTGTGCTGATGGTGTGTAGTATATGCGTGCGTACAGTTGGTTCGTGTACGTGCGCGTATGCTGTGATGTGTGTGTGTGAGTGTGGTGTGTATATGCGTCGATGGTGTTCGTGCTTGTGTGTGGTGTTTGCATCGTATGCGTGTGTTAGTGTGTGTGTGTGTAGTGTGATGTGTGGTGTGTTGGTCGTTATTCAAATGTGTGCGCGTAGTGTGCATGTGTGTGTGGTGCGGTGCGTCGCTAGTGGTGTGTGTGTGGTGTGCATATGTGAGTCGTCGTTTCGTGTAGTCGCGTCGTATCGCATGTGCGTTTGGCGTTCAATGGTGCGTGATGCGTGTGCGTGTCGCGTGATGCTGAAATGTGAGTGCTGTGTGTGCGTGATCATGTGCTTTGTGTTGGTGTGTGTGGTGTGCTGTGTGTGTGTGTGCGTGTTTGTGTGTGTGTGTGTTGTGGTGTGTGTTGTGTGTGTGTTGTGTGGTGTGTTGTGTGTGTGTGCTGTGGTGTGTGCGTGTGTGTGTGCGTGCGTGCGTGTGCGTGCGTGCGTGCGTGCGTGCGTGCGTGCGTGCGTGCGTGCGTGCGTGCGTGCGTGCGTGGGCGTGCGCGTGCGTGCGGGCGTGCGTGCGCGGTGCGTGCGTGCGTGCGTGCGTGCGTGCGTGCGTGCGTGCGTGCGTGCGTGCGTGCGTGCGTGCGTGCGTGCGTGGTGCGTGGTGCGTGCGTGCGTGCGTGCGTGCGTGCGAGCGTGCGTGCGTGCGTGCGTGCGTGCGTGCGTGCGTGCGGGCGTGCGGGCGGTGCGTGCGTGCGTGCGTGCGTGCGTGCGTGCGTGCGTGCGTGCGTGGTGCGTGGTGCGTGCGTACGTGCGTGCGTGCGTGCGTGCGTGCGTGCGTGCGTGCGTGCGTGCGTGCGTGCGTGCTGCGTGCGTGCGTGCGTGCGTGCGTGCGTGCGTGCGTGCGTGCGTGCGTGCGTGCGTGCGTGCGTGCGTGCGTGCGTGCGTGCGTGCGTGCGTGCGTGCGTGCGTGTGTGTGTGCATCTATAGTCACGATAACTTAAAGTATACGTAACCGATTAATGTTCTATTAAATTTTGGTTAAAAAATATTTACAAGGAAAGGCACGTTATAGAAGGCGTTAAGGTACATTTTTTGAGCTCTGTTATCTTTATTATTAAAATAGGGAAAGACCTTTATTAAAGAAAATTAAATTTCTTCAAAGAGATTTTTGTACTGTAATAACTAAGCTCTAAGGAATCAAAAGGCCCTAAAATAACTCTATAATAAGTACTGTAAGCTGTTTTAAATGTCATTCAATTTTAAATTAGTCTCATTCCACCACTATTTATAAGGTTTTTTAATAACAACGAATTATAGTGGAATGTTTTTGACATAATGACAAAATCATTTTTTTGACAATTTCTTTATTTAAACGTGTTTACATTTTGTAAAAACGCACTTTTTTTATGAACTAAAATTTTAATATGTACAATGTACATTCTCACTTACATAATTAAGGTGTTTTTTGTTTTCTTCTGCTACCTCCTTTCTTTTTAAAGGCAAAAAAGCAGGACTTGGAATCAAACCTTTTTGCAATTAAATAACTATGCCTGATAAATATATATATATATATATATATATATATATATATACATATAATATATATATATATATATATATATATATATATATATATAATATTTAGACACCATTTTATTCACTATTTTTCCATTTAATAGTTTCAATTTTGAATAATTAAGAAGCAAATGTTCCTGAACAACTGGAAACAAATTTTCTTTCTTCAAATGGCAGCGGCAATCTTCTATTACTTTGGCCAAATATGACATAGTACGATGATTACTCGTTACGTCGGACAATTTTTCACATAAATTACGTACAACATGGTTTACAAAACGATTCATTTTAAAAATAAAAAAAGTTTGTTGTGTGTAAGGTATTTTTTTTCTTCGAAGAAAGATTACATTAGTAGAATGAGGTCACTTGAGGACAAAATGAGGTGGGGAAAACCAGCCCACTTTCACCACATGGCCCCGCGCCTTTTTTGTCGGCTTCTTTTCGGGGACCATTTTCAGCCCCTTGATGGCGGCCATTTTATTTTGAATTATGAGTCATAATTCAATTCCCGCGCCATTTTGTTTTTAATTATGACGTCATAATTAAATTGCATCATCACAACCCTTTAGTTTTTAATTATGAATCATAATTAAATTTTGTCGGTCATTTTATTTGTCAGCCATTTTGCGGTCGATAGTTTTTGTTGTGGCGGGAAATTTGAAATAGTATTCTAAGAAGGGGGCCCTCATGCTATCTGATAAGGCAGGTTTGGCACTCCGGAACTTGTTCTCGGGTCTTCGCCCTTCTGTTACGGACCCCTTATGATTTTAAATCTTAAGTCTTAATTAAATTTTACCTGCATTTTGTTTTGGTGTGAAATTTGAAATTGTATTCTGATAAGGGGGCCCTCAAGCTATCTCATAAGACAGGTATAGACCTCCGGAACTTGCTCATAGGTCTTAGCTCTCTGTATAACACTCCGAAACTTAGTCTCTGGTCTTCTCCCCAAAATCTAGCCGCCAATTTGTTTTTAATTATGAGTCATAATTAAATTTTGTAGGCTAGGTTGTTTTCTCGGGTACCTTGGAGGCCATTTTTGTTTTTGGCGGGAAATTTAAAATTGTATTCTAATAAGGGGGTCCTCATACCAACTCATAAGACAGGAGTAGGATTCCGAAACTCGTTGTAGGATCTTTTCCCTTTGTCATACTATCTCATAAGACCTTCGCCCCTTGTCAAAAGACAGAAATTAATCAAATCAATCAATCGACCAATAAAATCCGCCGAAGTATACCAAACCAAATAAATCAATCTCGACCAAATCATACAAATGAATCAATCAAACCAAATCAATCAAATAAATTAATCAGATCAATTAAGCAAATCAGTCTCAATCTCCTAAGAGCGACTGCTTACTTTGTAGATAAGGCTAACCGACACTCAGAGCTGGTAATTCCCTTAAACGTGAGGGTACCAGCGTAGGAAAACAGTCGATCATCCCTAGATCAATTTCAATCAATTGAATCTGAATCAATCTCAATCAATCTCAATCAATCTCAATTAATCTCAATCAATCTCAATCAATCTCAATCAATCTCAATCAATCTCAATCAATCTCAATCAATCTCAATCAATCTCAATCAATCTCAATCAATCTCAATCAATCTCAATCAATCTCAATCAATCTCAATCAATCTCAATCAATCTCAATCAAAATCAATCAATATCTTAATCAATCTCAATCAATCTCAATCAATCTCAATCAATCTCAATCAATCTCAATCAATCTCAATCAATCTCAATCAATCTCAATCAATCTCAATCAATCTCAATCAATCTCAATCAATCTCAATCAATCTCAATCAATCTCAATCAATCTCAATCAATCTCAATCAATCTCAATCAATCTCAATCAATCTCAATCAATCTCAATCAATCTCAATCAATCTCAATCAATCTCAATCAATCTCAATCAATCTCAACCAATCTCAATCAATCTCAATCAATCTCAATCAATCTCAATCAGTCTCAATCAATCTCAATCAATCTCAATCAATCTCAATCAATCTCACTACCTCTCAATCAATCTCAATCAATCTCAATCAATCTCAATCAATCTCAATCATCATCATCAATCATCATCATCAATCAATCTCAATCAATATCTCAATCAATCTCAATCAATTCTCAATCAATCTCAATCAATCTCAATCTCAATTCATCAATCAATCTCAATCAATCTCAATCAATATCTCAATCAATCATATCAATCAATCTCAATCAATCTCAATCAATCACTCAATCAATCTCAATCAATCTCAATCAATCTCAATCAATCTCAATCAATCTCAATCAATCTCAATCAATCTCAATCAATCATCAATCAATCTCAATCATATCTCAATCAATCTCAATCAATCTACAATCAATCAATCAACTCAAATCTCAATCAATCTCAAATTCATATCTCAATCAATCTCAATCAATCTCAATCAACAATCAATCTGATTATCAATCTCAATCAACCTCAATACAATACTCAAATCAATCAATCAATCAATCATCCAATCAACTCAATCAATCTCAATCAATCTCAACAACTCATCAATCAATCGATCAATCAAACTCAATCAATTCATAACTCAATCAAATACTTAAACTTGCGAAATCTCAAGTTATGTTCAAAAATACTTGTATGTATTATAATTACACTTGCCTAAAATACAACCAACAATTCAAAAATCCAAATTGATTTAACTAAATTCTATCGAAAGCAATCTGCAATTCAAAGATCCCTTGATTTAAGCTAACGTTGCAAACCAATCCTTTTAAAAAATCAAGCGGACAAAAACAAAACTTCACATTCAATTTATAACACTACGACTGCAAACTACAAACGTCTTATCCTGTTCAAGAAATAGCCTTGTAATTAGCAACGTCATTATTATTACTAACATAAAATTAGCCTTTAAATATTGCCGCAGTTTTGCATAAGTGATAAAATACGTTTACAGTTAAATTAGTAAAAAGCCTATACAATAACAAATATAACAAACTTGAATACATCCCTTATTATTTTACATGCAAGGATTTCTCTATCGAAATACCTATCTGGCAAAAAGGATCCTAGATTTATAAACAATGTTGAACTCACTATTTCGTTTTTGAAAATAGACAAATACCTGGGGACAAATAAACAAACTGACTTTCAATTCCAATTTTGATAATACACTGTGATTTGAAACTACACCAATTTCAATCTCGTAAGGCAACTATAGGCTCGTGTTTTATTTTACCAAGCTCATTATATATTGACAACCATAAATAATTAATAGCACTCAAATTACTGTAGTTTTATACAGTATAACAATATTTTACATTAAGTTGTAAACAAGCCAACATATCAAATATTACAGACTGAATTATTAAATTTTAAATTATTATTACATGCAAGGACTGTCTTATCAAATACCTCTATTTGAAAGCTAGATTTATAACAGGTTAGCCAATCTTAATGAAAATGACGAATGCCTGGGAACAAATAAACAAGCTGTTACTTTCATTTCCAATTTTGATAATACACATGTGATTTGAAACTAAACCAATTATCAACTACGTTAAGGCAACTATATAAGGGATCTCCGTGTTTCCATTTTACCACAATCATCTCAATTAATCTTAGCAACAAACAATAATTACATAACACTGAAATGGTGTCGACTTAATACGATAACAAGTGCATTGATCATCGTGAGTTTAACCAGTTTACAGAGAGTTTAGGTGGTGATGAATCATAACATTAAAAATTTATAAATAAAATAAGAGGTAAGGGTTAAAATAAAAACGATTTTCCAGGGTTGCTGTTGATAGTCATATTGAAAGAACGCCTTAACAAGGTAAACAGCTGGTTTTCCTTGCTTACAGTCACGGCACATTCACTTTCTGCCTTTTGTTTAGAAATAAACAATATAAAGAACTTAACGGTTTCCAGCAATCATTAATATAAGGTAATTATTTTCTAGATTTCCCAGTTATGCTACCACAATAACAATCTTTCACAATTCAAATACCTCTAGGAAAAAACACAGTAATTACTTACTTACATGAAAGGCAGGCAGACCTTGAAATTACATAAAGGACACACAGACAAGTCGTTTTCATTTACAATTTTGATAATACATTTCATACCAAATTGATTTAACTTACAGCCTGCAAAATACCAACACACAATTCACAACTACCAAATTGATTTAACTTACAGCTTGTAAAACCAACTCTCAATTCAAAAATATCGGCTTGATTTAGCTTACAGCGTGCAAAAAACCAATCTTCAAGAAAACACACACACGCACGCACGCACATACACACGGCAGTGCCGAAATCTATCCCATAAGACATGTATAGGAGTGCATGCGAGTGCGTGCGTGTTTGTGTTTGTGTTAGTGTTAGTGTTAGTGTTAGTGTTAGTGTTTGTGTTTGTGTTTGTGCTTGAGCTTGTGCTTGTGCTTGTGCTTGTACTTGTGCTTGTGCTTGTGCTTTTGCTTGTGATTGTGCTTGTGCTTGCGCTTGCGCTTGCGCTTGCGTTTGAGTTTGGGTCTGCGTCTGCGTCTGCGTCTGCGTCTGCGTCTGCGTCTGCGGTTGCGTTTGCGTTTGGGTTTGCGTTTGTGTTTTTGAAGAATGATTTTTTGCAAGCGGTAACCTAAATCAAGCCGATATATTTGAATTGAAACTTGGTTTTGCAAGCTGTATTCATGAGCTCAAAAAATTTTCCGGAAACAATTTACTCTTGTGGTATTACTAGTGAAAATACACGTTATTTTATGTTGTATTTCCTTAAAAACCTATGTTAAACACAATTTTCTTCCTTATTTTCTCTAATTCTCCGAAGAATTGAATTGCCTGCATGAAATAGAAAATGATGCAGTGGCGCACAGTGCAGAGCACCGAAACATTGTGACATTTGAGTTGCATTTGGTACTTTTAGGTACAGAAAATGTCTTAAGGAGTGATAAACTGCACACCACTTGACTTGATAAAAGTGCAAGTGATACGGCGACGGCGAATAATTTGCAGAGCATCTGGCAGTGTAACGGCCCACAAGTCGCAAATAATCTTTTTGATAATAGTTACATAAACCAATAAACGTGAAAACATGAAATTGAAAAAAAAATGAATAAAACGCAAATTTTGAAACAGACAGCTTAGCTGTCTAGAATCATAAATAACTCTTTTTAGATAATACCTGGCCTAAAGTGTATTTTTGATCTTTTGCATTTATTTTTAATCTCATTAGTCGAATGGTTCATGCAGATGGGAAAATCTGTCTTGAAATTATAGCAATTTTCTTTTACTTAGTATTTTTGATCATAATTTGAAATCGATTAAAAAATAAATACCTAATGACGATAAGGGTGAAGAATGAGAAGCTAAGCGCTGTGTATATATGTAGTTTGCTGTCAGAGACTTTTATACGTTGAAAAGATTATTCCAAATTATTATGTAGGTTATCTAATAACAATTAAGTATAAACAACGAATTTCAATCTTTCTATTTCATACTTTAACAGACTTCAAGTGTACAGTTAATTGTAACCAGAGTATAGGTAAGTACTTTTAGTTCTTCTTTTTGTGCAAACTTCTTAAAGATCTATTAAATTTTGGTTATTTGAATTTGTAAGCTGCATCTTCACATTCATTTTTTGCAATGAAAATTTTATGCAAACTGTTTTTAATAAAAACAGTGTTGCAATAAAACATTTTGTTACACCGAAATTGCAAATTATGATGCCCTGTTGTTGAATTTTTACAATGCTGCCAACAAATGAAATCGAAATGACTAGTATTTTAAAATTGTACAAGAATTGAAATTAACATTAAGTTTAAGCTCCGAAATAGTACAATAACGTACGTAGAAACACTTATTTTTCAATAGGTACACTATTGTAATACTTGAAATACTTGCAATCAGAGTTATTTTACCTCACGATACGAAAGTATTGGGATTATTCATATCATTATAACCTAGATGTAATTACATCTGTAATTATACCTATTTGGTATTTAATTAATTCTTAATATGTTTATTACAAAGACTAATTTTTATTATCATTACGTTTCTATAAAATTAAAACGTCCATTGAAGCGACGGTCTACCCCTCCATCGTTAGAAAATGGCGATGTAAGGCTGGAAATAACAAGTGTCCTCCTACAGAGGTGTGGAAATTTTTACATTGGACATTATTTACTTTATGTGTTTTATTCCAGTTATTATTCATTTTTATAAACAAGTTACAGTTACCTACACAATATATAGTATATCAAAGCATTAATTATTTTAACACTTTCTTTGGTGCCGAATCCACACCAATATAAGTTATCGTATTATTTTGTAAACCAAACTTAAATAAAACTGATCATACAATTACGTGTATACGTGGCATATTTGGATCTGTCATTATTGTATATATAATGACGTGTAATTTACATTGTTTTATATAGGTAGTATAGACTATTACCTTGTAAATTTTATGTAATTGTTTTCTAATTACAATAACGGAAATTAAGTAGAGAGATATTTACTATCCGCAATCGTATTTTACGTTATAAGTCCGGTAAAAAAGATATTACGTACGAATAAGTAATTAATTCGGACAAGGCGAAGCCGAGTCCGAATTTTATTGCGCAATAAGTACGTAATATCTTTTCACCGGACGAATGACGTAACGTATTTTCTTTCATACTGAAAATAAAATTTTAAATATTTAAAATAAGCCAAAAATGTGGTCCAAACAATCAAACATTCGGGAATTATAACAAAAAAAACCCTGGTTGGCATAGTTTGAGTAGTTGCTAAAGTGACTTGTTTACATTTTTCAACAGTTAAAAAGTTTAAAATGAACGAGAACGCAAAGCATCAGCATTCGGAAGAAATTGCACAAAAATGTAGAGAAGCTACGGCCAAGCTTATTCCCGTGAATTCGGAAGAGCGTTATATAAAAGTATATGAAGTGTTTAGTGAATGGCGACGACATCATGTAGAAAAAAATGATGAGGATGTCATGCTGGCGTATTTGTATGATTTAGTGAGTATTTTTTGGTATTTTAAGTATAAATTGTATTTGTAATGAAACTTTTTAAATTTTTAGTCTACAAAATATTGTGGTACTTCTTTGTGGAGCAAATATTCCATAGTGAAGTCGATGTTGCTCGTATTTGACAATATTGACATATCGCGATTCTCGAGGCTAAAATCATTTTTAAAACATAAAACAGTTGGTCATCAGGCTAAACAAGCAAAAACACTCAGCCGAGAAGAAATTTATGAATTTCTAAGAAGTGCTACTGATAAAGAATATCTTCTCACAAAAGTGAGTAAACATTGGGGAGCAAATTATTTAGGAATCGTTTTTTATTTTTAGGTAGTTTCGATGATTGGAGTTGCTGGAGGCTGTCGCAGAGAAGAACTGTACGAAATGTCTTTGAACGATATACAAATCACTGCTTCTCAAATGGTTATTACTATTCCCCAAACAAAACTAATAGGCCGCGGGTATTTACAGTAATTAAAGATGCAAACAGAATTAAATTTTTGGAGCTATATCAAAAATATGTAAATTTACGTCCAAAAAATACTGAAGATGGTAAGCTGTTTTTGGGCTACAGACATGGACAGTGCATCAATCAAAGAGCTGGAATTCACACAATTAGTGGAGTGTCAAAACGTATCGCATAGTTTCTGGGTTTAGAAAACCCTGAAACGTACACTGGACATTCGCTCAGAAGAACAGGTTCTACGCTCCTTGCCAGTTCGGGAGCCGATATTTCTGTTCTTAAGCGATTTGGTGGATGGAAAAGCAGCACCATCGCGGAAAAAATATGTTGAAGATTCCCTTAAAGGGAAAAATAAAATTGCTCGTATGATTCAAGGTGGAGAAAGTTTTGTTGAAGTTGTTACGAGACGACGAGAAGAAGCATATTCTTCAGAAATTGTATCTGAATGCAATTGAAACCCTGAATTCAATACATCTAGCTCCAAAGGCAATACGTGTATAAAGACTAATGTAATTAGCACTGATACTCGATCCACAACAGTGTGTGATTTTGAGAAAATTCCTTCAATTCAAATTAAAGGGAATAAAAGTTTTACCATTAATATTAATTTAAACAACCAAAATTGTTGAATTTCACCTTGTCTTATTTTCAATTCAATTTTAATTCTGTATCTGTTTGTTTTCTAAAAATTTGTTAATAATTTTTTTCTGCAGTTGCCTTTGAATTGAGTACGGTAAAATTCCTAGTGTACTGTAAAAAGCTACTAAACCGTAAAAACGTGTTTTACAGTATACTAGAGTATGACGTAAAACTGACAATTACAGTACAGTATGAAATAAAAATATTTAAGCCTTAAACAGGTGAACCCACTAGGGTTATCTTTGCAAACTTGTTATGATATCCCTACTGGGTTCATTTGTTTAGGGCGTTTTACACTAGCAAAAATTTTTCGACGTGTAAGTATTACGTAAGTAGGGTGTCATTTTGAGAATGTTTTCTTAAATTTTATTCCGATCTTGGGCAATTCACAGATCTAATATAGGTACTATTTAGATGTGCCATTAATCCTAACAATTGTCTTTACACTTAAATTATCTATAGTAAAACGAACAATAATACTGCCCTGATTGTAAAACTCCTAGACAAAACATCCTCTCCGTTCGTGGAATCATTTTTTTTCTACTTTCATTCAAAAAACGCATACTTTTTGCATCATTTTTGACCTAAAAAGTTATTGTTTAGTACACTAATACAATGAATAGTATATTATACACCTAGGTTGAGAAGTGAGCCATTATTAACCGAGTAATTTTGAAGGATTTAATGTGCGAGGTTTATGATGGCCTTTTCAACCTAGGTGTAGGTATATAAAATTTTTTTACTATTTGAGGATAAAACTGTTAAAATTGTCATTTGATTGAATTAGACTTTGAATATTATTGTGTTATTTTTTATCCATTTTCAAAATATCAGGTAGACTGGGCATTATGTGTCTAACTAACAAAGACAAAAAGAACCTAAAACTGACAAAATGACAAATGACATAATTCAGTATTAACCTATAACTTTTTGTTTTTATGATATCACTCAAGGCAGTAGCCACGGGGCGATCAAGGGGTTTATACCCCCCCCCCCCTCCTCCGAAACAACGGAAAATAAGAATTTTTTAAACGAAATGTAAATTAGATCAGTATGTGGTTAATGTAATTATATAATTAGGTACTACAAATGAGTGCTTTTTTCTTGACTGCCTGTCGCACGTCTAGTATACCGGTAAACGATTATACATATTCTGTGAAAAGACATCAGGTGGCGCTGGCTGATGACGTGTAGACACGAGAGCAATCGGGCTTATCCAGCTGAGTGTGACCGTTCCACTTGGGTCAAACAAATTGCAATCAACCTGCTTAAAATAGGACTGTCAAATACCAGAAAATGTTTAACATTTTTACGCCTAAGGACACCTAAGGTAAGAAATAACCTAATGACTATTTCTTTTGTAACTAATTATATTAAGAAGAGCAACGCTTATTGTGTTATCGTTGTCGCTCACGCATATGAATATCTCAACCACAGAATAAATACCTACGGATGCAGAAGCGACAGACGCGGCGGGTTCTTTGATGTTTGCAAACGCCCATTTAAGTTTGGCGGCCATCTTGAAAGATAGTATTTGAGCGGTAAAATACTGTTTATTCAAATATCCAATATACAAAAGTAAAATACCTATACTAGTTTTTATAAATGTGTTATATTTATTAACTTTTGATGTTTTACTTTCGTTTTAAAATCTCTGTTTAAATACTTTAGGCTAGTAAATACGTAGGTAATCGTACATGTAACTTTAATAAAAATACTTTAGGAAAACTATTGCATGGGTGTATAAATGGTACTGACTGAAAAAGTACAAGTAATTGATTCCCAGTATTCCAATTAAGAAAATTAGTAACATTTTCTACGAATAATGTTTCTAATTTTTCGATGTATTCAAAAAAATTAAAATTTGGTGACTGCAAGTTGCCAAACATATCGGAATTTTGATTTTGGTAGGCTTTATACAGGTTAAAATAAACGCTGGAATTGAATACATTTGCTTCCTCATTTGCATAAGTTATAGAAATGTTGCATGAATGCTGATTTAAACATTTTGTAATAAGATTACCGCACATATATTTTAAAGCATTGACTACAGGCAAACTATCCCTGTAATCAGAGCATGAGACAGGAAGAGTTATGTAAGACGACCTATCTACATCATTTTTAGAATTTAACCTTTAATCTTACGTCATCATTTAGTTTAGAAAGTAACACATCTAAATCTTCTGCACAGTTGGCACCTTCTAAATGTTCAAAAATACAAACAGTATAATTTGGGTTTGGGTGGATTATTTATATCAAATAATGTAGGAACAACCTCTTGTTTAAGTCGATTTTTTAAAAAATTTAAAAACATCGTATATTCAAAATGTACGGGCTGTCCCAAATTTGAGGGCAAGCATGTGGATCTCGCATATTATAAGAGATAGGATATAGGTTTAAATTCGGCACTTTTGCTAAATTGGATGCCGAGTAATAATCTGAAAAGAAATTTGAGCTAACTCGAATGGATTTGGTTTATGCTCAAAAAACTAAAAATTTCGATTTTCGTTTTTCGCGTTTGGCCACCTTATTGTTAGGAATTTTCAAAATTCGATTAAACATTATTAAGGCACCTTTTTACGCACAATACTAATACGGTATTAAAAATATTATGTGACGTTTCGTTTATACTGAACCATCATCAGGTTTATTTTTTCTTATGGGGTTAAGATATATTTTATGTCGTTGGATGGAGTATGTTATGCTGATTTTAGCAATATATAACACTTTATGGTTTGATCGACTGCGAACTAAAATAATGAGAAAAATACGAAGAACAAGATTCCGCCTTCTTGGATCCAGCAAGGAATAATTACAGTAGTTCTACTTATTTAATTTGTTAAACTCGTTAGAACATCCAAAAAAATAAAGACAGTTAAACAATTTAAAAAAACATTAACAAACAACTCAAACAAGTAGGTCTATGTAACACGGTCATAATAGCGACAACGCAAATTTATCGATAGGTAACAACAAAATAATTACACAAACAAACAAAAATTATTATAATAAATGTTCGAACAAGTTTCCTCCTTCTTGAATACAGTAACGAATTCTTCTTCTACAATTGTTTACGCTTCTTTGAATGGTTCGCCTGGGAATTTGACGAAGTTCATTAACAACCCTATTCTGGAGTTCTTCTATATTTTGCGGTGGCGTCTTATAAATCATATTTTTTAAATAGCCCCAGAGGAAGTAATCTAAAGGGTTAAATCTGACTTCTTGCTGGCCACCTAAGTGGTCCCCTATTTCCCATCCATTTATCAGGAAATTCGCCGTTAAGATATTCACTTATTATCGCAGCATTATGAGGAGGAGCTCCGTCCATTTGCCACCAGAGAGTCCATCTTTCGTTTAGCGGAACATCATCCAAAAGGTCTGATATTTCGTGTGTTAGAAATGCGAGGTAGCGTTGAGACGTTAGGATACCTTCGTAAATAATTGGCCCAAGGAGCCTATCCTTCCAGATTCCAACCCACACATTAAAGGACCGGTGGCCTTGTCCTCGCATTTGCCTGTTAATTCGTGGATTTTCAACGGACCAGTAGTGCTCGTTATTACGATTAAACATTCCATTAGTGGAAAAATTGCACTCATCCGTCCAAATTATTTGATTGAGAAAGTTGCGATTTTCCAGCATTTTGGTATTAAGTTGGTTACAAAAATCCAACCGTCTCATATCGTCCCCAGGCCGAAAAGTTTGACTAACGTGTAACTTAAATGGTTTATAACGGTGTTGCTTTAACACTCGCCAAACTGTCGTTTTTGGCACTTCAATAGTTTGATCTATTTCTCTGGTAGATGTTGAAGGATTTTCTTGAACCTAAGATGGATAACATAAAGTCACAACTATCCAAAAAAAATGTCTGCTGAAATTAGCAGTAAAGTGAGTGGAAATTCTTATAATTAGTATAATACTAACAAATAGTACCTGATGTAATATTTTTTCTTCGGCATCTCTGTCTAGTCTGCTACCATATGCATTTCGAGGTTTCTGAAAACATCAAAATTCTCCCAAATTTTGGTCTAATTTTAAAAAATATCTCTGGTTTGGTTGCTGCCTCTCCGGATATGCCTCTAAATATCTTTGTTCTGCTCTGACACTATTTCTATTGCAGCTATAAAATATCCTTATAATGTCTCGTTTTTCTGAATTTGAAAACATTCTAAAGAAACTTGCAAATTTTAAAGCACTAACACGAAGGATCTTGCAGTTATTACCCTTTTTACAATTAGAAAATGACATAACAAAAGCCAACTCCTGAGTTTTGTTTGATTCATAGGTATCGTGATAATGTAATATTTAGTTTTTAATTTAAGAGTATTTTAGTTCGCAGTCGATCAAACCGTAACGTGTTATATATTGCTAAAATCAGCATAATCCAACGCCATAAAAATATGTCTTAACCCCTATATGAAAAACTAAACCTGATGATGGTTCAGAATAAACAAAACGTCGCATAATATTTTTAATACCGCATTAGTATTGTGCGTAAAAAGTTGCCTTAATAACGTTTAATCGAATTTTGAAAATTCCTAATAATAAGGTGGCCAAACGCGAAAAACGAAAATCGAAATTTTTAGTTTTTTGAGCATAAAACCAAATCCATTACTCGGCATCGAATTTAGCAAAAGTGCCGAATTTAAACCTATATCCTATCTCTTATAATAAGCGAGATCCCCATGCTTACCCTCGAATTTGGGACAGAGCAGATTTACAATTATCATACAAATATTTACACCTCCTTTTCAACAAATCTTCTTCTACAGGCGATCACCCATTCTTTGGCCCTATAAATATGTGTAAACTATAACTCAAAACATCAAATTTAATTGGTAATTATTCTCACCTAACTTCATCTTTCGGGAACCTACAAAAACTCAATTCCTTGTTAACTTGTGAGTTATTGGAACAATTAGGTGCTGAACACCAACAAGCACCTTTATTTGCACTCATACTACACGTTTTTTTTTTCAATAAATTTGTTTACATATCAGGAGAAAACATGAGTACTGTGTGGTATAAATAGTAGGTTTACTTCCTTTCAAAATGGCCGAAATTGCATCTGCGCGTTGCAAATTGGTACCTACGAGACGGGTAGTGTCGCTTCTGCATCCGTTGGTATTTATTCTGTGTCTCAAGTCTGTATTTGTTTTTGTTATTACAGGCCTCAGAACAGAAGTTCATTCTATTCAAAATGTCCAAACGAGCAAAGCCGGCAAAGTCAAAAGGAAATACGTTGTTCAAATATACAATCAAAAAATCTAAGCCAAGCGATACTAACGAAATTCAAAATCCCTGTTCACCTGTTGTCATCGACAATTCTAGAAATCAACTTCAACAGTATCAGTACAAGTACCACAAATTCCAAACAATGCTATTCCCAATACTAGTTCCGATGTTGTGAAGGATATTTCGGGAAACCACAATTTGTTAGATATCGGTTGTTACATGGGACTAAGTCACGAAATTGATGATGACATCATCATCAATTTCGTGACTTACATACTCCTTGGAAACCAGAAAAAACCTACAAGTTTCCAATAACAAGCAATAATATACGAAAATTTCAAGTGCATTGGTTTGAACGTTTCTCGTGGTTAGTTCACACAACGAAAGCGCAGCAAGGTGCTTTATGCAAATAATGTGTTCTGTTTGCTAAAGACTGTGCAGGTACAGGTTCACACCAGTAGTTAAAAGCGTTGGTTACTCAGCCACTTAATAAATGGAAAGATGCGCTCCACGATTTCAAGCATCATAGTGAGAGCCAATACCACAAAACATGTTTAATATTGGCAGATAGTTTTCTAAAAGTTCATAAAAAATTACAACCAGAGATCATGAGTCAACTTGATACTGGACGATTGGGACAAATAACCGAGAATCGAAGGAAATTTAGTCCTATTATTGAAACAATCAAATTGTGTGGACAACAGGAAATCTCCTTGAAAGGGAATGTGACTCAAGTCCGATTAAAATTGATGATCCTGAACCCGAATTTAATGACGGAACCTTTCGAACTGTCCTACGAATGAGAAGCAGGTGTAGAGATGTAAATTTAATAAGGCATGCCGAAACTATGATGTTAAATGCAACGTACCTAAGCCCCACCATACAAAATGAACTTATATCAATCTGTGGCGAAGTTGTTCAGAAAAAAATAGTTACAGAAATAAATTCTTTTCAATGTTTTTCAATATTGATTGATGAAACGACCGATGTTTCTCGACAAGAACAGATGTCAATATGTGCAAGATACACAACACTTGCAAATAATATATTTATCTTGCGTGAACAGTTTTCAAAATCTGTCGCAGTTGCGAATACTACGAGGAGGAATTTAGCTAACACAATTCTCTCCGAATTAGAACGTTTAGGAGTAGATTGTCAATACTTAATTGAGAAAGGATATGATGGCGCCTCCGCCATGAAAGGTTGTTTTAATGGTGTGCATTCAACAATCCGCGAGTCTCGCCCAGATGCACTATATGTGCATTGTAGCTTGTGTGAGACTCGATGGGTCGGAAATCATGATGGGTTAATCAGGTTTCAGCAAATTTTCAAAGCTATTCTCGATACATTAGAAGAACTGAGCACTGATGTGGATTCTGAAACTTCATCAAAAGCGAATAATTTTCTAAAATCTATTATTGCCAGTGATTTTGTCATAAGTTTATGTTGCTTAACCGTGTTATTTTCATACACACTACCACTCTATTATGATCCCACTTTTAGAAGACTTCCTTGATCAACTTCGGAGAAGAGTCAAGGATCATATCACTGCATTATCATCCCTTAACATTTTTATTACGTATGTGTGTTGCAGGAATAACTTTGAATTTCAAATTGACCATTTCTCGCTTTATAAAAAGTATTTGGACTGGGACCGTTTACAATCGGAATTCGACCAATGGAAGCAAAAATGGCTGAATGAACCGGAAATAAATCGTCCCACATCTGCTATTGAAGCTTTTGGAGAATGCAATCAGGTCCTGTTTCCAAACCACAAACTCTTGCAAATTTTAGCGACACTGCCTGTTACAACATGTACTCAGGAAAGGTCATTCTTTTCTTTAAAACGCCTTAAAACTTATTTGAGAAATTGTACGGGTCAGGAAAGGTTGAATGGCATGGCTTTAATGTCAATCCACCGCCGAATCAGTATTGACACAGAGGAGGAGGAGACCTATTCGCAGCAAAGAAAGCTAGGAGACCTTTTATTCAATAAATGTACCTAATTATATAATCATATTTGTAATTGTTTAAATTTTAGTCCCCCCCTGAATATTTTTTCTGGCTACGGCCTTGATATCACTGTTAGTACACGACATTTCAAGAAAAAATAATGCTAAAACTTTGTAGACATTGTAAATATAACTTTCGCTTTTATACATTTCATAAATAAATAGAAATGAAAATAAATAAAATCATTATTTACCTAGATGTTTTTTATTTTCATTATTTACCTAGGGAGAGAAACACTACTTCTCATTAAAGGAATGGGATAAATAATGGTGATTTCTCAGGTTAGTAGTGAAAAATAGTTATTTTTGCATGAAGTGTGAGGAGTACACAGGCCCATCCCCTCCACTTTTTTTACGTCACAAGCCTCGCCCACTGGGACACCTTCTCCTCCACTTTTTGTACTCACCCACGTCGGAGGCGCATATTTGGAGGGTAGGGTCGGCTTCTTTTCGGGGGCTTTTTCAACCTTTGGGCGGAGTTGAGCCCCTAATTAAGGTCCTTTTGGCAGTATAAGACCCTTTTTGGCTGTATACCTCTTGGATGTTAGGCAATTGGGCGTACATGCAGTGTTCTGGTTGCAGAGATTAAAACTAGGCTACGCCCCACCTTTTAACCGATTGTTCGTGAGTGCGTCCGCCTCTCCGGCTTCTGATTGGTCCTTAGCTCACCACTCAGCCGCTGTGATCTGACGACTAAGTCGCTACATTCTGATTGGTTATGGCGGGAAATTTGAATTTGTATTCTAATAAGGGACTCTAATGCTAACTTGTAAGACACGTGTAGATCTTCAAAACTTCTTCTCGGGCCTTCGCCCCTGTCGCGGCCCCCTAGTTGGAAATGGTACCTTGTAAGACAAATCCAGAAACTAGCTCTTGGGAATTGGCCCCCTTTGTGCAATTGTATGTGGGTTCTAACCTAATCTTATAAGACTTGTGTTAGGGTCAGCGCCCTGGCCCCCTTTTAGTTAAAATTGATTTTTTAGCGCCATCTAGTTGTGTATAGACTAGCGAATGTTTTCTGTAATAGAAGTTGATCATGTATGTCTCTCTTGTTACAGAACTCTTAATTAAAACAATTAAAGCACTAAAACGCTTTTATTTATCAGAGCAGAATGGTTGAAAAACGAGCATTATACAGTAACTCGATTATCTCATTATTTATAACTAAACATGTAGTGAAAAACTTATTTACAAAATCAAGCATTGGTAAATTATTTATTCTAAAATACAAAAACATTATCGTATAAAGTCCACATCCATCCGAGTGGTAATCCTACAACGTCGTTTTGTTGTTGCGGAACCACCTAGAATTCCTCTCAAGGAAACGTAAATGGTAACCTAGCGGTGGTCGTCCAAAGGAATCAAAACATTCCCTATCACCATCCTCGTCAATGTAAATAGCAGTCCAATGCTGACCTGGTTAGTTTGCTGGATCTGCGTTCACAATAATTACACAAGGTCTAAGTGCGTGTCGCGGCAGCTGATTAGAAGCATATACAAGTCGAAACACATTCTTGTGGCTGGGGATCGATTTCAAACAATCCAGTACTTGTATCGCATACATCTTTGGAGTTGGTATGCGCCCAGTCTTGCAGTAGTAATACGTTTCCCAGAGCGCACATAGGCTGCTCGATCTTATGGTTTAAACAAATATACGCCTTTGCTTCCTTTTTCAATTTTTTAATCGACGGACAGGCAATCTCGTCCAAGTTTAGTATTGGTTTGTTAAGGAATCTTAAAAACTGTTGTTTTTCACTACCCTTAACGTGAATTTTGTTAAACAGCAGTAGAGTGCTTATCAGCTGCTCTTGGAAATCGTTGTATGGCACAAACCCTGACCGCCATTTCAAGCCGTGATATTTATCCTCTAAGTACCTTATCTGTCTTGACATTCCTTATCAACACCTCTAAACCCTTGTACGTACAAGTATGCATCCATCTTCTTTCACTTGTACTGAAGTTTGTGATCAGATAACAGCGAAACGACACATTCCGATGTTTATCGATCTCAATCACGTTATCGAATTCGGCGTGCACCAAACAGTTAACGGTTCCCTTCGCCTAGAAGTCGGCTTTGAAGAAGCTCTCGTATAAACCGTTAACTGTTTGGTGTACGCCGAATTCGATAACGTGATTGAGATCGATAAACATCGGAATGTGATCGTGGGTTTCGCCTGTTAAAAGGGACCACTCTAGATCACAAACTTCAGTATCCAATAGCAAGTGAATGAAGATGGACGCATGCTTGGACGTACAAGGGTTTAGAGGTGTTGATGAATTTATACCGAAAGAAATTCCCGTGATTACAGATCATAGTTCGTTACTGCTGATGCTGATAAGGTCACCTCGA
This sequence comes from Vesta saturnalis, assembly GCA_036346205.1. Lineage (NCBI taxonomy): Eukaryota > Metazoa > Arthropoda > Insecta > Coleoptera > Lampyridae > Vesta > Vesta saturnalis. The sequence continues at coordinate 549,182 of JARFJB010001739.1, read as the reverse complement.
GATTATTTTATATCAAAGCCCATGTCAAGACAGATAAGGTACTTAGAGGATTGGACTGCTATCTACATTGACGAGGATGGTGATGGGGAATATTTTGATTCCTTTGGACGACCCCCGCTAGGTTACCATTTACGTTTCCTTGAGAAGAATTCTAAATAGTTCCACTACAACAAAACGACGTTGCAGGATTACCATTCGAATGTATGTGGACTTTATACGATAATGTTTTTGTATTTTAAAATAAATAATTTACCAATGCTTGATTTTGTAAATAAGTTTTTCACTACATGTTTAGTTATAAATGATGAGATAATCCAGTTACTGTATAATGCTTGTTTTTTAACCATTCTACTCTGATAAATAAAAGCGTTTTTAGTACTTTAATTGTTTTAATTAAGAGTTTTGTAACAAGAGAGACGTGCATGATCAACTTCTATTACAGAAAACACTCGCTAGTCTATACATAACTAGACGGCGCTAAAAAATCAATTTTTACTCAAAGGGGGCCAGGGCGCTGACCCTAACACAAGTCCTGTCTGAAAGTTAGCATTAAGGCCGCTTTATTAGAATACAAATTTTTATGGCGGGGGCGAAGGCCTACACTTGTCTTATAAGAGTAGGTTAGAACCCACATACAATTGCACAAAAGGGGCCAAGTCAAGAGCTGAGCGGAGCACGACGACTAATCGGTTAAGAGGTGGGGCGTGGTCTAGTTTTAATCTCTCCAACCAAAACACTGCATGTACGCGCAATTGCCTAACTTCCAAGGGGTATACAGCCAAAAAGGCTCTTATATGCCAAAAGGACCCTAGTTATGGGCTCAACTCCGCCAAGGATTGAAGAAGGACCCCGAAAACAGCACATGAGAGTGTTAAATTTTGGCAGAGACTTTTCGAGGTCAAAAATTTATTCGAATTTTACCACGAAATACAAACAATAGTTTTTCTATAACTATAAAAAGAATAGTTACATATTTGTATTACAGTTTGGAAAATTAGTAGTAGTGTTGGTAAAATAAGGCTATATTACCTTATTTAGTATTTGTTAGTTTTCGTTATATTAAAATTATCATTTGAGTATTTTTTAATTCACGTGATTGATTCTTGCAATTTATTTTGCGCCCTAGTGTGCAAAATATTTTGCACATGTTGCCATGGGCAACGTGTAAAAGTAGTTTGCAATTAAAAAAACTGACATTTCGCACACTGACAGTAGAAAAATATAAACATTTTTTGACAGTTATAGAAAAAAAAAGTATTGCACGCTACGCATACATACTAAAAAGGTAAACTGCAAATTTAGAAATGTCAGTAAAATATGGAGTGACGACAGAACTAAACTTCATTTGTACAGGTGCTAAAGAATTAGGTTATTATGCTTTTGATTTTATATTTCGAAGTAATATTGTTTAAATAGGTGAAACGTCATTAGGTCATTGTGTAATTATTAAACTATTATCATAATTAAATTTACCGCAGTTCAAGCAATCAAATTTTTCACTCATTAAACATTCATAGAAAACAATTATGTTTTGTTACGATCCAGTGTACCTACGAAAGTCGTTGCAGGCGCACACTATCGCTAGATTTTAGTTTTTTTTACCGGAAATCGGATACGGGTATCAAACATGTTTCGGATCTTTTCTGGGTGCCAATAGGCAACTACCTATAATTTGTTGAAACAGATCCTTTCCTTAGTGACAACACCATAAAAATTCACCAATGGGTTTCGATAGTTTCGGTATACGCCCCGGTGTCAAGGTCAACAAAATTATATTTATGAGTCACTGTTTGGTGGTTATTTAATACATCATTTACAGTAACCTTAAATAAACAAGTTACCGTAACCTCGCGCATATAATTATTCCAGTCGACTACAGTTTCGTGATTAATTTCTAGTTCCTTTTGGAAAATTTTCAACCGTTGTTGACACAACCGAAACGATCTCATGTTTCTTATCTATTCATTAAAAGTTATTCTGGTCTGCCAGTTTAAGTAAATGGAAAACAGTACAAATATAGTTTTATAGTTCAAAACGAGAAATGTTATCGAAAGTATGAATGGCAGTAACGTTAAACCCCCAGCAGAAATCAATGTACTGGCAACTGAAATATCTTAAAATTTAATATCTATAAAGTGATGCTAACAATGATAATTAATCATAATTAATTATTAAATATTGTAAAACTGTAAAAAATATTTTATTTCACCGATAAATATAACCACTTTCACTTAGTAAAACAGTTCTTTAATGAACGTAGCAAGAATATTGTATGCAACTCGTGCAAAAAGTATTCATTGCAGTCGACGTACAATAAACACTCACTTTTTGCACTTGTTACATAAATAACAATTATTTAATTAAATTATTATTATAGTTATAGTATATTACGAATTATTACAACATTTTTATAATACATAATTGCCAACACTCTGGTGATTGTTCAAGGTTGTAATAGTTTAAAACTTTACACAGATATTGGATTATTTACTCTACCGTGAACCTCATCTCACTTTATGAAAAAGAAAAGCCCATGGTAAATATACACTATTTAATAAAGCTTCGCATGATTAAGGCTTTATTTTTAAAGTTAGAAACAAATGTTTCAGACAAAAGTTGTTGACAGCAGTAGCGTGTATATTTTAAAATCAAATTTGTATGTACATGGTGTTTCACAAATTGAGGAGACTAAATTCGTATTTTTGTAATGGCCCCCCTTGTAGGTATATGTTTGAATTCTTCTCACTTTTTCTATACCCACAAAAGCTTATACTAGGCGCTTTAGAAATTAGAGCCATTTTATGTAATATTTTTGACGACTATAAACCCTGTAGTCAATTAGGCCGCATACATTAATACATGATTACACTGTGTCCATTTAATACAACAGACAAAAGTTTTAGACAACAGTAGCTTGTATATTTTAAAATTAAATTTGTATATACATCGTGTTTTACAAATTCAGGAGACACTAAATTCGTACTTTTTAATGGCATACCTTGTATATTTTTTAATTTTTCTCACTTTTTCTACCACCACAATAGCTTATACTCAGTGCTTTGGAAATTAGAGCTATTTCATATAATATTTTTTGCTACTTAAACCCTGTAGTCAGCTAGGCCACATATATTAATACATGATTATACTGTGTCTATTTAAAACGGCCCCGATTGATTAAGGCTTTATTATTAAAGTTAGAAACAAATGTTTCAGACAAAAGTTGTGGGCAGCAGTAGCGTGTATATTTTAAAATTCGATGTGTACATACATGGTGTTTCACAAATTCGGGAGACACTAAATTCTTTTTTTTTGTAATGACATGTCTTGTATATGTTTGAATTCTTCTCACTTTTTCTATCCCCACAATAGCTCATACTAAGCGCTTTAGAAATTAGAGCCATTATATATAATATTTTTGACGATTATAAACCCTGTAGTCAATTATGCCACATGATTAACCGAGGCTATTTAATACAGCCCGGCCCCGCTTCATTAGGGCTTTATTTTTAAAGTTAGAAACAAATGTTTCAGACAGAAGTTGTTGACAGCAGTAGCGTGTATATTTTAAAATCAAATTTGTATATACATGGTGTTTCACAAATTCAGGAGACTAAATTCGTATTCTTGTAATGGCCCGCCTTGTAGGTATATGTTTGAATTCTTCTCACTTTTTCTATCCCCAAAATAGCTCATACTAAGCGCTTTAGAAATTAGATCCATTTTATATAATATTCTTGATGAGTATAAAACCCTACAGTCAATTAGGCCACATATATTAACACACGATTACGTAATCAAACGAACAATTACATACTGAGCGCATCCTATACTGCAACGGATCGGCGAGAAATGGTGCTGATGTTAAATTTCAAAGACTCGTTTATCCAATGGGAGAAGGGACACCTACTGGCGAGGGCGGAACCATCATTGGAAGGTGGCGATATATAGTTGCGCTGTTCCAGGAGAAATCTAACTGTTTTTCACAGGCACTAACTCACGTAGGCGAAATGTAAATCAGGTTGACCACCGACATACCGGTGCATTACAGACCTTATAGGTTGTCCTTTTCAGAATGGGCGTTGGTGAGGCAGAAGGACCAGGCACTACTAGAGGCAGGCGTTGTCAGGGAATCTAATTCGGTGTATACGAGTCCTATAGTATTAGTACCCTAAAAACAGGCGAAGCACGTATGTACGTAAATTATAGGGCGTTAAACACGATCACGGTGAAAGATCGATATCCGTTGCCGCTGATTGTGGGCCTATTGGACTAACTCGCGGGCAAGAGGTACTACTCAACCATTGAGTTGGCGCAGGCTGTAATCAGGTGCCTGTACACCCACATTATATTGATAAGATGGTGTTTATTACTCCTGACGGGCAGCATGAATATTTAAGGGTTCGTTTGGTCTGGCGAATGCCTCATCGGTGTTCCAACGTATTATGAATAAAATGCTAGGCGAGTTGCGTCGTGGCGTTAGTATATATGGATAATTTGCTAATATCGTCTACTACCGTAAAGGACGGGTTATGCTTGGCAAGGTCAAGGCTAGCTCTTCAGTAGCGAGGCGGAGGCGTGGGAAAGGATTTAACAGAAATAAACAAAAACGTAGGGCGCCAACAGTATACAAGACTGTAAAAAATACTTTTTATTTCAATCAACTTAAAGTCAAGACAGCTAAAAATAAAAGAAGACGTAAAGTAGATGCGGTACAGTCTTTCCCTAGACCCACTGAAGTTCGCAGCGTGCGACAATTCGTGGGACTGGGGTCTTATTTCAGGCGGTTTGTAATAGACTTCTCCCGTATAGCAAAACCTCTAACCGATCTAACCAAGAAGGAAGTGGCGTGGTCTTGGGGCAATCAATAGCAAGAAGCTCTTAAGCAGCTCAAAGAGGCGTTGGCGTCGAGACCAGTTTTGGTGTTGTATGACACTGAGGTTGAAACTGAGCTGCATATTGATGCTAGTGGGGTTTAGACGCTTTGTTGGTACAGAAGCGAAAAGGCGAAGGTGCTGTGTGGTAAACAGAGTATTTCAGTCGAACCACTACCTTAATCGAATAGGCGTACTATATCTATGAACTTGAGACTTTAGCCGTGATGGAGAGCGTTAGGTGTTTTAGAGTGTATTGATTGGCGTGAAATTAGAGTGTGACTGACTGTGGCGATAAGGGCGACTCTTTTGAATGGATATTTCGTTCCTCGAATAGTTCGGTGGTGGCTGACTATTCAGGAGTATGCTCTGGAGATGAAATATTGTTCTGGCGTAAAGCTGCAGTATGTCGATGCGTTAAGTTGAAACCCCGCAGGCGAAAAACCACAAACCAATGATGTAGGCTTTAATGTGATGCAGGAGTCTGATTGGTTCCTTAAAATGCAATTACAAGACCCTAACGCGAAACAGCCAATAACTGCGTTGGGATTAGGCGTGGCGGAAAAGGACGGCAAGGCGAACTATAAAGGGAAGCTCACGGACTTTACAGACGGTGATACACTGTACGTACCAACACTGCCGAGATTCAGTCTGACGAGGTGACATCATGACGATATTATTACCCCGGCAGGGGAGACGTCTAAAGTAACTCAAAAGGTCTCATTGGTTTCCTAAAATGACCAATTTTATGATAAAGTTGGCGAAATCGTGCTTGCAGTGTGTGTTTGAAAAAAAACGTAATTCTAGGCTAGGTGAGGAGTACTTGCATTCCATTGAATAGCGTCCAATACCTTTCGACATAGTCCATATTGACCATTTAGGTCCTTGTATGAAGAGCACTAAAGGGTATATCTACATACTCATGTTGATGAACGAGTTCAAAAAGTGTGTACTAGCGAAACCTGAGAAGACCGGAGGTCCACGGAGGCAATCTGGAGATTAAATGTGATTTTTGGCAATTTTGGGTAACCCACGGCGACTAATTAGTGAACGAGGTCTGGCGTAACCTGTAGGTTACTTAAGGAGTTCGTGGCGGATAAAGGCGTAAGGTAAGTGCAGACTGCGATGGCAACTTCTAGGGTGAGTGGTCAGGTGGAAATGCAACGTCAAGGCATTGACTGTAAGTGTCCAGGCAGAAAATAGATGCGACGAACATCTTCCCGAAGTAATTTGGGGCATCAATAACACGATGAGCTCGAGTTCTGGATACTCCCCCTGCAAAGTGGTTGTTCCATTATCGCCACAGTGGTAACTGGCTCGCGAGGACGAAACACTAGCTAGTGATGGCGACTAGTCAAATTCAAGCACGTTATGATAAAGCTCGAGTTCTGGATACTCCCCCCTCCCTTCCGAGTTGACATCATAATAAAAGGCGGAGAAGGGCTACCATATATAAGGTAGGCGAATTAGTGTTATGCAGAGATGCAGCTACTGACCGGGCGGATGCCAAAGTAAGTAACAAATTGGCGAATAAATATGACGGACCCAATAGAGTAGCGAAGGTTTTACCTAATAATAGGTTCATGATCAAGGCGATTAAAGGCGTTAGAGGTTATAAGAGCTTTCATGCGACTGTCGAGGTTGGTTCTTTAAGGCGGTACCCATGCATGGATGAATCTGACAGTCTGATTGGTGATGAACCATACAAGGAGGCAGATGAGCAAGACCTTCCATTCCTCTTCGTAGAGTTGATTTTAGTAATGGAGTCATTACTGTTTAAAGAAGGACGACTGTTACGCGAGAAAAGAGAGTGAAGGGAAAAGTGAGACCGGAAGACGTAAGAAGGCGGGTGACTCGGCGGGCGGAGTTGATTATTACAATAATTAATATTTACTTTTCAGGGTCGCTGTTATACATACATATTTATGTATTAATAGTTTGGCGAATAATATACTTTTATTTCTTTATAACAATATATTTACGAATAACAACACAAATCCGAAACTCACATTCCGGTAAGATAAAAAATCTGTTATCAACTCCAACAAAATTTAAAAATGTTGGACTTTCTTATCATATGTTAATGTATCTGGTCTAATCGCCTACAAGGTTTGAAAGTCATCTAGCATATTACATAAAAATTTTGCATTAGAGCAGGCTATAGAAATCCAGGGAGAGTGTGGCAGCACTGTCAAAAGAATAAAAAGTAACTACCGTAGCTGGAATGTTGAAAATTGTAGGTTATATTCTTAACGTGAAACTAATGCAATGTTACAGCATAGTTTTTCACGGTATTTAGGCTTTGTTTGCATGAAAATTGTTGAATCTCGAATGACCTATTTAGAAAAGAGGTCATCAGACCTTGAACGTCTATTACCTACATAAAACGGAAATTGTACATTCTTTACATTGGTCATAAATGACAACATCGTGCCTTATCTAATACAATGAGAGGTTTTGTTAACCAAATCTAGGTAAAATCTAATAAGAATGCCTTCTCCTTGTTTCACTCTTCCAAAATAAAAACAGGGGTGAAATATGCAGGAAATCCAAAGAGCAATTTCATAATTAATCCAATGTCGCGAGGCAAGATACTTGACAAACTGTCATCAGGATGAAGTTATACAGCCATTAAATTATAACTACGACTTAAATTCACTGAAACGAAATAGATAAGGACAGTATCTTAGATTAAATATTTTCACTTTTGTGCCTTTGCTCCGGACATTTCCGTAAATGGTGTAAGTTGAGGCCATCCGGGCCAGAGACCGCGGAGTAAGAACTTCTTAACACAACATCTATGTCTTGACACTGTATAGGCTTCCAAGTCCCGACGTCATCGTCTTTATAGTCATCGATTCCTTCGCTGTCGGATGGAGAGGGGTCGCTAAAAATCCTTCTATAGTACCCTTATTTATTGACTTATTGTCAATAATGCAGCTGGCTAGTCTGGAGCGATCCATAGCATACATGCGTTGGATTTCCTTATACCCTTCCACTCTCTTATCCCGTTGCTGCATACGGGTGACTTTGCCATCGACAGTGACCGCAGTACCGGTTCTCTTCGACCCAATACGTGCTTCGACTTCCTGATTCTCCAACTAGGTTGTAATAGAGTCCATTAGCAGATCCTTTGAGGCGCTGGTGACGGCGCGGACGCGAGTAAAGAGACTCTTATCGAGCTCAGTCCAAGCGTCGTATGTGCTTTCTAGGTCGCATACAAATCTGACTATCGGGTCGGAATTGAGCCTTGGCAAGGCAGGAACAGGAGGATCGGCGACTAGACTGGTGTGTCGAGCAGGTTCGGCCTGGGAGCTTAGGGTAGCAGTGGCCTGATGCGGACTTGTGGTCGGTGAACTAATAGTGTCAGGTGTCAATTTCTTGATTTGACATAGAAGGTGGATTATCACTATGTGTAGACTGAGATGAACTACAGTGAAGTGTGCTATCGTCAGCAAAGCAATGGATGGGGTTAGTTGTTGAAGAAATGTCATTTATGTACAGTAGAAACGGTGTAGGCGCTATAACAGATCCCTGTGGTACGCCCGCGTTAATGCTAACTTCTTTTGAAAAAAAGGCATCAACTACAACACGTATTCGTCTTTTATCAAGAAAACTAGAAACCCAGTTGATGAGCGTATCATTTAACCCAAACGAGGTGAGTTTGGCAAGTAAACACTTATGCCAAACTTGGTCAAATGCCTTTGAAATATCTAAAGCGACTACAACTGTTTCACCGGACTGCTCTACTGTATTGTTCCAAACTTGGGTCACATATGAAAGAAGATCACCTGTTGAACGACTTTACCTAAACCCATATTAGTGGTACCTAAAGAGTTTGTTCGTTTCAAGGAACGTGAGCAGATGTTGATTGATGGCTTTTTCCATGATTTTAGACAAAATGAAAGTGATGGCAATTGGTCGGTAGTTTGAGGGATCAGTCTTATCGCCTTTTTTGAGAATAGGTTGAACATTTGCTAACTTCCATGATGAAGGAAATTCCCCAGAAGACATAGAGATCGTATAGAGCTTAGATAGGACTGGTACTAGTTCGGGGGAACATTTCTTTAAGACAATAGCTGGAATACCGTCTGGGCTAGTCGCTTTATTGAGATCAAGCCTACTGATGATTGATTCCAAGAGATTGTACCGAAAATGAATTGGTTTCATAGCGTATGAAGAAGAGCTGACTAGGGGCACATCTTTTCCTGAATCATTGAGACACGAGTTTGATGCAAACAAAGCCACAAAAACATTGGCTTTGTCTACACAATCAGCAACTACCGATCCGTCAATAGATGTCAGGGGGGAAATGAAGATATTCCAAAGTTTTTACTAATGGCTTTAGCTAAAGACCAAAATTTATGACGGCCTAAAGGAGATGTAGCTAGTTCATTGCATTTTCGTTGTTCGAACAACTTTTTAGTTTTAATGTAATATTTATTTTTTAAAGATACTGCATCAGCACAAGCCTTATTGAACCAGGGTTGGGAACGTGAATGACCTATACGGTACGGTTTTTTGGGAATGTGTCACTCCATTCCCATGAGGTTGACTTCAGATACTGAAAGAGCGACGTCCGAAGAAGAAGACGACTTAAAACAATATTCACGCCATGAAAAGGTTGCAAAGAAATCCCGTAAATCACTCCATCGAGATGACTTAAACACCACAAGGTTCCATCGGTATTGCGAACAACAATGAAATTAGGTACAGTAGAAATGATTTCTATTAGACAATGGTCGGAAAGACCTAAAGGCGAAAGAACCGAAATTTTATAAACAAGAGGGTTTGATGTAAGAAAGAGATTTAGAAGATGTGGAGTATAGTTAGGGTTATCAGGGATTCTTGTGGGTTCAGACATCATTTGTGTGAGATCACATGAAATAGCAAATGTTTCTGCACTATGACCAGCAGGATTTGTAGTAGATGAAAACTGAAGCCAATTAGAGTTATGAACATTGAAATCGCCTACAATTGAGATATCGCAAGATGGAAACTGAGACAGGAGATAGTCAACTTTTATACTAAGGTAATCGAAGAAGTCTTAAAAGCTACTGTCATTAGGAGACCTATAAATGCAACAGTAGAATTTCACAAAATTAGGGCCAGAATGTTTAAACCAAAATCACGTCAAAATTTTTATTTTCTAAGGAAGAAACCTTCTTGCAAGCAATTCTGTCCTTGATGTAGGCACATATCGAAAGTTAGAGTGAAGGTGGTATTGAGGAAATTGCAAGTCGGATGACTCGAAGCTTTCAGAGGGGACTTGTGTTTCAGATAAAAACAAAATATCAGGTTGTAATTGTTTAAGATGTTGGTGAATAGCATTAAGTAATATTAGACCTGATACCGCGGATGTTGCAGTAGTGAATCAGAAAGTTGATACTTTCGATGACCGAGGTCGCTTGGGCCCTACCCTCCCGGACATCCGAATGGGGCAGGATTTTACGTCCGGAATTTATTACCCTAGAAACCACAGCCATCTTATTCTTTAATTTGGGATTTTTAATCCGATAGGAAGACAATGAGAGCGAGAAGGAAGAATAAGTATCAGAATAGATTAAGGATGAAGGAAAAGGTAACCGCCAGCCCTTACCGAGCTCAGAAAATCGGAGACCCAATATTAAGGAGCCCATGGTAAGAGTGGTGGTACCTCCCCGGCTGGCATGGAGTATACATGCCTACCACCTTTATGTGATGACAACTCGTGTTATTATTCTAATATATAAATACAAATAAGGTAAACTTAGAAAAATTTAAAATAGGATCAATTAGGGTCTACGCTTATCATAAATTTTGACTAATAAATATACAGGTGCTGCTGGTTCACTTTGGTAAATTACAGAAATGAAATAGATGTCAATCTTCCGAACGGACTCTCAGAATTAACACTTAAAACGTTATGTGACTATGTACCTACACTGATATAGCTATTGCGAACGGTTTACCGTAAAGGTTTTTGATAGGGGGTTGTGATGTATTAATGATGTCTAATATATGATTATTACTGCTTCTATTGAAAATGTCCTATATTATATGGTATTTGATGACTAGTAAGATAAAGAAAAGTCGTAAGTCTAAAGTAAAGAGTACGTTTTAAGTCCCGTGGTGCAAAAACAAATTTTATGTGATTATTTACCTCCTGTCAATTTAAACTATTAGGATGGCCTATAAAAAATGACGTTTTTTTATGAAAAACTTTATTTAATGAAAAAATTACAAATGAAAACTTTTATTCACTGAGGTATAAACCATTGCAAAGTAATATCTTTCGCCATCTTTTTGCAAGATCTTCAATGCCACGACGGTACCATGTAGCATCTTTTGAATTAAAGAATTCTCGGCATGCAGCTTCAACTTCCTCAAAATTTATAATATTCTGTCCACGAAGGAAGTGCGCCATCGATCGGAATAAGAGATAATCGGAAGGGACAAGGTCCGGGTTATAAGCTGGATGAGGAGGAAGCTGCAAATTCAATTCCATAATTTTTTGTTGAGCTTCAGCTGCAGTATGAGGTCTGGCGTTGTCTTGTTGCAGAATTTCCCATCTTCTGTTCACCAATCCAGGGTAACGCCGACTTAGAGCATCATGCATCCTATCCAACTGTTGACTATAAAGGTTAGCATCAATCGTCTGTCCATTAGGAACCAACTCAAAGTGAATAACCGCTTCAAAATTCCACGTTACACAAAGCATAACCTTCCTTTGGAACTTTTCTCGTTTGGGAACCGGAAATGCAAGTTGCCCAACAGTAATCCACTGATTTTATGTGCTAGCATTATTGAAGCAAATCCACTTTTCATCGCAAGTAACGATCCGTTTAAAGAAACGTTCATCCCAAAGATTGGAAAGCAGTCGATCAGAACATTGTTTCCTCTTCTCCGTCAGTAAATTTTAGAAACCAGCCCTGCGCCGTACGAATGTTCACTATTCCTTCCACTTCCACTTCGCATATTTTTTTAACTGCGGTGGTTGCGGCAACGTTTTGTTTCCAGTAATGACGCAACAGTATCAAAATTTCGTATTTTTCGTCAGTCAGTTTGACGTTTATTGCTAGTTAGAAACAAAAGAATATCAGAAGAAAACTAGACGGGGACATTCGCCTGCTTGAATAGCTTTTAATACTGCATAGCATTAACATATAAAATGTTTTCTAGATAGGAGCAGAAGGGCTCAATAAGAAACTCTAAAAAAACGACATTTTTTATGGACCACCCTAATAATCACTCCTAATATGTCATTAGGAGTCCAAAAAATAGGCTTTTCTAGTGCGAGCGTGACAAATTCCCATGTGAGGCGTAGACGAACACAGGAAGTTATGCAAGTAAAGGAATAATATATTAAAAAACAAGTTTCATAAGACTAGTCTTGAAGCACGAATTGAAGATTTAAAAAACGAGTTTTTTAAAGAATGAGTGAGTCAGGGTCTTATGAAACACGTTTTTTATGCTATTTCTTGTAATTTGCCCTTTTTGTGCCGTTTTTTAACAAAAATATTTACTTTAGTTGATTTAGGGATGTTAGTGGCGGTTGGTAATGTCTTAATTTTAAAAGTAAAAATTTGATCTAGTCTCCTTTTGTTCCCAAATTCTGTCACAAAATACAAAAAAGGAAGATAATCAGATAATCTTGCATCCACGCCCCCTGAAATACGTGAAATTGCCAAACATACGGTCGCGAATTTGCTCACATTTTTCACTGAACGCATTCTGTTTTTGACACATTTTGTAAGAGTGACGTGCATGACATAATTTCGGATCAAGCTTTGCCAACCTAAAAATTTCGTAAAATGTTCCGTGAATTAACGGCTATAATGACATCAGAGATGATGACGTCGTGTTTCTTAATATATCTGTTACGGTATACACTGGCAGTAAAAGTAGATAACAGATAAACTTGGCTTTTGCTCGACTACACAGAGGCCGGGGTGGATTCGATGTACCTACTAAATTTTGCCCACAATAGGATAGTTTATCATATATAAGTCCAGAAAGGGGTTGAAACGGTATAAAACCGGAAAAAGGCGCCAGAGTATTTGGAATGCCACGATAGGGGTTGAAGCGCCTAATTACGTTAGTTCACCGCTTGCTCAAAATAATCAAATAATTCGCTTACCTAAACGTAAAAAGGTGGCACTGCGACCAGCAGATCTCGCCAACCTGAAAGGCTTCAAAAATCACTAGTTTGATGAAAAACAATGATATACTATTACGCTACATTACTAAAGAAATTCGACTCTTAAAGTAATTTCACTTCAACATAAAAAAAACACTGTAATTATGTACACAACCACTTAAATTCCTCAAATCGCAATTAATTATGCTCAAATCATAAAAAAAATAATGCGATGATTCATCGGCCTCTAAATGTTACCTTATCATTAAATAATCACTCGAAAAGCTTTCGGCTGTGATTGTTTTATTTAAACAAAACCCAATGTAATGATGTTAGTTTAATGAGCAACTTAAAAAGACATAAACACTAACAGATGCTGTGTAATAATAGGTTCACATTAAAAAACAAAAAAAGTCCAATAACCTAAATATCTATATAATGTGAATAATAAATAAAAAAACAGAACCATCGAATTGTCAACACAAATATTACTATATTATCACATAGGTTATCTATTAGCGGTGAAACTAGCTAGCTCACGATGATCTCTATTAAAATATACTGTAAAATTGATTCAAATGTCCAAAATAATAAATGGTTACTTTCCTTTTACTAATAAATGGTGCGCTTAAAACGCACTTGGCACATAATGTTCGATGTAAATTCGTCAATTTAAATGAAAATTAAAAAACTTCAAATAAATTTGGTTAATAATGCGGATGGATACGCCTGTATTAAAATTTAAACAATAAAGTAACAACGAAAAGGTAATCTTGAGGAAAAGGCGTATTCAACCGTTTCCACAAACTCATTACAAAATAATACAAATTACACACCACCTTAGGTGGAGGATGCGCTTTTGTTACACAGTCATCTGGAATAGACCTGCAGGAAGACCTCGGCGGCCTCGGCTCTATGGTTGATGTTGACACGACGCTTGCAACTCCCAGTACAATTCAGCTAATGACTTCCTCGACTCACGTGATTAAATTTCAATGGGTTGTATGTACACTGACAATTATACTAACACACTAATAATTAACTTTACTTTACTGTAACCTGACTCTGTTTGATACTTATCGCTCTTATCTAATTATGTACAAGTCCTGATTAACACTTATTACTTTTAAGTTAACGATAAGTTGGTTGTATGTACACTGACAGTTATATTAACACACTTTACTTTACTGTAACCTAACTCTGTTTGATATTTATCCCTCTTCCACAATTATGTACAAGTCCTGATTAACACTTATTACTTTTAACTTAACGATAAGTTGGTTTATTACGGTAGGTTATCTGATTAACGGAGAACTGTGAACTTTACGTTTAAAACTTTGGAACGTTATATTTTTCCGCAAAAAACGAAGACCTCTCCAGATAACGACGGAAGCACTTGGTGTCTTTAAACACTAAACGCATTTCTAAATTCCTACAAGTCCCTATGGACCAACTGGACGTAACGATAAACTGGTCTCGTGAAGGTTGAACAATCATGTAATCCCTTAAATGGGCTGTGAGAGGATGAGAACCCTGCTACGATAGTTCCTTCGACACGGACCTTAGTCAACGTTGTTCCACGGTAATCACTACGTCACCGTAACGAAAATCTGGACGCTTCTACCCCTAAACTACTACTGCTCTCGTGAATAATTTCATTTGTCGCCACATTGGTTTCTTAACCCCTTCCATTAAATTAACCAATTAAAAAAAATATTACTCAAATTTTCTAAGTACGCGCATCCACGAGTTTAAACTCGCCCTCCGTCGAGAGAAATTGCGTCGTCAACCCAAACCTACCTCTTCCCGAAACCTTACCTAAGTAATTGATATATGGTAAATTGAAATTTTGTTAGCACCAGCCTTTAATTTCATGTATTTAAAGTAAAATTCTTTATTTAAAACTAAACCTTATCAACAGAAACGGCGCCGCAATGCAGAAGATGTACTATGCAATGTAATAATTTTTATGCGTTCTTTAATTTAATTTTATATGATGCAATCTCAATTCTATTTAATAAAATTCACCTAACTTGCGCCCAATTTGCTCTTTCGTTGCTCCATTGTAACCTGCGTAGACGTTGAAGTGGTGTAAGAAGAAGACATAAAAATGAACGATATGAACGCAGCCCATAAGACCTTATCCGGCGATAAACAGATGACATTGACATTCTGGGTCCTACACCTCTCATCCAATCATTTGCAATCGATCGAGTTGTTAAAAATCTGTCTCTTGCGGCCAAAAGTCTTAAGCGACGTTCTTTGCAATCTGTAGTCCTGCGGGAACGTCCAGATCCAGGGCGACGTTGTTGCACCCCTTTCTCGGACCATTTGGACCAACATCTCAATACCGTTGTAACATTTCGGTTTACACAGCTAGTAATTTCTCTTAGCGAATGTCTGGCCTCTCTCATGCCAATAATACGGCCACGTTCAAAATCAGTCAGTTGGGAAAAATGTTGATGTTGATGTACTCCTGGCATTGTTCCCAAGTTTAGAACGAAATTGTGAACAAGTAAATTGCAAAATTGGCAGTTAATTACACACTCGTTGGTTTATTTCTTCAAATTGATTGTTACTAAGTGCAAAGGAAAAAACAAAACAAAAACTACTAACTAGATTTTATTCAAATTTTAATCGTTTGTTTGTTCTATTGTAAGACATCGTTGACGCAAATTTCAATGAAATCGTTCAACAAATTCTAGGTGTTGCAATTTTTATGGAAGTCAGTATAGAGTGTCTCGCCGTTAAACAGATTCCGTCAATATGGCCGCCGTTTAAATATGTCACTAAGTGCGCGCGAACGTAACATCCAGAGGCGTACATGGTGTAAATAATTTATGTTGTAGGTAGTATAAAATAAAACATTATTTACGATGTTTATTAAAACTTCTACTGGTTATATAGTACATTATTTTAAAGTAAATAAGAAATAAAATCAAAACAATTCTCTTCTAATAATAATACTCGTCGAGAATCTTGTGAAAATATTTTTGTATATACAGGATGGCCCATTTTCGAACACTACCCTAAACTTGTGTTTTTTTAATGGGCCACCCTATATATTTGTACATATTTGAATTCTCTGTTAAATGTTGAACAAAATGATATAAGGTACTATGGATCTACGACATTTTTATGTAAAAAAATTAGCCAATTAACTAGGCCCCTCTGTTCCGCCATCGGAGTGATATTTTGGGATTTGTTTTTTCAATGTGTGTAGTTTTAACTTCTACATTCGTATTGCAGACTCTTTTCTCTATATAATATACAGGGTCATCTATTTTGCTCAATGTTATTTTTCTCATTTTTTTTAAATTGCACACCCTGTTTGTTATTACAGATTGGAATAGCATTTTTTACGCGCTTTCAATAGATACCACTTTGAACTCTACCTATTCCTAAATGTTTTTGAATTATTTAGTAATAAAATTGAAAATTGTAATATCTTGTTACTTTTTTTGAATTCCTAACAATAGGGCTATGAAATCAATTAAGACAATGTCATAATTCACAGAAAAACAAAAATGAAACAATGCTAATGGCAATAAGACTGTGAAGCTATAGGTTTTATGACACAATACAACATTTTGGACTATAAAAGAGCAACGCTTAATAATTATTTACTCGTAGAACAGCATAACTATAAACTTTAAAATGGAATTAAAGAACACAATGAATTACAAATTTTATTATTCCATAATAATATTGCAAAATACGACACGATTTGCTAAATCTTATAGTCGTAGGCTTTGATGCAAGCCCAAATGGTATGGTTTCTTTCTATTAAACTTTTGCTCAGATCTACTTGTACCACAATCAGACAAACATGTGAGGATTTTCTTTTAAACTTAACAAAACGGTTAACTCGTTTCTTCGTTTGTAACTGTACGTTTTTCTACATCTCTTTTTTTGCACTATTTCCTGTGTCTTCAAATCGTTCTCGAAGAAATTGAAACGATTCAGGTGTTGGATGTCTAGCTAAAGGGTACTCTTGTTCATAAATCCTAGATGCTAACTAACAGTTCCTTTCAGCTTCTCCAAAATCATGGATGATATTAATCAGCTCTTCTTTTGAGAAATTCCGCACACTAAGTAAATAACCAGTTATTAACGAAGTTACTATGCAGATAAATATCTGACAATTCATTACGAATTACTTATAAGTGGCTTTAATTTGTTAAGTTGTTAAGAAACAGAAATAGCGTTACTCTTTTATAGTCCAAAATGTTGTATTGTGTCACAAAACCTATAGGTTCACAGTTTTATTGCAATTAATTTTTGTTCTTCTGTGAATTACGACTTTGTCTTAATTTAGTTTATACGCCCTATTGTAAGCAATTCAAAAAAGTAACAACATTTTATAATTTTCAACTTTATTACTAAATAATTCAAAAACACTTAGGATTAGGTAGTACAAACTGAGTATCTATTGGAAGCGCGTAACAAATGCTGTTCAAATCTATAATAAAATACATTCTGTACCATTTAAAGAAAAAAGCAAAATGGACCACCCAGTATATGTAGAGAAAAGAGTCTGCAATCCGAATCTAGAAGTTAAAACTAGACACATTAGAAAAACAAATCCCAAAATTTCACTCCGATATCTTTCAAGATGGCGGAACAGGAGTCTACTTAATTGACTAATTTTTTACATAAAAATATCAATGACTTAGGAACCGTTGGCGTTGGTCGTAGACCCATAGTAGCTTATATCATTTCGTTCATCACTTAACAAAGAATTCAATATATAAGAATATATAGGGTGTTCCATCAAAAAACACAAGTTTAGTGTAGTGATCGAAAGTGGGCCATCCTGTATATACAAAAATATTTTTACGAGATGCTCCCCGTTCTTGACTACAATAATCTGTTACAAGATTTTTTTTAAATCAACAGTATAGGAGGAATATTCCACCCCAAACCGTTGGGACACCCTGCATATAGGGTGTCTCTAAATGGTCTGTACAAAATGCTAGGGCAACTTCATGAGACTAAAATATGAGGATCTAGCCCAATTTACGTTAGTCCAAAAGTTGATAGTTTCCGAAATATAAGATGTCAAAGTTACTCTTTTTTCAATATCTACCTTAGTAATAACAAGATTTTCATGAAATCTTGGCAAAACTTTAAGAGAACAGTAAACATTTTACGGTTAGATGCAGAGATGATGGATATGGTGCAGTTCAATTCTATCCGTAGAATTAATCTTTGTGTACATAAAAATGGGCGTCACTTTCAACATTTACTTAGAGTTTAATTCAACAATTTATAATTTAATAAAAGCTTGCTGTTTTGGTCGTTTGTTATTGACTTTGTATGCTCTTGCTCTTGTTCTTTGTCCGTTCATTCTCACATTCTTATGCTGTTGAATAAAGTTCTGTTGTTGTTGGCCGGTTGGTCCTTAAACACGCTCCAAACTTCTTAGACCAGTCCTAAGCCTGGATAAAGTGTGAAGCAGGGCTATGGTGAATTTTAGTACGCAATGAAACATTTAAATTCGATTATCACACAAACGGCTGGTCTAAGCAACATCTACAAGGTATACCTTTTTTGAATACTACATATCAGGGAATGAGAATTTCTGATACACCGAGGCAGAAAAACGTTATGGAGCTTTAAATGCAGACAAAGGGCTGCTGATGGCGCCCTCTGGAATATAAATCAAAACTGTAATGAAATCTGGATTTAGCATCATAAAAAACCTCTAGGTGCAACTCCTGTTTTTATTAAGATAGATATTTAAAGAGTCGGAAAAAATAATAACTTTGACACCCTGTATTTCGGAAACTATCAACTTTTGGACAAAGGTAAATTGGGGTATATCCTCATATTTTGGTCTCAGGAATTTGTCTTAGTATGTTGACCAGACCTTTTAAAGACACCCTGTATATACAGGATGTCCCAAAATTCAAAAGAAACTCCATAACTTGTTTTTTTTTCTTTTTTTTTTAGATTAAAACTGCGTTTCTGCTGCACATTTTAAAAATATTGAAGTTTACACACAGGATGTCCCAATATTAAAAAACACTAAAGTTATGTTTTTTTAAATGAAATCTACCTAGTTTGATTTTATTTTTGGATTCTATGCTAAATTACGAATCATTTTTATATATGAGGTTTTTACCTATCTGTGCTTTTTTGGCAAAATTTAGAAATGCAAGGGGTTGTTCAAAAATTCGTACCTTCCAAATCCTTGGAGATAAATCAAAGTAATTAACGCCGTTTGATTTCTGAATGTTTGCCGCATCTTTTAAGTGTTTACTCCACAACCTGCTCAGTTGCATATGCCTACTGCGATTTTCTAAACATGACAAATTAAAAATATCAAAAACTCATTTTTTTTAAATGGCACCCCCTATTTATTATTGTACTGATCAAAAGCTTTTTTGCCAAGCTTTCTATCAAAATAAGGTTTGTATAGTCCAACGTAAAAATCCAGGTTGCTATCCTAAAATAACTAAATTTCGAGAAACTTTTTTGCTTAAAACCATAAAAATCGTGTTTATTAAATGAATATGGGGTAAGTAGAGGTCTAATAAACGGAATAAGGGCGATATATAACGGTAGCCGGGCATGTGTTAGGGTGAGAGGAGGTGTGAGTAATACTTTGATATTGGGCAAGGAGTGCGACAACGCTGTGTAAGCTCACTGTGGTTGTTCAATGTACACATGGATAAATGTGTTAAGCAAGCATGTACCGATACAAATAGTGTAATGGTTGGTGACGTAAATCTAGGAGTTCTGGTGTGTGCAGATGAGAGTCCTATTAAGTAACAATGCGGATGATATAAAACTGCTCTGGGGAAGTTTGATATAGTCTGTGAGGGCACGGACCTAAAGGTAAACGTGAACAAAACTAAGATTGTGGTGTTAAATCGGGGAAGTGAAAAGGAGAGTAGAGTATGTACCCTGCATGAGGAAATTGTGGAACAAGTGGGCGAGTTGGTATATCTGGGTAGAATGTTCACTGCAGATGGATGGCGAGATTGGACGACGGGTCAATGCTGGAAGGAACATTGATTGGAAGTATGTGGGCGATAATGAAGAACGAAACCATGAGCCTAGCTGCCAAACGAGCAATCTATAATGACGGGTTTATCCTATCAGTACTGTATAGTAGTGAGACATGGGTACGTCAAAAAAAGGCACGAAATAAAATAAATGCCGTGCACACGAGGTTCCTGAGAAGCACATGCGGTACAACGATAAGGCACAAGATGAAGAATGAGTGTGGCGAGGAAAAGACGATGATAGACAGGTAGTACACTACGTTGGCATGGTCACATCTCAGAGAATGAACAACGCAAGATTAAACAAATATATGTGGATGAAGTTAGAGGTAAGGCTGGACCTGGTAGGCTGCGTAAAACTTGGCTGAATGCAGTAGAATGTACGATAAAAGAAAGAAAGATAAGGAGTTTTAAAAATAAAAGGGCACGTCAGAGACGATGTATGAATCTTGCGGAAGTTAGAAAGGTATGCAGAGATAGGAAAGTATGGAGAAAGATTGTAAATGAAAAATAAATAAGAGGTAGGGAAGGGAATGGCGTGAATGTTATGTAATGTAATGTAATTTTGAAGCCCTCATCCCTCTGGCTTTAAATTATTCTCTTAGCTTTAAAAAGTATTTATTTGCACCTCAGGTACTAAAACGTTTGCTTTACTCCTTCATTTTAGGAACTAAAGTGACGCATTTGCTCTATTTAATCCATTCTATTTAAAAAAAATTAATCTTACGTTATACAGCAATTATAATAATAAGAGTTATCATCAAATACTGTCAGAGGAAAAGGTGCGACCGTGTGAATGATGGTGTTTATTCCTTAAAATTCCAGATATAAAGTATGCACCCAGTTCTTCTAAATAAAAGAGGTAAAACATAACACGTGAATTAAAAGTTTGTTATAGTACTGTAAGGTCAATAAATTTTAAAAATTTTACGTCATTACTCAAGGTATCTTAGGTACCTATTTATAGTTATTCAACATTGACGGAAATGCAAAATTTTGCTTCAATTTAAATGCTGTGTTCAATAGCATGTGTGTAATGCATAAATTGGCATTTATAGTTCTAGTAGTATGTCTCAAAACAACAAAATACGAAGGTTCAACGTAATATTTATCTTTGTTGTTCAGAGAAAATCGTCCTGTACACAACGCAACGCCATCTTTTATAGAAAAAACGAAATAAACTAAGATGGGAAGTTTTTATGTATATATTTTTTCATAAATTTGTAAATCTTAATACCTGTGGTGCAAAAAATAAATAGCGTATATACACTGGGGGACCAAAGTACCTTTCAATTCCTGGAGTAAACTACTCAGTGGATTAAAAATTATACTTTAGAGCTTAGACCATTGGTATCCAATATACTATTAATCCCTTGTTTCTTAATTTATACTATTAAATCTCACCGGGATTAAAAGCAACAGTAAACAAAATTATGCATAAAATTTTACTTAATCATTAATGTGATTCAAACAATTAACGAAATTACATAAAGGAATAACCTCGTCCAATCTCCGTTTGAATCATTTGCTTGTTCATTATGTTGTGAAATATTTTCAGTAATGTTCTATTGCTATTGAAGGAATGTTTAACATAACTATCAGTAACTACGGTAGATTTCCACTTACCGTATCTTTTTCTCATGTTCTACACTTGCTCTAGAGTCAACCAACATGGAAGAAATGCAGCAACTATTTCTGGAAATTTCTCCAATATATTTTTCCAATCCGGTGGGTGGTTTACCACATTCATACTGAACAAAAAAGAAACGTAAGTGCTATGTGTCCACTTTCCGTAGATTAACACACTTTCTAAATAGCTCAATATAATCAATTTGACTAGTTACTACGTAATTAGCAATTAACGATCTCTGTTTGATGGTATCTTTTACATTAACTAAAAAAACGTAATCTAAGTCTTGGACACCATTAGTCGCTGTTTGCCGCTACATGCTCCAGGTTTAAACATGCTGGTCCTAAATTTGTGAAATTCTACTGTTGCATTTAGAGGTTTCCTAATGACAGTAACCTTCAAGGCTTCTTCGATTACCCTAATTTGAAGTTGACTACCATCTGCCTGAGTTTCCATCTATCTCAATTATGAGAGATCTCCATGTACATAACTCTAATTGGCTTCAATTTCTATCAGAAACATTTTCTATTTCATGTGATCTCGCACATGTGACCTTAACGCACAAGAATTCTTGATAACCTTAATCACACTCCATATCTTCCTAGACCGCTTTCTTACATTAAACCCACTTGCTTATAAAACTTCATCGGATCCATCTGACCATTGTCTAACAGAAATAACTTTTAATGTCACTAATTCTTCTGTTTTCGCAATACTGATAGAACTTTGTGGTAGATTAAGTCAGCTAAATGGAGTGAT
Source organism: Vesta saturnalis (assembly GCA_036346205.1). NCBI lineage: Eukaryota > Metazoa > Arthropoda > Insecta > Coleoptera > Lampyridae > Vesta > Vesta saturnalis. The sequence continues at coordinate 526,790 of JARFJB010001739.1, read as the reverse complement.
TTCCGTTATTCCTTTGCAACCTTTCCATGGCGTAAATATTGTTTTAAGTCGTCCTCATCTTGGGACATCGCTCTTTCAGTATCCGAAGTCATCCTGTTGGGTATGGAGTTATACATTCCCAAAAAAACAAAATTGTACAGGTCATTTTCGTTCCCGGCCCTGGTTTAATAAGGTTTTGTGCTGATGCAATACCTTTTTTATAGTTAATGCGCCTACACTTTTTCTGTTATGTTGTATACATAAATGATCTTATTTCTTCAATGAACAATCCGTTCCTTTGCGACGACCGCACTCTTCATTGTACTACTCAGTCTATTCATAATGGTAATTCATCTTCTATCTCAAATCAATACATTAAAGCTGAAATGGTAATTTCAATCAACAAAGACATTCAACGTATCCTTGAATGGGAAAGTGATAATCTACACATATAAAATAAAAGTGCAACCTCGAATACGGTCCTTAATACATTAAAAACCATAAAATTAGTCACTTCTACCATTAAAAACTGAGCTTGTTCCAAAAATTAATGGTTCCGTTCAGAGGTAGGTTTTTATTTATACGGTTTATACCAGACATATCGGTTATTCTTTAAAGGAACTATATAAGTTTATTAAATTCACCGTCAACGTAATGGTTCTCAAATAACATCGTGTTCTACATTGAATACTGCGATTAAAACGTTGACACACTCATAGTCTTAGATTACTGTAAAAGTGTGCTAATACATTTTGCTCATTGAGTTTACATTTATACGAAACTGACATTTATTATTTATATCGTAACCGTACTAAGCTAATAAGTATGCTGATTTATGAATTCTATTTTTCAAAGTAGGATTTTTAGATTGAACCATAGAAGCTAACTAAGAAAAAAGAGTGCAAACATATAATGTTGTGATTAAAAATTATTATTAATTTATTAATAATAATTAGCGCGGTACTCTAGCAAAGTACAGGTCGTAGGTTCAAATCCTACTCGAGGTAAACTTTTTATTTATGTATTTAATAAAATTAATAATAATTTTTAATTACATATTTACCTTTGAACTTATTCGTTCATAACAAAAACTTATAATAATATAATATTGTGGTTTAAAAGCACCAGGTGTAAATAATTTAATAAATAAATGGGTGTAAATGTTCTCAAAACAAATCGTTAAAATAACCAGAGATCCAAAACACTCAATAAAAGGTAATGCCGTTGTCTCAGTCAGAAGATTAAAGTAGGCCGGTTCATTCTTTTGATTTGCTTAATTACCACAAATTTCTGCTTGGTTATTTCCACATAACATCAATATAGTTACTGCAATGTAACAATAATAAAAATTAACTCGGATGCCAAGTTGTTTTTTGGTTATGCTCAGAATAACTAAACCGAGGATATAATAAAGAAATTCAGAAAAATGTCAAAATAAAAGATATACAAACTATATTTATTAAATATTTAAATTTAGAATTACATAAAATATATCTTAAAAACTAGTTGTAATAGCCTTAAATTATCGATATAAATACCTGTTCGAAACTTTTGTACACAACTTTTTGATAACATCTGGTATCCAAACAAATACGGAAATGTAAACCAAAGGTGATGTAATCTTTGCACTAATATTGCGCAATATATCGTAATAACAATGCTGTACGTTGTAAACCATACCAAAGTTGAATTTTACTACTTATAAATTTATGTTCATGAAATTTGAATAATCCAGTGTTTATTGCATTCTCTCGGAAGTTTAAATAAAAAATGGGATCTAAATTTAGATCTGAATTAAATGCAACATGCAATCATAAAATGAAATCATCCAAAAATAGCAACGTATAAGTACAAGTGTACTTAAAAGTACCAATAAAAGTAAGTAAATAAAAGTGTAAATCAAAGTGGTGAAAGTGCCTGCAAAGAGCAAATGTTTCAGATTTTAATTTAATACGAGTTAAAAGTATCATACCATTAAATCAATGGCACTTTTCACAAAATTTAGGTGGAAACCCAAAAATGGCTTCACCCATGAAATAAACGTACATCAGCAATGCTCAAAGGACGCTTAGGATGTCAGGTGATATAGCGGTGCGCGAAAAAATGTGCGCAAAAAATTAAGTGCAGGAAAAATAATTCACGATACGGAAGCATAAACCCTTAAAAAGATATGCAACTTAAGTTACACCAAAATGAAATTAAGTTGCCTACCACAACTTATAAATCATTAATTATTAAGAAACCCTTTTTCTTATATTTTACAACTAAATGAACGAAGAACGTAAAAGATTCGTTACAAACAATTGCGTTAAAGACAAAAAAGATTCAGGTCAAGAACTCTTTCCGAAAAAAAGTAGTTGATAGTTGGTAGATATTGCACGTCAAGTAATACAAAAGTAGATACTCTCAATTGAAGGGGGTTAGTAATAAAATATCCCTTGATGAAAACATTTTTTTTTCTTTAAGAGACATATAAATTTAACATTATGTATTTTGACCATAGTACTTGAAGTGATACTTCTAAGCCGCCGTCTGTTTTTATTTTGAGCGGCATCGGCAGTAAAAATACTTTTAATTTAATTAATTTAATAATTCAAAACTCGCACTAAAATTACAAAATCAGAAGTTTAACGATATTAAAAGCGTTTTTTAATGGTATATGTTAAATTATACAATCTAAACGTTTCGATAACACTTACAGTTTTCTTCGTCAGTAGTAATATTATCTATTATGTTATCGAAACGTTTGGATTGTATAATTTAATATACACCATTAAAAAAACACATTTGGTCTTGTTCGCCTCACCTCGATCCGCAATCAAACGAACAGATTCGTCTCAAAAAGTGACACTTTTAAGAAAAACATGTACGATTACATTCTACAGTTTCCTGCAATTCATTATATTTACTTTTTTGTGAGACTATGCTCTATTTGGTTGTTTACCTCGTCTGTTTCCACGACAGTAAGTTTTGTTTATTAGTTGATAAGAATAAGTACGACGGTAAGTATTTTAGCGTTCTAGAACGGTAAGTAAATTTATTCAATTTTAATTAATAACAATGTTTATAATTTACCTATTAACATAAATATTGAAAGTACAATTGTTACAATTTGCAATTGTCACCGGAAGCTTATTTTAGAAAACAGATGCCGCTGAAAAAATTGCAGTACCATCTAACTCATGCGACTCTTATAGATGAGTTTCCTTGTCGCTACAACTAATGTACCCTTTCCAATAACCTGATTAGTGCATTTCCCATTTCGATAATTTAGAAAAAAATGAAATGATTTTGCATTTTTTGGACGGAGATTTTTGTCCAAATAGTTAACTTTATTATGTGCAATGTTAATAACAACAAATGATCGCTGAATATTTGTCTTCATTTGGGGTATTTTTACTATGATTAATCCATCACGTTCCTCAGAGTCTTCTATTTTTATATTATATAACTCTTCTCATCTACATGCACCAGCTATTCCTAATATCATTCCTACCTATAAAAAATATAATAATTTGCTAATGTATCTTTACTATAATATATAATCTACTACCTTGTGTGCAAGAAATTTTTCAGATTCACTTAAAATATTCATTCTAGTTTTCAATGTTATTTTCACAAAAAAACTGTAATGGCTGCAGTTATTTACAAATTGTTATAGCAACGAAATACAAATTTTTACATTAAGACAACTTGATATAACGAGACTAATATACATATGTACATGTCGTTACAGGGCCCGCTCCAAGACCGGACAACCCGGACATTTGTCCCGGACGGCAAATCTTAGGGGCGACATTTTTACTCTCAGAATGTGAGAAAATATTAATAATAATAGGATGCCGCTTTTCATTTGTAAAAACATTTCTTATCACTGTTTTTACAAGAAAGTTAAAATACTTGTTTTTCATCTATATACAGTCAAAGCTGCTTATAGCGAACCCGCTTATAACGAACTTCCGAGTATAACGTACTAGTTTTAAAAGTCCCGTCACACTATCCATAAGATCCCTTATAAATATTGGTTGTTATAATAAACCCGTAAACAACGAACTTTCGGATATAACGTTCGGAAAAATTGTTTCCGTCCGTTAAATTTTACACAAAAGTAAGCAAGTATTCTGCCAGTAAAATAAATAACAGGTACGTAGATTATTTGATGTGCAAAGATGAGGTTTCTGTAATTCTTTCCTTAGAAATGCCTGCCTAAATACTTTCCTAATTGGTGTTTAAATCTTTAATCTTAAAGGGTAATTATGTATTTTAACAATACTGTTCACGCTGACCTTGCAGGGTTTTTCCTAATCAACTTGTCAATCAAATAAATCAATTAACAGACTGGGTAATTTTAGTAATAATGGCGATGAAACTGGGCTATTTTTTTTTAATTAAAGAACCCAGATAAAACACTAAAATTTAAAGGTGAAAAATGTGTAGGCGGCAAATTATCAAAAGAGCGGATAACAGTTTTTGTGTGTGATAATTTAACCGGGACAGAAAAACGAAAGCAAATCACTCGGTGTTTCAAAAATGTAAATCGAAAATTGTGTGGATAAACTGTTTTGGTCTACGAAATATAATAAACAATCGAAAATTACAGACTTTTTTAACAAAAACTAACTCGTAAATGTGTAAATATTGTATAATATAGTGATTTATCAATGTATCGTAAAAATAAAATATGTATGTAACTTTTTTCTTTTATCGTTTATTACGAACTTCGGATATAACAAACTTATTTTTCAAGTCCCTTGTAGTTCGTTATAACCGGATTCTACTGTAGTTGTAAAGAAAATAGGTATAATTACGAAAAAATAATTAATTATTCAATAATAATTATTAAATAAGGAACACGGGTGTTATTTGTATACACTACCTAATATAACCGCGCATCGCATATATACCATATAAATCAGCAAGCAGGGTGCCGCATGAACTTGTCTGAATTAGGAATAGACAAGAAATGACTTGTTTATTGTCTTCAATTATAAAAGGGCTATCTTATTACAGCATAGCATTATTTTTTCTCATTCGTCGGTGGTGATAAGTGCAACTCGCAATTGTATATACTGTTCTGGTTCAATAATCAGTGCGATTTGTAATTTTTTAAGGTAAGTTAACCGTTAATTTAGCGAATCTACGAAATTAGGGTATTTTGATCAGTAAAAGGCAAAAATTATTAAAAAATAAATATAGTTTAAAAAAACTAAAAAATACGCTTTAATAATCAATCGAACTAAAAAACGAATAATAATTCTTAATATAGGCAGAAAATATAAATAAACGAAAAAGATTAGTATTATTGTAAAAAAAGCGTGGGGTGCTCGATGAATAAAAAATATGGCACAAAGCACCCCACGCTTTTTTCACAATAATACTAATCTTTTCGTTTATTTATATTTTCTGCCTATTAAGAATTATTTTCGTTTTTAGTTCGATTGATCATTAAAGCGTGTTTTTTAGTTTTTTTTAAACTATATTTATTTACATTGAGCTATAGAATGGGTAGGATCGAAACAGTTATTACATAGCTTCAAATAATTGACTTGTTTGTTCTACTTGAAATATCTAATGCCTTGAATTCGTCACAATCAAAAATGAGATGGTTTTCCTTGCAAAAATAACATGACAGTTTATTTGGAGCTAAAATTGGAAAGGACTTACTCGGTCTGGAGGATAGGCATTGGATCCCAAATGCGCCGTATCTTGTATCGTATGTATCGCCGACCGCGCGCATGCTTGTTCAAAGAAGTCGGTTACAAACAGACAGACAAGCAAACAAACATATAGGTGAAGCTAATATAAGCGTGTTAAAAACAACTTTCGTTTAAATTTCATAATCTTTTTCAAGGTACGTATTAGAAGAAACTCCTTCTCAGATGAAAATTAAATTTTGAAAACTTTTGAAAAAGTTAAAAGACTTGTTTTGATAATTTTAAAAGGACTGAAATTTGTTTATGTTTCGTTAAAAAATCATCTTTGAAATTTAATTTTCATCTGCGAAGGAGCTTTTTCAAATACCTTAAAAAAGGTTATGAAATATACGGAATACCCTAAAGCTTGATTTTTTTTAATAATTCCTGCCTTTTACTGACCAATAGACCCTGATTCTTTTTTTTGTTATCAACTGGATGCGATCTTTTTAAGTAAAGCTACGAATATTTTTACCTAGTTTTATAAATAAAATTTTCTTAAAAATAGCAAAAGTTTGTTAGGTATTTTATAAAATTAAAATAAAATATTTATTTAAACATTGAGCATTCTAGAATAAATCTATGCATGATCTGACTAAATTGGACAAGAAAAATTGCCCTATTTTATACCATTTTAGATTTTGAAGCAAAATTGTGTAAAATGCAAGTGCTTATACTTTTTCAAATTTGAAAGATATCAGGTGTGATAGGTTCGTTACTATTTTACTACTATTACATAATTTATAAATATAAAAAACATATAAAACTGCTTCATCGTTCCCCTAGATCTTAAATGAGCATAACAAAGTACAGTACTTGTCTAATTTAACTAAGTCTATTGTAAGACAATTTCCTTATAATTTGATTTGTTTTATTTCAGATATTTTGTGTATCTTCCAGAATGTCCGAGGGACGCAAAAAACTATATGGTTGCGAATATAAAAAACGAAGGGTGGAAAAGGAAATGCAAAGGCAAAGACAAGCTGGTACTTTACTAAATTATTTACAGAGTACGCCGGGCAGTACCAAAACAAATGACGACTCAGAATGTTCTACATCAAAGACAGCATTGAAAGACACTGACAACAGTGACAACAGAGACTCACCTGAGAAAAATGAGGATCAACAAATGAACGATATACCTGAACTAATACTTGCAACTGACAGTGGCAGCCCTCCGTCGCCAAATGAGAGCACTATTGATACCAACGTGGCACCTACAGAAAGCGCTCAACAACTTTTAAGTACAGATCAAGCACTCTGGCCAATGATACTACCAGACGCCGAAAGAATCTTTTTGGTAAGGCAAGGTCCACCTAAACCATTGTATAATTATAGATTTCCATACGATGAGACTGGTCGAAAATTTAGCCATTATACAAGAATTTTGAGTAAGAACTGGCTAGTGTGCTCTGTCTCAAAAATTGCGTATATTGCTTTTGCTGCAAAATTTTTGGCTGTGTACTTAGTTCCCTTTCAAAGGAGGGATGTAAAAGTTGGAAGCATCTGAATCAAACTCTAAAAGACCACGAAATTTCTAAAAATCATATTCAGTCCCAAAAATCTTTTCTGGAACTGAACCTAAGATTAAAGTGTTGTAAAACTATAGATGCGGATTCCCAAAGACTTGTTAACGCTGAAATAAACCATTGGCAAGAAGTGCTTTTAAGAATCGTAGCAATCACTAAAATGCTTGGTAAAAATTGTCTGGCTTTCCAAGGCACAAGCGACAAGCTGTTTGAGCATAATAACGGTAACTTCTTAAAAATAGTTGAGCTGCTATCTGAATTTGATCCCGTCATGGAAGAACACGTACGTAGGGTGCTTAAAAAAGAAAAAACGAAAGCTCACTATCTTGAGAAAAACATTCAAAACGAGGTAATAGACCTGTTGCATCAAAGTCTGAAATCTTATATTATTAATGAAATAAAAAACGCCAAATATTATTCGATAATTTTAGATTGCACTCCTGATATTTCTAAGGTGGAGCAAATGACTCTTGTAATCAGGTATATTTCAATCAATAAAACTGATTCCAATCAGGATGAGGTTGAAATTAAAATTAAGGAAAGCTTTTTGGGTTTTCTTCCAGTTGAAAGGACTACAGGGAAGAAAATGTTTGAAATTATAATTGCAGAACTTAATAATTTGGGTTTAAATTTACAGGATATAAGAGGATAGGGATATGACAACGGGTCTAATATGCGGGGCGATAAATCAGGAGTGCAATCTATGATTAAGAACCTAAATCCGCGAGCTTTCTACGTTCCATGTAGTAGTCACTCTCTCAATCTAGTAGTTAAAGTTAACGATATGGTAAAAGCATCTTTGGAAGGCGCTAATTTCTTTAATATGATTCAAAAAATATATGTATTTTTTTCAGCATCTACTTTTCGCTGGGCAATTCTTCTAAAACATGTCCAGGGTTTGACTTTAAAACCATTAAGTGATACTAGATGGGAGAGTAGGATAGAGGCTTTAAAGCCTTTAAGATTTTATATCGGAGGTGTATACGACGATGTAGAAATTTATAATTTAATGAGGGACAAAGCCTCGGGTTTATTAAGTTATATTAAACAATTTAAATGTTTGTGTTTAATAGTTCTTTGGTATAAAATTTTAAACTGTATTAATCCAATAAGCAAATTGTTGCAGAAGATTATGATCTAGCATCTGCACTTGATCTTTTGCAAAATTGCAAAAAGTTTTTTCAGGATCTTCGATCGGATAAATCTGGTAATGAAACTATTGTTGATGCGAGAGAACTGGCTGACGAAATTAACGTTGAAGACAATTTTGAATCAACAATACCACGACACCGTGTAAGAAGAAAAAAAAAGGAATTTCTCATACGAAGCTCGAGATGAACCGATCGAAAATCCTAAGAAAATTATAAGGTAGATTTTTTTTATATTGACCAGGCACTAAATGCAATAGATACTAGATTTAAACAACTTAGTCACCATAGTAATTATTTTCAATTTTTATATAATATATATTATTTAAAGGGCATGTCTAAAGAAAATCTTTTAAAACATCGCAACGATCTAGAAAGTATTTTAACTCACGGTGATTCTGTTGATATTAATGGGGTACAATTAGCAGAAGAAATTTGTGCAGTATCTGGGCTTATGGACAAAAAAGAAAGCCCAAGCACTGTTCTAAAATTAATAACAGTGTTAAATTGTGCCCCAAACCTAAGTGTTTCCTTATGAGTATTGCTGTGTATACCAATAACTGTTGCAAGTGGAGAAAGAAGTTTTTTAAAATTAAAATTAAAAATACAACGCAAAATCGTCTTAATGGGTTGCCTATTTTAGCGATTGAGCATGAAATAGCTGATCAAGTTAACTTAAAAGATGTAATAAAAACATTTGCGGAAATCAAAGTTAAAAAGAAAAATTTCTTTTAGGTTACTTTATTTTATAGTTATACTTTTATAGAATCTAAAATTTCTGTGTTTGGTTATGCAATATTTATTGTACTTTCTTAATAGAATATAAGTATAGCAATAAAAACGCACCTTATATGTACCAGTACTTTTAAGTTTTGCCCTTTTTAAATGTTTATTATGTAATATGTTACATATATATTTTTAAATAAATGATCTTAACATAATTTTTATTTTATTTAAAAAAAACTGGCGGCAAATTGTCCGGGGTGACATGAAGGCTAGAGCGGGCCCTGATCGTTATTTATTAAGTACATATTTAAATCTTTTTAATAAATTTAGTGCGCAAAAAAACGTCATTCGAACATTAAGGACTACCGATCTCAGACAATTGTCTTCAATCGGTAAAATGTCCTTACAGTTCTAGATATTTAATATACTATTGTCATTTTTCCTAAAACAAGGTTAGGTAAAGTTAGGTTAGGATCTAAGTGTATTTTTTTGCCATTCAGGGGCAAAAAGCACCAAAATCTCTCAATACAACATTTGATCCCTGGAGTGTAGGCATACTAAAATTTTTTAATCTGGAAATCGACCAAAGGTTCTATCGTATACCCACGGTCCTCTTCTGCAAGAAGCACTTTAAATCGATTTCGGCTAGTTAACTTCATAATAAGTTGACGCACGCACACACGGACACACGCATACAAACACACGCATAAACACACACACACACACACACACAAAATTTTATGATTGTTTGCTGATCATTATAAGCATATGTAATAATATGAGATCATCAAATACTGGTTAAAAACACATAGAACGAACGACCTGTAATATTGCGTTGGTGTGCAAAGGACTTTCTCATATTCTTTATCTTCATTCAATATGTTTTTTGAGGAAATTCTTTTATGTGATTAAATATAATAACAGTTACTGTGAACCAATTTTTGAATAACTGGCAACATAGTAATGATTGCCTTGCTGATTCACAAATCATACGTCATTGTTGTAGGTTATGCCATTCTTAACCACTTATATATAACTATTTTTGTTTACAGAACCAAACTGCAAACATATGGAGTTCTTCTGAAATAAAGGATTTAAAATTAAATATGTACTTGAATTGAAAGTAAATAGTGCAGTATTGTAGGTTAATAACTGTAAAAGGTTTGAGAATTTTAAATTTCGTTTCAGTACATTGGATAGTAATTTTACGAGGCGGTAGATTGAGACTTTAGTTCCGTGACGTTGCCGTGTTTCTAACCTCAATCAGTCTAAAGATGTAAATAAATAAGAAAACTAAAAATCTACGGTAACCTGATATTTGCCTTAAATAGAAATAAAAGAAAACTAAAATCTACGGTAACCTAGGTTAAACTAGATTAGATAAACAAAACTACAGTAACCTAAAAAAATTGTATGGATTCGAACCCGCACCAAAAGCGTTGCAAGCGACTCCGCTTCACACAACACCAGCACTGTAGCAGTTTGATATTGAACGTGGTATTTAAATCATTTTAAATATTCGTAAATGATGACGTTTAACACACATGACCGCATCGACGGAAAGTCTCAATCTACCGCCTCCTGTAATTTCAGGAGGCGGTAAACAGAGGAACGTAGGATGTGGTGCCGATGGCAAATTGCGCATGTCTTATCCAGATAAATAGGAATTTTCATAAATGGTTTAAATATCACTTTCATTGTTAAACCGCTAGAGCGCTGGTGGTGTCAGCGGTAGCAGTCGCCTTCATAACGTTGTAATGGTTGGGTTGAATCGCTAAATTTTTTCAGTACATTGTAGTAATCTATTAATCGAGTTACAGAGTTTGTTTATTATCAAATTAATACTGTCCAAGACGCCGATGTTGTCAGGAGTGCAAATACGTATGACAACCGTCATCCATGTCCTCGTTTCAGGTTATGGTTATTTCTATCAACAGTTATATAATATTAATGTTACGTCAAATGTTTAATGTCAATTGCGGACAGAATTTCCTACCTAAATCAGTTGTATCTACATCCTCTCGTGCACAATAGGTGATTTCTAAAGGTGGTAATGAAGCAAAGTTAGTTATGACGCAACTGCTATGACTCGTGAAAATAATTATATATACAGTAGCACCAGTGTGATGTATAATTTGTTATTAGTGGTAATCGCTGATTACATAAAAAGCACAATATGAAATTTCTAAATAATACTTACATTTATTATTCACAGGCAAACATCGTGTAGGTATAAATGTGTAAAAAATTTTTTCAGTAAACATTATTTTTTGTTATACAATTACAACGCCATGCTTCACATAAAAATAAAATTAGTTACAGATTTGATATTTTGAGTTATATAATTTTTTTTATAAATTCACTGGAACTTGAACAGTTCAATCCGAATAACGCGGAGTCAGGTTATTGGTGACCTGAAGATGACAAATAGGATTTTGTCGAAACGTCGTCAAAATAATTCAGATTTTTATAAGAACCTCATCAACACACGAGATGGAGGACCCGTTTTCTTTCGAAGTATCGAAGGAATTCATAAGAAGCGTCATAGTCTGGAGCAGAAAACGACGGAGTTCCTCCATGTCGCGGTACGTAGCATGCCTATCTTCCATATTCATCTCGCGCACAGCATCAATTTTTTTTTTTAAATCACAACCGATTTTGGTCGATCCTCACTAGATTTATCTCTGACGTACGCACGGCCACAAAGAAATTCTGCAAACCAATTACAAGTATGTATTATAAGTGTTTTGTAACTGTGGTCTCATATTAATTGACACGATCGCATCGGCACTATTTCCACAATTTTTACTTGTAGCGCAGTTTCGGAGGCGGAACCTCTTCTGTCATCACGGCTAGCTGGGAACGCGACTGACTTTGCGCATCTGACGTCGACATTCTGATTTCTCACAGCACTTTTCTACTTTCCGATCTGCACACTTGCGTATCTTCACTTACTAGTCCTACACCAGGACGCACACTGCAGGAATACAATATAATCTTAGACACTATCACACACCACACACACACACACACACACACACACACACACACACACACACACACACACACACACAACATATATATATATATATATATATATATATATATATATATATACATGGCTTTCATTTCTACACTAGCATGGCTTATCCTATTTTCTGTCAGTGCTATGTAAGTGACTTCTTTGAGTTTTCGGTGAGTTGTATTCACGGCCTTGGCCATTATATGTGTGCTGTCCCATTAATTCGGTGGCCTTAGTTCCAGGCATGTTCGTTATTCTTGATCTTTTTTTTTTCGCTGTAGAGGATGTTATGCTTGTGTTCCTGAGAGTCGTCTGGAGCAATTCACTTACAAAACTATTTTATTTTGTATTTAAACATTACATTTGCTTACTGATTTTAAACATAAAATAAATCATAATATACAAAAAAATATAAATTAAATGATAAACAATCAAACTTAAATACTTAGCTTTTAGTAATAAAATCTTTTAGAATTGTTTAAGATGGTGAAACAAATCTATGGAATATGAAAATTGAAATAATGGTGAAAGTCATAAATCAAACTAATTATCCAGTGCACTTCAAAGCACCTCATAACACAAAGAACAACATTACAAACGGTAGACAGTATTTAGATAGGCGAGTATTGGCGTTTTGAACAGTGCAAAAAAATTGCATGATTGTATTGGTGAAATACAACGCATTTTTAACAAGTCGGTAAGTGACAATACTCGACTCGAACAAGAAACCAATATAACACGGCATGGGAGCATACTTTCTTTCAGCATTTAGGTCCGTTCCAATTATTCTCGTCTGGAACAGTGAAAAGATTAACTGTTTTAGCGATATTTTTTTTTTTAGGTCTTCTTCTTTCGATCATATTGTTTCAGCTTTGTTTGGTTTGAGCCTTCTTGTGGGTTTGACGGCAGTGCGTATCTTGTATTTGCTGCCTATCCTTCATATTTTGTCCGACATACCTGCTATATATGGTATTAGGTTCTTCTTCTTCGGTTAACTTTTCCCTGTTTAGGTTAGGTGTTGGATCGGGGTAGGCATTTTTTTTAAGTGTCTTGGCGATATTTTCTTTGTCCTTTCTAAGGTCTTTTTCTTTGAGTACATTGCGTTAGCTCTATCGTACAACCATCTTGCCACATCTAAGTTCACACTATTGTGATGATTGGAGTTGTAGTGTTATTAATACAAGTACATCCAGGAATGGTAGTTTTTGTTGAGGCTCCATTTCCATTGCGAATTTTATGGAGTGTGCGTGGCTATTTAGATCATCTAGGATTTCATCCAGCTTGCGCTTTCCGTGTTGCGCAACTACGAAGGTATCGTCTACGTATCTAAGCCACATCTTTGGTTTTTACGGATATCGCTTGGTCTTCGAGGTCTTCAATGTACTCACTATGGGTGATAGACATCCCAAACTCTTATTGGCAGAATTTGTCTTCTACTTGGAGGTCTGTTGTTTTAATATTGTCAGAAGTTCCATATTGTCTTTACCGAGAATTGGGTGCGTTCATTTAACCTTTCATCCTTTTCTATCCCATCCCTTATGATGGTTAATGCCTTGTCGGTGGTTACATTTTTGTAAATAGACGATATTGAAGCTTACCAGTAATTCTTCCCATTACGGGAAAGTTAACAAAATTCAAACCATAGGAGTGAATTTGCCACATGATCAATTATTCCATCTTTCAATCCAAATTAAATAAATTAATGCGTAAAACAAACCATGTGGTCGACTTCAAGCGAGGTTATGAGTAAATTTTAAAAATTGTAACAAACCATTGTGTGGGAAAAATTAATATACTATGAAAATTTAAGACTACTTATTAGCAAAAGTTAAACAAATTTAACAAAAATAAATAGACGAGAGACCAGCTGTTCTCCAAAAGAGAGAACTTCTCTTAAGACGAAAGCTTTCGTCGTAGAGAGTGTTCTGGTTTGTCATCTTTGAGGCAGTTTAACAATATTTAATTTTAATGACCTAGTTATTCTTTACTACAATTTTATAGTTGGCTTATACGTTTCTCAAACTGTTATATTAATAGCAGGCTTATGTTTATGTTTGAATTTTTCAAATTTGACAAAATTGTTTACTACATCTTTAACAATTTTAACAAACATTACTACTGACGAAGATAACTGTAAGTGTTATCGAAACGTTTAGATTGTATAATTTAAAGTACACCATTAAAAATCCCAAAAAGATAAGTATTTTATTATGAGTGTTAATGGTGAAAGTTTACATTTTCAGAGTATGCTTAGTTAATTTCTAAGCCGCCGCTGATTTAATAACAAAGTTGAAATTTTTAAAACATCTGATTACGCATTTCAATAGCGCCATCTAGTGGTCATTTATAACAATATAAAAGGCAACCTCGTATATATCAATTAGCATTGTTTCTTATTCATCAAAGTCAGAATTAGATAAGAAACATTTATTTTCATTTTAATCGGTAGGACTACGGTATACCGGGCAGATGCCCCCTGTACCTTCATCGGACCTTGCTTTATTCATGACATAGTATATACATGTCATTTCATTCCTAGCTAACTTAAACTAACTTAAAATATGTAACAACAAATAGGCATATTCTGTATTATAAGTGTTTTGTAACTGTGGTTTCCTATTAGTGGAGTTGATCGGGCTATTTCCACAGTTTATGCTTTTGAGCGCGACGTTTCGGAAGCGGACTCTGCTTCCGTCATCAGACTTAGTCCTGAGAAGGACTGTTTTGCACTTGAGTCGAATTCATATGTTATATGTAATTTTTCCCAAGCACTTGACTACTCTTAGATTTGAACCTGGTACCTTTCACTTACTAGTCTGACACCTTTGCCACTGAGCCACGGAGTAATCCAATATATATATTTTAGAACTTATATATATATATATATATATATATATATATATATATATATAGGAGAGCAGTAGACCACTCAAAGTGAGAACACAGGAACACAAGAACAACGTCCGCAAGGGCGAAATAGAAAGATTAAGAATCGCCGAACATGTCTGGAACGAAGACCACCACATCCAATGGGATAACATACAGATAGTGGCAAAGGACGAGAACACAACTCGTCGAAAACTCAAAGAAGCACTAGCAGAAAATCCAATAAGCCAAGCTAGTGTAGAAATGAAACCCATATGGATTCCAATAATGCGCGAAGAGCTTAAGCGCAATACACCTGCGCAAGAAGTTACTGCGAAACATGCGCAATAAACTTCTACGCAACCACGAACAAGTTTAATATACATATATATATATATATATATATATATATATATATATATATATATACGTTTTAAAATATACATATTGGATTACTCCGTGGCTCAGTGGCTCAGGTGTCAGACTAGTAAGTGCAAGGTACCAGGTTCGAATCTAAGAGTAGTCAAGTGCTTGGGAAAAATTACATATAACATATGAATTCGACTAAAGTGCGAAAACAGTCCTTCTCAGGACTAATCCTGATGACGGAAGCAGAGTACGCTTCCGAAACGTCGCGCTCAAAAAGCATAAACTGTAGAAATAGGCCGATCAACTCACAAATAGGCATATAACTACAAGGTATAAATATTTCATATAACTCAACACAGCACGATCTTCGACCTCTTGTGCCTTGTCTCGTCGTTGGCGTCGTAGTTCCATAATCCCGCGATGACGGGATTATGGTTGGCTGCGGCGGTTTTCATGAAGTCCATTAGGGTGGCCATCTTGAGGTCCTTGTGGAGCCGGTCGTTCCTGACGTACCCGGGATCGTCGGTGATGATCCGGAGACACTTGTTCTGGATGGTCTGAAGGCGCTTGATGTACGAGGGAGCGACGTATGCCCATGCTTCACAGGCGTAGGCCATCATCGGGAGGATGATCGACTTGTAGTTCAGCATCTTGTTGTCGGTTGTTAGGACGCTGTTCCGCCCCATGAGCGGATACATCTTCTTGATGATGTCGTAGGCCTTGGCTCTTCTGTCTGCGACGTATTGGTTCCATCGGAGCTTCCTGTCCATGAGGAGTCCCAGGTACTTATAAGAAACAAAGCGGGGTAAGTGACTTGTAAGTACTATCCATTGAGGTAGGAAGGGAGGGGAGACGACATAATACCACTTCATCCGATACAAAAACGTCCGGGGTAGGTGTGACTAAATCTGCTATCAACATCGCGGATACCAGGGTCAGGTCAAATTAAAATTAATAAAGCAACGATGATAAATGAAAACAAAGTGTTTTTTAAATCATGGCGTACGGCCCTGTAACATCCTACGCAGAGCACAACATAATTTATAAAATTCAAATAATGTCACTTATACACTTTACACAATACAAAGTATATTAAGCAATTCATAACTCAGTGAGGTCTAGTTTAAATCTTATTAAAGTTTCTATGTGGTTATAACCAAATATTTCATAACTAAAGATAAGTATTAAGCTGCCTACATATAATAATCACTTGATCAGATTTTTTTTGTAAATACACTCAATTATTATTGGTGACAATAAATTATAGTTACAGTCCAATTAGAACTACCAAAGTGGTGGCTTGAGGTGATTAATTCATTACAATATAGGCCGTGTCTTCTATCACGCTAAAATTATCACTTCAATATGTCTAAAGATGAAAATAAAAAGGAAAATAAAAATCACGGTAACCACTGAACTGTACTTGTACAGTTCAGTGACGGTAACCTATGATTCTCTCAGTGGTTTATAGAGTATCGTAGCTTACATCTTATAATCCATTTTTTTATTTGCCCCCTAGATTTGGATTTATTACACCAAAAGCATGCTGATATTAGACGGTTCTAACTAACCTTAAATCTGATTATGTGTCAAAATTAATTTAACAGTTGCCACATTTAATTGAATTGAATAGTAACCACGGATCACTGTATAATAATAGTAGGAGCCTATTCAATTTTGAGTGAAGAAGTAGGGTATTTTTAAAACTTCAAAAAAGGTAACATACTTATATCCAGGGTTACCAACCGTACTCTTTAAAGAGTACATGTACTCTTTTGAAGCTGAATTTTTTTAGTAACTACTCTTACTTTTATGAATATATATCAAATGTACTCTTTTTGTTTAGCATCAAAAATTTTAAGATTTAAAGAAATAACTTTTATAGCGCCATCTTTGAGCGTTCCCAACTTTACTTTATAACTGTGGAGCTATGTCACTGCCTTGCACATTTACCGACATCAGTGAGTGGGTGGTCAGACTAGGATTATGGCATTATAATTATAACCTCAAACCTATGTTTAATTGTGTGTTCAATTTTGTGTGTAAGTGTAATAAACTCCAAATAACTATAGTCTATAGTGCGACTACGGTATAATTTATTATTCATGTCAAGACAGTCAAGACGTAAGTGCAAATTCTCCGACGAACTACAAAAACGATATCCCATGTTTAAAAACACAAAAACAGAACATGAAGCATATTGTGAATCTTGCAGTGTAACAGTTTGAGTGGCAAATAAAGGTAAGGCCGATTTGAAACAACATTTATCGTGTTAAAACATAAAACGCGAATACAGAATGCCGGGAGTTCAAAACCCATTAGTTCCTTTTTTGTAAAACAACATACTGTATTAGAAGAAAAAATATTAGCAGCAGAAGCTACACATGCGTTTCATACCGTTAAGCATCATTTGGGTTATAAAACTTGCGATTGTTCTAATAAATTATATCAGCGATTGTTTCCTGATTCCGAAATTGCTCCGAAAATTGCTTCAGCTCGTACAAAAACCGAAGCTATAGTCAACAACGTATTGGCACCACACTCTTACGACAAACTTTGAACAAAATTAACGTTCTCTCTATTCCTTATGTGGGTGGGTGTACTGATGGATCTAATCATGGTGCCATCAAAATGTTTCCTGTTTTGATCCAATTTTTTGACAAAAATACTGGAATAATTCACAAATTGATCGATATGAAATCAGTGCCGGATGAAAAATCTGAAACTATTTGCAATGTTTTAACCTCAGTCCTAGAAAAGGCAAATTTAATCCAAAAATGCGTTGCGTTTACGGGCGATAATTGCAATACCAACTTCGGTGGAGTCAACAGGCGTGGAAAAAATAATGTTTTCGAACATTTACAGAATTATCTAAAAAAGTCTCTGATTGGTATTGGATGCCCAGCACACATTTTAAATAACTGTGTTCAGCATGCATTTGGTGGGTTACCTATAGACATAGAATCTATTGTGTTGAAAATATACAACTATTATTCAATTTATACTGTGAGGACAGAGTCTTTAAAAGAATTTTGTAACTTTGTCGAAATAGAAAATAAGAAGCTTTTATTTCACTCTAAAACAAGATGGTTGCCTCTATTTCCGGCTGTTAATAGGATACTTCAAATTTATCCGGCATTAAAATCATTATTCTTGTCCTTGGAACACCCACGGCAAATAATACAACTTTTTTTTGAAAATTTTCTGAATGAAGCTTATTTGTGGTTTACGCATTCCTTAATGTATGTTTTACACAAGAAAATAGAAGCTATGGAAAACGAAAGTAATTCACTTTTAGAAATATTTAACATTTTATCTTCAGTGGAAACCAACTTAATAGAAAGAATAAATGAACAATTTCTTCCTCTTAAAGTAAAAGAACTTATCAAAACCAACGAAGATAATTCACGAAGTACAGTGTTGAAAGGAGAACTACTACATGTTTATGAACGAGCTGTAAAGTATATACAAAAATGGACAACGTCATTTGAAGAATTTAAAATTTTTGAATGGATGACTTTGAGAGAACAAATTTCTTGGAATAACATGGAACAGTGTATAGAGTACTTAATAAAAAAGGAAGTGGCATCTTCAGAATTTTTAAAAATATGTTCCTTCTTTTTTGCAATTCCGGCACACAATGCGAATGTAGAGAGAATTTTTAGCATGATGAAGTCAACTTGGACCGATGAAAGGAACAGGCTAGGACCTGATTGCGTGAAAAATCTTCTAATGGTGCAATACAATTTCAAGGGTCTCGAATGTGCAAAGTTCTACGAAAATTGTATCATTGATAAAACTCTGTTAAAAGAAGTAAGAAGCAAAGCTAAACTCTGGAATGATCTCCCTAGTTCCTGTTTTCCTCTCACTTATGATAGGAGAAAATTTAAGGTAGCTGTTCATAGGCATCTATTGGCAATTCATTATCCCTCTATCCATCCTCCTAAGTGTTCCTGAGTGCTTTAGCACGATAGGCCTTATTTATCCTGTTCAGGTCCACAATCATAAAAAAAAAAAAAATATGAGTTTGCTGTTGCTTCTTCATCTTCATCTAATTATTAGTGTAATAAATTTTTTGTTTGATAATTTTCTTGTTTAATACTCCTATTATAATTGTTTTCCGACGTGTGCACTCTTTTTCATGTGCTCTTGGTTGGTAACCCTACTTATTTTTTATTTTTTATTTTTTTATGATTGTGGACCTGAACAGGCTAAACAAGGCCTATCGTGCTAAAGCACTCAGGAACGCTTAGGTGGATGGATGGAGGGATAATGAATTGCCAATAGATGCCTATGAACAGCTACCTTAAATTTTCTCATATCATAAGTGAGAGGAAAACAGGAACTAGGGAGATCATTCCAGAGTTTAGAAGCCGTGTAGAAAAATGTGGATTGCGCCCGTTTGGTACGACAAGTGGAGATTTGTACTGCATACTGATGATGTGATTGAGCGAACCGAGTGTTTCTCGCAAAGATAGCCGGAGATGGTATCAAAGAATGTAATTCACCAGCACAATAGCCGTTGTAATAACGATAATACAAAGAAAGAACTGAAACCATCCTTCTATGCTCAAGGGACTGTATGTGAGAAGTTAAAGACGGGTCATTTATAAGCCTAATCGCTCTCTTTTGAATACGATCAACGATATCGAGAGCGTATTGGGGAGCACTAACCCAAAGGTGAGAATTATATTCCAGATGAGGCCGAATTTGGGCCTTATACAGCAAAAGGAGTTGTCGAGAGGTAAAGTACTGCTTAGATCTGTACAAAAAGCCTATTTTACGAGCAGCTGTTTTGGTAGCTGACAGAAGATGGTTAACCCATGAGAGATTTGAAGATACAGTCATACACAACAGAGTAATAGAGTCTGAAAACTTAAGAACTGAGCCATTCATACTTACAACAGGAAATGATCGATCTTTTTTGGCGGACATAAGGCAACACTGAGTTTTGTTAGCATTAAATTTAACTAGATTATTGCTTCCCCATTCGAGAATACGTTGAATGTCTTTGTTGATTGAATTTGCCATTTCAGCTTTAATTTCTTGATTTGACATAGAAGGAGGATTATCACTATG
The DNA here is from genome assembly GCA_036346205.1 of Vesta saturnalis. Lineage (NCBI taxonomy): Eukaryota > Metazoa > Arthropoda > Insecta > Coleoptera > Lampyridae > Vesta > Vesta saturnalis. The sequence continues at coordinate 506,380 of JARFJB010001739.1, read as the reverse complement.
AGTAGACTGAGATGAACTACAGTGAAGAGTGCTATCGTCAGCAAAGCAATATCAATATCAATCATGTGAAAATAAATTAATCAAATTTGACGTTAGAGAAAAAATATTATACCAACTTTGTAAAAATAACTCCCAAATGTAGGGGGCAAATAAAAAAATAGAAGATATGTTACCGTAGATTTTAATTTTCCTTTGTATTTCCATTTTTTGGATGGATTGAGGTTATAATTCACCAAACTTCGCGTGACAGAAGACACGGCGTACAATACAACATTGCATTGTTAGAAAAGTAAAATCACACTAGCTAATGTAGTTACTGTCGTTTATTGTTAACAGAGTAACAGTTTGGCGTTTTGTGTGTAATTACGCATCTTGTTAACAGGCAACCAACAATCCAAATGTGTTTGATATGTTGTGCTGATACGTTTATTTTTAAAAATACTTGGAATTAGTTAATTAGTGCTTATTTAAGTAATATAAGATAAAATAAAGTAATTAAAGTAAAAAACCTATACGAAAACAGCAAAGTTAAATCGTTTAACAACAAAATTTCTTTTTAAAACAAATGTGAAACACCGTATTAAAAATGTCAACATTCATTTATGTTGTTCTTATCTAAAATTTTTGTAATTTATTTTGTGAATTAAAAACTATCAAAATACTAAATATTAAAATAAAGAAAAATTTAAAAAAGAAAATGTTTAAATTGGCGCCTTTTTAATGTGTCTTGCGCATTGATACTACCGATACCTTTCCTGCAACAAATCACTGGTGTTCTCTGTTCTTGTATTGTGATAGACGCTCTGAATAGAATCGATTTAGGAAAGTTCTCAGCCAGAAATTTCCAAAACACGTACTGATTAGTAGTAATATGAGTAATGTACCCAACCAAAATGGATCAGGTCTAGAGCAGCAAGTAAGTGTACGCCATTATTTTACTCGTATTCACATTCAAATGAGTGAATAAGAAGCTTTGTTAATGGAGGTCGTCCCGGTTTGCCACTTATTGATCGCAAATCCTTTTGTATTTTTACTTTCTTTCAATACGTTTACATTCCCATTACTGTAAATATTGCATCACATAAAGGAATTTTCCTTTAAACCTTTTCATTTGTGTGGGTTGTCTTTACAATGTGATATTGTACTTTGATAAAAAGAAATAAAAACGTGATTTTTTTTACAGTTTGCTGGTCTGGACTTGCAGGGACGCGGTAACACTAATACCGCTCGCTACATACCCCCTCATCTGCGCAATAAAGTGCAGAGCCAATCTGATAATAATACTGATAGAGATCGTGGTTTCGATCGTAACGATTCAAGAGGTGGAACTCCTCGTGGTGGAAGCACAGTAGGCAGCAACTATAATCGTAGTACCACTAATCGTGATCGTGTTGGTGACTACTCTAGCTTTAATACGAGAAATAGAAGAGACCAACATCAAAATGGTGATTCGTTCGACAGAAATAGTAGTAACGAATGGACTGGTTCTGGTGGACGAAGTAGTAGGTATCCGGAACGGGATCGTGACGTGCCCCGTAATGACAGATGGAAGGAACCGGAGAAATCCAGAGACAACGGTCGATGGAATGATAATCGTGATGGAGGTAGTCGATGGAGTGATAGGAGTCGCAATAGCGAGACTGATTGGACCATCCCCTTACCTAAAGATGATCGACTCGAAATTGAACTTTTTGGTACAGGAAATACTGGAATCAATTTCAGTAAATACGAAGATATTCCCGTCGAGGCAACTGGTGATCAAGTCCCCCGCCACATTACATCTGTAAGTAATTTGTTTTAATTATGTCAATTCATAGAAACTCATCTATTAAGAGGCTGTGCAGCCTGTTTAAATGCACATTGTGCTGCAGATATTTGGGACTAGCCACACACACACTTTTACTCATGAATTGTGGTTATTGTATTGTATGTATTTAACCTCAAAATTTATCTCTTTTCTGAAATAAATTTTGCTATTTTACATTTTAGGGATAAAAAATAATAATACCTATGTGTTATCAAATACATTCATAAATATTAGAAAAGGTTAGTAAAATTGTGTAATTTTATTTCTACTTTAAGCTTATACTTGATCCATTTCCGATTAGGATATTATTAAATTGTTAAATTTGTCATAAATTTGAATTCCACAATGTGCCAAAATTAAGAAACTTCAAATTTTATAAACATAAGTAGGAAAATGTTTGCTATCATTATCAGATACAGTTACACTATATAATTGTTACACCTGTTACAATATAACCTGCAGGATTTCCCAACAAGCTTTTTAAATGAAAAATGTACCTAAATTTCTAATGTCCACTAAGCTCAGTTGACTAACATCTTCCCGGTACAGATTAAAATCATTTTAGGTCAAAATGTGTTTACTACCATTATATATTTTTTGTATGGCCAAAAAAACTAAACCACCTAAGTAATATGCACTATTATTTTAAGTTTACATTTGAGTTTTGTTCTGGGATACGGAACATGACATGTTTATCGAAATTCCATTACGAATATGCAATTTGAAACTGTTTATGGAAACAATTATGTAAATTATAAAATTTAAATGTTTAAAGGTTTGCTTTATCTTATGATTCACCATTTCTGATTATAAAAGTTTTATTTCATCATTGTTGTAGTAATTAGATTAGATATTACAAAAGCACTGATTGAATGTCTGCATTTTTATTTCAGATTATTTTGTCTACAGATAAAATTATTTTAATTTTAAATAAATTATCAGAATAATGAAAACTTCAAATGGTTTCCCGTGAACAATTTAATTCTAATCATAGTCACTATGGCAACATAGATTTGTCTTAGGTAGAGAGAGGACAAAAAAACACATCCAGGGAAGCTTCTACCTATACACACTAACTTTAATTTTTGCTTCTTTCTTTTTTTCATTTATTTATCGACAAATTGAAATTTTGGTGTTGCCCCGACACTTCCTTAGGGGGGATCAGATATAGGCCAGTTCTCACATTTTGAAATAATATAATTATTAAACGGAAAAGAAACTACTTTTTACAGCATAAAAAATTAACAACTAAGACTTGCTTTCACTTGGGCAGGCAGTGCTTAAAGTATCAATACCTAATCTATAACTTAAGACAAAATACATATGATTTCTAAATTAAAATAAAAATTGAATTAGAACAAATATTGAGTAGTAGAAAACATTTATGGCACATGCAATTATAGAGATGAAATATTAAGGTGCTTCATTTTTTTAACTTATGAGAACTGCAAAATAAGGAACTGCACCAATACCAGGACACCGAAGGGTTCAAACCAGCCTAACACCTGCTATACCTGGAGTATCGCAAAAAAACTGTAATTCCATCCTGTAGGTTAAATCCGAAGTACTTGGCTTATAACTTACTACCTTAGGTTTTATCTTTGAAATACGGCAGCACTCGAATCGAATGTACCTGGAATGAGCTGCTTACAAATTTATTAGAATATAAAAAAGTCACAAAGAGACTTAACGCTTTAATTAACTTGTAATATATCAAAATTAAACTAGTCTAAGAAAACAAAATACAAGAAAAGCTAAATTAAAAAAATATACAGAGTATTTAAAATCGGTTCCGAAAAGTATCTTCGTAGTCAGTTAATCTTATACTTTCTCATTAACAGGGAGTTTCCGTAAAAAAACGTAAGTCAGTTTTCTTAAATTCACCTCAGACAGTTTAAAATAACTCCTTTATTATAGGGAAACAATAAACTCATCATTTTCCCCACCACAAATTTTTTTGTATTGTCTGCACTTATAAAACCTTGCACGTTGAGTGCATCCTCCACCACCTAAGGATTGTACACAAGTACATGTACCGGAATTCCTTCCAAATACTTGGGAAAACCCAAGTTATCACTTTGATGTTATTTCTTGATTCGACTGACAGTAGTGCACACTACCTTCCTTAGTTGAAGAAGATGAAAAAACCATCGGAGAATCCTTCTTTTTATTTTCTTTCCTTTGCTTTTTCTTTTTTCTTTCCTTTCTTTCTTTCTTCCATGAAATAGCGATCACTTGAGGTGATGTTGTAACATGAAATTTTTCCCTTTTAATCGTTTGGGGTGATTAGCTCGGGATTTGACCAAAAGGTTTCTTTTAAATGGAGAGGTACATTTGGAGAAGCAGGTTGATCGTTCCTATAAATTAGGTGCATTTTCAGTCTTGCCAAAATAGGCTTTATTTCAGACACGGTAGGGCAGCTGAAGTTTGGTCTCGTGAAATAGGCATTATTTCACATTGGGAGGGCGAAGTGGTGGTTTAGGTTACATTGGTCTTACTTCAGACTCTTTGACAGACAGCTAAAGTTACTGGTGGACAAGGTCTTTCTTCAGATATTTTGGTAGAAACAAAATAAAATTTCATTAACCTGAGGCCCTAAAAGTGGGACACCATTCCAGACATCGTATATCATTGCAAAGTGTATGAACCACTTTCTCATCATAAGTTCAAACACGGCCGTTGATTGAACAAGAAATTTAAAGCTGTTCTCTCGGGGCGCTATTAGCTTTTTGTAAATTTATCTCGCTTGTTTTTAGAAATATTCTCCTGATTTTGAACAAATACGTAGTTAACATTATTATTTATGTCGTGCAGGAGCTGTTTTTGATTTTCGCCTTCGTTGTATTTCATTTAATTAAAACGTAAAATAATAAAAAAATGGAGTTTCTTGTAAACCCAAATTTCGACATAGGTAATAATTTTCTGAGTAGGTACCTTACTTTTGTTTTGTTTTTTTTTTTTTTTCTTTTTTACTTAAAATAAATGGGAAAAATTAACATTAAGTAGACGATAAATCGTGGTTCATCACAGAAAACTCTTGGAGAATTGTGAAATGCACGTACACTTTATGGGCGCAGCTTTCAAGCGCCACGGGAGGCAGACTCGAAACCGATTCTTGAAACATCTATTAAGATGTTGAAGTGTAGTGCAACTGATATCGATTTGTTTGTACATGGCGTACATTTCATGATAGCTAAGCAATTTCAAACAAATGTTAAATTTCCAATAGTATATTATAATAAGTGGCTGAATTCTTGCGATAGTCCTGTGGCTTTATTGAAATGCAAATTCATATTGCATCTTCACAATACAGAGTACGCAAAACGATTGACTAAATGTTTCAATAAAAGGATTATAAAAAGAAATCAACTATGAGTTAAATTTTTATATCATTTTACAGACAAAATAATAAGATAGAGCAATAGTCACATAAACTGGTTGGACTTTGTTGGATTTTTCGGCTTATTATTGGCAGGTTTGTTTCTAAAGCCGACACAAACTTTCATGTTTTAGTGAAAACGTCATACTTGACAGATGAATCCGACTGGCACATCAATTTTAAATTGTCGCAACACATTGCATGAAAGATTCTGATTGGGTTTTTCCACATGTACGTGAGATGATCACTGTAAAAGTAGAGTGATTTGAATTTTTTAATTAATGTGCCTAAGTTATATAAATTAAAATATCTGCGTACTGTCCACTGATTTACCAGATTTTTTTTAGCTTCAAGTTCAATAGTATTGTCATTACTAACAGAACTTTATAGGATTTACATCGAATTTAGAAAAAAAAGAAGAAAGCAATAAATAGGATGAATAAAATATAAAACAGCAAATATATGAAACAGTCGTTTTGTCCTTAGCCTATAACGATGACTTAAAAAGAAGAAAGTTCATGGTACAATAACATTCTTTTCAACAATACTGGAAGCATATCATTAATATAAAAAATTTTTAATTTGACAATCATCGTTTCACAAAATTCTATATCATTCTCTATCTGACTTTCATGTACTAAACATTTGTTGCACAAATGTGAAAAAATTTTCACCGATAAACCGGTTAAATTCCTTTCTAAGAATTAATCCAGATGTTGCCAGTCTACGTGTATTTGAAAGATGCCTGTCAATTTAGTTGAAAGTACCTCAACCAGTTTTTTTTATGATTGTGGACCTGAACAGGGTAAATAAGGCCTATCGTGCTAAAGCACTCAGGAACACTTACGAGGATGGATAGAGGATAATGAACTGCCAATAGATGCCTATGAACAGCTACCTTAAATGTTCTCATATCATAAGTGAGAGGAAAACAGGAACTAGGAGATCATTCCAGAGTTTAGAAGCCGTGTAGAAAAATGTGGATTGCGCCCGTTTGGTACGACAAGGAGATTTGTACTGCATACTGATGATGTGAATGAGCGAACCGAGTGTTTCTCGCAAAGATAGCCGGAGATGGTATCAAATAATGTAATTCACCAGCACAATAGCCGTTGTAATAACGATAATACAAAGAAAGAACTGAAACCATCCTTCTATGCTCAAGGGACTGTATGTGATAAGTTAAGGACGGGTCATTTATAAGCCTAATCGCTCTCCTTTGAATACGATCAACGCTATCGAGAGCGTATTGGACACTAACCAAAGGTGAGAATTATATTCCAGATGAGGCCGAATTTGGGCCTTATACAGCAGAAGGAGTTGTCGAGAGGTAAAGTACTGCTTAGATCTGTACAAAAGCCTATTTTACGAGCAGCTGTTTTGGTAGCTGACAGAAGATGGTCAACCCATGAGAGATTTGAAGATACAGTCATACCCAACAGAGTAATAGAGTTTTGTAAATTTTTTATTTCTTTCTTTTACATTTTACTGTAAATATTGCATCACATAAAGGAATTTTCCTTAAACCTTTTCATTTTTTTTGTCTTTACAATTGTAGTATTTTGAAATAAAAATAACAGTTTTGGTCTGGCTTGGGACGCGGTCCAATACCGCTTTACATACCCCTCATCTGCGCAAAAAGTGCAGAGCCAATCTGATAATAATACTGATAGAGATCGTTTTGATCGTAACGATTCAGAGGTGGAACTCCCTTTGGGGAAGCACGTAAGCAACTATAATCGTAGTACCACTAATCGTGATCGTGTTGGTGACTACTTATTTTCGAAAATAGAAGAGACCAACATCAAAATGGTGATTTTACAGAAATAGTAAAAATGGACTGGTTCTGGTGGGTAGTAGGTATCCGAAGGGATCGTGGCGTGGTAATGACAGATGGAAGGAACCAGAAATCCAGAGACAACGGTCGATGGAATGATAATCGTGATGGAGGTAGTCGATGGAGTGATAGGAGTCGCAATAGCGAGACTGATTGGACCATCCCCTTACCTAAAGATGATCGACTCGAAATTGAACTTTTTGGTACAGGAAATACTGGAATCAATTTCAGTAAATACGAAGATATTCCCGTCGAGGCAACTGGTGATCAAGTCCCCCGCCACATTACATCTGTAAGTAATTCGTTTTAGTTATGTCAATTCATAGAAACTCATCTATTAAGAGCGTGTGCAACCTGTTTAAATGCACATTGTGCTGCAGATATTTGGGACTAGCCACACACACACTTTTACTCATGAATTGTGGTTATTGTATTGTATGTATTTAACCTCAAAATTTATCTCTTCTGAAATAAATTTTGCTATTTTACATTTTAGGGAAAAAAATAATAATACCTATGTGTTGTCAAACACATTCATAAATATTAGAAAAGGTTAGTAAAATTGTGTAATTTTATTTCTACTTTAAGCTTATACTTGATCCATTTCCGATTAGGATATTATTAAATTGTTAAATTTGTCATAAAATTTGAATTCCACTTCGTAATGTGCCAAAATTAAGAAACCTCAAATTTTATAAACATAAGTAGGAAAATGTTTGCTATTGTTATCAGATAAGTTACACTATGTAATTGTTACACCTGTTACAATATAACCTGCAGGATTTCCCAACAAGCTTTTTAAATGAAAAATGTACCTAAATCTGTACTGTCCACTAAGCTCAGTTGACTAACATCTTCCCGGTACAGATTAAAATTATTTTAGGTCAAAATGTGTTTACTAGCATTATATATTTATTGTATGGCCAAAAGTAATGTGCACTATTATTCTAATTTACATTGAGTTTTGTTCTGGGATACGGAACATGACATGCTTATCGAAATTCCATTACGAATATGCAATTTGAAACTGTTTATGGAAACAATTATGTAAATTATAAAATTTAAATGTTTAAAGGTTTGTTTTATCTTATGATTCACCATTTCTGATTATAAAATTTTTATTTCGTCATTGTTATAGTAATTAGATTAGATATTACAAAAGCACTGATTGAATGTCTGCATTTTTATTTCAGATTATTTTGTCTATAGATAAAATTATTTTAATTTAAAATAAATTATCAGAATAATGAAAACTTCAAATGGTTTCCCATGAACAACTTAATTCTAATCATAGTCACTATGGCAACATAGATTTGTCTTAGCTAGAGAGCGGACAAAACACATCCAAGGAAGCTTCTACCTATATACACTAACTTTAATTTTTGCTTCTTTCTTTTTTTCATTTATTTATCGACAAATAGACCAACTGAATTGAAATTTTTGTGTTGGCCCCACAATTCCTTAGGGGGATCAGATATAAGCCAGTTCTCACATTTTGAAATAATATAATTATTAAACGGAAAAGAAACTACTTTTTACAGCATAAAAAATTAACAACTAAGACTTGTTTTCACTTGGGCAGGCAGTGCTTAAAGTATCAATACCTAATCTATAACTTAAGACAAAATACATATGATTTCTAAATTAAAATAAAAATTGAATTAGAACAAATATTGAGTAGTAGAAAACATTTATGGCACATGCAATTATAGAGATGAAATATTAAGGTGCTTCATTTTTTTAACTTCTTATGAGAACTGCAAAATAAGGAACTGCACCAATACCAGGACACCGAAGAGTTCAAACCAGCCTAACACCTGCTATACCTGGAGTATTGCAAAAAACTGTAATTCCATCCCAGGTTAAATCCAAGTACTTGGCTTATAACTTACTACCTTAGTTTTATCTTTGAAATACGCAGCCAATCAATGTACCTGGAATGAGCTGTCTTACAAATTTATTAGGATATAAAAAAGTCACAAAGAGACTTAACGCTTTAATTAACTTGTAATATATCAAAATTAAACTAGTCTAAGAAAACAAAATACAAGAAAAGCTAAATTAAAAAAATATACAGAGTATTTAAAATCGGTTCCGAAAAGTATCTTCGTAGTCAGTTAATCTTATACTTTCTCATTAACAGGGAGTTTCCGTAAAAAAACGTAAGTCAGTTTTCTTTCGACCCAATTCACCTCAGACGAGTTTAAAATAACTCCCTTTATGTGGCATAGGGAAACAATAAACTCATCATTTTCCCACACCACAAACTTTTTTTGTATTGTCTGCACTTATAAAACCTTGCACGTTGAGTGCATCCTCCACCACCTAGAGGATTGTACACAAGTACATGTACTGCGAAGAATTCCTTCCAAATACTTCGACAAGTGCAAATTTGCCCACCTCCAAGTTATCACTTTTGGATGTTATTTCTTCGTCAGTCGCATCTGACTCGTCACAGTAGTGCACACTACCTTCCTTAGTTGAAGAAGATGAAAAAACCATCGGAGAATCCTTCTTTTTTATTTTCTTTCCTTTGCTTTTTCTTTTTCTTCTCTTTCGGCTTTCTTTCTTTCTTCTTCGCTATGAAATAAGCGATCACTTGAGGTGATGTTGTAACCGCATGAAATTTTTCCCTTTTTAATCGTTTGGGGGTGATTAGCTCGGGATTTGACCAAAAAAGGTTTCTTTTAAATGGAGAGGGTACATTTGGAGAAGCAGACGTTGATCGTTCCTATGCGAAATTAGGTGCATTTTTCAGTCTTGCCAAAATAGGCTTTATTTCAGACACTTCGGTAGTGGCAGCTGAAGTTGGTGGTCTCGGTGAAATAGGCATTATTTCGGGTACATTGGGAGAGGCAGCTGAAGTGGATGGTTTAGGTTACATTGGTCTTACTTCAGACTCTTTGACAGACAGCTAAAGTTACTGGTCGCGGAGACATAGGTCTTTCTTCAGATATTTTGGTAGAAACACTTTTCTATATTTTGAAAAGCTCTTTCTTCTCAATGTCACAATTCCACTCTCCAAGGCTGCAGCTTTCAAATTTTTCATGCACTTCAGTATTTCATTTCTTGCCTGAGAACTTCCAAAAATATATTTAATTTTGTTGGTCCAACAAGGTATTATTTCAGTTGTGAACTCATTACTGTTCACTTTTATCTTGTTTAGGTCCCATGGTGTCAGACCACAAGCTCGGCCACTCTGGAGGGTTTGACGAATGTAGGTTTGAAGCACACTTTTCAGGACAATGGGAAATCCTGCTTTTGGATTTATCTGCCTTTGTTGGCCATTCTCCACTCTGCTGCCTTTTTCCTCCAGGTCTATTTCAAAGTATGAAAGGCAGCAACGTCCATAGGTTGAAGGAGGTGGGTCCCGTTAGGGAACAAGACGACTAGCCCAATCCCTTTTTTCTTGCAAAATTCAGACAAGTTGTAAGAACAGTGAGATTAATGGCGTCAAGGAAGAAAGCAACTGGTCGGGGGATTTGATTCTCCGTCGGCCACAATTCGAAACTGTTGGCTATATACTCGTAAAATGTTTCTTGAGTCATCCAGCCGTTTTCTGAATTGACAATAGGCCAAATGCTTCATGTGGTTTCTGCAATGGATAGTGGAATCCGTACGTATCGATACACTATGATCGGTGGAGGAAGGTCACCGGCTTCATTAGCTGTTAAGTTTCAATTTTTCATCGACCCCAAACCCCGTGTACACTGTCTTAGAATCTTTCACCGCCAGAATTTTCCCCGGCTTTGTATTGAGAAAAAAACTGTCTCATCCACGTTGAAAACTCTCCGAGGATCATCCATAACACCTTGTACATAATTTTCAATGAGGTACGTCCATACATCATTAAACCCGGCTTCTTGTCTCACTGCCCCTCTAATAGAAGTCAAATTCTGACTGGTGCGGAGGGTGGTGTCAGGGTGACGTCGAAGGAAACCCGTGTAGCACTTCCTATTTGGAATGAACGTCTCGCCTCTGTAAGATAGCGCTAAATCCCTGGCTAGTTTAGTAACACTACATCAAAGTTTCTTTGCTTGGAGGAAAACCAGACCGCGCCATTGTTTCATCCACTTTACCAGAATGTAGTCTTCATGACCACAGCACCGAAGACAGTTGAGGAGCCTTTTTGGGTTTCTAGAGTCTCCGTTCCTAGATGAGCCGTCCGGCTCAATGAGGATCTTGCTATCCCAATTTTTTTGGCTGCGGCTCTAAGGCTAACTCCTTAAACTGCTTTTAAAGCATCTTTAATATTTGCATCTGTATACCTCATTTCCTTCCGATTTGGTTGTCTAGAAAACAAAATAAAATTTCATTAACCTAAGGCCCTAAAAGTGGGACACCATTCCAGACATCGTATATCATTGCAAAGTGTATGAACCACATTCTTATCATAAGTTCAAACACGGCCGTTGATTTAACAAGAAATTTAAGGCTGTTCTCTTGGGGCGCTATTAGCTTTTTGTAAATTTATCTCGCTTGTTTTTAGAAATATTCTCCTGATTTTGCACAAATAGGTAGCTAACATTATTTATGTCGTGCAGGAGCTATTTTTTTATTTTCGCCTTCGTTGTATTTAATTTAATTAAAACGTAAAATAATAGAAAAATGGATTTCCTTATAAACCCAAATGTCGACTCCTGCACGACATAGGTAATAATTTTCTAAGTACCTTATCTTTTCTTTTTTCTTTTCTTTTCTTTACTTAAAAATAAATGAGAAAAATTAACATTAAGCATATTCATATAAAAAAATTTTAATCTGAAATTCGTGTGCTAAACATTTGTTGCACAAATGTGCAAAAATATTCACCGATAAACCGGTTGTAGATTCGTTTCTAAGAATTAACCCAGATGTTGCCGGTCTGCCTGTCAATTTAGTTGAAAGTGCCTCAACCAATTGTAGGTTTTCTGCATGTCGTAAATTAGGGCGATTGCTTGACAAACGTTGGACTTCTGGAGTTGTCTCGAATGATAAAAAAGCCTTAAGTAATCTCCTAAAGTGGGACACCTGTCTGACTTCTGGAGCATCCTGCTATTTGATAATCCAATAATGGGACACCCCATCATCTTTCTGAAAATGTGTATATTTCCCATCAATCAAGACAAATATATGTAACGCGTGACTCATTAACTCTGATTGGAACACAAAACAATGGAAAAATAAATTAAAACAAGTAAGAAAAAAATGCAAAATTATACTTGCTCCTTATCCATTTCTTAAGGATTGGTGTACAGTTCCATAAAAATACAACACAGCTTGATGGTTTGCAAGCTTGCGAATTTCGGCTTAGCGCTTTATTAGGCGTGCACACTCCTAGTTTATATCTATTTCGTTCTAACACAGAATATTTGGAAATAGAGAGTACATTATGGTCGCTGCGGGTGGTGAACTAAGACGGACACTATACGTTTAAAACATCTGTATTTTTGTCAGGTGTGTTAGAAGGAGATAGTAATATTTGTTTTAGGCGTCTCTTTAAAGACTAAGTTGTCTATTGTAATCAGTGGTATTCAAAAGTTTATTTCGCGTGTTTGTAACTAACAACTACTGAAATATGTTACATTCCTTCAATTTATAAAAAAAAATTAAAACGTAATTGAAAATATAATAATATAATTTATTTTTATAATGCAAGTATGTTATTAAATTGAATACAACATGATAAATAATAAGTAAATTAAAATAAATTACCAGATAATTAACTACTTTCTAAATAAGTACATTAAAGAATGTAGGGTTATTAATATATCATTTTACACAATGGAGTAATGTTTACAGATTCCAAATTTGCGTTAGTACTGTTTGTGTACTATTGTTGTAACAACCGTAAAATGACAGGAGAGTTTTTAAACGAATGTTTCCATGAACTCGTGTTTAATGTGTGTAAGTATTTTTTTCGCGAAAAGGATAATGTTGGTCCTTTGTGTAATGTTGACGCAGTGAACAAAAGAACCGCAGAAGCTTTGAAAATTAGCCTCAATACGTTACACAAAATCGTCGAGAGAGTACAAAGTGGAACATTTCATTTCATTTCGCAATCATTCATTTTACGGACTGTACTAATCTTTGTGCACATTTCAGGTAGTCAATAAGGGTTGTACCCTTCTCCTGCTTTGTTGCTTTCACAGTTAGGAGAAAGGGGTACATTATTTTTAATCATGCTCTCAATGTGCTCAATAACATTAAATAGACCATAGTTAGTACTATGATGACCAACTAAAAAATCGCTTACTGTTCTTAAAACGTAAAATAGGTTCAGATACAAAATTAAATGGTTTGAGTAGATTTGGATCATTAATAACACCAGAAAATAATTTGTGATCAAAGCACGGATGTGACATAGTTTGTCGGTTTTGCAACCTTTGTAAATTGTTCCTACGCAAATTGAGACTATAATTGGAGTGTATAAATGCTTGTACAAAAGTATTTTTAAAAATTTTGGTTGGACATTTTGAACCATTTTAATCTGTGTACTTGAATACTTGCATATTCAAGTAAAAATCTGATTAAAGAACAATACAGAATTTTTCGACTATTAACTGTAAAGTATTTACAGTATCTATAAAGAAGACCAAGTAGTTTTAAAGCTTTTGAACAAGTTCGGTCAATATGACTCTTAAAATGTAACACCAAGATTACTTTACATTTACTACGATTTAATTGAAGATCATTAACCAAGCACCACATACAAGTTTTTGCAAATCTTCTAGGATGTATGCACAATCGACCATAGAAACCACAGTTCTAAAAATCTTCAAATCATCGACAAAAAGTAAATACCCGCAGTTTTTTAAATAACGGCTAACGTCATTTATAACAAACAAGAATGGGATGGGAACATAATAAGATCCTTGAGGCACACCTGATGACACGTACAATGTCTGTAGATGCATAATTATTCGGTTTTCCTCTTTGAATTCGGTTAAATAAAAATGAACTAATCCAGTTGATAATTTGTGAATGAAAGCCATAAGCATTTAATTTGGCACATAATATCGCATGGGACAGGCTTTAGAGAAGTCTGTGTAAGTAGTGTCAACTTGATAATCACTCTCTAAAGACAGTGTTAAGTATATATGATAGTTCAATAAATTGCTAACAGTTGATCTTTCATTATAAAAAGCCATGCTGTACGTCAATAAATATACCTTTACTTATTCAGAAAAGTTGTTTAGATACGATATTATCCAAAATTTTAGTAAACCCTTGATAGATACACAACAATAGTTCTTGGTGCATGGTGCAATCTCATTGACCAGTTTTAAATATCCGAGTGATAAAGCTAAGCTTCCAAATATCTGGTACTACTTCTTCACTTAATGATGATGAATATAATATATGTAGAGATTTAGTAAGTGTATAAGCACAAGATGCTAAAAAGTGCCCAACAATAAGGTCGGGACCATAATTAGATTTTTAATAGTAATAATAATAATAATCAGATTTATTTGCAACAAGCAGCTGCCCAATTACAAGAAACAAAATATTCCATTTAAACTTTAAACAATAAATGTTGACGACAAAACAATTAAATCTAATTGCATAGCAACAAACAAAAACAGTGTAAACTTAATCGCTCATTACAATATTAGTCCAAAATGTTAAAAAATTAAACATCTCGGTACATATAATTTAGCATCATCATAACAGTATAACAATAAAAAGATTTAAAAAAACCCTCTGATGGTCATAACAAAGTATCACAAACATCACATATAAGATTAAACAAGCTACACATAGAATATAATGGAGACTTGATCATAATATTGGTTCATGGTGTATCTAAATAAAAAGAACAACGCATATGTCAAGTCGCTATTCTCAGATCAGTAAAATTAGCCTGGCTAAGCAAATTACTGCAATCGATTTTGTTGTTAAGCAGATTATACGCCTTAACTGAAGAGATTCAATATTAAAATGTTGCAACAAAAGGTTATTGTCAAAATCTCGATCCGGATAAACATTAAAACAATGAAGATACATATACTTAAGCATTCTCCGCTGAATACCCTCTAAACATTCAGACTAATTATGGTAAACCAGGGACCAAATTATTGATGCGTACTCAAGTTTAACTACGGATAAAAGTGAAATATATTATCTTAGTTGATTTAAATTTTGACCAATTCCTGATGCAATATCCTAACTCTTTGGATGCAGACAACATAACAGAGTTTTTGTGTTTAATAAAGGAGAGTAAAGTATCAAAGGGTACGCCTAAATCTATGAATGTTTCACATCTCTCAATGGCTACATTATCGATAGTATAAGTAAATAATGTGGGGTTTATTATATGTTTTGTTATGAACGAATAGGTTCAAAGGTAAATATGTAATTAAAAATTATTAATTTTATTAAATACATAAATAACATGTTTACCTCAAGTAGGATATGAACCTATGACCTGTACTTTGCTAGAGTAAACTTTTTATTTATGTATTTAATAAAATTAATAATAATTTTTAATGTGGGGTTCGTTTTTCTTGTAAAGGAAGCTACTTTACATTTGGAAATATTTAGGTTTAAATTGTTTAGTGAACACCATTTGCAAACCGAGATTAAGCAGTTCTGAAGATCACAACAATCCTCACGATTGACAATTTCCCTGTAAATTTTCAGGTCATCTGCAAACAAAAGATGGTGACACTCAACTTTTGCAGATAAATCGTTGATATATAATGAGAGTAACAATGGACTCAAATTGGGCCCTTGAGGCTAACCCCAGAACTAGCGATAAATTGTTCAGAGATAAAGCCCCCATATTGAACAAATAATCGTCTATTTGTTATATGAGAATATATCGATTCAATTAGAGCGAGAAAAGTCCTAGCGCATTAAGTAAACAAAACATTGAGAGTGTTTGATATAAACTAAGTTATGCAAGCTAAATTCGTTTCAGTAGAGCGTTTGGACATAAAACCATGCTGATTTGGAAATATCAGATCTCGAAATTATTTGTAAATAACATTGTATACTATAATTTCAAACAATAGGTCTATAATTATTAATTTCGTTTACAGAACCAGCTTTGTGAACAGGGCAAATTTTAGTAGGTTTCAACCTGTCGGGGTAAGAATTAGTCCTTATGATTAAATTAAATAGTATTACAAGAGGCTTGCAAAAGACGTGAATGCAATCTTTAACTAAGAAACTAGGAATGTTATCAACTTCAGACGTCATCCTGTTCTTAAGTTTCTTTACCGCTGCAATTATGCCGACTTCAGTTATTGGAGGTAGCAAGATATTATAAACTATGCTCAGCCTTATTAGACAAATTACCTTCAGGTTGTACATATACACATGCAAGATAACTAGAAATTTCATCCACTATTTGTTGAGGATTGCTACACTCCTTCCCATGGGAATACATTGTTTTTTAAACTTAATAACAGAGTAACAATGTCACTAACGGTTACACTTAAAGTACTGTAGTTAACTTGACCTGAAATTTTGTAGTTACATCTTACACAATTTTTCTTAGAAGCCTAAGTAGTAGAGAATCCGCAAAGCCATTCACTATAATATCAATACCATTATCTTATAAACTGTCATTCCATCTCATAGAATGAGATATATTTCATTGCTTTGAGTCTCGTATTATTAACTAAAACCACATAGGATTAGTCAAAATATGTAGTTGAATAATATCTAGATAATTATTATAAAGCTTTGATGTTAATACGTTGCACTTTTGGTGGAGATTAGAGAAATAAATGAAATCATTTTTCACTACCTGTTTTTTTATAGATACAGTGAGCACTGTTCGTAATAATTTCATAAAAACAATTAACCATATCAATTAAAAATTATTATTTTTATTAATTACATAAATAAAAAGTTCACCTCGGGTAGGATTTGAACCTACGACCTGTACTTTGCTAGAGTGCTATCGAGATTCAAGCCCCAATTGATGTAAATTTTATCCTTATGTATATAGAACCGATGTAAATTCTAAATATAATTAGATTACAATGAAATTACTTATATTAATGGAGTGTGAGCCTGCAATATCACAAGGATTCACACATACCAAAGCAGCTTGATTAATATTAATTTATTATAAGTTTTGTTATGAACGAATAAGTTCAAAAGTAAATATGTACTTACAAATTATTATTACCTCGAGTAGGATTTGAACCTATGACCTGTAATGTTTTGTTATGAACGAATAAGTTCAAAGGTCAATATGTAACTAAATATTATTATTAATTTTATTTTATTAGAAAATAATTCTTCCCACTATATTGAGGCTAAAGCATAGTTAACCCATTAAGTACCGGTACCAAAAATAATAATGAAATTTAGCAAATTGTTATTAATTATCAATTATAATCCTATTTTCGTTAGATAAAAATCAGATTTTTTTGTTGCTTTTGGTTTACAAGAAATTAAGTGTCCTGTATACAGGGTGGCCAACTTATGCGGGATTGCTCCATAACTCCCTTACCATTACGAATACGAAAACATGTCTTATATAAAAGTTGCCCACAGTCATAAACTACACGTTTTAAAATTATTTTCAGAAAGGGCGGACTTCCGGTTATACCGGAAACTCTTGCCAACTTCGTTATTTTAAATAAAACAATCTATATATTATTACATTTTTGAATTCCTCGTTATATTTAAAGGACACTTTAATAATCATACTATGGGTCTACGTCGCATTGCTTCTGAGTTATTTGACATTTTGTAGAAAAAATGACGTTTGCAGTGCCTCCGAAAACTTTCAATATCTCGAAGGCGAATACCGGTAGAGAGATGTGGCTTTCGTTTTTTACTTCCGAAAAGGGTACCGCATCATTCTCATTCATTGCCAAAAATCTTGCTTTTAGAATTCAATAATTTCTATCGCTCCGAAAATAATTTTTTTCAAACATGGGTAACTTGATTTTTTTAAATGGAACCACCCATATTTTATTTACGTCAGCGGATAGGAAATTAAATTTCCTTTCCATTGATGTAACATTATCGATATTTTGGAGTGATAGTTTTCGAGATATTCATAGTTTTATCCAATTTCAGTTTTTATTGCGTATTGCCGCGGTGCTTTGGCAAACGTTTGTCAATTGTTTTAAACAACTGATAAGAAACGTCATTTTGTCGAGCTTGTGTTGTGCTTTGCTTTGATAGTGTTACATCAATGGAAAGGAAATTTAATTTCCTATCCGCTGATGTAATAAAATATGGGTGGTCCCATTTAAAAAAATCAAGTTATCCATGTTTGAAAAAAAAAATTTTCGGAGGGATAGAAATTATTGAATTCTAAAAGCAAGAATTTTGGCAATGAATAAGAATGATGCGGCACCCTTTTCGGAAGTAAAAAACGATAGCCACATCTCTCTACCGGTATCCGTCTTCGAGATATTGAAAGTTTTCGGAGGCACTGCAAACGTCATTTTTTCTGCAAAATGTCAAATAACTCAGAAGCAATGCGACGTAGACCCATAGTATGGTTATTAAAGTGACCTTTAAATTCAACGAGGAATTCAAAAATATAATAATATATAGGTTCTTCTATTTAAAATAACGAAGTTGGCATGAGTTTCCGATATAACCGGAAGTCCACCATTTCTGAAAATAATTTTAAAACGTGTAGTTTATGACTGTGGACAACTTTTATATAAGACATTTTTTCGTATTTGTAATAGTAAGGGAGTTATGGAGCAATCCCGCTTAAGTGGGCCACCGTGTATATGACACTGGTACAATGTGAGTAGGATTGCACTCCCTATAACAATGAACGTACTACGACTCATTAAACAAAAAAATATTTTTATTTATGGTAGGGTACAAAACATTCTGCACACAGGGTTACATCGCATTTTGAACAAAAAGTCAAAGGTTTTTTCTGGCAATTTGGAAATTGGCTTCTACGCTGATTTCCCTTCGTCTTTATCCAATGGTTGTTTCCATCATACCGAACATCAGGCACTACGCCATGCACGTTGTGTTTCCGATGGCTAGAATGGCCTTTTTTTAAATAAAATGTGGCAACACTTCTTCGGAAATCTAAACAAGATAAAGAACCTAGCCCGTGAATTTTTCTGTACAAAATGCATGCATTTGTTGTGATCATTCTTGTAATTAACGACCAGTACCATTTTTTGCCTCTAATCCTACTAGCATATTTGCCAACTATCCAGTCATGATGATCAACACCTCCCATATATTGAATGTACCGGGTGGCCAACTAAGAACGGCCGTCGGCCATATCTCAAGAATGAATTATAGCACAGATTCGGGAAAAAAAATTTTATAACAAAAGTGGCCTGGAAATTATTTTTAGAATTGTAGGTCCACCACTAGAGGGCGTATTTGACAGTTAAAATTTTAAAAAGCTAAATTCTTCAAAATTTACTCAATTAAGGGACATATTAAATATTATAATCAGATTCCTCGACAAATTCTGCATATTTTTTATTAGACAAGTTTTAGTCTATCTCTTCAAATAAGGGATGGGGGAGAGTGGGAACCTTGTTACGAAAAAACGCCTTTAATTCAGGTTCTGCTTGACCAATTTTAATAAACTTGATGTTGTTTGAAAGAGCTTTTGTTAAACAATAAAAATTTGTAAATTTGAAGCAATCTGATTAATAACATAAATGCTAGAGGGCGCTGTTTAATATTTTTTTAATATTGTGTTTTCTCTTTACAATTTTAAATGGAAGCATAAAAATTTAAGTAGGTCTTTAAAAAGTAGACTAAATTAGTAATAAAACAGTGAAAGCCGCAAGTGGATATCTTTTTCCTATTCTGAGATATCGTAAGAAACAGGTAAATGGCGGGAATTGTTCTTCCAACGTCTAGTAGGCTAGTTCGCGTTAACGGAAATTATTAAATTTAGCCTGGATGAAAAGATCTTACATTGGTCTGCAGTAATTTAAACTGTTATCATACTAATGTTATTGTTGCCGCTAGATTACCTAAATGTAATGCTGTCGCTACTAACAATGAGAACAAATTATAAAATAATGTAATAAATTTAACAATTAAAACCTTAAATAAATAACTACGTAATTAGTGTCGCCCTAGATGTTCGAAATGTCGTCCATCATTTTCAATGCATAAAATCAATCGCTGACGGGTGGAGAGAACAGCAGTTTCAATTTCTGCCCTTGAAATACTTCGTATTGTCTGTCGTATTCTTTCAATCATGTTAGCTCTTGTTGTGGGTCTATCGGCATAAACGAGATCTTTTATTCGCCCCCACAAATGGAAATCTGAACAAGTTAGGTCTGGAGACCTTGATGGCCAAATAAATAAACTTCCACGTCCTATCCACCTTTCAGGGTATGATTGATCTAATAAATTCCGAACATCTCTAGAATAATGTGCCGGACACCCATCATATTGTAAGAACATGTCACGACGAATGGCCAAGGTCTTCTAAGAGAAGTGGCAATTCGTTGCTTAAAAAATCTAAATATCTTTCTCCATTAACAGTCTCATTAAAAAAAAAGGCTCAATTATTTCTCCACCTAGAATCCCGCACCACACATTTACAGACCAACGACCCTAATGTTGGACCTCCTGCATCCAGTGGGGATTCGTTTCAGACCAGTAGTGCATATTATGTCGATTTACACTACCATCACTATGAAAAGTAGCCTCATCTGTCCACATAATTCGTGAAAGTATTTCAGGATCGTCGTGTATCATATTTGAGGACCAGTTGCAAAAATCCAACCTGGTATCGAAATCTTGAGCATTCAAACTATGGTGTAGGACCATGTGATAAGGGTGCAATCTAAAATAGTATATATTATAAAGTAATCAGATCAATAAGACACATTGAAGTCCTTCGTTGTTAGTAAACGAAAAGGACTTTAAATGCATTAACTCTCGTAATGTTATTACGAATTTTTCGCCGGCCTCTCATTATTGTTTATTATTGGTACCTTTTACTTTACTTTGCCTCACTTAATTATCATGTTGTTAGTTAAAATCTATTCACATAGCATAAGATAATTTCATTAAATAATTTGGTGTTTTATTGAAACTGGACATAAGATGGCGGCAAATACATTAGTCATGTTGTCACAAGTTAACTTTGATGTAATGTAATGACATTTTCGGTATGATAACAATGAGAAACATATAACGACAAACGAAAAAAATTAAAACATTTTTATCATTATAATACCGAATAAAACATGCATTAATAAATAAGTAGTGTTCTCTGAAAATGTTTTGGACGGTGGTTCGACATATACCCAAGTCTCTAGCTATAGCTCTGGTGCTTGAATGAGGGTTAACATTTACATAAGCTAAAACATCAATAACATTTTCCTCTGTTCTACCTCTGCGTTGTCTTCGGTACACAGGAAGATTCACATTTCCAGTAGTACGCACGGCGCGGCGTGCGAATCGGAAAAAACTCTTCTGCTGTGATGCCGTCTGTTTGGGTACTGCAGTGCATACACTCTAGCAGCAACGGTTGTATTTCTCATACATTCAAAATAAACTGTCAACAAATGCTTCTTCATTTGTAAGAATCATTTTGCTACGAAAAGATAAAGAAAGTCTATTAAATGCAACACGATGAATAATTTTGACATATGCGTGAAAATCATAGCTTGCTTGTTTTCAACAGAATTTATTTTATATCTTACATGGCCCTCTTTACTAATTTTGTTGTCATCAGTAAATCGTAATTCATATTTTAAACCGTATTTGTTGTTGCTGAGCAAATATCGGTTTTTATTGATATTTTATGCTTTTGATTTACTAACACATCGCTTGAAAACAAATATAACATTCTTATATAATTTAAAAAAATGTTAGATTTATCACATTATTATTTTATAATTTGTTCTCAGTAGCGACAGCATTACATTTAGGTAATCTAGCGGCAACCATAACATTAGTATGATAACAGTTTAAATTACTGCAGACCAATGTAAGATCTTTTCATCCAGGTTAAATTTAATAATTTGCGTTAACGCGAACTAGCCTACTAGACGTTGGAAGAACAATTCCCGCCATTTACCTGTTTCTTACGATATCTCAGGATAGTAAAAAGATATCGACTTGCAGTTTTCACTGTTTTATTACTAATTTGGTCTATTTTTTAAAGACCTACTTAAATTTTTATGCATCCATTTAAAATTGTAAAGAGAACACACAATATTACAAAAATATTAAACAGCGCCCTCTGGCATTTATGTTATTAATCAGATTGCTTCAAATTTACAAATTTTCTATTGTTTAACAAAAGCTCTTTCAAACAACATCAAGTTTATTAAAATCGGTCAAGCAGAATCTGAATTAAAGGCGTTTTTTCGTAACAAGGTTCCCACTCCCCCACCCCTTATTTGAAGAGATAGACTACAACTTGTCAAATAAAAAATATGCAGAATTTGTCGAGGAATCTGATTATAATATTTAATATGCCCCTTAATTGAGTAAATTTTGAAAAATTTTGCTTTTTAAAATTTTAACTGTCAAATACGCCCTCTAGCGATGGACCTACAATTCTGAAAATAATTTTCAGGCGTTTCTCGAGGCCACTTTTGTTATCAAAATTTTTTTTCCCGAACCTGTGCTATAATCTATTCCTGAGATATGGCCGGCGGCCTTCTTCTTTGGCCACCCGGTACATTTTGATAACATTAGGTTGGGGGACATGAATTTTTTGTTTAGATTTACACCACCACCTTGAAGCATTTCCTAGTGGTACCTAATGGTGTCAAAATTTGTACCAATTGTGACACATTTCTTATCATTCCATTTTAAGATTAAAATTTCACCATTTTTATTAAATCGATAATCAAATGTGCCACGCTCTTTCTTGAAAATTCTTTTGAATTTAAAAGTGGGCATTTATCTGTTCTGTTTTCACGCATTGTTCCTGTAACAAGTAGGATAAGAAAAGTATAGATTATTGCAGTATATACCTGTTGCACGAAATCCAATTGATTTTAGATGAATCAGTATGTGACTGTAAAAAAGTTATCAAAGTATGCCAAATGGTCATTAGGATTTTCAACGATTACTGAAAGATCTGTTATAACTTGCGAACCTTGCAGTAAACCCGGAGTTGCATTTTTATCTTTGCCAGTATAAACAGAAAATTTGTAGCAATATCCATCTGAACTACATAGCACCCATAATTTATATCCAAATCGAATTGGTTTTGCTTGTATAAATTGCTTCATACGATTGTGCCCATAGTATTTCACAATCATTTCATCAATTGATAAATGAGTAGAAAATGTACCCCATTGTTGAAATGCTTGGTTTATTTTATTTATTAGTGGACGAATTTTATAGCGCCTACAATGAAACACATAATGTTGGAATTCTGACATTGTTATTATACGTTATTTTATTTACCTATCAATCAAATCAATTTTGTCGTTATTACAACAGTGAAAAACTGATTCCAATTTCAAGTATCCGCTACAAGTTGTATTCTGGTGTCTTCATCTGTACTCCAGTATGCCTTTTCAGAAGGTAAAATATGGTAACCAGAAAATATTAAAAATCCAATAAACGTTTTTAATTCCTCAACAGTCACAGTAAAATCAGTAAAAATTTTTACAGATTTCGCATATCTTTCAGTTTCTTCTTGCAATAAATTATAAACGTCGTCGGAGAAAAATTTTTCAAACAGTTGTACAGGAGATAGATCATGTATTTCAGCACTAATAATTTTAATTTTCTTATTTTCAGACTGTGACTCTCATATTGTGTTTGTATAGGATGGCTGAGATTTATGACAACGCGAAGTAATATTAGTTAATTTCTTTTTACCCGTACTTGTTGAAGAGCTTTTATCGGGTTTCTTATGAGTACATTGCGTATCAGGATTATCATCACGATTAGGCACATTAGCTCCTTGATGTAATTGAATTTCTATATTTGCAGGAATATCATTGATTTCATTTTCACCTGTTAATGCCTTCGTTGTCTTCATCACAATCACTTAAAACAGCTATATCTACACTATCCGCATTTTCCAAATGTTTATAAAATTCCTCATCTTCGAATAACGCTTCAATATCTTTAACACTTAAAAACCGCTTACTTGCCATGTTTTACACCACAATGAATAAGGGAGCATCGCCTCTATTTATATACCAACAATCTCTGCAAGAATCATCTAGTTTGGACGTGTAAATTCAAGGTATAAACGTATACGAATTGGACCAGTATCCTGTAAATATGGCATCATATTTTGTACTTGTTTATTCCTGCTTATGAGAAGATCAACATTTGAAAAAATTATGCAGTTTTAGCAAACAAACTTTCTATTTATGAATTCTGAACAGAAAAGTTACATAATTTATTGAATTTTCAAAAAAACTAAGGAAAACTAAATGCGTGACAAGCAAAGAAAAAACAACGTTTCTTGTAAATTATTTTTCTGTTTATAATTACTAATTTCTTATAAAAGT
Organism: Vesta saturnalis; assembly: GCA_036346205.1. Classification (NCBI taxonomy): domain Eukaryota; kingdom Metazoa; phylum Arthropoda; class Insecta; order Coleoptera; family Lampyridae; genus Vesta; species Vesta saturnalis. The sequence continues at coordinate 481,955 of JARFJB010001739.1, read as the reverse complement.
AAAGATACAATCTTGCTCCTAAAAGATGACAAAGTAATATAAAATTTTACAATGAATTACAACCAAGAAATAAAAATTGCTATTTTTGCTGTCCTGCATATATGACACCGGTACATAATGGGTTAATGGAAACATAGTCTGCCTTAAAAAAATTCTTTCTTTCTTTCATAAAGTTGTGAATTATCTACTTTAGTTGAAATAGGCATATTAAAGTTATAAGTGGTGATATAAGAGTTGGGTAATAAATAAATCAAAAGCAGGTGTAGTCTTAGTTGTGAAAGATCTGTAAATATTCAGTCCAAAAAATTGCCACGATTATTTGGAGTACCGTTAATCTGCCTCTTATTTAACAAATTGTAAGTATTAAAAATTAATCGACTGGTTAGGCCTAGAGATCCCAATTCAGAAATATCGTTACATTGAGAACACCAATTAAATGTAGGCAAATAATCACCACGGCAAGAAACGGTATCCTAGAGTAAATGATGTAGTTCTTCAATCGTATCACAATGAAGTTGGTTAAGTTTACTGTCAGAGGGTACCGATAATGTACTTTTGTCGGCCAGATTCAATAAGAACATATAATTGGTCCATATCATTTATTTTTATTAGGTTTGTGTTGACAGCTTTAATAACCGCACCTCCACGTTTTTTATCTCTTTAGTAAGATGAGCGGTTGCATTTGTACACATTAAAATTATTGAATTTTAGTTCATTATTTGTAATAGATGTGTCGAGTCACCTTTCAATTACAATGATTACATCGTATACACAGGACACCATATTTAAAGCAACGTTTATTAGTTTGAAACGAATACCTCTCACATTATGGAAGTTCTTGATCATTGTATGAGCCCTGTCCAGGTTCAATTGACCCAGTTAACAAAATTTTACATGTTTTCAATTATTCAAGTTAAATTAGCAAAAAGCGGCACTGCTACCCATTTTTATATTATTCAAAATTTCCTGCAGCCTTTGCTTGAGTACTGACACAGTCCTGGCAGGATTAGCGTGTAACTGCTTTTTCATAACGTGCCACAATGTCTCAATAGGCGAAAGGTCAGGGCTACTAGGCATCCATTCTAACAGTGGAATTTCATTTTCTGAAAGCCATTTCATAGATTTTTTGGATGTGTGGCATGCAGCGCCATCTTGTTGAAATGTAAAGTCGTATCCCCGATTCCTACTGAGTTCCAAAGTGGGCAATAAGGACTATTCAAGAATATTTAAATATTTTTCAGTATTTACAATGTCGTCGATAAAGTGCAATTTTCCGACTCCTCTGGCCGACATTGAACCTCAGACCATTGAGTATATAATATTGGGGAAGAGGCGTCACTGCCGTGTTGATAAATGTCAAGTATATCTTTCTTTATTTAATAGTGTTTTCTCCTTCTTTCGCGCACAACTTGCTTCATCGAGAAGTGGCAGCATCGTGCGCGATGTTTTCGCACTTGCAGTACCGTATTGGAAAATTGAGCCATCATCAACGGTTCAAAAATGATATTCACTATTTATATACCTATAATTAACATTTATAATAAATATTTCTTTTCAAATTTACTTACCTATTTATTTTATTTTTCATGAGAATTGTGAGTATATAAAGGTTAACAGGTTAAGTGCCGTGAGATGCCAACATGGACTCACACATAAATATTACATTTGGCCGTATGAGTCCCAGGTGAACTCGCATGCTATTGCATTATAAAATGCTGCGTAGCTCCACGGCGGTTTCACGGACCCATTCAGAACACACGGGAACGTTTCGAGTCTAGTCAGATGGTGTAGAAACCATACTTGCCAACCTGGAGTCACATGACCCATAATATTCTTCTAAATTTTATGCATTGCGCCTGGATATTTTTGTGTATTTTTCTTCATAAATTGAAAGAAAAAGTATATTAGAGACAAAATAATCTTTATTCTCATATAAACATAGAAATGAAATATAACAAACTTATTTATCGAGTACGCAACTTATGCTTTTTCCACCGAATGCGTGATAAAAAAAGTAGTCAAGGCAATAGGGCTTTTCATAGGCACCGCATCTCAATGTCGTGTTTGTTGCTTTCTTCTGAGCAACTTGCCTACCTTCCTCTTCTGCTACTTTTGCGTAACACATAACACAGCGTCTTATCCCTATACGTCCAACGTCCTAAAGCGTATGCTCATTTTCCAAGGGGATTCGTGTGATAAGAGAATCCCCCAAAAGGCCCCGAATTATCTCTTCCTTGAACTTGGTAATTGTCATCCGTTCATTGGCGACCTTCTGATGTGCGACATAGGCATTAATAAGTGCTGTACCGGTCAAGAGCCTCCGTAGACAGTTTTCTATACCATTTCATTCCTTTACGTAATGCTGAATTATAGCCCTTCATTTAATCTGATATGTCAATGAAGCTCTTATTTTTATTATATTATATTCGTGTACATTCTTCGGCTTGACATCACCGCGTGCTCTGTGGATTGTCACCATTTCACCGAGCTAGTAGTGCAGTGGTGACACGACCTGCTTAGCATTCGGGAGGTAATGGGTTCGATTCCCGTTACCGTCTACCTTGTATGAGATTTTTCAGGGGGTTTTCCTCATACACATGTAGCGGCATGGTCACTGCGTATATGCACACCATATGCGGCTACTTGGGCGAATTCTGGGGTAGTATTTTCCCCCTCAGAACCCTAACTCTGTTCCTATCCTGACCACACAATCATGTAGGTTTTTCGGAGTAGGAGTTCATGTGCCAGTGTGACTGAGGTATAATAGTTGTCTATGGCAAGTGTTCGTCCTTTGTCAAGCAGAGGGTCCATGAGCTTCATACCTACATTTGTTGGTACGCTGCTGCCTTCGGAATGTTCTTTCCCGCAGTATACATTAAAGTCATATATGTAACCACCTTGCAGACAAAGTTTGAACAGTTTAATTCCAAACTTATCCTTCTTGATTGCAATATACAGCTTGAATTTTACTCGTCCTTGAGAGGGTACCAGAGTTTCGTGTATGGAAACGTTTTCATCTGGTATGATGGCGGCCTTGAATTTATCTTTCAATTTGTTAATCAGTGGAGTAATCATCTGCAAACGGTCATCGGTTATGACGGAATTGTTGTTGAAGTGTAGCGTTTTCCATAATAATTGGAAACGGTTCCTGGACATTACTTTTTTGATATTGCTCATATAAAGATCATTCCTTGACCAGTACAACTGTAAAGATGGGAAATGACACAATCCCATCCAGATGAGTATTCCAAGCAATCGTTTCATTTCGTCGACATTAGTGTTGTGCCACGTGGTGATACGTTCTTTTTTTTATATTTTTCTTTTGACACTGCAGAGCGTAGTGATTTGTCTCTTCGACCTAACAATTCATTCAAATCTAAATCGATAGAGATAAAATAATAGTACGTGCCATCATAGAAAGAAGGTCATCGTCTACAAAATATTTGTAGAATTCAAAGGGAGATTTGTCGTAGAAGTTTTCATACAATTGCGCGTTGAATCCTGCAGAATGGTGATCATCCAATATGCATTTCTGTAAGTTTTCGCCGGTAACAGGTCCCCAGACTATAGCTTCATTCATTTGATTTGCCGCCCTGGGAACGTCTCCTCCAGAACTTTCTTCGTCGGAGTCTTGAGCATATTCCTTCTGAACACCGGTATTACCTTTTTTTCGAATCCGAACTTTATTGCACTCTGGATTAACTACCAGTCGGTTTGTATTCGCTCGAAAGATATGTGTCGCCAAACAAAGACTCATCAGAATCTTCTCCCGACAATACTTCTTGCCAAAGATTTTCAATTTTTGTTCTTGCTCGTACGACTGCATTATGCCATTACAATGTTCGCATTGACAGGCAGCCGCGAAGCGAAGCGCGCTGGGTGCATTCACAGACAGGAATGGACAGGTGTAGACGTGAAACCAGGTTGGACTTACGAAGCATTCTGTGATAAAAGTCTTGCTGGTGGCCATGAAACTCCAACGTGCACTCTCATTTTGTAAAGTTGATTTTTGGACCGAAAGTCGCACAGGAGGCCGTAAGACTTTCATTTGAAGTTAAAAAAATATCTAGAAATGTGATTTGGTAACAAAAAGTGGTCGGCCAATGAGGAAGTTGAAATTTCCAGTAAGGCGGCACTTGACCTGTTAATAAATAATCTACTGAAAGAAAAAAGAGAAAGTACTAGTATTGCATATTAAATTTATTTTTTTAACAAACACCTAATATAAAACAATACATTTATACAGATGAAAGTTTCTTAACTTTTTTTTGGTTTGGAACTTTTTTGACCCTTAATTGTTCGACTCAAATTTTAACATTCGTCTTATCATCATTTTTAACATTAAATTTAAAACCTCATCTAAATAGCAGTTAAAATCACTTAAATAAACATTTGCCTTTGCCTTTATTAGTAATTGTGACAATAATTGTTTTTAAATTAATTACTCATCATTTTTTTAATTAAATCCGCAATTTCACGAAGTAGGATAGATATAACATTTCCAAATTCATTTGTGGGGCGCGTTAAATAACTGATTCTCTGTAAATCGTAATCTCTATAGAACATTTGTAGTTCGCTTTCTTCTACGACTTCATTATTTAATTTTAACATAATTAAATTGTTTGCAATTGTCACATTTATATTTATTGACTAATTTATTGGTTATGTAACCAGTCACATCAAAATTATTAGTAAGTTCAAATCAACAAACTCATTATTAATTGAAAAGAAACATTTCCACTTTCAGTATCTCCATTATATCCCACAGATGGTAATGACGCGACAGAAACTTCCTCTAAAAATGCTAAATCAACAGTTTTAAAAGCTGATGTGTTTGCATTTTCATTAGAGTCGTTATTCTCTAAAGACGCTATTTCTTCAAAGGAAACTTCTGTAAGGAGAGGATCTTCTACATTTTGAAATAATTCATTTTTTCTCGCTGTTTCGGTTGTCTCGATCAAGCGTTCTCCTATATCCAGAAGTTCCAGAGAGTCGTCAAGGCAATTAGAGACAGTACACTCGGCATGTTTCAAACGAAAAAACAAATTGAGCAGCATGGCAATGCGAAATTAGGTGAGACTTGAATATGGACTATGCCCTCCACGTGTTCTCACAACGGAGAAAAAAATTTTCTAGTGGGTCTTGATTTAGATGTGACGTATAAAGAAACTTTATATTCAATTATTTTTTCAGATAACAAACAAAATATACCCACGTACCACACAAAATTAAAAAACACCGAACGCGTTTCGATAGCTACGCTATCATCATCAGCGGTCGACTAGTCGACCTTTAATTGATCACAGACACCAATCGTTAACATACGCGGTTTAACTTTATAAACGGGCGACTGTTATTTATAGATTAATATTTGAAAAACACATTAAAACTAACACCCGAAAGAAAAAACAAATTAGCGTGGGCTAATTCCAAAGACAATGTACACGCAAGAAATATTTATAGACCGAACGGTTTACAATGGGAGTTTCTAATTAAAACAAATCAAAGCGTACGGCTCAATAAAAATTTCAACAGCAACTCAACTCAAGAAACATTAATTTACGTTGGAACAGTTTCATATTAATTATTGAACTACATCTTAATTTTAAAAATATGCATTCGTCCGTAACAAGCGCTACATCTAGGTCTCAAGTTTCAACTTACCAAACAAAGATCTCTTTGGATTTGCGCTATGTACCGACACAATTTATTATTTCATTTGTGAAGTTTTTACCACAGGAATGTGCTTACAGCGACTTTCAAGGATTCGTCACACTACATCAATAAAGGCAGTTCGAGCGAACATCTGTTTCTATCCTAACATGTATTTTTTTTCCAATCCTTACTCAAATATCAATTACGTAAAATACAGAAAATAAAATATCCAGAAAACATTATCAAATTACGACTTAATATATAGTAAAATATATCAAACACCGTTAACCCTTAATTTCGCGGTAACAATTGCGATTTGAACATGTTTTCGCGGTGCGCTACCTACAAAGTGATCTTCACACACAAATTTATGTTTCAACTTATTGTTTTCTATTGTTAATAAATCAGCGTTTCCACAATTTTTAACCCATTCTTTTAACCGCTTTGTATCTTTCAAAAATGTGAAAAATGTTTTTTTTTTGTATTCGAGTGTTCGAGCCCTTTTACTTCGTCTCGGGCTACAACATTCTCTTGTGGGTTTAAAAGTAGCTCCTCAGTTCCTTAATATATAACATATTATTTCCCCTGTAGGTACATGTTTAAATACTGCCCTCCTTAGTTAACACGCCCTAACTGACGATTTGTTGAAATTGAGATTTTATGTATTCAATTTTATGCAGTTTACGTTTCAACCAAAATGTTCATTATTATTTTAAGAGATTAGGTTATGGATTACTTATTTAGTGCCAGAAGAGAAAAAAGTTTATGTTCATTAGATATACAAAAAAAAATAACCGGACGTTTTAACTATGTAACACATGATAAATAAGGAAACAAGTAAACTTTTGGCAAACTATTCATTGTAACTAACTTAAATGTACAAAATATCGACGGTTTGGTGCAAAACTATTCGAAGTCCAAATTTCACCCAAATGAACTAGATAGGTTAAAATGAAGCTGAAACTCTGAAGAATACAATAAACTAGCCTATGTCCTGTTTCAGAGATTTCTATAAATAAAAATTATACCTTTAAAATTCATTTTATCCTACCTTTTTCATAAGCTGTACGCTTGAATCATTGTATCCTATGTCCAGTATGTGGACTTAGGGTAGCATAACATTAAGTTTTAGATTGCAGACCGCGCTGAAACAACCAGACATAGGACGTAGACTTGTATTGTTGTTTACAGTCAATCACTCACGTTTATAAATTTTTTTTTTTATTGCGTTAGTATTGTCACAGTGCATTATTGTTGTGTAGTGGTAAAAAATACTTGCTTTACTAAAAACATCTGTCTTGGATTCAAGCGTAAGTGATAGTAAGTTGTATTTTTTATAACTAACTTGGTAGTGGATCATGGACATTATTCTAACCTCACACTGGTGCACTACATTCAATTATATTTCACGAAATTAGCAATAAATTTATCAAGGTTTTTTTTCAGAGTCTACAAGTTGTCTTCCTTACAATGATAAAAATGTTTGTATTAAAGATCCATATCGCATAAACTTGGAGCTGGAGCCACCCATCACTTTTACAATTACACCTAAGAATATCATAATTGTTCCGTACAACCAATATACGTAATAAAAGAATCTAAAACATCTCAAAATGACCTTCCAAGTAGTTCAACATTAACAGAAATAAAAAGTGTTTCAAAGTTTTACACATGATGATGATATTGATATATCGGAAGATGCATATGCCACAAATAGCGATTCCGGCCAGAGCATAGCGAATTAGATTGGGAACAAAATTTACATAAAGAACATGACTCAGAAGATACTACAAAAATTTTTGAACACGATCTCGCTCAGACAGAAAAGGCTGGCAGAAAAAGAGGATAAGAACCGAAAACAACTGGAAACGAATTACTGCTAAAAAGTTGAGGTATCCTGGAAAAGCATACATGAACATACGCAATAAAATTGTTCCTGAGAGAAAACTGAAAGAACCATGCAAAGAAACTTGCCGTTTAAAATGTAAAAATAAAATCAACGAAGAGATACGTAAACAAATTTTTGTTGAATATTGGAATCTAGGTGATGTTAATCGCCAACGAGAATCCATCTTGCGTTTTGTTGATTTTAAAGAAAAAACGCGTCAACGTCTACGAGGTAAAAAATGACACAAATTTAAAATAGTCAGAAATAGAAAACGATACAGGTGAAACAGATAATACACAAAATAGAGCGAAGACAGAAGTCGCAGAAAAATGAGTTAACCTTTATCATTTTAATTCTGATAAAAATGTCAGAGAAAAAGTATGTCAAACATTTTTTTTAAACACACTGGGAATCAGCCATCAAGCAGTAAATACAGTCGCCAAATGTGTAAATGGTGCAAGCACTAAATTCACTATAAGTCAAGAACGAGGAATAACTCCTTACAAACTCAGAACCAGTAATGATAAAAATATGGTGAGAGAGCATACTACTGCGAAGAAAAACAGACTAAAACTGTGCGGGAATCTGCTTATCGTTGGATTTTTACAAATGAGTTTAATTTTGGTTTTCATATTCCAAAGAAAGATTTATGTGACTTATGCGTAAACTTTTAAATTCAAGTGTTGAAGAAAAACATTTATTGAAAGACGGGATTGAACTGCACTTAGAGAATAACGACGCTATAAGAAAACATAAGGACCAGGATAAAACAAGGGCTGCAGTGGGTGACAAATTTTTTGTGTGCGTTTTTGATCTTGAACATATCTTATAATGTCCCAAAGTCAATGTTGGTCAAGTCAAGTCAAGTCAAAGCTAGCACATATTTGAGAATTTTTAATCTATTTCAAAAACAAGGTTACTGTTTCATGTGGCACGAGATGATTGCAGCATGTGGTGTTTGTGAAATTGGAAGCTGTATTTTAGCGTTTATAAAGCAGAAAGTGGTCCAAGATGGCAACAAAGAATTTTCATTTTACTCGACAACTGAACGAAGGGAACTCGATGCACAGCGTTATTGAACGTTGCGCCACAAAATTTCCGTTTATACACCAGCAGCATGGTATACAATTGCTCGAACAGCATGTATTAAAAATCGTTCATAATCAAAGAAATGTCACAAACAGATTTTTTGACTTAAAGATTTATTAATAAAACTACCAAAAATATGGAGAAAACAGTAATGGAAGTACGGTTAGGTGGTCCGATATTAGCTGTGTGTGTGTTGTTGATTTTCAACACCCAGAGGAGTGTCCTGAGAAAACTAGAGGACTTAAAAGATTTCAGCTCCAACAGTTGCGAACCAATGCAATATCGCTCAGGAAGTACAAATATGATTGTATGATTTATGTTTGTGAAAAACGCAATTCAAAAGAATATCAAAACTTTTACATAAATGTCTTTCTTTGGCAAAACAGCTGAGAACACAAGAGTCCCTCTATCATTTGCAGGGTGAAAGTCTAAACTAGTGAGCAGGAAAGTTTACAAACATATTTCTCTCTTCCATTCGAATCCTTATGGACGTACTTAAAACTGTTTGCTCTTCTGGAATTATCACCAACTCTTTTACTATGTTTGCACAACTTTATACAACCTGATATGAATGTCCTTGGTTGAAAATTACTCATTTTGTAAAATTGTTTATTAATTTCAGTCACTACTTCAAACAATAGTTTGCAAACTCTTTTAGGCAATCCAAAGATAAAGTGGATAAGCAGGGTAGGTCGGAATTTATAAGATTAATTGTAAAATTGTGCACAAATATATGGGGCAAATTAAACGACCTATTGAAATTCGCTTTAAAGATATAAAATACAAAGGTTGGGACAAGTCTGTCGTAGCCCTACATATGTTTGATAAAAATCATGTAGTAGATAAGGTATCATTAATCAAATATGTTAGTAATAAGCACGAACTTGAATGTTATGAAAGTTTAGAGATCTTCAAAACAAACACATTCTAATGAATAATGATGATCAAGCACCTTTAGGCTACTCTGAACTCATTAAACTTTCATGAGTTTCACTTTCACCAGATTAGCAACGAAGCTGATGTTATATATGTTAGAAATTTTCTTTAGTCAGTCCTAGTCGACGGCTGATGGTGATAGCGTAGCTATCGAAACGCGTTCGGTGCTTTTTAATTTTGTGTGGTCGTGGGTGTATTTTGTTTGTTATTAATTTATTCCAAGTCGTGTATACCTGTCACGCTATCGCTCGATAGACTTAATTTATTTTAGGTTATGTTATGCTCCAAACTGCAAGGTTTATTTCGTTAAAACGTAAGCAAGTAAATAAACAAGATTGCTAAGTTAGACCGTCCTAACAACAACCTATACAGGATTATTCATTCAGAATGGGCAATCTCTGAACTACAGATAGTAAACACCGAGGGGTAAATAATCAATGAAAGTGTTTTGTACACCGCTATTGGAAGTACCACTTCCAACTTCATGGAAGTATATTGGAACTGTCCTACCTTTTTCGTGGAAGTGTATTGAAAGTGCATTACCAATTTTGTGAAGTAGTACCATGAAGTATGTTCTATATCAATTTAACTAGAATTCTGAAACTTAATTTCAATAGCAGCATAAACTTGTTAAAAATCACGGAGGAAAGACGGTGTGCGAAGTAAACAAAATAACAAGTTTTCAAAAAAATTTTAATACAAGAAACTAGGAAAATATTCTATGTAAAACAAAATTAAAAAAAAATCTTCCTGACCACAGGTACATGCGAAATAAATATAAACGAGAATATAAATATAAAATAAAAATAAGAATTCTTTAACCCTTTGTGTCCCAGACGTGGTTTTTTCAACAAATTATTTTATTAACTGATTTTCTACTGTCCTGTGGGTTAAATTCAACATGTTTTCAGTTTGAAAAAATAACAACCCAACCAGAGTCAGTGGACTCTAAAATACCGTCAGGACTGGCAGTTATTAACTTTGTTGTATAGATTATAAGAAAACATAGATACAGTTTCATTGATGTTTTTATTGATAATAAAAAATCAATTTAAGTTTACATCATGATATTCAGCAAAGCAATTCTTCTTCTCGTTGCAACATAAGAAAACTCCGCAGGCTGTATATTTGGAATGTGGGCGGGATTGGATACATTTTGAGGAGCACTGTTCACACTTCCCTCGTTGATTTGTGAAAGTTACCCAGTAACTTCCTTTATTGCCTAATCTTACATCCCGACATACACTATAATTGAACTTTCTTCTTTTTTGGAGATAAATTAGGAGAGTTTCGGTTTTGAACACTGCAGCGTTGATTTTTGTTGACCCTAAGATCACCAAGACTGCAATTCACTAGACCCTGTGATACTGAAAGCCTAAACTCTAGAAGAGTCATTTTATCTTCTTCTAGTGCTGAATATTTAATGTAGGAATTGACAAAAGCTATGTCCAGTATGCCGAAAAATAAACGGACCACCATTTTTTCGAGCGCCTGTCAAAACAATAACTGCATCGTAATTGATCAGCGTGATCTATGGCACCCATACTTGTGATTTAGAACCATCCTTTTCCTTTCTTCCTACAGTGCAAATCTCAGCCCCATGAAAGTTAGAGGCGAAGTGAACACGTTTATTATCTTTTCATTTGAAAAGGTAGTAGTGAGACCCTATAATCGAAATCTCCTCTCTTCATTTTCTTGTATTCAGCCAACTGCGGACAATCTTTTCTGAATGTACGAATAGTTCCACAAGCTAGTGTTTTCTCTATTTTTAGTCTTTCTAAGAGGTGAATACTACAAAAGCAATTATCAAGGTAAATCTTCCTATATTTATCCCATTCAGGTTCTGTCAATTTAAGAACCACCCGTTCACCCAGCCCATGGTCCTTGAATTTGTTTTCAAGCTCCAGCATTTTTCCTTGATGTATTTCAAAACTTTTTATATAACCGTTCTGATCAACCAAACACCACAGTTTGTACCCTCGTTTGATTGGCTTTATAGGGTTGTGTTGTTTCAAGGATGATCGCCCTTTGAAGACGATCATGGATTCATCGACAACCATTTCTCTAGTACCATGATACAACTGGTTGAAATTCAAATGTAAATTTTTATTCTTTTTGGGTGACATAAGTTACTCTGATAAACTATATCGCTTATCGATGTACCTATCAACTTTTTGAAGTAAACTGTTGGAGACTGGCATGTTAAAAATTCCGCAATAAGTGGGCCTTCATGAAGATCATAATTGAAAGTATTTGTATCTACCTCTCGTTTTTTCCAAAGCCGATTGGGAGTTTTTTTTTACTATTTTCCGTCTTACTGCTACCAGCTTGTTCACAGTTGATTTCACTATCGTCAGAATTAACTATAACACTGTCTTCACTTACACTTATATTAAAATGATGATTTTCTACATTTTCTATAGAGTATCCCTCTGTGGTGGCTCTAATGGTAAATATATCTTAATTTGTGTAGTTTCTCGTACTCCATCAATCAGTATTCTTCCAAATACTTTACCATTACATTAAGCAAACTTATTCCTCTGTAGTTCTTGCAATCACTCTTGTTCCCCTTACCCTTATGCAGTGGTACAATGATCGCGCTCTTCCAATCCATCGGCACTTTTCCCCACATACAGCATACATTCCAACAGTGACTTGATCTACGCCTGCTCCCTTGCCGTTTTTCAACCTTCCTCTACCTCATTTATCCCAATATCCTTCTCAGTTTCATTCACCATTCCTTCTACATTCTCCTTATTTAACCCTTCAGTCTTACTTTCCTCACTGCTGTACATCTTTCCGAAATATTCTTGCCAGCACTTTCTCACTTCACAATCGTCCTATACTATTTCGTTGCTCATATTCATCACTCCTGTAGCGTTCTGTTTTGAGCCACGTTTTGTATTTTTGACCCATTTCCAGAAGAGTTTTTGTTTACTTTAAAATCATTCTGCATTTTCTTTCCTTCCACAGCCATCACTTCCTCTTTACTTATTCTCACTGCCTCCTTCGCTTCATTGCTTCTTAATCTGTACACCTCATCCAATCGCTTTTTCTCAGTTTCATTTTTTGCCGCAATCATTGCCATGTACGCATCTTTTTTCTTACATACTGCCTTCTTTATCGCCTCATTCCACCAAGCACATTTTTCTGTCTACCTACAGTCTCTTTTCCACATATCCGCACGGCACAATTGACAACACAGTTTTTCAGGCTTATCCATGCACTTTCATCATGAGTGTCTTTTATTTGTTCGTTCCACATTGTTTCATTCACATTCAACTCTTTACTCACAGCATCTGCGTATTCATTCTCGCACCATTATCCACTAGTTTGTCTTCCCTAATTCTGGACGTTCGCACAACGTTTGCTTTCCTTCTCCAGACCCACTTTTGCCCTAAACATTCTCGATACAACCAAAAAGTGGCCCGATCCACACTCCGATCCGCGCATTACTTTTGTGTCTTTCACCAGGTTTCTAAACCGTTCATCATACACTATCACACTTTTAGATTCACCTCTTTGCCGTGTATACATATGCACATTTTTATGTTTAAACCACGTATTGGATACAAACAGGGTTCTCTCCACACAGATGTTCACGAGGCGTTCACCATTCTCATTGACCCTTTGGTCGTCTCCGAACTTTCCTAAAACGCGTTTAGTATGTTCTCTCTGTACACCTATCCATTCATATCCCCCCTATCATGACTATTAGTTTGGCTTACATACGTTCAACACGTTCTCTACTTCATTTCAGAAGTTCTCTCGGTCCTCGTCTCTTTCTCCATTCACCGGTGCATAGCTTAAGAAAAACTCTTCGAAACTCAACTTTCATTCTAACCCACATTACCCGGGGAGATACCAATTCGTACTGTTTAACACATCTTTTCGCACTTTCACTTACGATCACCCCAACTCCTTTTGCGCCATGCACTTCAGTCTCAACTCCTGACCATAGTGCTAGACTGCCATCCACAGCATCTTGTCCTTTGTGTTTTGTCTCCGATACACAGAATATCAAGGTGCTTTTCGTACATTACATTCGCAATTTCAAATTCTGTACCATGCATACCTCTAACATTCCTGTCTGTCTGTGTCGACCTTGACCGCCCCTTGTAACCTGGTCGATCCGAGGTAATTGTATTGTTCTCTTGAGTAATACCATAGCGATCAGACCGGTTACTGGCCAAATCGTACCCCGGACGATGTAGTATTCCCTACTAACGGTATTGTCCTACGTCCCGGACAGTTATTTGTCTTCTGCCTCGACATGTAATGAAGTAAGTAGAAATATAGACAGTCAAGAAAGATATACTGTATAAATATCTAAATGTGCATATATATATATATATATATATATATATATATATATATATATATATATATATATATATCCCTACGCGATTCCTGACTGTCCGCCACTCACCGGACTTGCTGTTATTTATTTGCGACCAAATGTTTCAATTATTTGTAATTTATCAAATCTGTTTTATTATTGTCGCGAACCGTCACAACTCTAAAACGTTTCCATCCTCTAAATTATTATTAATTAATTACAATTAAGATCAAACATAGTAACAAAGGTAAAAGTTAGCTTAAATATTGAATTTGCAGTAAAGGACAAATATAGTATAAGACAATATGCAACACAATGTTATAATTAAACTTAAAATCACATATAGTACCGAAAATAAAAGTTGGATCAACCTTCAAATATGAAAACAGAAAAAATGTTCAAAAAGTTACCACTTATATACGGATCTGCCACTTATAATCACATATTTTGTATTTTTTATTTGTGTCAGTACTATTTTATGAATTTCAACAACCGTCTGGCATGGGTTTTAAAGGCACCGTATTTTTCGTAGAAGTTCAATGCCATAAAATCCTAAACATTTTACACGTTAGAAAATTCTACTATTTAGATTATTATTATTTTTGTTTATTAGTAATATTCAAACCAATAAAAAAGTAACTTCCTACTTGCATTTATAATTTCGATTACAAATTAAAGCTAGTTATTTGTTTATTTTATTTATTTATTTGTCTTTTTATATATGTAACTTTGAATTACGGATTCGATCTAGTTATTTATTTTTATCATTTAATAGAACAGTTCCTATGACAGTACTTACGTTTGGATTTATTGTAGAAAGGGGTTCATTACAAGGATGAATCTCATCTCGTATTTTTCCTACAGTTACAGATACGTATTTATGATTGCTTTCTTTGCCCCGCGCAACTGTGAGATAAAATAAGCTATTTTTATTAGTTCTCTATAATTCATTGTTATTTCAAGAATGTTTACCTGTTTGAGTTCAATTCTTAGACAAAAGGGTGGTATTTACGCTTTGAGTTTGCTTTACAATTTTACCGGTTTTAACAATCACATCAGTTATGTGTTTAAAGAGCCGTATTTTCTCGTAGAAATTGAATACTATGGCAATCCTAACTGTTATTTTCACGCCTGTTTCAACTAAAGAGCCCTTTACGCGTTACAAAACTTCTACTGGTTATGAAAATGTAAACTTTCACCATTATCACACATAATAAAATACTTATCTTTTTTGGTTTTTTTAATGGTGTATTTAAATTATACAATCTAAACGTTTCGATAACACCTAACTTATCTTCGTCAGACGTAATATTTGTTATAAATTGTTAAAGATGTTGTAAACATTTTTGTCAAAGTTGAAAAATTAAAACATAAACATCAGCCTGCAGTTTGGGAAACGTATAAAGCCAACTATAAAATTAAATTTTAGTAAAGAATAACTAGGTCATTAAAAATTAAATGTTGTTAAACTGCCTTAAAGAGGACAAATCAGAACACTCTACGGCGAAAGCTAACAATGAAATTTGTCAGCCAAAAAACACATTTAACAAAATTTAATCAAGTTATGATGTAAGTGTAAAGTCGTGAAAAACTTATTGATAAAGATGTCTCTTTGTTAGTTTTAACTGGATTATTTTATTTGATGTGATGTTTAAATTTGTGAATGCTTCTATCATTTTCAAATTGAAGTTTTTCACAACTTTACACTTACATCATAACTTGATTAAATTTTGTTAAATGTGTTGTTTGGCTGACAAATTTCATTGTTAGCTTTCCCGTAGAGAGTGTTTTGATTTAAGGCAGTTTAACAATATTTAATTTTTAATGTCTCTAGTTATTCTTCACAAAAATTTAATAAGTATTCTACTGGTTAGATTATTATTATCTTTGTTTATTATTAATATTCAAACCGCTGGCTATAAAAATCTCTTCAAAAGCTTACCCTTATTTTATTGATTTAGAAGTTGTCATTTTAACACTTATTTGTTTTACTCACAGAAAGATAGAAGCGGACGAACCTCAAACACGTCATATCGCTTTGATGCCCCGACCTTAAACTAAACTTAGTGCCCAACTCTAGTAAACTAATTTTCATTGTACAAATTGTTTTTTTTTAATGTAAAACCTCAAAAGTTGGTATCATATTTTATAGCTATTAATCGGATGAAAAAATTTATTAAAAATGGATTATATTATATATCTGTCGCTATTTCTATAAAAACTGCTGCTCATGACAATTCACAAATTATCATGATGGTTAAATATGGAAAAATCTACATGTTTTAGGTATGTTTTAGTCATGTAAATTTTTTCATATTTAACGATCTTAATAATTTGTGAATTGTCATGACCATAATTTTTTTTAATTATTTAGGTACCTATTTGGTACAGTTTTTTGCATGCAATATCCGCAAAGAGTAGCATGTAATTGATGTAATGTGAACGAAACCACTTGCTATTATGAGCCAATAAACGCTACTAGAGAGAGTAAAGGGTCATCTACTCTCTAATGGGAATACTCCCATTACGTGCAAAATGGGTAATGTAATCCCCTGTTTCAGAGCTTTATAATTATGTTCTTGATTTTTGTTGTGGAGTGTACTGTGTAAGTCACATAAGTCAGTTCTAAGTTGAGTTTGAATAGTGGGCGTATTATCTTATATCGAAAAAAAAGTAAGTAATGTCTTCATTTGTAATTAGATCCTAATTATTATCTAGTAGTTTTCTAGTAATTACTTTCCTCTGTATACATATACTTAATTGATTTTCTATAAATCGTCAATAAGCAAGAATGCGGGGTTGTAATGTTAGTGTAAAACAATGCGATTTAATATTTTCAAAATATTAGTAGTGAAAATTCAAAATTGCTTAAATGTAACTTAAGGTACTATAATGTTTATGCTCTGACGTCATCTTCTTGGCCTTCTTGTTAATTTGTTTATACTGTAAAAACATGTATCACTAAATTATTATCAAGTAATGTAAACAATAGGTATATTAATATTTAGTGGCATGCCTATTTAGTTTATTGATAATGAGATGGAACGCATTTCTTAAATGCAAGAGCTATACCATAATGCGGGTGGGTGACTTTGACATTGAAGGCGACTTTTATAGTAGTAAAAAATAATAAAAATTTAAAAATATTTTCTTTTAATCAATGATTTTGATTTTAATTTAATAGTAGTATTTCTTTTTAGTGAAAAGAATTGATCCATCTGGCTTTCAGAAAGAAAGCTAAAAAAAACAAAGGAGGAAGAAACTAAATCGCTTGCTAGATCATTATCCAAATATTTCTCTGTTAGTAAGGAAAAAAATGATGACGAAGAAAATAATCAAAATGTCTGCTCCATGTGCTGAAGGAAAAAATCAAACTCAAACTATTGAATCTGACTCCAGTACACAAATAATTGATGTGGAGACTGCAAACATAGGTGATAAGTCAGCTGAACATGATTTTAATGAAGACTTCGACATAAGTGACTGTGAAAAACAAGATATTAAAACTATTAATGATGAGGTAATTACCGAGGAAAAACATGTCTTTATTGCTCCTAACTTAGAGCTCTTTTCATCAAATGATACTGCAATTAGTTCCAGAGCACATCAGTATTTCGAGTATCAAAAAGGGGAGTAAAGTATATGCTAAGGGAACTAATCGTTGTTTAACTTCGTCCTGTTTTACTCACATTTAAACGAAGCTAAATATTTACGGAAATGGATGCCATATTCACCATCAACAAAGAAACTTTATTGCTGCCGATTATTTGCATATGAGAAAATAACAATAATAAATTTATTTTTGGTTTCTGTTGCTGGTTGAATCGTCATCTGAATATTTATCAAATTTTGAAAAATGGAAAACATTGACTATTGGTCTGAAACTTAATAAAACCATTGATACAAATAATCAAAAAACTATTAACGATGAAACCCAGAAATGGAGAAACATTTTACATCAGCTTGTTAATATCACACTATTTTTAGCTCAAGAGAACCTTGCTTTCCACTGTCATCGTGGAGACGTTTCTTCAGAAAACAAGGGAAATTTTTTAGACGTGGTAAAATTGATAGCGAAATATGACCCAGTGTTGATAGGACATTGCTTAAAACTTGAACAATCCGCTGGTGGGTCACAGAGAGTGCCTTCTTACTCGTGATACAAAATGAATTTATTTTTTGTTTGGGGAGAACGTCTAAAGCAAAAAATTATTGCAGATATAAAAAAAGCTAAGCATTATGGAATCATTTTTGACAGCACCCCCGATGAAAGTAAAAAAGACCAGATGAGTCAAATCATTAGATACGTTCATATAGAACATGACATTGTGGATAATCTTTCTTAGGTTTTTTTTTTATGTCTGGAAAAACAGGGGACGATGTGTCGAAAGAGATTCAGGAACTGCTGGAAAAAATGGTCTGGATATTGCATTGTGCAGGGCTCAAGGTTATGATAATGCCACTTCAATGTCCGGTATACATGGAGGGTTGCAACGTAAAATTCAAGATGTCAATCCAAAACCTCTGTTCAGTCCATGTGCAAATCATTCCTTGGATCTCTGTGAAGTCCATGCATTTTCATGCGTTCCTTCCAGCGTCACTTGTTTTGGAACTGTAGAGAAGTTGTATTCGTTTTTCTCGTCATCTATACAGAGATGGGAATTACCTAAAGAGAAAATAGAAAAGTTTAAAACGTTTATCTGATACTCATTATGATTCTGTAAAAGTCGTAAAAAAACGTGGAATTAATTGTGAGCAAATCCATCAAAGCAAACCTTGATACCAGATAATCAGCTAGCTTGCTCTTGCCAGCTGTATGTGATTTTACCTTTTTAACCTATATTAAATTTTACTACTCAATACTGGAGGAGGTGAAAATGTTCAGAAATATTTACTATGTGCAAAAATTACTTTGGATAAAGGACTCATTAAATTTAAAGCCTTGAGTGCATATTTATAGGCAAGGCTGTAACTTATGGCACTAATAAATACAATGATTTAGACATTTCAATCGAGCGACGAGGAAGAAGAAAGTAAAAAAAAGAATGCCGGGAGAACTCGCACATGATGCTGAATTGTCAATTCAAGGGAAGTATGCCAATCAATGTTTGAATGCATTGATCGATTTAAACAAGAACTTACGCAGCGATACATGGGCATGAAAGAAATTAACAATGTTTTTCAAATTTTAATACAAATTTTATGCTAGAAGCCTCCGATGATGTGCTGGCTGTAACACTGGTACAAATTTACGATGAGGTTGATAAGGAGCAGGTGCTGCAAAAAATAAAAGGTATCGCAGGCATCTACTTGCACTGATACGAGTGTGGACGTTGCTGCCAGATGGACAGTTTAAGACATCCTTCAATTTATAGTAAAATGGGACTTCAGTAAATCATTAACCTACACATCACTTCTACTTCAATACTTCTTGACCATTTGCGTTTCAGTTGCGTCATGCGAGAGAAGTTTTTCAAAACTTAAATGAATAAAAAGTTACCTTCGATCAACCATGAATCAAGAACGACTTGTCAATCTGTCCATGCTGTCAATTGAAAGAAAAATTTCAAAGGAAATCGATTTCACTGAAGTTATTGAGGAGTTTAGTAAAATAAGGCACACAAACATATTCAATAGCCACCCACAGAAAATAAAAACTACTATATTGTTCTTTGCAGATTTGTAGGGTGGCGACACATTGTTATCACGTCACTTGTGCTCACGGATTATTATCCGTTTGATAGTGAATTGAATAACTGGGTGTGTAATATTCGATGTCATATAAAAATATTTGACATTTGTACAAACACAAAACATGAGGTTAAGTGTTTAAAAAAGGTTATATAGAAAGATTATCTGTGATCTCACATATCACTGTTTCAGTTTTCAGTTCACACGTATGATGCTTCAATGTTACAACAGGTGCATTTCTTTTATAAACCATTGCACAACTCTTCCCATAACATAGATTCCGTGCTCTCACGTGACGTGATAACAGTGTGTAGCCATCTATATTCTAATTTGCTCACCCATTTCTATATTCTCTGTGTATATAAATAAATTACAATTATGTACTAGAACCTAGCGTAAACATACAAAATGAATGCTTAAATTTGTACTTGAATATTATTTTTTTACGATATTTTATTATCTAGGTACCTATTCTAAAAATTTACCAATCAATTTAATTGGGGGAAGAGGTCGTTTAGTTTTTCCGTCCCGGCCTCTGACAGTCCTAGTCCGCCACTGGTAGTATGTGGTCTTGTTTACCTGTAAATATTATTATTAGTTAACAGTCATAAGTTGAGCAATACCTACATTCACAATTGAACTTATTCATTTTCCATATGATATTAGAAATTGCTGTAAAGGGCTATTCGTGATTACCTATAATGATTATTGGAGTTTTTAATAGTATATTTTAATATAAAATTTTGTTGGAAATCAATTTACATACCCGAACAGTCTCTGTTCACTGTGACGAAATTATGTTGTTGCATAGAACTTTACTGTCACAGGGCCTACTGTTGATTAGTTCAAACGTTAAGATCAATCGCTTTGCGAGATTGTAAGTACAGAGTGCGTCGGAAGCGTTTGCAACAGGACCGGTACAACGTATTCGGCTTAGATTAATTATATGGCATTCGATTAGGTTACGGTAGCAATTACACATTGTAATTTAATTAAGTTTGCTGATAACGCGAATACCCCTAACTTATTTATATGCTCTTTTTGCATCACTAATTAATTATGTTGAAATTCAAACATACGTTTTAAATTAATTTATGATTCTTTTTCATTCGACTCATTGTAGGAATTACATTCCTGGTTTGTCCCTTTCCAGGGAAAGACAATCTTGACGTTACAAAGGGCCTGGCGCCTACTAAATACATCCGGTTGAGCCTTATTGTCTCTTACATCTTGTTTACCCATGCCCGGACTGAGTTGGTTGGACGATTTTATTACCGTCCCACAGCTGAGCGGAGTTATTGTAAGTTGATTTGTTACGTAGTATTAGGCATTAGTGTTGGTAACAAGCTATCAAACCTACTTTTGTAAGTTCTTCCTGTTTGATTGAACCTTTTCTGTTGCCATATAAATAAAATGTATGCCCGATATAGTATCACGACAAAATTTGTACATCTCTTCAGCTGCTAAAATCGGAACGCTGTATGGTCGCTGCAAGCTAGCCTTGGTCACGGCTTTTATTGTGGATACACCGATCATCACAAGCATTCTTCCTGTGTGAGAAAGCAAAAAAAGTTGCACTCAACTTCAATGTCAAAATCACTCTTATATTGACTGCTTGCACCATCACTGACTTAATTTCAATGCAAAGTGCTACTTCAAAAAGTATCATTTGAAAAGGTATAACTGAATATTATGATCTGCTCGTCATATAACACCACTTGCATAAATCTTACATCATCATAGTTAATGATTGCTCTGTGTTAAAACCATGCTAAACTTGAAATTCATCTTGTCCTGATAAAGAAATTCTCAGCATAAATCTAAGCATACAGTCACTATTCTGACTATCACAACCAGTAAGTCAATTCATCTTTGTAATCATTGGATCTAAACCCGAATTGGCTGTCTGGGATGGAGTTGTTGGCTTCGAGGTAGTCTCTGAGCCTTCTGGACATAATCGTTTCTAGGCATTTGCCCATGCAGCTCAGTAAGGATATGGGTCTATATGAAGAGGGTTGTGTGGAATCCGAACGTGGTTTGACCTTCATGATTGTATGGCGGATTACCATTCGGTTGTAAAATATGAAAGAGATAGGCAATTGTTGAATATTTGGGTAAGTTGTGTCATGGGGTTTTGTGGAAGGTTTCGTAATATGTGTCGGTTGAGACCGTCTTGTTCGGGGACTGAGAGTTCTTGCCTTTGCGGAGTATGTCGATTACAGTGTCTCGGGATATCGGGTTTAGGAATGGATCTTCTTGTGTTAGTGTATGTGGGGCATTGTTTCTGTCTTGAGTCTCAAGGTTTTGCTCGAGTTGAGCAAGATTCGTTATCGAACAACGGATCGTCCGGGGTAAAATGTGTCCTGGAGATGTAAGCTGAATAGGCCGGCCTTCGCCTGGTCGGCGGCGATGATGTAACCTTGAAGGTCTAGAAAGTGGGAGCGTGGTATGGTTTTTTGTTTGGTAAGGACCTTGAACTTGTGCCAGAAGTTTGGGCCATCTCGATAGTCAAGGTTAGAGGTTATCTGTATCCAGTTCTCTTTTGTGATGCGGTTTGTTTCTAGTTGGCGTTGAGTCTGTTAGATTCTGTTTTGAGGGCTGGTTCTCTTTATCTTATGAATTGTCTGTATATCCGTCTTTTTTGTTTGATCATGGTTAGTTTGGGGGGGGGGGTTGTTGATGTCAATGGTTTTTGTCGGGATAACTGTATTTGTTGCGTCGCTTATTAGGTGTGTTAGTTCTCGTATTGCTTCGTCTATGCTGTGTGGTGTGTCTAGGTTGGCGTTGTGATTTGTTCGTTAAATAGGTCGCAGTTTGCGTTTGTAAAGTCTTCGTGTGATCGTCGTTGGGGTAGGTGGAGGAGCTGGTCCTAATGTAGTACCGATGAGGAGTGGGAGGTGATCTGATGTTATAGTGAGTGGTTCCTGAGTGGCATTGGTTATTGAAATATTGGATAAGTGGTTCGGAGCATGTGATGGAGGTTTCCTGGTAACCGAAGAATGCGGGCATTGTGTTTACCGCTAATATGTCCCAGTTAGGGTTGGTAGATGTGTCACCGAATTGGATGTCTAGCGTTGAGGTCCCCTAGTAGTACAGTGTTAGGAAGGTCGGAGATGCATTCTAATAGTTCTTCTGAGAGAGTATTTATTCCAGGTGGATTGTAATAGGAGATGGCTATTATTGGGGTGGTTGGAAGGTGCACCGTGGCTGCAACACATTGTAGGTGTTGCAGGTACTGCGGTAGTGTGTAAATGGTTGCGGGATATCTAGTGTGAATTAGGAGAGCTGTACCCCGTGTTCCCCTGATTTGGATATTATTGTGGAATGTGTGGTATTGGGATATGTTAAGTTTGCTTCGTGTAGATAATTTAGTTTCGGTTATGTCGAGTATTTGGATTTTGTCGTTCGTTAGTAGGTGTTTAAGTAAGGGGCGCTTCCGTCGAGCACCCCTTGCGTTAACTGTTCCAATTGTCAGAGCCATGGTACTTGTGGGTTAGGTATGGAATGGTATGGTGGAGTGTTTATGAACGTAGGATAGGGGTGGAAAACATGACTCGTGTACCCACCCAGGTGGACTACACGCATCGGTTCAAGTACACCATTGCTGTCCGGGCGATCAGTTTCAAGACCCACACGAGATTAAAGGCAAACGTTCTTTGGAATTGGTTGATGCGGAGGAAGTGTTCGACCGTGGGGTCATCTGGTTCTGAAGTGGAGTCAGCAGTGGAGGCAGTTTCGAGGGCGGTGATCCTGGCAGCTTTGAAAGGAGAAGAGGGAATATCGACGCTTCTTAGTCGAAACTGAAAGTTACGTGAGAGCCGCCGCAGTTGTTACACTTTGGCGTGGAAAGAGATGTGCAGGATTGGGATTTGTGGCTGCCGCCACAGGATGGGCATTTAAAGGTTCGGGGGGTGGGGCACTCTACTGCTTGGTGGCTCTACTGTGTACAGATTGAGCAGTATTTAGGGATATCGGGTGGCTCGCAGAGGTACTGCCTGGACAACATCCAGACTCCACGTGCTAGCAAGCAGTCGAGCGTGAGTCGCCTGTCCTCGCTGTGCTGTTGTTTACTAGATTCGGTGTCGGTTGAATTAATAGGTGCTGCCTTCTGTCTGCGCTGTCGGTCCCCAACGTCTTTGTTTGCCGCTTCTTATTATTTGTTGCCTGCTTAGCAGTGACAACTGCCTTTTTTGAAGCGGCACAGTTCCCGAATACCTGTCGACGACTATTGACGGTGAAGGTAGAAGTGAAAGTTCAAGTTGAATTGAAAGTTGGCTACTCACGCTCCTCTATTCAGACGACTGACAAAGAGTGATACCTTATCTGAACATTAGAAAATTGATACTTTGTTTACTTCATTGCAAAAAAAATTGGTAATGGAGTATATGAAATTTTGTAATTGTGTTGTCTACTTTTTTTTAATTATTGAGCAAATGTGTGTGTGAAAAAATAAATACTAGATGAGTTTCTATGCAATTGTCTCAATGATATTAACACAATATAACTGTTTTTTACTTTTTAGTTTGAGGAAGTACAGCTGACAGAAATAATTCGTAGTAATATTAATTTGGCTCGTTATGATACACCCACACCTGTACAGAAGTATGCAATTCCAATAATAATTGCGAGACGAGATGTTATGGCCTGCGCGCAAACCGGATCGGGAAAAACTGCCGCATTTTTGGTGCCAATTCTTAATCAGATGTACGAACGAGGTCCACCGAATATTAATCGAGGCTACCGTCGTAAGCAGTATCCTTTTGGTTTAGTTCTTGCACCTACACGAGAACTTGCCACTCAAATATACGATGAAAGCAAAAAGTTTTCATACCGTTCTCGTGTTCGTCCCTGCGTAGTGTAAGTTATATGTCGAGCAAAAAGAATAATTAATGATTGTATATTTCAGTTATGGTGGTGCCAATATAGTAGAACAAATACGTGATTTAGACCGTGGTTGCCATCTTTTGGTTGCTACACCTGGTCGTTTATTAGACATGATCGATCGTGGAAAAATTGGTTTAGATTATTGTCGATATTTAGTCCTAGATGAAGCTGATCGTATGTTGGATATGGGCTTCGAGCCACAAATTCGACGCATCCTTGAAAAAGAAAACATGCCGAGAACCGGAGAACGTCAAACTCTTATGTTTTCTGCTACATTTCCCTCTCCTATTCAAATGCTAGCACGTGACTTTTTAGATAATTACATATTCTTAGCCGTTGGACGTGTAGGTTCTACATCCGAAAATATAACTCAAAAAGTATGTCTAATATTTAAAATTTTTGTACCACTAAGTAAATGTATTTATTAATCAGGTTGTATGGGTTGAAGAACACGATAAACGTTCATTTTTACTAGATCTCTTGAGTGCAGCTGACTTACAGCAACCATCAGCTGAAAGTCTAACTCTTGTCTTTGTCGAAACAAAAAAAGGCGCAGATTTGTTAGAAGAATTTCTTCATAATGAAGGGTATCCAGTAACATCTATACATGGAGATCGTACTCAAAGAGAAAGAGAAGATGCCTTAAGGCAATTTCGTTCTGGAAACACACCAATTTTGGTAGCTACAGCTGTTGCTGCCAGAGGACTCGATATTCCCCACGTAAAACATGTAATTAATTTTGATTTACCCTCAGATGTTGAAGAGTATGTCCATCGTATTGGCCGTACTGGACGAATGGGAAATTTAGGTATTTTGAAATTTTTAAACTTGTAGGATGTACGAAGTGGAACAATTTTCAACTATTTACACACTATTATTATTATTGCCAATATTGATATATTTTATGACCAATGTTTTTAAAAATAACATAAGTTCAATGTGGAAATTGATCTGTGTTGTGATCATGATCAGTTGTTAATCAGTAAAATATAATTGAAAAATGGCCTAATGTACCAAGATTTTAAAAAAAACATCAAAAATGTGCAAACTGGTGTAATATACTCCTTTCTTTATGCAATATAAGTAATGAGTTTCTTAAGATGCTTATTTGTAGGGTTGGCTACATCATTCTTTAATGATCGAAATCGTAACCTAGCATCTGCAATGTTAGATCTTTTAGTAGAAGCAAAACAAGATCTGCCATCATGGTTAGAAACTGTTGCTTCAGATGGAAGAGCTCCAACTTCTGGTCGCCGTGGAGGAAAGAATCGATTCGGTGGTGGGGGTAGCAGTTTTGGAGGTAGAGATTTTCGACAACAATCAAGTGGTATACAAAGAAACACCAGGAGTTCTGGAAGTAACACTGGCGGATATGGAAGTAATGGCTACAACACTACTGGTAATTTGCCTTTCTAACTGTTACTTTGCTTCTAACGGTGTTTTGTACATAGGTGGATATTACGGAAATGATAGAGGCAATTATGGTGGAAATTACAGCAACACAAACACCCGTGATGATTGGTGGGGAAATTAATCCAAAAAAAAAAAAAGAAAATTGTTTCTATCATATTTATTCTACCTGCACAGCACGTTAATTCTTCTCTATACTGGACACGTTTAAGCGTTAATTTATGATCCAGGCTGTCAAATACTATAGTCATATTTAATAATTTATTTAGGGCATTGTACAGATTTACTAAAAATTGTTCTTCCACTTTTTGTTTGTTCTTATCAGCCAGGATTGATTTTATTTGTTTGTGCCTTTTATCTATCCTGGATTTGACGAATTCGTGTTACTCACTTATGTAAGAATTATTTAATACTAAATGTAGGTGACTAGCATTACTTAGGCTCGATTTGGAATCTTCGTACAACTTTAAAGTGTGTAGACAAGATTTTGATTATATAATTAGTGAAATTTTGCTATCCCCATTGGTCGGTAGCGCAGCAAACAATTCGTTCATAATAAATAGACTGTTGAGCCAATTAAGTGAAAAGATCTGCGTATTTATTATCGTATTGCGTCTCGTCTAGTCAATACTATGCTTGACTGACAGAAATCACGGCTCAAGAACTGCGTTGCAGTTACAGCTGTTGAAGACGCTAAGAGTATTCTGTATGCGACTGTGATATTTCCGATCTTATAATACGTGTAGTTATTTATGGGACGAAAAATTGGTGATTGTTTAGAGGCAGTCGTGAAGTTCGTGGTGAATAAGTCTTAGCGTATGAAAACAAAACTTTTAACTTATAAATGTCTTATCGTTTAAATTTAATATTTACTAAGGAGTTGCGATTGAATTGTTAGTGTGGGCACTTATTTTGTGCCTCGATAAGTAACTTATTGTTTTTTATATAATGTTACTTATATCCAGTGAAGTAGAACTTAGTTTTTACTTTTGAAAATTTGTATATATTTACTTTTCTTTGATTGTTTGAATGAATTTCCAAAGCTTTATCTTTGTATTAAGTGTTCGTATTACTCTATTACTCCCTGTGATATGGTTAGAAAATTTGTGCCTATTCTAACAGAATGTGATCTCACATTCTAATACTTAAACTTTTAAAATATTAATTAGGTAACAGTTTAGCTGTGACTGCAACATCTACTACAATTATTTTTGTTTTCACTCTACCCATCGACCATTTGTTAATAATATGGTGGTTATACATTTTATCTTCTGGGTAGTTATGAAAGCAGGTTGTTAAAGAAAATTATATAAAGGGATGGCAAAATGCTCTTCTACTCTTTGCAGTTTTGCCGAGGGTAATTTATTGATTAATGCATTTATAATATGTTCTAGTAAAAAAAAACTGTTACAGCATATTGATACAAAAATAAATTAATTTAAATTATGTGTAATTTGTACCAAACCGCACTTAAATTTTAATACACGAATCCCATGATTCATTTACTACATAATCTAACATAATTTCCTTGTAATTAAAAATGACATAAAGTTCGTTTAATAAGGTTTTTATTATGTAAGACTATAAAGGGGCATTTTAACATCAACTGAAAGATGTTAAAACACAAATGAATTCTCTTTTATGAGATGCTACTTACCATTCATTGTCATGTATAATCTATTTTGTTAGTACATAAATAATTAAGTACTTAGATTATTACCTACAAACCTACATGTACATATGTAGGTGTGTGCAAGGTTATGCAGTCTTTTTTTCTCTGACACTAAATAGACTTATTTGTAATTTTGTAATGTTATATTATGCAGTCGCCATGGTGTGTGTGGGGGGTGCCTGCGTGCTTGAGTACATGGCTGTCTGTGTGTATGGATGTCTGTTAGTATCTTCAATAGGAGCAGCTTTTGGTTTTTATCAAATATTTCAAAGATATAAGAATATAGACCTTAAGGCCCCTTTAGATAGCTTAACAAAATATAAATTGATCGCAGCGCTCCCTAGTGTAGCGGAAAGTTTTATCTGAATACTTATCTGCCACAGGGATTAAATCAATATTCGCATATCCCTTTATTATTTTTTTACTAATTTACAGATGACATGAACACTAAAGTAACTTGCATTTTTTTACTAATTTACAGATGACATGAACACTAAAGTAACTTGCAATAAAATTGAATTTTTTTTATTTGTTATAAAAATTTTAAAAGTAATGTCACATTTTGTATATGGATGTAGAAAATAAATATTGCTGTTTGTGTGCCAGAGGCCATGATGTGGATGTTCATTAATGTTTCTGGAACTGGACTAAGACTTCCACTGCAATGGAGTCTGGTATTATTTTTGAAGGATTTGCAGAATCAATTTCACGGCATAACCTAATTTATGGCCAATTCATTTGTGACAGACAGTAGTGTATACAAACATTTAACACAAACTTCCCTGTACGGCCTGCCATTTTATGTAAGAAAAACAGAATTTCGAATCATTTGCTTCATAATTACATCAATAAACTCAGCGATATTAGTAAAGTCTGTCGATATCCAAAAAGGCAAAGAGATTACATGTGCAATCCGTTTCCGTAATGCAGTTGTGAAACCGTTAGCATACCGCAAAGTTCAAATGGACATATCAATAGCAAAATTGAAAATTTGAAGAAAGATATATTAACCCTTTGTCGCTCCACGGGACTTTTGAGTCCCAACTTTTTAAATGCGTGTAGCATGTATACTAATGCTTTTAGGCGTACCTGGTCTTAACGGGACGTAGTAGTACATATGCACTATAGCTGTAAAGCATTACTTTATGGTTGGCAACTGTGCGATTGCTTCTATCAGCTGTTTGAATGTAAGCGTGCTTTGGTGTAGTTCTCTTTGACGCTAAGGTGAATTATTTTGGCTTTAGTAATTAATATTGATTTCTAATTCCACATAAAATTTGGTAAGTTTGATTATTATATAGTTTGCTAAATTAGTTTTCTTTATTGTAAAATACATAATGTACAAATAATAACAAAACAAAAAGTGGGACATCAAAGTCCCCTCAGGAATTGACAATATGTATAACTGCATAATTTTATAAGTGACAAAGTTTGAGCAAATTTCGATATT
The DNA here is from genome assembly GCA_036346205.1 of Vesta saturnalis. NCBI lineage: Eukaryota > Metazoa > Arthropoda > Insecta > Coleoptera > Lampyridae > Vesta > Vesta saturnalis. The sequence continues at coordinate 452,941 of JARFJB010001739.1, read as the reverse complement.
CTTGTTCACTTTTAGAGTTAAAAATATTGACCGTGATTGTTATAATTGGACAAGACAGCTTACCGACTAAGCATTAATTGCAGAGACAGAAAATATAGAAAATGAAATCTTGTTAGACTATTTGCCAGATGTAAATGCGCCTTGTGACATAGTGATAATGAAGAAGCAGAAGTTGCTAACTTTTTCGAAGAATTAGAGTTAAATAATAATGATCTTGATGTGAATAAAAACAATAGAGAAACACCCGATCCTGAATTAGCTATCGCAGGGCCTTCATCTGAATCAGACAGGAAACCATCAACTAGCAATGAAAGCGATGTAGGAAGAAAAGAAGCTTGACCGAAAGGACTGAAGCATTTAATATTACTGAAGGTGTTAATGAACATCTACTTGTAAACTAAAACTCCAACAGATATTTTTATAACACTCTTGAACGATGTAATTGACAACATAGTTTATCAGAGCAATTTGTATGCTGTTCAAAATGATAAAATTTTGAATTTGAAAGGAGATGAATTTTTAGCTTTTATTGGCGTGAACATGCTCATGGGCTATGATCAACTGCCTAGTTGGAAACATTTTTGGAGTACCAGCGAAGATTAACAGTTACCTGCAGAAAATAAAGATAAAGCTTATAAAATAAGACCCATGTTAGATGGTTTGAATGCTCAATTTCTAAAATACAGTAATGGCACTCGAGAACTTAGCATAGATGAATCCATGATTCGTTTCAAAGGTCGCTGTAGCCTAAAACAATACAATCCCCTCAAGCCTATAAAGAGGGGCTACAAAATATGGTGCATTGCAGATCAAAATGGGTATACACTTCAATTTGATTTGTATCAAGGAAAAAATGAAGCTCTACAACAAGAGTTTGCTGATTTTGGCTTAGGAGAACGAGTTGTTCTCTCTTTATCTAAACCATTTTGGGAGCAAAACAGGAAGCTATATTTTGACAACTACTTTACGTCCATTCCCCTCCTGGAAAAACTTTTAATTCATAATACTATGGCATGTGGGACAATAAAAGCGAAGAGAAAATATTTGCGAAAAAATATGGCCAATTATAAAAATATGAAAAGAGGAGTCTATGATTATAGATTTTCTTCTTCTAATATAGGTTATTTTACCTGGCAAGATAACCGAGTTGTACACATCGCTTCAAATTACCATGGAAGTGAAGAAGATACAGAGAAAAGAAAGCAGAAGGATGATACATCCAAAGAAGTCAATTGTCCACGTGTGATAGCTGATTATAACCGTCACATGGGTGGAGTTAACTTAACTGATCAACTTCGCAGTTCGCATTGCGTTGATAGAAAGGCAAAAAAATGGTGGCATCGCCTTTTTTGGGAATTAATTGATATAACTTGGGTTAATTCCGCAATCCTTTACAATAAACATATTTGATAAAATGTCGTTGTTTGAATATCGCAGATCTGTAGCACTAGGTCTAATGAATCAGCTAATGACAACAAACAAAAAACGTAAAAGCGACAACAACAACTCTTCCTCAAATTTGAAGCGTAGAAAGTATAACTATAGTGTACCAGACGACGTGCGCTTGGGAATGCTTGGTAAACATTGGCCAAAATTTTCTACAAACAGGGGTCGTTGTGAGATGTGTAGTTCAAAAGCTATTGAATCGCGCCCTCAATCAAAATGTTCAACTTGTAATGTGTATCTGTGTTGCAATGTAAAAAAATCATGTTTTAATGAATATCATGATAGGTAAAAAATTAAATACTTTGGATTCTTCTAATATTTTATAGAGCTTTATTCCTGACGGGATCTCTATGTCCCAGTTGAAAAAAAAGGGCACTGAATGTTTCGAAAATTTTCAAAAAATTTATAAGGGTATTTCAAATGTAGGCTATATATAAAACACCAAAAAAAAGTTCTTAAACTATCATTTAATCAGGTTGGGCCACAAAGGGTTAAATTGCCCTTTGCATATTCTGGGCAGACACGACCAATCTCAAAAATATTTTTGTTATGTAACTGAGAAGAAACGAGGTAATAATAATATTTTTGAATAATATTAATTTGTTATTAAACTGTTTAATTTAGAAGGATTTGGTAGATGTATATTTAGAATGCGTCATGTTGCTGTAATAAACACTTGTAGAATGACTTGCAGACCAAGCATCTACTTTGCTCTACGTTACCGATACAAATCCAGCAGAAACATATAATTCGGTAGTTGCGAACTTTGTAGGAGATAGTCAATTTTTCTTTAAAAAATTCGTACTAATTGAGATGTGAAATTGCAGCGATCTCTTTTAATAGCGAGGGAAATTTATTATCGCTTTTGTATGAGCACCTTTGTGACAGACCAGCAGGACGCATTTTTTAAACTCTCAAATTAATCGTCGTGGGAAGAAGTACCATTACAGTAGTTGCCTATTGTTTTGATTTCAGATCACTCTAAAAACAGGACATTTGCACCCATGGATAATGATTATGGATTGGCAAATGAATCCAAACCCAATCTTTCAAAAGATGAGTACGAATTGCGTGTTAGTCAATTTTTGACTTGGTTGGAAAATGTCGACAAAAAAAAAGATTGAAGAAGGTACCTTGACCCAGTTAAAAAGTGATTGGTGGAGAGTAGAAGGTAAGAAACGTTTAACGGCATGTAATTTTGGGAAAATATGCAAACTGCGTAAAACAACGTGCACTTCCAAAACTGTTTCCTCATTACTCTACAACGTTTTTAAAGGGAATACGTACACCGCCTTTTTCCTCAACAGTGAGTCAAATGCAATTAAACTCTTTCAACAATTATTCAAGTTAAAAGTCACTACATGCGGACTCCTTCTAGACAAAGAAAAACCATTTTTGCCTGACTGGCGAGTAGAAGAAGATGCAGTGGTGGAAATAAAAAGCTCTTTAAAAGGCGGCGACATTGATCCTGTGTTGTAGATTCCAAAAACAACAAAAATTAAAGAGGAACCATAAAATTATTATTATCAGGTGCAAGGAATTTTACATATTACCAAACGAGTCGAATGCTAATTTATTGTCAACACTGCAACAGGAATCCATGTTGAAGAAATTGAAAGGTACCTAGTAACAATAAATGTTTTGAACATTAAATGAAACAATATGTTTTGTTTTTTATAAGGATGATACATTTTGGGAGGATCATATGGTAAAAAAATTAGAAGTCTATTAGTGGATACACGCAGATGTCGTAATTTACACTTCAAACTATACGTATGACCAATTAAATTGTTTTGTTTGTTCACCTCTATAATTTGTTTACAATATTTTAGAAAACTTTGTTTTTTCTTCAGTACAAAATAAATAAATAGAATAATTAATTGTTTTATTTTAATTTTTACTGATATGAATAGAAATAGGTACTTGCTAAGGAATACCTGAAGATCTTTGTGCCCCTAGGTCATTTAATGAGCAGACCATGCTGCTATATTTTCTAATGGAATTTCTACCTTATTGTCATCAGAACGTTTACCGTTTTTATAATGTTTTAAATAGTAAATTACAAATCTACAATTTTTTCAAATTTTTAACAGTTTGTATTTGGTAAAACCTATATCTGAATATATGGCTTTTGATAAAAATATTATCAGTTATAAAAATAATCCAATTTAATCACTACTGGGAACAAAATTATAGAAATTAAAATTTAAAAAAAACCCTATATTCAAACATTTAGAAAAGTTTTGGGACTATTTTGACATCTTACGAGTTTCTCTAAAGTTTCAGATAACTTTAACATTGCACTTATGGGGATTTGATGTGTTGTCTTATCTATTGAGACCCCCCTTAAACATATCGATTAATTATGTTCTACGCAATTTTTTGATACAACGCATAATTTAACGGTAAAAAATCCTAAGGTAGAATTTAAGTGTTTGTTCAAATTTTTTCAATATCTGAATAATGATTAATTTTATAAGAAAAAGTGTAGACATTTTTAAAGAAAATTTAATTTTACGTAAATTTTCTTTATAAAGTTTCTTAATATAAAGCAAACTAAATCAAAAAATTAAACAGAATTGAAAATACTTTGTATTATCAGATTATTATTTTTATTTTTACAATGTTACCTATTATCGATATGAACATTAAAAAAGGTTGCATAACTATCGTAATAAAGCACACCAGATATTTTGTAAATGTCAAAGCTAATGCATTAGTCTTATGGCAATGTTAATTACATGAAAGGGTAACGGTTTATTTACTCTGGGGGTAAAGTGTAATCTTTGTAACATATTTCATTGTATAAAATAGTAACTTGTTATACAAGACAAGCGGCATTTTAATATCGAGTGAAAGATTTTAATCCATAGGTGTCATTTCTTCGTTCTACTATCAAAACCTATGTATAAAAATAGTGTTTTTACAGGGAACGTTAAAAACACTTCTCTGGTGCTGAGAAGAGAAAGGCAATGTTATCAAAATACTAAAGCCATTATCTCAAACTTAAATTTATTGTAACAGAACAGAATACACATTTTTGGTATTTCTATATAAAAAAAACGCTTAGAAGGTATGGCACCAAAAAAACAATAAACTAAGATAGACATAGGACTTTCTGCAATAATAAACTAATCAACAACGTATGGAAAATTTTTATAAAACAGGTGAAAATCAGAAGGAATCATACATTTGAGTTGCTAGAGAGAATCATATTACTTTTTTTAATTGCCGGCTGTTTTTTATACAGCAGACCTGTATCACCCACTATGTAGTTTTTCGTTGCTGTTTCTTTTCTAGAATTGCCCACTCATGTGGGAATCTTAACTTATAAAGTCTATGTAAACTCTTTTCAAAACCATGTGATCTATGACGTTTGGTTATACCACTGTACCAGTTATACATCCACATTACAAATCGCAGTGAGTTCTAGTGAATTTCGCTCAAGCGATTTGGCGGAATTGTTTTAAAATACTTAACCTTTCTATTGAATGTTGAAATATAAACAAACATTTGACATCACTTTAAATTTGACATCATGAAGTTTGATCACGTACAATTAAAAAAATGTTACATAGACTATAGCTAATTTTTTCGTCTGATCTGTCCTGACAAATATCAACAGTAGGATCACCTGCTTTGAAACATGTATAATATTTCAACTTTGAGAAGTCTTAGAAAATTCATGGTGTAAAAAACTTGCAGGCAGAAAGGTATCCTGTTGCGGAATAAATTTCTCCATTTCTTATTTTACATTCAATTGTGGAATGCATACTATCGCATTCCATCTGCAATTATCCTGACACTAATAATATTTTTGAGTAATGATAATTTTTCTTGTTTTTGACAGCTCTAATAATGCATTCTATCGGATGGAGTTTCTTTTTGTAATAAATGGCAGAAATTTTTAACATTGGGCAGAGTAATATAGATTGGAGATCTATGGTATAAATATTATTCGATATCCCCCTATTTTGCTTTCTGGCTTCATTTTTCCTGGTAATGTGTTCATTATTTTGATCTTCTGGAATATTGCCTGCCGGCTTGATTGTTGTCATTGACATCGTGGAAAGTTTTCGTAGATAGTGGTGCGGTATATTCATTTTACAGTTTTGCAAATATTCTTAATGTAAGGACTGCTTAGAATTCCTGATGGGCTCCATCTATTGTTTTTCTGAAGAAGCCCGACAATAGTGGGAGTTGATCTTTGGTAATTGGTCAAAAAACTTCCAAATAACGTTTCTCATTCTAAAATCTTAAGCTTTTCCTTTTACGTTCTTTGATGTAAACAGGAGATAATCTGTTTGAAAAGTTTTTGCCCAATTCTATAAACACCCAACTACCGATGCACAGTGTATTTATGAACATAGTTTTGCATACTCTAACACAGATACAAAGTAACAAACAAAAGTATTAGATCTACGTGATGCCTCATTCACCTGATTTTTCTTATCTTTGGGAGGAACAGTTGCTACAAGACTGGGAACATATACTTTCCTCTGATGCCAATTTATTTTGTCTTCCTCAGTGAAAATTTCACATTTAATTTTTGTATCACATGCACTCTGTTTACCACCATTTTAGATTTTCACCTCTAGACACTCCTTTGAAAGCACAACCTCTTTCTCTTTTATTTAGGTTTATTGATGTTTCTTGTTAAGGTAATTGCATGTGGTATTCATTTTCTCCCTCTCCTAGAGTTTTCTACCATCTTCTTTGTAAAGTTTTCCATTGTGGTTCAATATTTAGCACACAAAGCACTCTTTAATATTATATGGTTATACCACGCATTGCACATGACAGACGTAGAAGCTTTTGATTCTGAAATGGGATGGTGGTGACATAGGAGGTACTGAAAAGCATCACTAGATGGTCGGCGTTGTAGGAGTGAGAATTAGGCAAAACCTGCAGTCTCAAAAATAAACTTAGGAGGTTTTGGTACGTTATTGTCATGTAGGTATAATATTTACTTTATTTGATAATAATAATAATGGTTTATTAACGGTTTCCCATTTCAAATACTTATACAGGGTCAGAAAAAAGAAGCGATAAATCACTAGTACTAAATTAACATAAAGTTTACTTAAGATGTGTCTGATGGAACAAAGCGAGCTATATTGAAAAAATCTAGGTCTTTGCAGTTATTGTTTGTGAGCATACATAGTTTTGTTAATGGACTGTACATAACATAATCAGTGCGATGAAATTTAATAAAGAATAGTTTTGTGTCATGCACAGTTCGTTGGGAGATGTGAAATGATATATAACCCAACAACTCCAGAGATTCATTATATTATTGACAATCTTATATAAAGTAGTTAAAATCTATTTATATGTGACGATTTTCTAAAAACTTCAGATTTAATTATGACCAAATTAAAAGCTGCAAATCTAAAAACTTTTGAACATTTGATTAAAATCATGATTAATTTAGTTTAGAAAAGGGGGCTCAAATTTGAACATTTAAAAATGTATTTGTTCATAAAAAAAATAAAACCTTGATGCATTTTTATGCGGTAATATTTATTATAATAATCGAGAAGAAATTCAGCATTCAGCTGCTTTTTACAAGAATACAACTATTAAAAACTATTTTAATACAAAAAAAGAACTACATTAAAAAAAACAAAATATTGCTGGACGTTTATAACCTAAGTGTTATAATGCTTAAATAGAAATACTAGTGTAGCTGCTTTGTCACCGCCAAGTCTGTTTCTTACTTCTGAATGTATGAATCCATAGGTAGAAAACATCCTCCCGATATCAGCCGAAGATGTACAAGCGCACAAAAGAGTAATCAATTACTGGAACATCTTCTTGGGATCTTCACCACTATACCGCTGTTACATTTTTTATTTCGTCCGAAAACATAGTTCTGTGAATAGGGTCTGACTTGGCTTCCAACTTAATTAGTAATGGTAATAATCCTGTATCTGCAAAATATTGGGAAACAATATCTAAACCATCTCTTTTCTTCAGCTAGTAATGGATATTCTTTGTTTATATTTATTGTAGAATCCAACATATATGCCAGGTTAGAGCTTGAATATATGTTTGATTAAATATTTGACACTGACACAAGCTTATTTTTTCTACAAAACTGTCACTGTCAAAAATAGCCATCAACTTTTTCCATGTGTAAACTACTCGAGATAAAAATGCACCTTTTTTACTTTCTCGTATACTAAGAGAAAGTATTGCAATCGAATTTTTTGCGGATTTCAACGGTATCGTGTTCCCTGAGTCGAAAAACTTCGATTTCGCGAAAAAAAATGTTCGTGTATGTCTGTCTGTGTGTGGCTCGGAGACTATTTGATCGATTAATTAATCAATTATTAATGGGGGGCGAAATGAGGGTGGTTTTTTTAGGGGTGCATTTCCAAAACCAGAGCGAGAAAGTCTATCTTTGGTAAAAAGTTAGTAACCCTAAACTCCGATCGAACAAAATTTAATTCAAAATAGCGGCCAATATGGCGGATTTTAGTACGTTTCGGCGCTAGCGCTGTCTCTAAGAAACCATAAAAGCTACTTGCAATTTGAAAATCGCAACTTGTAAATAAAAGTACATGCTTTCGAACGGTTTGTAAATATTTTTGAAAAAAATAAAATGATGCCCTTAATTACGGGGTTAAAATTGCCCTTTTTTTCAAAATTGATTTTCTCAAAAACGGCTCTGGTAATTTTTTTTTTAAATTTAAGTATTTTATAGTCACATATAACGAAAATATAATGAGATTTCTCTAACTTATCCAAGACCAGAGTTAGACATTTTTAATGCATCATGACTATGCTTCTGATAAAAATGAAATCTTGGAATTAATGGATTATATAGTAGACATACATAGCTGCTATGAAATATTTTTAGCGCTTCCGGTTTTGCCGAAAATAAAAATAAAATATTTTTTAATATTTTATTTCAAAGTTTCAACAACAAAATCTAAAGTATTTTAAAGCTAATTTCTCATGCTATCCAAATACGTAAAAATATACAGTGATTTGCAAAATATAAGGTGAATAAGAAAAAAATAATTTTTGTAAGTATATTGCAAGTTATACGTATAGCTTTTAAATTTACATATTTTATAGTCGCATATAACGAAAATATAATGAGCTTTATAAGATTTCTATCCTATCCAGGACCGGAGTAATTTTAAAGTTTAAAAATTTCAATTCCTTATAACTGTTTCTAATAAAAATGAAATCTTGAAATGAAGGGATTACATAGTAGTCATACATTGCTAATAAACTGCTATATTGGATTATTTTTAGCGCTTCCAGTTTTGCCGAAATAACAAAAAAAAAATACTTTTTTAATATTTTATATCAATGTTTCAAAAACAAATCTAAAGTGTTTTAAAGTTAATTTCTCATGCTATCTAAATATGTAAAAATATACAGTGATTTGCAAAACACAGGGTAAATAAGAAAAATATAATTTTGTAGGTAAGTATATCTGATTATATTGAAAGTTATACGGAGTTAGAAATTGCTGCGAGCAACAGTGAGTTTACTTATACGAGAAAGTGTTGTGCAGACGTCCATCAGCCAGACTTTTGTTGTATTTCAAGTGCTATAGAAATTGGTTTTAGCAACTGTAGAAAATCTTCAGCCATCCTGTTAATATAGATATCTGAAACTTTTAAAAATCACTGGATCAATTTCTTCTTTATGCTCTTCACACATTAATAACAATTTCGGCCATTCATTTACATACATTTCAAGGCAGTATATTCCATCGAACATCTTGAGGTAAGACCAATTTCTTGCACCCTTTTTCTTTATACCAAGGATTTGGCAAATTGGTATTTCTGAAGTATTTCACAATTTGTATTATATGTTCTTTTACCTGTGGTGCTTCTAAATCTCAAGAGTGCAAACTAAGCAAATGCAGCTAACAACATCGTAATTATAGGATAACTGAACAACTCGGAAGTTTTTTTTATTTATACTGACTATGTTGGCCGCATTATCTATCACAATGCTGGTAACTTTACAGTTATATTCATTTTTAGACTTATTTATTGAGTTAATAGCAACTCAATAATTATGCGATCTCCTTTGATAAAAACAACTCTAATAAATATTAATAACAGATTAAATCTTTTTATTCTCAGGTGAAAAAAAATACGATCCCCACGTGGGCATATAAAAAAATGGCGACCAAAAGTGTTCCAAGGGTGACGTCACAATGGCGGCCAAAGGTGCCTCCTTTCTACTCCTGGGCAAATATTTTATTCGTTTTGAATTAGCATGTGCATATTCCTACAATGTGAATGTTTTTGAATGCAACAGAAGATGAGTACTTAGAAGTAGGTTTTATTGGTTATGTGTTTTTGTAGTTTAAAAATCATGGTTTTTGTCTTTAAGTACAAAAATTAGTTATGTATTCTGAAATGGTGGCATGGGGCTAAAATGGCATACATAGACCTGGGGTAAAACGGCATAGACCATTTTAGACTGAGTAGTATGCCATTTTAGACCGATTATTATTACTGAGTACTATATTTTCAATTTTCTTTCTTTTTTGAAGAAATGGTGGGTAAATACGTCAGAAAAACCAACGGCCAACAGTGGAGTGAGGGAGCAATGGAAAATGCTATTAGGGCTGTTCAAACTGGTGATATGGGATGGCTGAAGGCCTCTAAAACGTTCAATGTGCCGGTTACTTTCCTACGGAGAAGAGGTAGCAATGCAAATATAAGGGTTAAAAATATTTGCAAAGGACTACGTAGGTTCGTTACCATTTTCACTCCTGAACATGAAGAATCGATAGGACAACATTTCAAACAAATGGAACAACGTCTATTTGTAACGAATTGCGTTCACTTGTTTACGATTGGGCAGAAATAAACCAAATTCCTCATCGGTTCAACAAAAACGACAAACGTGCTGGTTGGAAATCGGTTAAAGGATTTCGCGGTACACACCCGGAAATTACTCTTCGAAAGCCTGAAAATACCCCAATTGCACGGACCATGGCTTTTAATATACCGAACATCGCCAAATTGTTCAAGACATATCAAGAAATTGTTGACAAATATAAAGTGGGTCCGGAAAAACTCTACAACGTCGATGAAAGTGCAATATCTACTGTGCAAAATCCTCCAAAAATATTCGCATCGACTGGTAAAAAGCAAGTTGGAACAATTGCAGGTGATGAAAGGGTTATCCATATAACAGTTGTTTGTTGCACAAATTCCCATAGGAAGTTATATACCTCCAGCATTTATTTTTCCCAGGAAAAATCGAAAGGTGGAGTTATTAGAAGGGGCCCCAACGAGCTCTGACGGTTTTCCGTAAGAATCTGGTTGGATAACGGGGGAAATTTTCCATCAATGGACAAAACGTTTTAAAAAATACAGCAATCCGTCAAAAGATTTGCCAGTTTTACTTATTTGGGGCGGACATGTGAGCCAAGGTTGTGGTGTTCTGGACTACGCAAAACAGCATGGCATTTCTTTGTTTACCGACTCATTGCAGTCATCCTGGTCAGCCTCACCCCTAAAAATATAGTAGAGCAATATCTCAACTACAAGTCGCGAGAATATTTCGACCTGCCGAGAAACTGCTACATTAGAAAATGCTGCCAGTGGCTTTAAAAATAGTGGTTTGTGGCAGATAGATTAAAACATTTTTCCAGACTATTTGTATGCTCCAACAAGCGTTACCGACCAAAACATTTTACCTACTAATACAATCCAGGAGAATTCAAAACATTCCCAAGAAGAGATCGCGATTGTTGTGACTGGCATCGTACAATACCATCCTACCATTAGTCACTCAAAGCAAGAGAATCCAAAAATTATCCCCTTAACTACCTTCTGTCAGTTTCTTTACACATCTGGCAAAACATCAAGCAAGAGTAAAAAACTCCAGCACTACTTAGCAGTAGTCCGTTTATGTCAGAGTTGAAAGAGAAAGAAAACACCAAACAGAACAAAGAAAGGCGTGTATTCGCTAGGAAGATGAAAAAAAGGGTTTACATACATTTAAATGATGCCTATGGGGAAGAGCCCGCATATGAAAATGCAAATTTAGAAGAGGACGACGCTAATGGCGTCTTTTGTATTTTCTGTTATGAATAATTTCCTGCATCGAAATCTAAAGAGAAGTGGATTCGCTGTAAGTGCAAGAAGTGGGCGTATGTGGATTGTGCGGATGTCAACGCAAGAATAAAGCTATATTTGCGACATTTGTCATGAACGAAGTGAAAATATTTACCTACCACTTGATGTTTATGTTTTATTTAGTTTTTAACGTTAAAACGGTATATGCCATTTTGCCCTATTTATTTAGTATGGATGTTTTTCTCAAGAAAACTTGTTTTTTAGTTCCATTTGTGACCAAGAATTTAACGTTATGTTCTTTTTTGTTTCATTCTAAATGCATTTTTTACATTAAAAAAATTACGTGTGTTTTTGTTCCCGTATGCCATTTTACCCACAGTAGTGTGGGTAAAATGGTTAATGACAATTTTAAGTTTTTTTTTTTTTACAATAAAATAAATTGTTAAATTCAACAACATTCTTAGGGTGCCAGTATGAAAGTAGTACTCATGAAGCTTTAGAAAACAATTTTACTTCAACACAGCAGTTTGTAATTTGCAAGTAGCACTCTATAGAAAAAATGGTATGTCATTTTAGGCCAGGTTCTCCTACTTTTTTCTGAACATAGATTTTATAGAAGGCGGTAAACTGAGAAACATAGGAAGTCATACGATGTCGTGCCGATGACAAATTGCGCATGCCTTATCTACATAAATCAGTATTTTTATAAATGGTTTAAATATCGTAATTAAAAATTATTATTAATTTTATTAAATACATAAATAAAAAGTTTACCTCGAGTAGGATTTAAGCTGCGACCTATACTTTGCTAGAGTACCACGCTAACCATCTGCGTCACCGATATTCAAGCCCCAATCGATGCAAATTTTGTCTTTATGTATATGCTAGAGCGCTGGTGGTGTAGTGATAGGAGTCATCATCCATGCTGTTGGTGCGGGTTCGAATAGGAAGCAGTGAACAAAGGAACATAGGAAGACACAGAATGTACCGTCACTACTGTAACCTAACTTAATTAGATAAGATAAATAAAATTACTGTAACCTAACATAATTAGATTAGATAAACCAAACTACTGTAACCTAACAAAAGTAGACTAGATAAGCAAAACTACAGTAACCTAAAAAAAATTGCAGGGGCATGAATTCGAACCTGCACCAACAGCGTGGAGACGACTCCTACCACTGCACCACCAGCGCTCTAGCAGTTTGACATTGAAAGTGAGATTTAAGCCATTTATAACAATACCTATTTATATTGATAAGGCATGCGCAATTTGTCATCGGAACCACATCCTATGTTCCTTTGTTTACCGCCTTCTTGTTCGAATCCCGGCCCATGAATTTTTTTACTGTTGTTTTCTTTATCTAATCTACTTTTGTTAGGTTATAGTAGTTTTGTTTATCTTATCTTGAATAGATACTCGCGCCACATCGTTTGCCTTCGTATGTTCCGCTTCATGATTTATTCACAATATTGGTGAATTCAGTTACAAACTTACCATATGCACTGTTTACATTTTGCTCGGTTAAGACAGGCTCCCACTTTATATTTTCAATTTCTTGTTTAAACTGAGTTATTTTATTTGCTGTAAAAAATCTTTTTGTAATTCGTTTTGTGTTAATTTGCCGACATAATTATGTTCTATACAGATAATTTGGCCGCGATGGTCTGATAAAGCCGTGTCTACAACGTGACAATTATAGCAGTTAGTATGGCCATTTATAAAAATGTGAAGTATTTAGAATTGTCAAGATTTTCATAAAAGTCAAGACTAACTATTTAAAATGCAATTTCGATTACATAAATGAATAGATAACATTTATTTTTTTTCCAAACATAGAAATTCGACATTTTGTATCTTGATAAATGCACTTGAAGTGATGTTTCTGTGTCACTATTCTCCATTGGCAACAACAGCAAAAAGTACTTTACTGCTGCTCTAACAACTGCAAGTGCTGGTGAATCAACTTAAGTCTATTTTACACAATTCACAGCCAACTACTGGTTTAAAATGTGCACTAAGCTTCTCATGTTCGGCTTTACCTCACACAGGAAGTGATGCAAGCAGCATTTGGAAGCTAGGCAAGACACAGGATACTGTTAACCAGCACATAAATAGACAACAGTACTATTTAGTACCTTTTAGATACTACATATACAGGGTGAGTCACCGCGGACGCGACGGCGTTTTATGACAAAACATTACATTTTAAAAATAATTTGAAATATACAGGGAGCTTCAAAAAAGAGTGGTAGATCATAGTTATGTTTTTTTAAATGGAATGCCTTATATTTGATCACATTTTTGAATTAAGTATTTAAAATAAGAGAGACTTTTGATAGGTCTCCCTATACCTAAATACAGGTCGTTTTGATTTATTTTGATTTTTCTTAAATTGCAAGGTTTTGAAAAAAATTGATTGTTACAAAACAAAACTAATTTTGTCAAAATTGCTTCAGGATCTCAAAAATAGACTGTTTCGTGGACTTATTTGGCAATTTAATTGCGAAAACTACTGTACCGAATGTTCAAATTTTTCTATTGTATTATTAATACATTCGAACTATAATATCTTCCTTATCTCAATCGGAACACCCTGTATATTTTATATCTATCATGTGACCAATTCAATGATCTTACAAAAAGTACTAAGCTGTCCTATACCTAAACCTTCACATTTGAAAGTTATTGAGGTAATTTTGAAATTTAAAGTTTTTTTATGGGACGTAAAAATGTTTTTAGAAATAATGTAACTTGTCAATCATTTTTTGGATCGAGTAATTAGCAAAGATAGTTATTTTTTCTGTGTATGTGAACACATATCGCAAGTTAGTATGCGGTAATTTTTAATTGAAATATTACTTTTGAAAATATGCATATTGTAATGACAAACGACGATGCAACCAAGCTGAATTCTAATCTAGTGTTAAGGAGTTTTGGAATTAAGTTCCGTGATTGATAATCCAAATACCAGTACTAGAATAATTGCGAGAGAAACAGACATTAGTGAATCAAGCGTCTCCAGAATCATATTCAACTTCATCAAAATTTATATGGAACAGATTTTGAAAGGCGAACTGCTTTTTAACAATCCTAAAAAAAATCGCTGAAGAAGATAATTTTGATCAATACGTGTTGTTTACCGATGAGACAACGTTTCATAATAATGGCTATGTTAATCGTCATAACTAGCATAATTATGATACCGAAAATAAGCATTTATTGCATACAACAAATCACCAGAATCGATGGAGTATTGATGTGTATGGTAGAACAATTGGCGAAGAAGTTATTGGTCCATATTTCTTCGAGGGAACTTTAAATGGTCGAAAATTCTTAAACTTTTAAAAAAAACGACTTTTGGCTACTTTTAGAAAATATTCCATTACACATCAAAAAAAAAATATGGTTACAATTAGATGGTGCCCCAGCACATTCTTCACGGCGTGTAATGGAATATTTAAACTGAAAATTTCATAACAAATGGATCGCAAGTGGTTGCCCAATTCACTGGCCTTCTAGATCTCCAGATGTCACTCCGATGGATTTCTTTTTATGAGGATGTATTAAAAATCTACTGTATGCTACTCCTCCTACTACTGCAGAAGATATGATAGATCGAACAAAAACGCATTTGGAACCGTCACTTCTGTTATGTTGCAAAATTTAAGATGTTCGCTTGAAAAGAGAATCGCACTCTGCATTGAAAGATGGCAGTCATTTCGAACATTTGTTATAGTAGTTATGTTAAATCGTTAAGAATAATATTATTTAATATACTCGTGATATTGTTAAGTATTGTTGAATAACTTTGAATCGTGAAAGTTTAGGTAAAGGATACCTTAATACTTTATAGAAGATTATTGAATTGGTCACATGCGAGATCTAAAATATACAGGGTGTTCCATTTGAGATAAGGAAGATATATATTTTTTTTTTTTTATGATTGTGGACCTGAACAGGCTAAATAAGGCCTATCGTGCTAAAGCACTCAGGAACACTTAGGAGGATGGATAGAGGGATAATGAATTGCCAATAGATGCCTATGAACAGCTACCTTAAATTTTTTCATATCATAAGTGAGAGGAAAACAGGAACTAGGGAGATCATTCCAGAGTTTAGAAGCCGTGTAGAAAAATGTGGATTGCGCCCGTTTGGTACGACAAGTGGAGATTTGTACTGCATACTGATGATGTGATTGAGCGAACCGAGTGTTTCTCACAAAGATAGCCGGAGATGGTATCAAAGAATGTAATTCACCAGCACAATAGCCGTTGTAATAACGATAATACAAAGAAAGAACTGAAACCATCCTTCTATGCTCAAGGGACTGTATGTGAGAAGTTAAGACGGGTCATTTATAAGCCTAATCGCTCTCTTTTGAATACGATCAACGATATCGAGAGCGTATTGGGAGCACTAACCCAAAGGTGAGAATTATATTCCAGATGAGGCCGAATTTGGGCCTTATACAGCAGAAGGAGTTGTCGAGAGGTAAAGTACTGCTTAGATCTGTACAAAAAGCCTATTTTACGAGCAGCTGTTTTGGTAGCTGACAGAAGATGGTCAACCCATGAGAGATTTGAAGATACAGTCATACCCAACAGAGTAATAGAGTCTGAAAACTTAAGAACTGAGCCATTCATACTTACAACAGGAAATGATCGATCTTTTTGGCGGACATAAGGCAACACTGAGTTTTGTTAGCATTAAATTTAACTAGATTATTGCTTCCCCATTCGAGAATACGTTGAATGTCTTTGTTGATTGAATTTGCCATTTCAGCTTTAATTTCTTGATTTGACATAGAAGGTGGATTATCACTATGAGTAGACTGAGATGAACTACAGTGAAGAGTGCTATCGTCAGCAAAGCAATGGATGGGGTTAGTTGTTGAAGAAATAAGGTCGTTTATGTACAGCAGAAAAGTGTAGGCGCTATAACGGATCCCTGTGGTACGCCCGCGTTAATGCTAACTTCTTTTGAAAAAGCCATCAACTACGACACGTATTCGTCTTTATCAAGGAAACTAGAAACCCAGTTGATGAGCGATCATTTAACCCAAACGAGGTGAGTTTGGCAAGTAAACACTTATGCCAAACTTGGTCAAATGCCTTTGAGATATCTAAAGCGACTACAACTGTTTCACCGGACTGCTCTACTGTATTGTTCCAAACTTGGGTCCATATGAAAGAAGATCGCCTGTTGAACGACTTTGCCTAAACCCATATTGGTGGTCACTAAGGAGTTTGTTAGTTTCGAACGTGAGCAGTTGCTGATTGATGGTTTTTTCCATGATTTTAGACAAAATGGAAGTGATGGCAATTGGTCTGAATTTGAGGGATCGGTCTTATCACCTTTTTGGGAATAGGTTGAACATTTGCTAACTTCCATGATGAAGGAATTCCCAGAAGATATAGAGATCGTATAGAGCTTAGATAGGACTGGTACTAGTTCGGGGAACATTTCTTTAAGACAATAGCTGGATACCGTCTGGGCCAGTCGCCTTATTGAGATCAAGCCTACTGATGATCGATTCCAAGAGCTTGTACCGAAAATGAATTGGTTTCATAACGTATGAAGAAGAGTTGACTAGGGGCACATCTTTTCCAGAATCATTGAGACACGAGTTTGATGCAAACAAATCCACAAAAACGTTTTTTTACAGAATCAGCAACTACCGATCCGTCAATAGATGTGGGGAAATGAAGATGGAAAGTTTTACTAATGGCTTTTGCTAAAGACCAAAATTTACGACTGCCTAAAGGAGATGTAGTAGTTCATTGCATTTTCGTTGTTCGAACAACTTTTTAGTTTTAGTGATGACACTTGGTTTGGATAGGTAGTTCGGGAATATTTTATTAGAATTATTGTGGTAGACAGTCCCCAAAAAAAAAAAAAAAGTTTGAATATATTAAAATATGTACAAAATTTAAACCCAGATGTATTTTGGCAATCTAAATTACCAAATGGAAAGATAATTTGATCAATCGTATTATTTTCGACGATCTACAGTTTCTAATAAGTAGTTAATCGTTAGTGGCAAATATATCGAAATTTAACTTTGCTTTCCAAAACCAAATTCGTGAATGAGTGTAGTAAAAATTGTGAATAAGTTAAACTAGGTCCGAATTTTGAGAATTTAAATGTCAGAAATCTAAACTTTTAAAAAACGACTTTTGGCTACTTTTAGAAAATATTCCATTACACATAGATAAAAATATGGTTACAATTAGATGGTGCCCCAGCACATTCTTCACGGCGTGTAATGGAATATTTAAACTGAAAATTTCATAACAAATGGATCGCAAGTGATGCCCAATTCACTGGCCTTCTAGATTCCGATGCACTCCGATGGATTTCTTTTATGAGGATGTATTAAAATCTACTGTATGCTACTCCTCCTACTACTGCAAAAGTATGAAGATCGAACAAAAACGCATTTGGAACCGTCACTTCTGTTATGTTGCAAAATTTAAGATGTTCGCTTGAAAAGAAATGCACTCTGCATTGAAAGATGGCAGTCATTTCGAACATTTGTTATAGTAGTTATGTTAAATCGTTAAGAATAATATTATTTAATATACTCGTGATATTGTTAAATATTGTTGAATAACTTTGAATCGTGAAGGTTTAGGTATAAATTGGATACCTTAGATACTTTATAGAAGATTATTGAATTAGGTTCGCATTGAAATCAGATCCTACAAATAATACAGAGGTGTTCCATTTGAGATCAAGGAAGATATTCATAGTTTCGAACTATATTCAATAATTTACTACGCGAAAGATCTTAAACCAGATAGTATTTTCCAATTAAAACCAAATGTAAATCAATTTGTCAATCGTTTATTTTCGAGACCGAACGTTTTGACAAGTTATGTTTCGTTGGAACTAGCATTAATTATATCCGAAATAGCATTGAATATTATAAAAATTGAATCGACTGGAGTATGATGATGAGAACATTGGTCGAAGAAACAATCTATCAGGAACTTTAAATGTCGATGAAATCTTAAACTTTAGAAAAACGACTTTTGGCTACTTTTAGAAAATATTCCATTACACATAGAAAAAAATATGGTTACAATTAGATGGTGCCCCGGCACATTCTTCACGGCGTGTAATGGAATATTTAAACTGAAAATTTCATAACAAATGGATCGCAAGTGATGGCCCAATTCACTGGCCTTCTAGATCGTCACTCCGATGGATTTCTTTTATGAGGATGTATTAAAATCTACTGTATGCTACTCCTCCTACTACTGCAAAGATATGACAGATCGAACAAAACGCATTTGGAACCGTCACTTCTGTTATGTTGCAAAATTTAAGATGTTCGCTTGAAAAGAAATGCACTATGCATTGAAAGATGGCAGTCATTTCGAACATTTGTTATAGTAGTTATGTTAAATCGTTAAGAATAATATTATTTAATATACTCGTGATATTGTTAAGTATTGTTGAATAACTTTGAATCGTGAAGGTTTAGGTATAGGTACCTTAATACTTTATAGAAGATTATTGAATTGGTCACGACAGATCTAAAATATACAGGGTGTTCCATTTGAGATAAAGAAGATATTATAGTTTGAATATATTAATAATACTACCGAAAAATCTGAACACCCAGTATAGTATTTTTCGCAATTAAATTACCAAATAAATCAACGAAATCGTTTATTTTCGAGATCCTGAAGCAGTTTGACAAGTTAGTTTCGTTTGGCAACAATTAATTTTTTTCCAAAATCTTGCAATTTAAGAAATTTAAAAAATTGACAAATATAAACTGGGTCCGGAAAAAATCTACAACGTCGATGAAACCAAACTTTTTAGAAAAACGACTTTTGGCTACTTTTAGAAAATATTCCATTACACATCAGACAAAAAATATGGTTACAATTAGATGGTGCCCCGGCACATTCTTCACGGCGTGTAATGGAATATTTAAACTGAAAATTTCATAACAAATGGATCGCAAGTGGTGCTCCAATTCACTGGCCTTCTAGATGTCACTCGATGGATTTCTTTTTATGAGGATATATTAAAAATCTAGTGTATGCTACTCCTCCTACTACTGCAGAAGATATAATAGATCGAACAAAAACGCATTTGGAACCGTCACTTCTGTTATGTTGCAAAATTTAAGATGTTCGCTTGAAAAGAGAATCGCACTCTGCATTGAAAGATGGCAGTCATTTCGAACATGTGTGATAGTAGTTATGTTAAATCGTTAAGAATAATATTATTTAATATACTCGTGATATTGTTAAGTATTGTTGAATAACTTTGAATCGTGAAGGTTTAGGTAAAGGATACCTTGATATTTTATAGAAGATTATTGAATTGGTCGCATGACAGATCTAAAATATACAGGGTGTTCCATTTGAGATAAGGAAGATATAGTTTGAATATATTAATAATACTACCGAAAAATCTGAACACCCAGTATAGTATTTTTCGCAATTAAATTACCAAATAAATCAACGAAATCGTTTATTTTCTAGATCCTGAGACAAGTTAGTTTCGTTTGGCAACAATTAATTTTTTTCCAAAACCCTGCGCAATTTAAGAAAAATCAAAACGCCCTGTATTTAGGTATAGGGAACTCTAAGTAAAGTCTATCTTATTTTTCATACCTAATTCAAAAATGCGATAAAATATAGGGCATTCCATTAAAAAGACAACTTTGATGTCTCTTTTTTGAAGCATCCTGTATATTTGAAATTATTTTAAAAATATAGCCTTAATGGACCTACAGAATATCCCTGCAACAAAAATCAAAAACTATATCCAGTTTTCTCATAAAACTTCGTCGTGACTCACCCTATATACGTAATCAGAATGAGAAAAGAAACCCTCATTATTCTAAAGTATAATGAAAATATGAAAGGTACTGATGGCAGCAATCAGTTTTTACCCCAATTACAACAGAATCCTTATATATGTATAAGAGAATCACAATACACTTCTTCTAGTTAATGCTAATAAATTCATGTATGTTATAGGTATAAGATACTGTTGGAAAAAAATTAATAACTTTCTCATAGGAATTACTGAAAAACTTCCAGAAATAGTCAAACTGGTAAAAATTCATCTACCAACAAAATTGGCCAATAAAAGAAGTGTGGTGTGCTACAAAAGACATTGATAATTACTACTTCTGCCATGATTTTACCGAACAACCAGTACTAAGGCTGCTTCAGAGAACATTATTCTTACTGAACACCTTTCGAGATAATTTTATATCAGTTACTTTTTTTTACTTTACTCATTTTTATTTTTAATAAAAATAACCTTTAATAGTATAATAAAAAATATTTTATTTGTATAATAAAAATGTTGTTCTTGACCACCAAACAAGTATGAGTGAAGAAAATTTAGAAAAAGTTGATTACACATTTGCATTATGGGCCATTTTGATACCGAAGATTTTTTTCAATTACACACTAACATGGCCCATAACACAAACATTGCATCATAAATTAATTCTATGCGTTAAAATTCATTTTTAGTAAAAATACCTATTTAGTTTGTTTTAAATAAAAAAATTTGTTATGGGTCACATGTTAAGGTTCCATGGATCAGCGGGTCACCGAATGGGTTAGAACAATTTGAAACTGTATTCCATCTCTTCATTGTGAAAAGAATTATTTTATTACAAAAATAAAACACTTCATAGTAATCCTTATATTTTATATGAAAAAATTTAAAAAATCATATAATTTATAAGAATATGTTATAAACAATAAAACACTCTAATCGTCTTTCTTAACATCAGTTTTTCCACCACGAATACGACCAGTTCTTCTTGCAGCAATAAGACCAACTTTACGACCAGCAGATGTACCTCGTTTAACTGTAGATGCTTTACCAATATGTTGATGGTTACCACCACCGTGAGGATGTTCAACAGGGTTCATAGCAACACCACGAACTTTAGGCCAACAATTACGTTTTGCCTTATACTTGTGATAAGCACGTCCTGCTTTTAATATTGGTTTATCAATACGTCCACCACCAGCTACAATACCAACCATTGCTCTGTTATTTGAAGGAATCACTTTTTTAGCCCCAGAGGGTAATTTCACTCTTGTTTTTTTAGTATCAGGGTTGTGTGCAATAACAGTGGCATAATTTCCAGAAGCTCTGGCTAGACGACCACGATCACCCGTCTTCTCTTCTAAGTTACAAATAATGGTGCCTTCTGGCATCGTTCCAACAGGGAGTACATTGCCTAAATAACAACACAAGCATTAGTTTGTTTCTAACTTGATTTTTTTATATTATAAATAATGCAACATCAGAAATAGCCTCTTATTTAAATCTCATAACAAATCGTTTTTAAAGAATTCATCATAAAAATTGCAACAGATTTACATAAGGAAATGAAATGTTTTACCAATTTGTAGGTTTGCTTTCTTTCCACAGTACACGAATTGTCCAGTGTACATGCCTTCTGGAGCAATAAATAATTCTTTGCGAGTACGGAATTTGTATAAATCTCTGAAATGTACTACAGCTAAAGGTGCACCGCGTCCTGGATCGTGCATAATGCTCTTAACGACACCTTTGAGATAACCATGACGTTCTGCATAGTCAAGTGCTCGAAGTTTTGGGGCTCCTTTTCTTTTTTTTGTGTGGGACTTAAATACTGACCCCGCACCTTTACGTTGTGCACGAATAACACGTCCCATCGTGGATAACTGCAATTAACCTTAAAATTAGCGCACTGTTAAAACAATACTTTTCACATTTAAATAACTTAAAATAGTGGGATATTTATTTAAACGAAAAGTTTTGGATCATTTTTATGACAATTCTATTTATCGATGGTGTGAAATAAATAAAATAAATGAGGGTTAATGCTTTACATACCGTGTACACAACAGTTTCAACGAAAAGGTATTTTTCAGATTTTGACAGTTGGCGTTCTAATTTCGGCGTTACCAACACACAAACTTTGGAATGATAAGCAATTCTGCCAATGTATGTAAATCTTAGAATATAATATTCTAAGATTTAAATATTTGTAAATATTTTTTTAAACCGTTTCTAAAATTAGGTTTTAATTGGTTTTTGTCACGTTCTAATAAGTTTTTGTTTTATAATCGATTTAATTACATAATCAAAAATAGAATTGAATAAAAAGCATAAATTTTGTTTTTTTTGCTCTATTTATACACAAGCAGTAGCGGTTCGTTGATTTAAAACATCTTATTCTTTACGGTTCCAATTAGGATAGGCACAACCCGTCGTTTAATCCGTATTGTAATTCTGTATTAAATCTACATTTATTCTGTATCTCTTTGTATCAAACACAAAATTAATACTACGCAACTCAGTTGCACATGTCGGTGCGTGCACGCATGTCGCGCGTATGTGTTTGTTAGTATCCATGATAACACCTACATACTTGTAATCTCGTATTATGACTTGATTCCATTTTTTCTGGAGTTGTTTGGATTTTGGGTGAAATCTAACGGCGGAGAGGTGGGTTTGGCAAGCGGTTTTGGTTTTTATCAAATATTTCTGAAACAACTGCATATTTTAAATATATAAAGATATCTAAACAACGATCAAATTTATAGGAAAACCTGAGCTTTGTACTAAGTTGAATTGCGCAGGAACCGTTCTATGTGCGAACACAAAAGTAAAAGCAAATGCGTTGCCGTATGTTTACTAAAGCTGTAGATTACATTCTTTATGTATATAGACTTTATTAAAACCACAGCGTGCGCATACTTATTCGGTACATACTTCGTTGTATGTCTTTTTTGGAACATGTATATTCAAAACAATGCGCTATCTACGTAGTAAACATAATCAAAGTTAGAAACTCTAGCCTCTGCCTTTTTTTTCGATTGATGTGAGCTTCCACATAGAGCTTCCACATTTGTTTATTGAATGCAAATGTTTAGGGATGCTAGAAAATAAGATATATTGTGTATGCTGCTTTGAATATTAATAGTTTTCTTGGGGGTACGGACAACTGGTCCTCGGACAATTTGTCTCCGGACAATAGGTAACGGACAATTGGTCCCCGGACAATTCGTAATGGTGACATTCCGTACCCGAACAATTCGTCCCCAAGTGAGAACTATGCAAGGAAAATTACACCTATTCCAAATATTTGACGATTAATCAATGTCATGGGTTTAATTACAAAAATTAACGAAAATTATAATTATAGGTATATTATTGATAACCAAATCGTTAGCATAAATCGTGTAACCCTAATTATCCATATCGCTAAGAGACAAGGCAACATTAGTGATACATATTTAATGATAATGACACAGGGTGTTTCTCCTAATTACTACTTTTAGTCATCCCCTTTCACTTCCATATATAAATTGACATTACCAAGTATTTCAGTTCATTGTTGGTTTCAAACGTGGATTGAAATATTAAATTAATCAGTGTAATTGCAAGGGCTTTTTTGAAATCAGAGCGTGGGCGAAATAAAGTGGTGTATGGGAACAATGCGTATACGTTCTCAAAGAAAAATCAATCTGGAGAATGTAGCATTTGGGTATGCGAACAACGTCAAACATGTATGGGTCGGGTGTGGACCCAAGGTGACACACTTCAAGTTATAAGGGAAGTTACACAACACAGTCATCCATCAATCGCGAACAGACGTTGTAAAAAAAGTGTAACGTATATGTAATTTTAAAATAATAAAAAGTAAGTTATCTAAAAGTAATGAAATAATAAATTCTCCAAAAAATACATACCTTACACTATTTATAATTGTGCCTTTGGCCCAGTCGGTGATTCATAGTGAGGGTTCATTAAAATGATTTGCTTAATTACCACTTACCATAAATAATAAAGAATGTAAAAAAAATGAAGTTATCTCGGGCGCCAAATTGTCTTTTTTTAAATTATCGGGACAATTAAACCGACTAAATGTAAAAAATAACAATATACAGACTATGTTTATTGAATTAAATGTAATGATGAAATAATGAAGGTCTTAAAATTATGCTTAAAGTACTAAATAAATCACTAAGTAAATACCTTAGAAATTTTGTACACAAAGTTTTCTTTTTGACAACCACTGGTATCTAAATATGATTACGGAGAGGTTAACAGGATGAAGCCATTCTTACGTCACCATGGTGCAATCTTGACATAATGTTATCAGCCACACCCCAAATTGAATTTATCTTTATAAAATCCGTATAATTTCTTCTTAAAATTTTTAAATCCACTTCTTATTGCATTATTTGGAAGTATCCATTCAAAAAAAAATTGCGATCATAAAACGAAAAATGCACGCAACAACAAAATCAAATGCGTACTTAGCACTCAATTACGTTGTAAATTGAATTAATGATATACGTGTAATTAAAGTAAAAATGGTATAAATGCGTAAAAAAGAAACCAAAAGAAGCCTAAAAAGAACAAAATGCTATAATTTTATGTAAATGTATTAAAAATATACCTTACCACCAAATTGATGGCGTTTTTCACATAAATTTAAATAAAATCAAAAAGAAGCAGCTTCATGCTTTGACATTAAACAGGAAGTGCAAATGGAGGATTTTGAAGTAGATGATGAGGGCATGTGTACAAGATATCAGCAGATTAACTTAACGCAGACGCGTTACTTATAGAATGCATTGCGCAACTCAAATGACTAGAAAACAATTTATGGGAACGTAAATCTCTACGAAAATAAGCACTATGAAGATATGCAACCTCATACCTAAATTTCAATAATTAAAATTTTCTTGTATTTAGAACTAAATGTAGGAAAGATCCTAAATTGAGGTATATTTTATACAACACATAAAATAGTTGTTACAACGTGACGTTTTACGAACAGTGCAATGTATTAAAGCTAAATCTTTGTTATCTAATGAATCGGTTCACCAAGTTTTGGCAACGTTTTGAAAACGTATTTGCTGTTACACGGTATTGTTTACACGTTTCCATGCTACAGCACCAACAGTCGCTGCTTAGTTCGTTGAAGATTTATTTGTGTTGCTAGGTTACACGTTTCTATTGTTTCCATATTATATTTTTTGTAATTACGTTCGACAATACAAACTTTCCACTCTTCAAAATCGTTTAGAAACTCGCTTTGTTTTAAGGCTAGGCAGATAAAACGTTAAAGAGTTTTCATAAATGAACACACGCTGACAGCTGTCAACATAACAAAGTATAATTGCGTTACCAAACAAATTTTTGAAAATGTTTTTATTTTCTTGTGAGTTTCTGCAGTTCCAGACCTCGACCCGCAATTCTCTTCATGTCCTAATAAACAACAGAAAAAAATCATACGGTATAACGTCACAGCCGTTCTAAACCACGTAGTGAAGTAGATTTTTAATTTTTTCTAACGTACATGAAGAACTAAATTTTTAGATTTTGATAGTGTTATCTGTTATTACCTTTTTTGCAAGTTCCCTTTTCAGTGACCACTTTTCTTAGCAAATATCTGTGTGCAACAAAGCTGTATTGTATAATTTCACGGGTTGTAACAGATGCATTTATTTCAGTATTTAGGTGCAGTTACAGGTAAGTGAGAAAATATTGTAGTTATTGATACAAGTACAGTTATGGGGTAGTACATATGTATGGATAAAGATACAGCATAAAAGTACCTAAATGTTGTAGATACTTGTATGAGTACAAGCATTTGGTATATTTATTCTTATAAAACATGCGCAACGAGTTTGCTGATGCGTTAATCACGAAACAAATGATTACGCTGATCTTAAGGAATGTTACTGGATGTAATGTATTTTATGCACGCAACAATTTACCACCCCATCAAATTCATTCCAGGAATTTCTAACAAACTAAACTAGATAACTAACGATTCATAACGACAAACACACATTTTTCAATAATGAATCCATACCCCATTATTGTGATCGAATGTCCTTGACAACCACTACGACCACTTCAGGTCACTTACCTCTTCCGGTTAAAATTTTATTTAGTCCAGCTCCCCAAAGCCTCCGACACAGCGCAATGATAGATTTTTTCTAATACAGGCTGGAATGTGTTCTTCGAACACATCTACAACAGCATTCCCACATCGGAACTTCTGACTTTCCAAGATTTCTCGAGAACCATCAAAAACTTAGTTTCCGTTATTACGAAAGCGGTCAATACCTCAGTACCGCTTAAATCCATCGACATGGCTCGCAAACCGCCCTCACGGTAAATCGTAATCTGAATTAACGAGAAAAAACGAAGCTATCGTCAATTATTGAGATTCAGGAATCCGGCTTTTACAACGAAATGCAATCGCTGCATAGCCTTAATCAGGTACAAAATAAACAGGTACACCACTTCAAGCGCTCCAAGGAACTCCTAGAAAGTCGCCTTGAGAAATTTCACAACCTATACTTTCCCAAAATCCAATTAGACAACGGGCGTGCCTTTTTCCTATCACCCCCGACCAAGTTACCGCAGTACCCAATTTAACCCAGACCCAAACCGCAAAATATTACGAAACCTACCCTTTCCGACGGACTGAAAATCAGCTTCGATCATCATGATACGCAAACCAAACTCTGGCCCTACTATACCCTCCTCCTTGTGAACCCATATCTTTCTTAAGGATTCTGTGAAAGTGCTTTGAGCAGATTCTAGCTAGACGACTTAAAGATCATTTACAATCCAACAAAGTTCTTATTAACAATCAATTCGGCTTCTGACCTAACCTAACGTGTTACGATCCCTTGTTGTATCGCATAGACCACCATACATTGTAATCTGGTGGTTTTTGTGGACGCTAAGCAAGCATTTGACCATATGGTACGACGGAATAATCGATAAAATCCGCATCCTAAACATTCCCGATGAGTTCTACAATCTTCTACTTTCGTACTTGACTAATTAGTCAGTGTAACCCAATGTAGGAAATACCTATTCCGATCTATTCGCCTTAATCCTTATCCTATATATCACCTTTCCACTGCTACACAACGTTACGTAATTTATAGTTTTCTTGATAGTTCCTGTCATAATATGGATAACCTTAAAACATAACAATTACTTTAAAACTACATTTTTATTGAAATTCTTGTACATGCTTTTATTTCACAAATAAAACATCCAAAGAAGTCTTCAAAAAAACGGATTTTAACAAACAAGAGTAACACGCTAAAAGGATTAAGTAATAAAACATACGCGAAAAATGTCAGCTGTAAACTGTAATCATTTACTTTTAACTGTGAATGTACCACTTTAGAATTCTCAAATGTGATTGGACAAATAATTTGCCGCGTCAAACATTTCAAATACATTATTTTAGTTGACATATTTTCCGACTATCTTGTTTGCTGACTGGAGCTGTAAATATTTTCACTAATCAAATTAATATTTTGTATACCTACTACGCCATTGAAATCTCCAGACTAGCGCGTTTACAATATTTAAAATGTAAACAGTGCACATTCGACCTTCAAACATTCTTTCTCTGTGAGGCCAGTATTATCATGCATTATGTATGTAATCTAGTAAACAATGGTATTATCTTACTTACACAATACTATAAAAAAACAAATTCAGATTAAATATCAGAGATTACGCACGCATATGTCATTTAGGTTATGTATTCATAGATTGCCGCCAAAAGTGTAAACAGTATCATAAACTGGACTTTTAGCTTCAGTTAAGTTATTTTATTTTTAATCAGTTTTATAATTTACACAGTTGAATAATGGAAGCTAATACAGGTAAGTGTTCAATGTGAAATAGATTTAAAAAATTGAAAATATCATTGAAGACGAACCTCGGGCAAAGCGACAAAAACGAGACAAACCAGGAAAATTTGCAGCATTTGAAAAATTGAAACAACTGAAAGGTTCAAAAAATAAATACGAAGTATCTGATGTTGATAATGTGTATGAAGTTGTTGATGAACGTGAATATACAAAGAAAGTATTGGATCGTCAAGATGAAGACTGGATTGTTGATGATGGTAAGCATTCTCATATACTTTTGTTTAGATCCTAATCCTATTTATATCAGATGGAAGTGGATACATTGAAGATGGTAGAGACATTTTTGATGATGATTTGGATGCAGAATCAATTGCAAATGCTACATCGAAAAATGTGAAAAATCGTAAAAAGAATAAAGGTGTATCAGAAAATGCTGGTAAAGGGAAATTACAGTTTCTCTTATCAAATATGCCTAGTAAAAAGAAAGAGAAAGTGGAATTAGCGGAAGATGACATATTATCAGATTTATTATCAGAGATTGATGATAGCTCTACTGGTAAATCTGTATCAGAAACTGTTATTAAACCTAAAATTTCATC
The DNA here is from genome assembly GCA_036346205.1 of Vesta saturnalis. Classification (NCBI taxonomy): domain Eukaryota; kingdom Metazoa; phylum Arthropoda; class Insecta; order Coleoptera; family Lampyridae; genus Vesta; species Vesta saturnalis. Next base: position 424,134 of record JARFJB010001739.1, on the reverse strand, counting down.
AAAATTTTCTTTATCAGCTGATAAAAGAGCTGCAAAAGATTATATGAAAAGTTTTTCTGTATCAAAACCAAAACCTATCGAAAAACCTAAAGCTCAAAAGGAGATATTAAAAGAGATGGATTCAAATACTGATGAATCAATGGATATTGTTGAAGATACACAACCGGATGTTACAATGGAAAAGCCACATATAGTTAAACCTAATTTAGAAGAGAAACCTGAACCAGTAACGAAGTTGCAAAAAGCAAACTCGTTTACAATTGAAGATTTTCAATCACAATTTGAAGATGATGATTTTGATGTAAGCGCAATTGATGAATCATCACAAAATGTTACGATTGTGGAACAAAAGAGTAATGTAACAGAAGAACAATTACTAAGTGGTTGGGAAACAATGCAGGAAGGAACAATGAATGCCCCACAAGTTGATTTTCATTTAGATCGTTCACAGATTCCTACGATTACAAACAGTTCCGAAAAGCAGGTGTTTCGATTTTTTTGGTGGGATGCCTACGAAAATATTGCAAAACGTCCTGGAGAAATTTTTTTGTTTGGCAAGACTTATTGCGATGCTGTAAAATCCTATGTTAGTTGTTGTGTAGTTGTACAAAACGTTGAAAGGAAAATTTATTTATTGCCACGAACTCATGTAAGTAAAGTGTTAATTAGAGTCCTTTCTGTACATTCTGTTGTTTGTTATGTTGATAATGTTTTAGAGAACGTGTCCTTATCAGAATTTATTATTAACATACCATAAGAAATTGTTTATAAAACACAACTAAAAAACATTGAAATAATGTGTTTGATAATTACTGCAGATCTGGAAATGGTTTCCAATTGGACCCCCTTTTGCAATAAGGAACCAACTAACAAAAACGTATTTAGGAGTAAAATTGATATTAAAGAAATTTACTTTGAAAAAATTGGGAGTCCTAAGTAAAAATTATATATCATATTTTCAATAAAATTTATTTTTAAACATGAAACAACTAACGACTAACACAGAAACTATTACATTTTTTATGTTAACTTAACAAAAAAAAACACTTGGTTCTTGTTTGACAAAATAATTTTGTTGAAATTAAAAAAGTTAAAAAGAAATCAAGAAACTCAAACGGTCTAAGAAATGTTTTAAACTTGGTTATTTAGGAAATTAACCGTTAGTCTTGTGCAGGGTCCTCCAATTCAAAATCGAGTTCTTCATTATAACCCTCAATATGTTCTATAGTAGCATCAGCAACAAGATCGGTATAAAATTTTTGATCGGCAACAGAAATGAGATCCATGTAAGATTTATGTCTTCTAATTTCGCTGTTGCAACAGCTTTTCCTTGGGGCCAAAACATTTCTAAGTTTTTACAGAAAATATTGGCTGATGTGGGTTTTCTTCCTTTTCTTTCTCATAGCATGTAGCTGCTAAGATGAATAGACAAGGAAACGTTAATATTTTTAAATCACTAAGTTTTTACAGAAAATATTGGCTGATGTGGGTTTTCTTCCTTTTCTTTCTCATAGCATGTAGCTGCTAAGATGAATAGACAAGGAAACGTTAATATTTTTAAATCACTAAATGACTTCCGGCAGTCATTTCTGAACTGTAAATTGGTAATAATTCGAACAGTTTTGTGTTGAAGTTGAAATATGACTTTTCAAGATGACCCCATGCTAAAATTGCATACGAAAGAATATTATGAAGTAACTGATTTTTACGTAATTTTTTATTTGTAAATGAATTAATCGAGAGTTTGAAGATTATCAGCACTTTTCTCGTTGATGAAGGTATTTTTTACTTCTTAGACTTTTTCTTTGTCAGGAGTTTATTAAATTTTAATGTAATGTTACTTAAAAGCTTAGATTATAGAAAAGAGGAGATGTAACATTGACTACTGCGTAGCCTGTCTTTTCTCCCACCCAAGACGTGCAACAGACGTAGTACCCTTAGATACTATTTTTGTTTGTTTAACCCGCTCCAAAGAATAAGATTTAAGTTCTTTTTAACTTTTTTATTGTATCAATATTATTGAAGAAAATTTTATACCTGAGATTGTAACAACCTTTTTTTGTGGTTGTATTAAAAAGTACATTAATTTAAGAATCGTTCATCTATTTGGCATATTATTAGAAAAGTTTTTAATTATTAATATGTAGAATTGAAAATGGCAATTTAATTGGAATTTCCTAGAACAAATCTTTTGGTGTAATATTATATAAATAGTTATAGTTCCCTTTCTTGGTAGAATTAAAATTTTTTAATTGTAAATGGAGCGGAAGCGTTGACATTAGATGAGAGACGTAAATTAAATTTAAAAGGATTAATTCAAATTCGCTTGATTACATTTTATGTAGGTGGAATTATTAAAAAATGCATTCAATATTTGATTATGATACATTACAACGATTTATAGATTCAATTCTAGGTCATGATTTATCCCATTCAGTTTTTTGTTTATTTAAACGATATTATTGTTTTTTTTTAAGTACTTTTAAGGGCTTAATGATGCCAATTTAATTATTAATTAAAAGATAAATGTGAATTTTGTAAATCTCAATCATCATATTTGAAGTTTTGTTATTGATAAACTTCATAACATTCAATTGTTAATACATTTATTTAAATTTTGAAACGCTTGAATTACATTACTTTTGATAATGAATTTTATATTTATACGATCAGTTATTAAATTTATGGATCGATTCATTAGAATTTATTGAATCCATTTAACGAAAACTTTGAAATGAATTACAAATTTAGATTATTTTATTTCTTTGTCACATAATGACAATATTAATACTTGAATTAGTATTCCTGCTTAAGATTTTTTCCAAATTAATTGGAATATTTATAAATTTTTAAGAGTTCAGTTCTTGTTTATAAAATTAAAATTTAATGGTAGTAGTTTAGATGCGAACGTTTAACATATTTTTGTGTTATTTGTGTGTAAATTCCATTTTGTATTTTCTTAGATTGTACTTCTTCTCTGTTGAATTGTTTTTTAATTTAAATCGTAAAGCTGTTCATGAGTCTACGAAATTTTCACCTTCCTTTTTGGCGTTTGGTCAGACAGTTCCTATTTCTGGAGATTTTTATGGTCGACTAAAGGATTTCAAAGAGGATGAGTTATTTATTACTAACCGTGAACAATTAGTTCAAGATTTAAATGAACTTTCACCCATTTTTAAACATGTTAAACAAAGTTTACATGCAGCTTACGAAAGAAATTCAAAATCTTACAATTTGCGACGTCGTCCGTTGAAATTAAACGTTGGCGATTTAGTTTGGAAAAAGAATTTTACTTTATCTGATGCGACGAAAAATTATAGTCAAAAGTTAGCTCCAAAATTTATTGAAGCAAAAGTTATTGAGGTGGTAGGTCCAACTACGTACCGATTGGCCACCCCTATTGATAATAAACCCTTAGGTGTTTTTCATGTTAAGGATTTAAAACCACATTAGTTCTTATTTTTTAGTATTCTTTTTAATTATTTTTCGATTTTAGTATTTTTACATTCTGGTTTTCTTATTTATATCTTTTTAATTATTTTGATAATTTTTCAAAATAATTTTATTTTGTGCTTATTTCGCACATTATTTTATTTTATATTGTTGTGGCTTTGCAAACCACTTAATTATTTTTTTACATTTGTTAGCATGATTTTTGCTACATTTGTTTAGCACGATGGTTGATATTTAGATCCCATTGTGTGATTGAATTGGCGACTTTGTGGGACATTAGTTCTCAGGCAGATTATCTTCCTTTATTGGATTTACAATTTGCTATTGTTACAATAGTAAAATTGAAGATAACTATTTTGAGTTTACCTCTGATCGTTAATTTGACGTGTAAAACTCATAACCATGGATAAGAAAACTAGTAATGCTTCTATACATTTTTATTTTTGATTGATTTAATTATTTTATTTTTCCTGATTTGTGTAGTGTTACTATTCTTGGACGGTGCTTGAGGACTTCGGTTCGCCTCGTGTCAACCTCGATTAGTTCACTTCCTGATGATGACGTTTTGGTAGTTTTAGGAGGGGCTTGTTGTGTTCGTAAGAGTGCATCATCTTTCTCTTTGCTATCTCACCTAGATTTCGATTTATTTATAAAACGTGCGTGTTAGTTGGGGTATGTTGAGTCTTGGACGATGACTGTGGAACAACATGAAACCTGAATCTCGTGAAGGGTAGTAGTGTAAATAAGTAACTTAATAGCCATTTAAAATATAAATATAAGTATGAGTAAGTAAGTAAGCAAATAAGTGCCTTAAGTGAGTATAGGGAATAATATAAATACTATAATGATTGTACGTAAGTGCCGGGAGTATACGTAAGTGTACGGGAGTGTACGGGAGTCCCTGGAAAGAGCAAATGCTTAAGCTTTAAAATATAATGAATTGAAAAAAACTTACTACCAAAATTCTGATGGCACCAAAAATAAAAATTAAGTAAAAACCATTATAACAATGACTTCTGCTTTAACATTCAGCAGCAAGTGAAGTACAAAATAGAAGCTTTCAGAAACGCTTCTGTAAAATGCCCCCCCCCCCTCAAGAGGTGTCACGCCTTGCGCGAAATACAATGATCGGAGTCCAATTTTTAAAAGAAAGGGAACTATAACTATTTATATAATATTACACCCAAAATATATGTTCTATGAAATGCAATTTAAGTTGCCTTTCTCAATTTTACATGTAAATAATTAAAAAACTCCTCTAATTTTACGCCAAATAAATTAATGATCTTAGATTAACGTATTTTTTAATACAACCACAAAAAAAGGTTGTTACACACCCCCTCCTAAAATTTGGACTCGGAGATCACCAAAGCGGAGATTCCAAACACTAAGCTAATAAATGAAATTATTAAAATTTAAAAAAATACAAAATGTTAAGCTAATTAAAATATAAGCAATATTTAAAAAATAACAAGAAAATGTACTAAGAAGTACGGAAAATGTGGTGATGTCGGTCAGGAAAGACCCCTCGCAACACCAAAAAAGCTAATGACGCGCTACCACCCGCACACGCCACTAGTCGAGAATCAAGGTCCCGAAACCTTAAATAAAGTAAAAACTTTAACTGGTGGGGTTAGTGAAGCAAACCACCATCAGAAGAGCAAAATGAGTATCCGGTAAAAAAATTTGAATCTAAGGTAAAAAAACGAACGGAAACCGTAACCTACCATGACCTGAAGGGACAGTGGGCAGAGAACCCGGAAACGGTCATCGTGCAACTTTATAACAAATCAAGGCTAAACGCCACTCTACTCGACAGTATAAAAATAGAAAAAAAAATCCTTCCGAACTAACAATAAATAATCGCGAGACTTGAGGTCGAGAGAGAGCGGTTCAATTACCCTACCCCGGTGGTCTCAAACCAAGCCTCCTAGGTACATAACAACTACCACAGTCACGTTCGATAAGTGAGTCAAAATCGGTAAATCCAAGATACGACTATTTTCATGGCAAATTAGCTCAGGATGCTTCGTCGTGGAGAACAAGAGAGGCCACTCTACCCTTCACGAGATTCAGGTTTCATGTTGTTCCACAGTCATCGTCCAAGACTCAACATACCCTAACTAACACGCACGTTTTATAAATAAATCGAAATCTAGGTGAGATAGCAAAGAGAAAGATGATGCACTCTTACGAACACAACAACCCCCTCCTAAAACTACCAAAACGTCATAATCAGGAAGTGAACTAATCGAGGTTGACACGAGGCGAACCGAAGTCCCCAAGCACCGTCCAAGAATAGTTACACTACACAAATCAGGAAAAAACAAAATAACTAAATCAGTCAAAAAATAAAACATCAAGAATACAATAAGTTTAGTGGAACGAAAATTCCTTCAAATATCTAGTTGATCGCGTTGTTACAAGAATACGCAAGGAAGATGTAGAAACGCTTTCATACTGATTGACCGTTCCGCATCCATAATTAAACTCAGGAAGCTGTCTATAGAAAATCATTATACTGAGGAATTTATGTGGTAAATTTTATATTTTTTTAAGCTAAGCTTTAAAACCTTTTCTTACCTCTCCTTAACCATCCATATATTGGGTAAATACACTTAATTGCACTTTGTTAATTTTTGTTATTTATAGAAAATTATTATTGTTCATTATTTAGGGTTTTGTTATTCTTGGACAAAGATAACATGGCGCTCGAGCATGCATTTAATTATACATTGTTTTTTTTTATTAATAAGAGAAGGGAAAATAATTAAGCAGGTGAGAAACAAGCCGCATTTCAGGTGTATTAACAAGTCAATATAGTAGAACCCACCCTATTTAATCAACCGATTGTGGACGAGACGGCATATAATTAGTGATGAAAGGTTAGTAATTCAATTCGTTAAAATTTGTATTTTGAGATTACATTTGGCGTTTAATCAATGTACAAATTACATCACCACTTTATTATTATTATTATTATTATTATTATACTGGCCATTTAAATTTTCTTGAACCTACTTCACCACAACAATTTTATTTATATTATAAGATAATTATTTTTTATTACGTTTTATTAAAACTGAATGGGTTCAATTTATAAAGATGTCATTTACTAGTTAATTTTTTCTTTTGCTTGCTAATTAATTTCGGTTTGCGTAAATGAATTTTAAGCTTTATGTTTACTCACTCCCTTATTAATTCGTTGCAACGGCTAACTCAAGTTCATATAAAGAAGCGATTTCTGTTACCATTGCCCACAATTATGCTCACTCTGATTTATTTATTTATCTGGATTCCTATTGAGTTAACCTCTTTCTGAATTTATATATTCAATAATTGTGTGAGTTTGTGATATTAACCTTCCGGCACTGGTGCCAAGTCTCACAGACCCGGCGCGCACGTTCCTGTTGGTAATTACGCATTAGGGTGGGACACCGACATGAGTGTTCATGTAGCTTTCTAACCTAATGGTTAGTTGTGTTTAGTACTGTTTGTTGTTTATACGCTTCTTTGTTACCTACGAAATACGCTATTTGGGTCTGTCAGACTTGACGCGTTACGGTACTTATTTCAACGCTTTATTGTGTTTTCATTTTTGGTAAGTTATTCAATCAGTATTTTTAATATTTTTAGTAATTCTGTTGTTATATTAGCTTTCTACGTACGGAATTAGATAATATTTGGTGGTTCTATGGAATTTTATTGTATTAGAATAATCGTTTCTACACTTTCTTTTTTTTTTTTTTTTTTGGTAAGTAATCTGGCTAACATTTGTCTGTTGTTTTAATCATACTATCTCCATATTAGGTTTGTATGTATCGCGTACCGCACAGTTTTGCTCTATAAAGTTTTAATCATTCATTTTTCAAATATTTGGTATTTCTGTAATTGGTACCTTTAAAATAAAAAAGATGGATTACGATAAAGAGCAAGCACGATTACAGAAACTACTTCAGGAGGTAGAATCTGATACAGAATTACCGGAAGATGTATCCGAAGATGAGGAGGATATTTTAGAGGAGCATTTGAATTCAGGCACAGATACGGAACAAGAGGGTGATATGGATGACGATAAAACAATTCTACCACCAAAACCAGCTCAGGTTGCTTTATTTAATGGAAAAGATGGCTCCACAACTTGGACAAAACATTGTGCGCGAAGAACTATAAGGACGCGGCAGTCAAATATTGTTATACATTTCCCTGGAGTGAAACCTCACGCAAAAAACGCAAAATCAATCCTTGACTGCTGGAAGTTATTTTTTGACGACGACTTATTGACTAACATTGTTAAATACACCAACCTTTATATTACTAATGTTTCCAAAAACTACTACAGGGAAAGGTCGGCCAATTTAACCAATAAAATTGAGGTTAAGGAATTTTTAGGCCTTTTGTATTTATCCGGATACCACAAAAGCAGTTGCCTAAACCTTAAAGATATCTGGGATAGAAGTGGTTTGCGGAATAGAAAGGTTTTGGCTTACAATGTCAAGAGAACGCTTTACTTTCCTTATGAGATGTATACGATTTGATGATATCAATACTAGAGAAGAGCGAAAGCTAACAGACAAATTAGCACCAATACATCAAGTATTCGACAAATTTGTAGAAAATTGTAAATGTTCCTATACCGTAAGTGAATATTGTACAGTAGACGAAAAATTGGAGGCCTTTAGGGGCAGGTGCAGCTTTAGGCAATATATCCCAAGCAAACCTAATAAGTATGGGTTGAAAGTGTTTGCTTTAGTTGATTCCAAAACGTGGTACATGTTAAATTTAGAAGTATACACTGGAAAACAACCTGCACGCCCCTACAATCTCAAAACTGATACAGCAAGCGTTGTCGAGAGATCAGTATGTCCTATATCAGGCACAGGAAGGAATATTACCTTTGACAACTGGTTTATGTCTTATCAGTTAATAAGTAAACTACTAAAGGAACATAGACTGACATATGTGGGTACAGTTTAGAATTCGTTCAAACAAAAGAGAGGCGAGTGGGAACCAGTATGTTTGGATTTCAGGAAGATATTACCATAGTGTCGTATGTTCCAAGAAAAGGAAAGAACGTAATTTTAGCATCCAGTATGCATCATGATGATTCTATCATTACGCTACCTAAACAACAAAATAAAACCAGAAATAGTCTGCTTTTATAACTCCACAAAAGGGGGAGTTGATACAGTGGACAAACTGTGTGCAACATATGATGTTGCCCGTAATACACGACGATGGCCACTGGTGATATTTTACTCTTTAATAAATATTGCAGGGATTAATTCTCAAGTTATTTATTCGTAGCTGTTAATAAATAGTTTAGTGTTATACCTGCATTTTATTATTTACATAAAATTAACCTGTCTCGAATGTATTATTTTCGCGTTTTTTAAACATAATTAGCTTAGTGGTCATATATTGTGTTGTAAAGAAATATCTAAATATAAGTAACTAAATGTTAATTTAGACAAAAGTTAATGTTATTGCAGATTACAAGCACTATGAGCTCTTACAAAAACGCAAAACAAAATAGTAGGTTTAAGCGTTATCAGAAAAATATAAACTAACCCTGTGGGTCCCTCAGACGCAGCGCCAGTATACGCGTAAGGTAAGTAAGCGCCAGTGCCGGAAGGTTAATAATCTTTAGCAATAAAAGTAAAGCGAACGTTATACTCATTTAATTAAATTCCAAATCTGAACGAAAATGCAGCAACGCGTTGTTCCAAATATTTATATAAAAATCAAACTTATAATATAAGATAACCTTCTTAAAACTAACATGTAACAAATAAAATTCTTATCAAAATTAAACAATTGTTCTCATTTATTGGAGATAATTAAACGTAAAGTTTCGAGAAATCAAACACAAAAAAGTTTTATTTATTAACACAAACGAAAAGGTTCTTACTTATTTTCGTTGGAACTGATGATGTAATGCTGGAGTTTTTTTGTCCGCTAAAGGAGTCCTCAGATAGGTTAAAAATTGCTCTTCAGATGATGTCACTTGCCGGCACCCTGGCATCGTTTTTTTATTGTTTTCCTTATCTTTTCTTATACCCTTGTGTAGTTGAATACGCTTCTAATTTTCTTTCATCAATTAATGATTATAGTAAATAATGGTTTGATGTTTCCACTATTCAGATTTTTCTTAATTGTTCAGATTTAACTATAAATAGCCTGCGCAACAAAATGCAAGCTCTTTACAAACCGCGAAGGCTCCCTTTTTGCACATCAATAAATTCGAGTTATTGTCCGTCATGCTTCGATTTCCCAATTTGGGTGGATTACTGTCTATTATATTTATTGTTCACTATTTAAACACAATTGATTACGGTTCTGAGATATACAACATGCGTTATCTTCACTTATTACGTTACTTTTTATTATTTTAATAAGGAAGGATATTTTTTACTTCTTCCCTATCACCGTTAATTAATTCTTATTTGTAATTTTAACACGTTATAGGGCAGCGTGACTACAATGTCGCTTAGACTGCGAATTCTGATCGCTTATTTTTTATGCGACCCTTTCTGTTCGCTTACTTATCGCGAGTCTCTGTGGTCGCTCCCTGTATGCGACTCTCTTAAAAACTGTACATAATGATTATGAGAGAGTCTCATTCTCCTTCCAACATATTAATGCACTCGCAATGCCGCGTATTTTAAACATTTTCACATTGATTATATAGATAACTTATTAAAATAAACTCTAAACTTTTCATCTTAATATTAATTACATTCAAATACAAATAAACAATAAGCGTTTCTTAATCCAGAAAAATAATATACAAATATCTAATCTCGTATAATTAGCGCGAAATTTTGATTTTTTCTAAAGCTCTTGTTAGAGTAACCCCTCTTTGTTTTGAATTAATCACATTCATTCGAAAACAAACATAGAAACCACTTAGCAAGCTTCAACCAAAAAATAATTTTTTTTCCATTCAAAGGGTACTGTGACAATTGGATTTAGATATGGCGGTTACGACCTTTCAATTACCTTAACTACTAATACTCTATTCCTTCTTTTCCCTACTGTTTCCCTTTGCGTAAATTGTCTCGTGTAATTTTGTTGCAAAAACGGTACCTCGTTTTTGATTTTCAGTCCACAAATAAAATAGTTCCCTATTCCGGGCTTTTCAGAAATTCTTTCCTCACCTTGCTCAATCAATTCTTCAATCCCCTCCTGCTCTTCAGATCCTCGATCTTGTTCATCGCCTTCATTTATTTGCTTGACCGGTGGATTCCTTACTGGACTTCCGGTTTCCTCATTTGCCCATAGGTTCTTCAATAAATATGCATTTGGGTCACTTTTCCAAAAGTTTTGTGTGATATCTTTAGTTCCTAATCCACCCACTAAGTATCCTACTCCTCCTGGTTCTTCATAAAAACTATCCTCATCTTCACTAAGGAATTCTTCGTTCATTTCTTCTTCTTCGCAAGTTTTACTTTGGTAAGTTATTATTTTGTTTATGTTGTGAATTTCAGCCATATTACTTTTAGAGGTAGGCTGAAGAGACACGCTGGGGTGTATCTGTGAATTTTATTAATTCATAAACTCATGTGTTTCGATAACCATTGTTAGCCGTAATTTTAATATATAATTGATTTTTAGCGTCCGAAAAAGGTAAAATGCTTCAATATTTTTTATGTAAATGAACTGTGACAAATACATTGTGGAATTTGAATACATTATTATAGTCATTGCTTTCTCGTATACGTACGTATGAAGAGAAAGCTATGTAATCGGTTTTAATTTTCAAACACCTTTTTTGTACATATCTCGAGGTTTTGTGGCCTAAACAATACAAAAAAACACAATTATAGAAAAAAAGTTTGGTGTGTGACTGTGCGCAATATCTTTTGAACCATTAGAGTTATCGATACAATCAAACACGAAATTTTTTTCTATATATGTGTTTTTTGTATTGTTTTGGCCACAAAAAGGTTGAGAAATGCAAAAGAAGTGTTTGAAAAAAACCGATTACATAGCATATGAGAAAGCAATATTCATATATTATTTAGCTTAAATAAACTTCTAAAGCCAATTATTGTTACAATTTCCAGAGTCCGTTCCTATCCCGTACACGCCTCCAGACGTTCAACTGAAAAAAAATGTTACCCTTCACGCATTTTATTATAACCAAGATGTTAAATCTTCTCTTTTCTATAATCTAAGCTTAAAAATAATATTTTAGAAAAACTTAAAAATTTTTACGTTTCAATATTATTTTCCAGAATTAATTAAAATAGAATAAAATTCAATATATCACCTAAAATATTTTAACTTCTTACCTGACCATTATTTTTATATTTATAGCTTAAGGGTATGCAGTGAAACTAAAATTGTAATTTTTTGATATGCAACACACAATACCTAAAATATTTAAAAAGTGTTTCTCGCCACAGGAGGGCCTTGTAAACTACTCAGACCTTTATAATCCGATTACCGAAAATCAGTAGGTAAATAAATAAAGTGAAAATGTTTAAATGCATTTTAGAAGAACATGTTTAATTTTAATATGGATTACTGGTTAGGTACAAAATTAATGTGCACTACTTACGGTTATATAATTCAGTAATTCTATCTGCTGAATAATTATTACATTAATTTTTAATTGTATTTCTACCTACATAGTGATTTTTATCGATTTAAGCTTCGTTTGGATTCTTCTTTTCTGCCTCCTGCTCGATAGTGAGTCAAATTAGTGGAGTTTTAATGCACTATTTAAATATTGAGTAATGTTAGTAAATTAATAAATACTCCTTTTTTGTTAGTTTTATAACAATGAAGCAATTTTATAACCACAACCACTTCAATCAATAAAAATCACCCCATATGTACCTATCTTATAATTTGTACTTATTATCAAAGATACACAAATTTATGAAGGACGATGTAAGTAATTAGAATAGTAACAATAATTACAACAAATTATTCGAACATCAGCTATTCCGTAAGAGGTTATTTTAATTTAGTATACGCGATGATCACTTAGAAATAAATGTCACTTTTTATTAGTTAGAAAAGTAATGTATTTGTAAACTTGCAGGGCCGGATACACTTCACATAATAATAATAAGTGATAGTATTTTAATTTCTTCACAAATATATCGCCGCCTCATTAAACCGATTTAATTACAATTCTCGAGTTAGTAGCAAATTATCAATACAAGGTATTTTAAAGATCTTTAGCAAAAATATTTCTGAGTTGTAGATTACGACTAATGCGAGAATCTTGATAATGAAGTAATTCATCTATAACATACTGAAAGGTCTTTAGAAGTGTATATAACAAAATAGCACAATGACCTCTGAGTCATTCGAATTGCCCTTGTATTTGGTACATATAAGCATGATTCTTCTTTAATTTTATTTCATCATTTACGTCGACATATGGATAGGTAATTATTTTTATGAATTCCTTCATGAATTTCAATATCAGCAGTCTATGGACATTTTATTCTATTAGCATTTTCACCTAATATTAGTCCATCAGGCGAAGCAGCTAAAATGTATAGTTGTGGTCAATAAACAAACCACATGGTTGTACTTTATTAAATTTGAAACAAAATTGTTTTATAGCTTTTGCTCATTTAAAACACCATACTCTAATGATTTAGCACCAATTTTGTTTGCATATAAAATAGCTTTGACAGTGGCAACAGTGGATGTTATCGGTCTCATATTACATATTTTACCAAAATTGCTGGCAGTAAGAAATAGATTTTTCAGAAACCATTGCGGGTTTGAAGATTGTCCTCTTGTATTCATCTCCACATCTGCAATATCTACATTTAGTTCAAACAAACACTTTGTTTTCAAATTTTCGTATTCTTGACCACATTTATCTTCTACAACATCACATGTTCTATAGTCAGCATCCTCCAACGAAACTTCTCTCTGCCTTTTACGAGATTTTAGCAGGTGCAACAGTTTCAAAATGTTGAAAATACTTATTGTTTACCCATATCGTTTAATTGTCCTTGATTATCTGCACATCTGTACTCTTATCAGACTAAAATTCTGTTTTATTATTGTACTTCTGGACTTTGTATAAATATTCGCAATTCATGGACTTTCTGTCACTTATTTTACATGATTAAATTTCACAGGTCACATTAAAATGTAATATTTCTATAAACCACGATCTGTTAATTGTTTTGGACTTTAAAAAATTCTTTTTTAACTATTTAAACATACATCTTCTTATCTTGAGACTAAAATGTACTCTTTACCCCTATCGTTTTATTAACCTGGCTGTTAAAACTCTCTGCTGCGTTTGTATAGAATTGTAACCGATATCGCAATTCTATGGACTATTCTGTCAAACTCACAACTAATGCTGCTTTCTACAAATAGCGGATATAAATTTTCTTCTCCACACTTAGGTCCTTTACAATAATACTTATATTGTCCTACTGAATTGACACACAGATCGTGACATCCCATAATATGTTTAGGACCATTTAAAATATCTCTTTAAATTTTCTATTTTATATAATTACATGAATTTTCACACATTCGTTCTACGCTTACTTACTATTGCTGTGCGGAAACGCAGAACATTATTTTTCAAAAATATTTAATTTTTGGATTTAGTTTTGGAGTTTTTCCTAAATCTCTAATTCTAGTGCAGAAGTTTCATAGTAAATGATTTTACATTCGATCTTCTCACAAAAAGGTTGGTCCGTATGGTTTGGTGACACGAATGTTTCTAGTCACACTACTATCACCTCCCCAATAATTTTAGCATACTTAACGCCATGTGTATTTAAGGAATTTTTAGCCCATCTAAATAATTGCTGATTCCATCGAGGTTGACGTTCCACTCCAAAATTTTTAAACATTTGTGATTTTCAGTGCAACGTTTTCCTATCTTTATTTTGCTGCTGGCATGTTCTGCAAAATTATTTTTACACCTATGTACATTATTTTTTGGTTTGCCTCCAATAATGCATGCACACCAGAAGAAGCGTTGTAATTAGTTTTGTATGAACGCTTACTCCAAGCACCATCTACAATTGCGGTAATTAATGGAATACCGTTGTCATCAACATCTCCGTTTGCAATTGCTAATGCTGCCTCTTCTTTACCAACTTGCACCATATCTTCAAGAATTGTTTGTATGTGGCGACATATATGGTATATCCATTGAGGCCAATAGCTCTGATAACTGCGTATAACCTATACCAATAGAGTATGCACACACCGGAAGCCTTATTTATGTCTTATTTCCTCTGTAGAGTGTGTTGAGAAGTTACTTTGTAATTACATATTTGACACATTACGTAGAATGTGCTTGAAAGACCACTACGTTTTCAGAAGTAATCTGGAGATCGTAAAGTCACATCAAAACCAGAGTGCTTCAGTCGCATTAAACCTTGCCACAAATGGTTAATATTTATTATGCGTCTTCCATACAAATTGTGTGTTGTCTCTGGAAAAGCTTCAAATTCTATCTGCAATTCAGGTAATTCTGGATCATCTACCCCTGAACGTTGATGTGTTTCTGTTTGGTCTTTGCTGTAAACACGTTAAATTGTAGAAATAAAAATAAAATTAATGTAACCAGGATCACTCAGAAAGAAATATACCTACTGTATTTTTTTCTTTTTAATTTGAATGATAAATGTAAAGAGTACAATTAATTTTATCATAAGTGATAATTTTAAAACATTAATTTTATAATGAGTGAAATTTTTAAAACGTCTCAGTTGACTATTAAAAAATATCACTCATGATAAATTAATGTTTTAAAATGATCACTTATGAAAAAATTAATGATTAAATATATCAGTCGTGATAATATTAATTCATCTTTCTATTTAAAATTATCACTAGTGAAAATTTTAATTGTGATATGAGAAATTACCGCCACCCTACTTCCGAGTGAACTATATTCAATAAAGTAGTAACCAGTGTACTTTGTACTTTAGTGTAAGTCAATCGCTATCATTTCGATTATGATCCTTATTTACCTTCTGTCAATTGACAGAAGATTCCAGAATATTTAAAGGTAGGTATTTTTAGGTGCCCACTACTTTATTGAATATAGTTCATTCTGCATTTAGTACCAAACACAAACGTGAGGGGCGGTAATTTCCGATATCATACGAATTAATTTTATCATGAGTAATATTTTTAAAACATTAATTTTATCATTATTGATATTTTTAATGATTAATTTTATCATGAGTGATATTTTTGAAACATTCATTTTTATCATGAGTGATATTTTTAAATAGTCAACAGAGACGTTTTAAACATTTCACTCATGATAAAATTAATGTTCTAAAATTATAACTTATGAAAAAATTAATAATTAAATGTATCAATCATGATAATATTAATGTTTAAAATATCACTCATGATAAAATTAATTGTACTATTTACATTTATCATGAGTGATATTTTAATAATTAATTTTATTATGAGTGATATTTTAAAACATTACTTTTATCATGACAACATTTTTAAGTAGTGAAAATTAGATTACAGTTGTATTTAAAGAAAGTCTGACAAAAGATGCATTAAAAAGTAAAACGGCGTTCCATAGAATACTACAATGTTTGTGTCTGTGTTGATCTATTTTTATTGTTAAAACCAATTAAATAAATCTCCGATGAACTTTGGCACAACACTTTCTTGTATACTACTTCCTACAAAAATTATTTTTTCTTATTCACCCTGTATTTTGCAAATCACTGTATATTTTTACATACTTGGATAGCATGAGAAATTAGCCTTGAAGTATTTTAGATTTGTGTTTAAAATATTGACACATATTAAAAAATAAAAATTTTATTTTTAGGCTAAACTGGAAGCGCTAAAAATATTCCAATATAGCAGTTAGCTACCTATGTCTATTATGTAATCCCTTATTTTGTTATTAGAAGCATAGTTATTAGGGATTGAAATTTTGAAATTTGAAAATTCCTGTGACTATAAAATACTTTCTCTTAGTATCGTAGAGTACGAGAAAGTAAAAATTAATTGTTTAATTATTACTACTTTTTGAGTGACCTCGTAGGTAATTCTTGTTTTGGAAAACCTACTTACCTTCGCTTCTTCCAGCGTTCTTCTGCCAGATTTTTTACTCTTTCGCGGTGCTCCACAGGTTTTGTTACTTTTACTATGAAGACCCATTTTATAACAAATTGTAAAGTATATATACCACCCAATTCGCTCGCGCACACATACACACAAAACTAATTAATTCAGGTCCTTTATAATATCAAAACAAATATAAAGCGTAACTAATGAAATCGCGACTTTCTTACACAAAACGACTACTACGAATAAACATGCATAAATTCTATCTTGAACAAAATTGTGCACTTTTTGGGTCTTTCATTTAAATCTACCTGCGGTGAGTGGTGTAAAGTACTTCACCAACGATTTTACTGGTATTATCTGCATCTATTGTTCTGTAAATAAGCTGTTGTAAATCATGCTAAAATGACGTGAACAAGACCCTGATTCTTCGTACTTTTGTAATGTTGCTTGCCTATTTTTAAATTTTAATTAATTACAGCTCATATATACGTTTCAAAGGAAAATCTTTTTAACACCGTTTTAGAGTTTATTGTGTTTCACCTGATGCCAAAAATTCAATTTCAAAGAACATACACGTTTCTTATAATCTTATTAGAAAGATTTATGGTTATTGAAAGGTTTTATCAAACTGATCAAATTAAACGTAAATCAGACATAATAGGGTGATAGAAAACAAAGTCGTGCATTACCTGCGTAATTTTTAGCTTTTCAAATGAAAAAACAAAGACACAATCTTATTGTAAAGTTAGCACGGTAATAGACATGACTGCATAGGACCCTTAATTTATATTAATGACACTTTTCATTATGACCATGTTAACTCAAGGAATCTTCCGTGAGACTATGTATCTCAAAATACACCAGCACAAGATGTAAGTATACTATGACGATTTGTAGCCTACGTAAGTATTGACATACAGTAATTTTGTATTTAAAATTGGAAAATGCATATGCATATTTTAGAGCATTCCTGCTTAAGCAAAGTATTTGTTGAGAATAAGAGTTTGAAATATTATTTTTTACACACATTATGATAAACAAAGGAACAATGAGTTTAATATGAAAACGTTGTACAAATTTTCAAAGACTTCCTCTTGAGGGTGAATACAACTTAGAAATCAGGGTGTGTCCTTAAAATATTACAATCGTAACAAACAACAAAGTGAAAATAAACCCAAATTAAAGATGTTACCCTATATTTAAGGAAACTTGTTTAAATTTTGTAGGTATTGGATTCACAATGGCAACCGACAGATACCCCTGTAACAATGATTGACGTGTATCATGAATTTAATAATAATTATGCCCCTCGCTTATGTTTAAAATCTTTCAAATCACGTAAAGTGACTAAACAGTATTGCTTTAACCCAGACATTCCAACAGAATCGGAATATTTAGAAATTCGATATTCGGTAAGTTAAAATTCCTAATTACAATTTAAGTTTTTTGAATAATTTATATTTTAGGGGAAAAGTCCTAGGCTTGATCCAGAAATATGTAAAGATGGCGGTAAAACATTTTCTAACGTATTTGGCAGTCGTAGTAGTTTTCTTGAAATTTTCTTGTTGGAACGCAAGATTAAAGGTCCCTGCTGGCTTGAAATCGTAAATCCTGAACCTGTACAAAATCCAGTCAGTTATTGCAAGTTTGAAGTGCAGTGTTCGAAACCGATGGATATTAATATATCGCAAGAAATACTTCCTCCTCCTCCTCTTTTAGTTCTCACTCTAAATTTGAAAACTGTTGTGAACCCTACAAATATGCATAATGAAATAGTGATGATGTCATTTTTAGTTCATACTAAATATGCCGTGGATAAGAAACCACCAAATCCACTATTTGAGCAGCATTTTTGTGGTATGTCGTAATTATTATTAATCTATACTAAAACTAAAAATATTGTTTTAGTGTTTACTCGTCCGGGAGATCAGAGCTTACCATACGATATTCACAATGCTCTTCAAAAATTTAAAGGAACCAGAGTTCAAAAAATGGATTCTGAACGTGCCTTACTTAATTATTTTCTCTCTCAAATTGTAAAAATCGATCCAGATATTATTGTTGGTCATGATTTACAGGATTATCAAATTGGACTAATATGTGAACGGTTGTTACATTGCAAAACAAGCAATATCAGTCGATTGAGTAAAATTAAACGTTCCGATATTCCTAACAAACGTCTTCTAGAAAAAGACCTTTTTGTGGGTCGGCTTGTTTGTGATGTTAAGGTTTCATCCAAAGAGTTGATGAAGGCAAGAGCATATGATTTGGGCACCCTGTGCCAAAATGTGTTAAAATTAAAGGAAGGTGAGAGACAAGAGGTTGAAATTGATGAAGTTTCTAAGTATTATCAGAATTCAGATGGTTTATTGAAGTTAATTACACTAACAATGCAAGATGCTGCATATATTTTAAAGATAATGTATGAATTGAATGCCATTCCGCTTGCTTTACAAATTACAAATATTGCTGGTAATGTCATGTCGAGAACTTTATTAGGGGGCAGATCAGAGAGAAATGAACTTTTACTTTTACATGCATTTTATGAAAAGGATTATATCGTTCCAGAAAAACAATATGTAAATAAGGATGAAGTAGAGACGGAAGTTAAAAAGTCAACAGCGTCTAAAAGGAAACCTGCTTATTCAGGCGGTCTTGTCTTAGATCCTAAAGTGGGATTTTATGATAAACTAGTTTTATTAATGGATTTTAATTCTTTATATCCAAGTATTATACAAGAGTATAATATTTGTTTTACCACTATTTCTGCTGGTGATAATGAAGAAAACATTACTTTACCCAATCAACAATTACCACCAGGTAAGAAATGTTTTCAATAATGTTAAAATAGGTATACATGTCTATATTGTCATTGTTTACATAAATTCAAACTACGACTTTTACTTTTACTTGGCCTGTATATACAGGGTCCTGCTCCTGCATCATAGCTCCCATCTTCGACTACATATAAATGATTTATATTACACAAAAATATTAAAATGGAGCAATGAAATGCTTGCTAGAAAGCACATTTTAAAAATATTTTCACAAATACTAGGTGACTATAAGTACATGGCAACACCAACGTATATATTTTTTAATGAAACATCCTATATATTATTCCAGATTTTCCTTGCTTCGTACATTACCTCAACAAAATTTCAGCATCTTATACCAAGTGCTTACAAAGATATGACAATTTCTTTGTCTGAATGGACATGTGTTGATCACTCTGTATCTTCCAAGAACAAACGAAATTAATTATTATTTGTAGTAGGAAGTTGTATACAGTATGGTCCAAAACGAGAATCATAGATTTTCTCGAAATTTTCAAATGGAACACCCTATATTTTTGATCAGCATGGGATAGCTTATTTGCTACTCTATCAATTTTATTAAGCATTCCCTATACGCAAACCCACTCGTATTTTAGTTAAATTCGTAAGTAGATCGATCCATAGAGATCGATCATAGTAATTCAAATATTTTGCAATTTTGTAGCATTATTTGGGTTAGATTATTGAAAACTCTAATGTTACTTATAGAGTTCCTTTTTTGTTCTTGTCGTCCAATGTATGATCATTCATTTGAGATACAGCTAGGATTTTATAGGTAGCAGCCACATATTTTCGCCAGCTGAACCTGATGGAAATAGTAGAACTTGATATGTGGTCATTTTTTGTGTAACAGAACTTTGTTGTGTACTAAAATTACTTAGACTGCCATTTCTGTATAGTTGTAACGGTATAAACGGGTGGTAGAACGGGATTACAGATAAATTGGCCTTTTTGCCCCGACTAGTCAGCGTTTTGGGTGTGGGTATGATGTCGCATAATTTTGCACATCCAGAATAGTAAATCGTACGTAAGTCAAAATAGGGATGAAGACGTAATCAGTCGGTTTTTGGGCGCCAGAATGTTTGGTAGTCAAAATAAGGATCGTCGTGCCAAAATTACGAGTACATAGCGTGTCTAAACATACAAAAAACATACGCTTACCTATCCGCAATCAATTCCAGGTGTGCTGGACAGCAACTCAGCAAACCACCTGAAAGATGGCTTCAAAATAGCACTGCACGCCTGTCAAATAAAGGCGTGGTAAACACTCGATAAATTTACGTTACGTTACTACACCTCAGTGTAAATAATTAGGCGTTAAATAATAATCAAAACAAAACAAAAAAAAAACAATGCACTCTAAATGAATTAATACTCAACTAAAAATCAAATAAAACACTAAATATCATTAACGCTATTACTCAATAATAAAAAAACTGTCACTTCGTTACGTTAAAATTTTACGCTTCTAAATTACTTGCAATTTGCAAAAAAAACTTTTATGTAACACAAAAGGGTTTTCACAGAATTAAAACAAATTTATAAAACCTAACAAAGTTATAATAAAATAATAAAAAAATAATAAGATAAATGTAAGCATACGATAATGCGTATAAAAAAACAAATACAAAGGCTTAAAGGCGACAGAATGTCTGGCCAGGGTTCTGCGTAACGCCGTTCTAGATTGTTTAACCTATATATATATATATATATATATATATATATATTTCGTGGATTATTTACCCACACTACTATAGGGTCAATTGTCCTTTACTACTAAAATAAAAATAAAAAAGTGTGAAGGCGGAGCGTCAGAATTATGATTAATTTCAATAACTAAATTAAAAGAACAACTTAATTTAAAAGGTAAACGACTCCGCTTTCAAACCTTCGTTAACAAATAAAATAATTCGAGATACACAGGAAATCTTGAAAACATTCAATAAAAAAAAACACAATATTATATTACCTTATGTCTAAATTAGCACTTCTCCTGTGTTACAACAATTGAAAATGGTGACCAATGACTGCTATGACGGAAATGGAATCTCCCTGCTCTGACAAATGATGAATGAAAATGTTGACTAATGTTCTTTGTACACAAACAATTCCTTAATTGAATTTCGGTAAAATGTTACTGCGTTAATTAAAAACTTCTTTTTTAAATAATAATTTGTGCGCTCAACTTGCTTGTTAACTTTTATCTTTCAAATAGTTTTATTCACATTAACAATCCAAAATGTTATTAACTTGATTTAAATAACGATAATTTTAATATACTGCGAAAGTTTCTTTATATTTCAACACGCTTTGTACGGCAAATAAGTGGCACTTCAAGAACGCTAATTTTAAAATCCGCAAAAGCGATATAAACCAATGAGTTCACCGAAGCACTAATATAACACGACGTTAAATCGAAATCGGCACTAGGTATAATCCTTTGGTGATTGAACAGTTTTAATTAAAATCCCTTGCACAGGTCTTCTTCAGAAGTAGCTTAACTACCCTTACTACACAAAAAAGTACGTTCGTTAAACACCAAAAGGTCCAATATATCAACGTTCTAAACCACCCCTTAAAGCGTAACAACAAGCGTCACCGTACTACTACTCGAGAGCGCGATCAGTTTCAGAATCAATCAAATTATTACCAAAAATCCATCTTGGATTTTTGAATCCCACCACTCAAAAAAAAATCTTATCTAATTTAATTCCACCAATTAAAAAAACGGAAGGAGAAGATAAGGTACTCCCAACACAAACTTCGTTTCCATCCGTCAGGGCTCGAGAACTTTCAAAAGTTCAAACGTCAGCAGACTTAACGCGAAAAATATCCCTATATTTTCATTTAAGTACAAGCAATAAGTCCCACATTCTTCCTCTATGACTTAAAACCAACATACTCAATATTACACTGAACCACTATAATTAAGCGACTCCTTGTCGCCAGCATGACATCATATACATATAAATTTACGTTCTTTCTTTAAATTTTAAGAAAATCAAACGAAATAAACCTTATTTAAACTTATATACAACTATTTACAAATAAACGATACTCAAACTTTTACAAACTGGGAATAATAAGGAAAAACAACCTAAATTACGGAATAATAATTGACAAACAAAACAAACTAAAGCTCGCCACACACACACACACACACCATCCCTAAAGGTCGCAACACACGTAACACAAATTTATCTATAAAACTCAACTTGACAACAAAAAAAAATATGTATATACGGAATCTAACTAAGTGCATAGAATTACAAACAAAATTACCCACTACGTATACAGGCTGTTCAAAATACCCTGACATAGTGTAGATCTTCTTTTCGTTGAGCTTTCTCGGTTTCCGAAAGTTTGTTTCTGTGATCTGATTTTGGACTTTTGAAGCTTGTAAAAGTGGAACGGACAATAAAATTAGATTAAATTCTGATAGTTACTACTGAAAGTGAGAAGTTGCAAAGACATTTAGTGCAACAAGTAAAAGACAAAATCTGTAATTTTGGTCAATAATAATTTTAACATACGTAGTTAAAATTAAAATAAAAAAACTACATAAAACGTTCTGCATTATGCTTTTCATTGTTAAATAGCACTTGCACTTATTGACAAAGCTATTTCTTTGTTACATTTAACTGGATTATTTTAATTGATGTCATGTTTATATTGGTGAATGCTTCTATCAATTTCAAATTGAAGTTTTTCACAACTTTACACTTACATCATAACTTGATTAAATTTTGTTAAATTTGTTTTTTGGCTGACATTTTGATCGTTAGCCTTTGACCGTTCGAGGGTGTTCTGATTTGTCATGTTTATTACAGTTTAACAATATTTAATTTGTAATGATGTAGTTATTCTTTACTAAAATTGAATTCTACAGTTGGCGTCACATGTTTCTCAAACTGTTATGTTAATAGCAGGCTTATGTTTATGTTTTAATTTCTCAACTTTCACAAAATTTTTTTCAACATCTTTAACAATTTTAATAGATAATTTACTACTAAGGAAGATAACTGTAAGTGTTATCGAAACGTTTAGTTTGTGTAATATACATACACCATTCAAAAACCCAACAAAGATAAGGAATTTTAATAATGCATAGATGAGTGTTAACACTGAAATTTAGTGTGGTATAATTTTGTATAGAGTTTATTATGGAGTTGAAATAAAATAAACGAGAGTGATGTGTTTAATTGTCAGTGTTGAATTAAAGATTTTTTGACAGTTTTATGCAAATTAAAACTGTAAACAAATATAAACTCACAATTTGTATTTTCAATATAAATGTTACCTAGGTTTATTGCACGTAATGTAAGGTGTAAGTTGAAGATTTTAAGCGAACCAAATCAATTTTGAATTACTTTACAGATTTACGAGTTTTTATTAGTATGATCCGTACTCGTGTAAACCTTGTAAATATTTTAAACATATACTTAAAACGGCGGGTGTATTATACACCCTGCGTGCGCGAAATACTTAAAAAATGCGAAAGTAATTGACGAAAATCGATCATTGTGTTGTGAAATGGAATCATTACCTACAAACATGATAATACTAGTGGCCATGACAGTGAACTGCGATATTGATAACCGTGTATGTACCAATCAAATTGCTTTACCAATCGATTTAAACTAACTAATAGTAGCTCACAAAGTGCTGTACAGTGCGGTAAAAATCTATACACCAGAGAAAAATTTGAAACTTGAAAAGTAGTTTTAAAAAATAAAGCAGACAAGTCCAAACAAGAAGAGGACGAGCAAATCAGTGAGAAGGTGCAAGTGGGACTAAGAGTTTTTTATGCAAATAAAAAGCTGCTGAAAAGTGGAAGTCTCAGCAAAAAAAAACAAAAATCAGAATGTACAAAATGTTAATAGGACCAATGATGATGTGCGCAGCAGAGACCATGTGCTTTAGAATGATCGATGCAGAGAGAATGAGAAGGTGTGCAAGGAGAATAATAAGAACCGGTACAAGTAGAGAAAGGACAATATAGGATGAGAATGAACCATGAGATAGTAAAAGAAATGGGGGGAGAAAATATAGTAAAGAACATGAAAGTGAGAAGAATAGAATGGTTAGGGCAGATAGTGTGAAGTGACCAAAATGACAGTATAAAAAGGATAACAGACTGGAAGCCAATGGGAAGCCGAGCGAGAGGTAGACCAAAATTAAGATGGTTAGACGAAGTAGTGGAGGACATACCACAGATGGGAATAGTAAGGTGGAAGGAGGAGGCAAAAAATAGGAAGAAATGGAAGTGGATAGTGAATAAGGCAAAGGCACACCTAAAATTATAAAATATATGTGTATTAAAAGTTAAAAACTAATAACAATAATTTTAATATCAAGTGTAGTGATTAGTGAACAAATGGGAGTAATCCACCCCAAACAAAATAAAAATTGGATTAATAAAGCTATAAGCGGCTAAATTCCTATGCGAATGCTAAGAAAATTATGATGATGATAATGAGCCAAGTCTGTGGAGCATATTGAAAATGTACAAAGAAATATTCTGACTGATGTGATTAACATAAATCTTGATCAAAATACATTGAAAACTACGCAACCACTGATACGTCCAATATGGATAGCGAATTCAGTACAGTATGTAAAAAAGGTAACTTTAAAAGAAACAACACCACTCTTAGAACTAAAACTAATAAATGCGAAATATCTACAGTAACTAATCGTAGATATGTGTTTGTCTCACCCTACTACCCGTTTAGATCAATAACAAAAATTACATATCGAAACACAATATTGTAGTATTGGACATAGAAGAACTAAACATTACGTCAACATCGATATCTTCCTTTAAAGTTACCATTCCATCTAAGGAAGTTATATATAAGGCGGAAATGTGTCTTAACTATACCATCAGAATAGAACTTTTTTTTTTAGTTCCGCAGTCTCAATCACCAACATAGCAAAAATAAATTTTTACTATATAATTGAAAACAATCTTACAATATTTCATTTAAATGTTCAATATAGATCTGGCAAGTTCAATGTAGTGGACACCTATGTAACACATTATGTCCTTCATTAGTGTGTTTTACAGAGTTTGGGTGCAAAAAAGATGAATTTACTAATCAAACTATCGGATGCTAACCAAATTCTTGCACTCATCTAAGAAATGAAAACTAGTCGTATGGAACAAATTTGTGAATTAGCTGTATTAAGGTTTATGAATCAGACTTTGAATTTGTTCATTGTTTCTTTTGGGTAAAGAAAATATTAACTTAAAATTATTGAAATTTAAAGAAGGCGTTTCTTCCAATTCTAATACACTGCAATTTCCAAATTTGGGCGGTTTCATTAATTTATACAGTGCGTCTATAAAGTAATGTATAAATTAATTTCAAATTAAAGTATTTTGTTTCTTGAAAAAACGCATGGACACGTCGATTAGTATTTCTAGTTGGGAATTTAATTTAATTTAATTTTGTCAAACAATTTATTAACATATTTCAAATACTGCAAAAAATTACAGATAAGAAATACATTTAACTCAGTAGATAATACAAACGTTTATGTTGGAAAGAAACATTCCCTTACTTAAATAAATAAACCGATTTAAATAAATTCATATTTTTCTATAGTTGCTTTAATTTTGTCCAATACTGTACTTTTAAGGTAGTTACATTGGTTGGTAAAACTGTCAGATAGACGTTATTATTGAAGGTGTCTGACTTGTTCCGGCTTTGTGATACAAAAATATGGTAAAGTTAACTGAACGGGAGAAGATTTAGATACTCTGCATGATTGGATATGGAGATAGGACCCGCAGCCAAGCAAAAATAGCTCATTTATTTAACGAAATTCATCCTGATCGTCCTCCCATTTCGCAAACTGTGGTCAGCAGAGTGGAAGCGAAATTTCGAGAATTCGATCAAGTTTGGAATAGGCCAAAATCTGGACGTCCCAGTGTAAGTGATCGGCTGAATATTTTATTATCTGTAGAAAAAAATCCACACATTGCATTATCGCATGTGGCTGGAAACCTAACTTTATCGAAATCTACTGTACACAACGTCGTCCGGAGAAACAAATATCACCCTTATAAAGTTATTCCGCTTCAAGAGTTATCTGAAGATGATTTTGATAGGCGTAATGAATTTTGTGAGTATATGTAAAATATCTGTGACCAAGACGAAAATGCTGTGAACAAGATTATCTTTTCGGACGAAGCTGCAGCCTCAACGGTATCGTCAATAGGCAAAATTGCAGGTATTGGGCAAGAATCAACTCCCATTGGATGGTTGAGGCGCACACACAACATCCACAAAAATTAAATGTGTGGTGTGGTCTCTAGTTGGAGACAGAATACTAGATCCTTACTTTTTCGAAGGAACATTAACCGGTCAGATGTATCTTGAGTTCCTCCAGTTGCAATTACTTCCTGCATTCATAGCTCTATTCCCGGATCCACAAGAACCAGATCTCCCAGATCAACAACTTTTTTTCCAGCAGTATGGGGTCCCACCTCACTATGCAGCTCCAGTTCGTGCGTATGTAGATGAAATGATCCATCGTCGTTGGATAGGAAGGCGGGATCCCATAGAATGGCCTGATAGGTCACCAGACCTAAACCCCTTAGATTTATTTTTGTGGGGATACCTGAAATCTAAGGTTTACATGCACAGACCTGCCAATTTGGAAGACCTGTGAGAAAGAATCCGAAGAGAAATACGCGCTATACCACCAAAAGTTGTCAGACATGTTCAAGAGAATTTATTTACCATCTTGGACATTGTTTAGGTGTGAATGGAGCACATTTTGAACAATTAATTTAAGTTTGTTTAACTACTTTAGTACATTTAAAAAATAATTTTAACAAATAAATAAAAATAATTAAATCATTTTTCAAGTGTCAATATTTCAGAAATGGAGATTGATAGACCAAGCGTATATTATACCAAAAATATCTAGAATTTGCAGTAGAATCCGAATATGACATAATCTACAGGGCGTTCCATTAAAAAAAAAATCTAAAGTGTGGTCATATCTTTTATTATGAGATACCTTGTATAAAAAATTGTATTGTAAAAAATTCGCAACTAAAAATACTAATCGACGTGTCCAAGTGTTTTTTCAAGAAACAAATACTTTAATTTTAAATTAATTTATACATTACTTTATGGACGCACTGTATAATGCGATCATTGTATAGAGTTAAAGAAACGTTGTCAAATTAGGATGCTCCAGCTTGTCGAATTGTACCAAAAAATCTCTGAAATCAAAATTAGTAATGCTAGATTATACAAATACAAATCCATTTCGAATCTAAAAATAAAAAATTAACCAAAAAACAAGATACTAGCAACACCTATTTGATACGCATTTTTAATAACACAGAAGGATTAATGTGCATGTAGGTCAGTTTAGGACATACACGAAGATTGTTCGGTTCTTTTTGTTCCAAAGCAAACAACTTTTCGTAGTACATTTAAGAAACTGTTCCATAAAATAAATAACACATTATTAAGCAAACATCTCAATGTATACGACAATTTCTAATTACCTCAAGATTTTTCTGTGTGTGAATTCTTTTTCTAACGCACTTAATTAAATGAGGAGCGTTCTGAAACAAAGTAAAGATATCTACAGTCATCAAAAGGGTGTGTAGTTTTGTTAACTGGCGATTGGTCAAAGCTCCATCACAGACAATACCATGAATTTTTGCACCCAATTTTTCTAATTTGTTGATGACTTGCACAGTTAGTTGAGCTAGTAAACTGCAACGAGGTGATTAAAATCTTCAGTTAGTGAACAAAACATAAATACTAATGCATGATTAGCTTTCTTATCGGTTGTTTTAACTGTAACACTATTATTTTCACTAAAGTCTTCAACGTCCATGAGTTTCATGTTTTTTACATTTAAATGTATCGATTCTTTTATCTGAATTTTGTCAAAAACTAAAATTCCCTGCTGCTGATTAATATTTTTTGTATTTAATTTCAATTTAAATGCGTTGAAGAAATTCTCGTCCAAGCCACACTGTCTGTTGACTCTTGATAGATATGCTCTTATTGTAGAAATCGAAGGTAGAGGCAAAATTTCATTGGTGCGTAAAAACTTATAAGAAGCAGGACTTCTTATATGCAACAGTAAACAAATCAGGAGCAACTCAGAAGTATATCTTCTAGACGTTTTACGATTATACTTGCAAATGTTGATGCATTCTTTGAAAAGAAGCTTTTGTGCCACAGCCATTTTTAAATTCTCAATTTTTTCGAAGAAATCTTCATCTGCATCCTTTGTATTTTTTCCCGTACTGCTTTTAATTCGACTATTATAATTTTATTTTTCATTTTGAGTCCTTTTTCTCTTTTAATCGAATTATTACATTGTTGGGGTATTTATTTTTGATATTTTGGATACTGATGATTTTGTTTTAAAATATGTGTTTAAACTTCTTACAAAAAAAACATAATGAATTTGGATAATTTTGATTTTTTGAAGTTATATAACTGCAACTTTTATGGAGCCAAATATTTAGTGCATCTTTAAAAAAATTTGAACTATCAAAACATTCGGGACTATTTAAGGTAAGCGTCACTCCGTGACAAATCTGTACATCATTGAAATTATCTATTAAATTTTGCAGTTCTATTAAAGACGATGGCTTCTGATTGAAAACGAAATTGTTTGTACTTTCAATGAAATCGTTAAAAATATAAATTATAACTTTTTCATTGTTTAAGACAATTTTTTTTTCTAACGATGGCATTGTTGTCATTGTCAATAGATATCATCTCACAAAAAACAGTTAATCTTGTTTCATCGGCCGAAGCAAAATACGATGACATCCCCAGAAATCTGACGGAAATGTAACATCTGAATATTTATTGCACAGAGTTTTCAATAAATTTTCATAGCACGAATTATGAGTGAACCTTTCTATAAAAAAAAAGACAAAAGAGAAATATGATGAAATGAAAAATATCAGATCATCACAAACTTTTATCTTTCTCTTTCTCCAGCTTCTTTGATTTAAGAGGTGTCTCGGTTTTTTCTATAATTCATCTTTTTTTAATTTGTTTTGTCAAATATGCTGGACAGTTAGGAAAGATTGAAGGAACTGCATCCGATGATAATTTTGGAAATACAAGTGGATACTAATTATTTAACATATTAAATTTTAAATGAAACTTTTAATTTTTGATTGAAAAGTGTATCAAATTAAGCTTTAATTAAAATTAATGACTAATTTGTAATTTTTATTTTGCAGTTTTATTTAGGACTGATAAAACTTACCGTATATAGTTCAATTTTCTTCTTTTGTCGTTAAATTTCTATTTTTTCTAGGTATTTCTGTACCCCATTCCTCCACTTTATTTACAGGCACTCTAGACATAGAGGCTTTCTCAGTGTTTTTATCAGCATCGTAACCACTTTTACAACCGGGTACAAAACATTTTTTGACCATTATGATCGTTGATTAATAATAATAATTGTAACTAACAACTTCACACTGCAGTTTATACAATTACAATGAAAGAAATGAGTCATTTTCTGTAGAAAATTAGCATTCAGCGATTGTTTTA
Source organism: Vesta saturnalis (assembly GCA_036346205.1). Classification (NCBI taxonomy): domain Eukaryota; kingdom Metazoa; phylum Arthropoda; class Insecta; order Coleoptera; family Lampyridae; genus Vesta; species Vesta saturnalis. The sequence goes on along the minus strand of JARFJB010001739.1, from coordinate 394,220 downwards.
GCGCCAAATATTCGCCTCCTATTAGCTATCTCACTCGCACACAGGCTACCACAAAACAGAGCCAGTTTCTGAAGCAGATATGAGCTGCCGTTGAATTACCTTCTTATCTTATACCGTGCTACTGACGAAGATAACTCTAAGTATTATCGAAACGTTTAGATTGTATTAGATTAATATACTAATACACCATTAAAAACCCAAAAAAGATAAGTATTTTAAAATTTGACCTATTTGAGCATTTTTCCCAAAAGCTATTCGTTGCATTTATAACATATTTTTACGCTAATTTACGAATATACTGTATGTTATGATTGAAAATTTACATAGTTTATGTATGGCTATATCTTGTACCTTGGAATGACTTGTTTATTTTACTATTGCATAATAGCTTTTAACACAATTTTTTTTACATTTTTACAATAGTAGCAATTATACAATAATTTTTTAGATTTTTGTTACGAGACATTAAGGTATGTTATTGTTTTTAGGTATTTTACCGACTGAAATTCGAAAACTAGTAGAGAGTAGAAGAGAAGTGAAAAAACTCATGAATAACCCAGACCTATCACCTGATTTACGCATGCAATATAATATCAGACAAATGGCGTTAAAATTAACAGCTAATAGTATGTATGGATGCCTGGGTTTTGTTAACTCTCGTTTTTATGCCAAAACATTGGCTGCCCTTGTCACTTTTAAAGGTCGTGAAATTTTAACTAACACGAAAGATCTGGTTGAAAAATTGATGTATAAAGTTATTTACGGTGATACTGACAGTATCATGATTAACACAAACACACTAGATTATGATGAGGTTTTCAAAATCGGTGTGAGGATTAAACAGGAAGTAAACAAACTATATAAACAAATAGAGCTTGATATTGACGGTGTTTTCAAATACTTGCTGTTGTTGAAAAAAAAGAAATATGCAGCTGTTGTAATTTCAAAGGACAGAAATAATCAGTTACAGTATCATCAAGAACATAAAGGTAGTGACCTAGAAAAGTATCCACTAATAATATTGACATTTTTTTTTTATAGGTTTAGATATAGTTCGAAGAGATTGGTCACAACTTGCAGCAACCGCAGGTAAATTCACTTTAGATAATATTCTAAATGATCAATCGTATGAAGATCGCATTGAAAACATTCACGCACATCTTGCTAAACTTCGAGAAGATATAGACCAAAATAAAGTTCCTCTATCACTTCTTGTAATAACAAAGCAGTTAACAAAAGATCCTCGTATGTACGCTAATTACATCCAGTTTCCGCATGTTCAAGTTGCTTTGAGGTATAATAAAAGAGGTGGTCGCGTTTTTAAAGCTGGCGATATTGTGTCTTATGTCATTTGCGATGATGGTACTAATGCACCTGCAACTCAACGAGCATACCATATTGATGAATTGAAAAATTCGGAAAATTTAAAAATTGATTCAAAGTATTATTTAGGTCAACAGATACATCCTGTTGTTTCTAGACTTTGTGAACCACTTGAAGGGACTGATTCTTATCAAATTGCCAATTGTTTAGGTATCGACACTTCCTCTTTTAAAAAACCGGTTAAAGTTGCTAGTGATATTAATGAAAATGTGATAAAAAGTCAAAATACATTTTCTAATGTTGATCCTTTTGTTTTTAAATGCATGTCGTGCAGAGCAGAAAACAAAATAAATGGAGTTTTTAATGGAAGTGTACCGTTTTTGAGTAAATGTGCAAATCCAGAGTGTAATATCAGTCCACTTGAATATTTAGGTTCTGTTCATAATCAACTGACACTTGCATTACATGGATATATTAAGAAATATTATCGTAACGAATTAACTTGTGAAGATCCAGCTTGCGATAATGAAACAGTTAGAATGCCGCTTAAATTTGCAGGAAAATATCCTATTTGTACGTTTTGTAAGAAAGGAGTTATGTACCAAAAGTACACGGAAGGTGATTTGTATAATCAATTAAGATACTTTCACCACATTTTAGATCTCAGTAAATTAGATAAGCGTAAGATTTTTTGGTGTTAATAAAATGAATATTTTTATTTTATTTGTTTTAGGACCAATTTTGGATGGAACTATGATAAGTGGATATGATAGCTTAAAAGAGACTGTTGAAAAGGTTTTAAAACAATCTGGTTATGGTATGATTAATTTAACTCAATTGTTTTCTTCGTTTTTTGTTCAAGATCGTAATTCTATCAAATTACCTAATATTGTAGATCATTTTGTGGATGGCACTGCCGAAGATTTTGATGAATTTTAATATGTAATTTTATATTTATAGAAAATATATGTTTTTTTTTTAATTTTTAATTTAATATTCTGTGATTGTTAGCATGTAGTTTGTATGAAACAATTTTTTTAAATGAATTATACTGTTTTGTAATTATTATCCTAACTATATTGCTGAGCCCCAAATCTGCTATATAAGAGGGGAGATTTTTAAGTTATTTACCTAGCTATGAGGGAAAACAGATATATGAAAACAAAAAATTTATTTTTCTACATAACTTCCTCCTACATTAACACATTTAGTCTGTGTCTCCAGTTGTCCTATACCTTCAGAAAAAAATTAATTTGTTTGGTCCTCAAAGTAATCCTGTACTTCTTGTTGAAGAGCTTCATCCGACTCAAATTGTTTACCCTGTAAATGTTTTCTTAAATGTCTGAATAAAAAAAAGTCGCATGATGCTAAATCCGGGCTATACGGAGGGTGGGCAAACTCTAAAAAGCCGCATTCATTCAAAATGCGCGCATTGTGAGCGCGGCAGTTGTCATCAAGCAGCAATGTCTTTTCACGAGGCGAGTTCGGCGGTTTTCGCAAGAGAGCCGTTTTTAAGTTCTTAATTGTTTCCATAAGCTTCAGCAGTTATTGTACGCCCTCTTTCCATGTATTCCACTATCAAAACACCCTCAGAATCCCAGAAAACAGTTGCCATCAACTTTTTTCCCGAAAATTGTGTCTGCTTTCTTCGGCGGTGGGGTGCCTTTGTGAACTCACTGCATCGATTCCTGTTTGCTAGGGGGTCCCAGTGATAGACCCACGTTTTGTCACCAATAACAATTTTATTCAAAAAGTGACGGTCTTGCGTCAAAGCCGCCAAATTGTCTTGGCAAATTTGTTCCCTGCATTGTTTTTGCTCTGGTGTCAACAACTTTGGAATCCAGTGTGTAGACACTTTTCTCATCCCTAAGCCTCATGCAAAATTTTTAATGCAGTTGTTTCCGATATGTTGAGTTCTTTGGCAACCACAGAAACCTTTGCTCAGTGGTCTTGCAGCACCAATTGCTCAACCTTGCAAATAATTTCCTCTGTTCTCGCTTCCACTGGCAGGCCAGTTCTTGGATCATCTTCAATTGAATCCCTCCCCCAACAAAACTGTTTTGACCAAAATTTAACTTCGTATATTGTGGCTCATCATTTCCATACACTGTAGTCATCCTCTCGAAAATGATTTTTGGATCATTCCCTTCCTTTATCAAAAACTTAAAATAAAATGTTACAATATGATCGGGATATTGTCCAATAACACGAAGATGTGCAGATTTTATATACCATCTATGTTCAAGGGCACATTTCTGTTGCAGCGTGTAGAACATAGGCCTATACATTTTAAATGGGTTTTACCTCGATCTTGTTGCCAGCTGTCCTACAGGTCCCCATTCAAAATAATAATTTATCTATAAATTGTAGATCTTTATTGTGATTTGAGTTGTCACGGTTTAATTTAAAATCTTGACCTTTTAAAAGATTTCAAATACTGTGTATTTCAAATTAGATTTGATCGTATTTACATTTATTATTTAATTATTCACCAAGTTTTCATAAATAAAGGGCATACACCTAAACATCAAAATATTTATGAAAATGTAAACTCTCACTATTATCACACATAATAAAATACTTATCTTTTTTGGGTTTTTTAATGGTGTATTTTAAATTATACAACCTAAACGTTTCGATAACACTTACAGTTATCTTCGTCAGTAGTTCAAATTTAAAAATAAGTAGTAAGTAAATTTTAGATAATTTTGTTTTAATTAATAATGCATTACAATAATGGATTTCTCTTTTTCTAAAGAAAACAGACAATGGAAGTAATTACTGGTTAGTTTGCGTTTAATATTGTTCAGTTGAATGTCAACTATGTAAACTTATTCTTGTTTGGTCTATACCTACATATATAATTTTTGAAAGATTTGTGTCATGCAACCCCCTCCAATGTCTGTTATGAATTTGAACCCCGATACCAAGTTTGATGTACAAGTTAAGCGTATTGTGTTGAATGTGTTAAATTAACATTTGAAAGGGAATAACGGTGAAAGCTTATGATATACTGTAGAAATCGTTTTAAAAATCAGTGGTGTGTCTATTTTACAATATTTGGAAAGAAGCCCAGCATGGTGACTTGGTACCTCCTCAAAAGAAGGAAAAAGAGCAATAGTCAATCTAATTCCCGAGAAAATACGTATGATAACGGTCTTTGATGAAGGATAAAAAAAATTGTGCGTAGTTTTTTCTTAGAAAACCTTCCGCCTCCAGTAGATAAAATTTTGAATAAAGTTCATGCGGACGATGATCTGCCACATTTTTTCCAGAACAATACTGAGAAGACTCATGAATGACATGGGCTTTCAATATGTCAGAAGAGGTCGAAATTCTATTATGGTTGAAAGAAACGACATTATTGCCTGGAGACACAGGTATCTTAAAAGTTTAAGAGAACAAAATTTCAACGTTATTTACACTGCTGAATCCTGGATTAATGTTAGACAATCTGTTACAAAAGAGTGGTCTGACACAACAGTAAAAAATCCTCGTGGAAGGATTAACAACAGGACTAAAAACTCCTACTAAAAAAGGTCTACGTTTTGTTTTAGTACATGCTGGTACTACAGAGGGGTTTGTAAATGGAGGTGAAGTAACCTTCTTAGCAAAAATGATTATCACAACGAAATGGATGGGGATCGGTATGAGGAGTGGTTCGAGAATACATTAATACCAAACTTGCCAAAGGCAAGCAAAACGTTGTTACCATTCGCGTAAGTTTGATTTTCCTAAAACAATGTGGTGTAAGGACCAAATACAGAACTGGTTAAAAGAAAAAGATATCTACTTCGCAGAAGATTACCTAAAAGCGGAACTCTTATTGGCTACTGCTGCTGCATGCAAAGAGCAATATGATAAATACAAATATGGTATTAAGATTGTAAGGCTACCCCAATGACAATAGTCATTGGGCTAATTCCACGCTTATCACTGCGAACTCAATCCCATCGAAAGGGTATGGAGTTAAGTGGAAAGATTCGTAGCTACAAATAACACAAAATAGTGCAGGCATGGTGAAACATTTAATTATAGAGGCTTACCAAAACGTAACTACTGATCAATGGAACTAGTAATACCAATTGAAGCAGATAGTGGAAAGTGGATAACTTGCAAGACGATATTGAACGGATAATTAAATATAAACGATGATTCTGAGGATGACTGCGATATGGACAACAAGAATAAGCTGGATGACTGGTTGAGGCTGCGGGTGGAATGTAAAATTTTTTGTTACTGTATTGTTTGTCAATTTTGAATTTTGTTAATTTTTTTGTTTTTTCTAACGTTTGTTTTGCTTTACTTTCATTTTAATTATAATTGTGGTACATGTTTTTGTTCTATCCTTTTTTGGAATAGGAAACCAATTTGGGTAAGTTTCAACAAATCTTGTGCCAGACATTTTTGTTGTATCATTTTTTAGTTTATATTAGAATATATTCAATTTTGCAAATTTATTTTATTTCCTTATTAAACAATCTTTTCCTCTTTTTATAAAATAAAGCAAACATTCACAGATGCACATTTTACTAAGTGCAACCCTGCTACTTTTAACTGCAAGAGACATGGCAACGTTATGTTCCGTAAGTGCTACACTGTAACAGAAATTAGTATTACATTTTAAAATACTTGGCGTTCTAAGGGCATCAGATTTTATGTAAAACGATTTATGTAATACTAGAACACTATTATATAAATTTTTAAACAGTTTGCAAATAATTACAAATCCCAACATTTTACAATACAAAGTTAACATTAAATCCTTTTAGACAATCATGTCATTAATTATTTGAAATACTTTCTTATCAGCCTAGAGCAATGTATTAGACTTTATAGTTATACCAATGTCGTTAATGAAGAGAAGAAATAAAAAAATGGTCTAAAATTTGATCCTGTAGAACTCTGCTAGTTGCTTTATAACTTATCGACATATAGCCATTATTTGGTGTCGGTAGTTTTGAAATGGAGCAGGTGATAATGAACTAAGATAATGTTTATATCTATTTTTGGAAAGCTAAATTTAATTTATAATTTGCAACGTTTACATTTCTGCATTCAAGCATTAAAATTAGACCCTGTCACGTAATTTTGTTTAGTTAAGCTAATACATATATAAAATTTTGTCGTTAATACAAATAAATCCAAATTAGTACTGGCATTATTTATGTAGGTACATCTGATTTGAAAACATTAATATCTGTTTTGGGTTGAATGTTTTCCATATGATTGAATTTTTTTTTAATGGCTCCTTAATGGTACTAGTAATAATAATTTCACTATGCGTGAGTTCAAAAACGTGTGCTCAACTTTGTATTAAACAAAACGTTAAAAAACTTTGCTTTTTTTTTCTTTCAACTAGAATATCTCAAAAGCTTTTTTCAGAGAAAAGTTGCAAAGGAAAAAAAGTTTCGTAATTAACTTTTACACAAGAAACAGTTAATTCAAAGTCGAAAAATGCATTCTTGGTATTGCATAAATAGTAAAAAAGAATGAGTATGATTTATAATCGAAAAGATTATTTTTTCTCATTTGAATGATTTTATTAGGCTTATTTGAGTTTATTTTAACCAAACTGCGTAATGACACTGGTGAGTAATATTCTACTTATTTTAATACTCTTTCAATTGCACTGTGTACAGAATCAATTTCCTGCATTAAGAAATTTGCCAGAGCATAGGAAATAATGGAATTAAGATTTTAGGGCACACAGCTATTCCATAATATTATTTTTTCTAAATTTGGATGCTGAGCTACAGCAGTGCTTAATATTTTCACAACTGTGCTTGAAATGTCGTTTCCTCTCCGCCCCATTAAAACTTCTGGCCAAACACAACAATAAAATTGGCCGTCGATTGACTAATGGGCCCCGTTAGATTATAAACCGATAGTTTGCTTTTATAGAAGTCAAAAGTAAGAACTGGAACTCCACTTTCGCGATCTCTATTTCTGGTTACTCTGGCTGCTTGTTTCACCTTAATATGCTTTATATACTCTTCTGAATGATCTTTTTCCAAATCTTCTGCAGTTTGCAGCCGGTTTACTTCACATACAGAACATTGATATTTTTTAGGTTTATTAAAGTGAATATTGAAGTTATTACAAAAATATATCTGTTGTGTCTCAGAACTTTGTTTGACGCACAATGAATATGAACAGTTTGTACCCTTATCATTTCTAAAAAGTAAAATGACGTAATTTTAACAAGTATCCATTACGCTAACGGTTTTGTGAGTAGCTGCTCAATCATACAGAGGCAGAAGCAGCTTTTTCCACAATGCTTACATGTGAGCTGATGAAAATGCTCGTGCGATGCGCCAGTAGAGTAACTTTCAGCAACGTATCTTATCAATAGTCGGTCGACTTCTAGTGTCGAGTTTCGCAGACTCCAGATCTTTCTAGAAGTTACCGTAAGTTATATAAAAGTGCATGTTAGTGGAAGAAATGGAAGTCGGTTTTGATAGAAAGTTACGTGTACGTTAGAAGTATATATTCAAAATAATAGTGATTAGGGGCCGGTTCTGGACCAGTTCAAGGTCACTCGCCCTCTGGTGGTGAGAAATGATAGCTTTTGGATCTTTTCAAAGTCAAACTTTTGGCGGGAAATTTAAATTTTTGGATCTCTCTAAAAATAGAAATTGCAATGTTATCATCTTACAAGGTCACTCTGCGATGAAACGTTTTGGTGGGAAATTTGTATGTCAAGGTCAAAAGCTAAAAATGTCATCATCATATTACAATTCTTAGAAGTCTAAAAATAGAGTGGTCAAGGTCAAAGATTATTTGACCTGTAGGGGTATGGTATCACATTTCTTAGAGGTATAAAAATAGAATCAATTCATGGAAACAAGAAGAATGCGGGTTGTTGTCGATGCTAAAAAGTAGACTAAGGTCAAATGGTGCTTATATTGACTAAATTGAGTCAAGGTGAAATAATTTTCTAAACTAAAAGAAGGTGAATATTTTAATGAGTCAGTTAGCAACTAGTAATTGTTAAACATGGAATTAGCAGGGTTAAACCAAAGCACCTATTGCAAACTTTTTAAAAGTGCATATGACCTCGAGATATCAAAAAAGTATAAAGTGATTAATGTGGCAGTACAATCCGCGTGGCCAAAGAATGCCTCATGTCGCGCATGGATGTTCGTGCATTCGGCCGCACTCGTTAACGCAATAGCGACTGGAAGCATTACCAGTGGCGTCGGTGTCGCGTTTTTAATTATTCGTCACCAAACCACAAGAAATTTTAAAATATTTTATTTATTTGAATTACATATTAACAGTAATAGTTTAAACATTTATAAAATAAAAAAATAACCATGTTGACAAGTAATAAATTTTATATTTGAATTACAAATGAACACAACAGTTTAATCGTTTATGAAAATCAAAAAAGTATAAGGCTGTATTTTAAGAGTATTATTCAGGATTAAAAAAAAAAGATATTTCTTAGGTAATCAATTTTTATCATCAATTCATTCATCACTAGACCAGCCACTTTCAGTTTCTGAATCGTCCTCCAAATTTATAACCAGTTTTTTGACTTGTACGTCCTAATGATCCTAAGGAATGTCAACTATTAGGATATCTTTAATGAGAATTTAAGCAAATGCCATTAGCATTACATGCGCCGCAAAACTACTTATTTATTTTACTATGTATTGTGAAAGTATTTGTTGTTTATACATATTTGTCTAATAAATTTGAGTATTATGAGCTTTAAAATTCACATAGGACACAAAATGGTTTACTGTCGTTTTGTTGCAATATACGTAATAAAGTTAAATTAACAAGGACGTATGTAAATTAACAGAAATAAATAATTAATTAGTGTAATACATGATAATAAACGGAACGCGCTTTTGGTGGCGACGCCACTGACATGCCGCGCTTAAGAGACTTGAAGTTGGACGAATGCACATCCAACGTTCAGGCATTCTTTGGCCGCGCGGTCTGTAACAAACATTATTGGGCAATACAAAAACCTTATTTAAAAAAAGAATCACGACATCAACATACATTTAGATTTAATATATGGATGGGCATTTTGGGACGAAGAATAATATGACCCTTTAGTTACCACAACAATGTAACTTGCTACGGACTGATTTGGAAAATGACTTGTTGTTGGTTTCAACAAGATGGTGCCCCAGCACAAAACTCAAGAAATGTACAGGACTATCTTTGTGGTTTGCAGGAAAATGGATTGGAACTTACAGTGCAGTAGCTTGGCCAGCCCGATCATCCGATTTAAGTCCGTTGGATTGTTTTCTAGTATCCAGTATCCAGTAATAAATTTTGTGGTGCTCATCGTTTTCCCACGGTTGAAACTTATAGTTGATATTTTGTTCTAATAATATTTCAATCAAAATATCGAGGCACTTATAAGCAATATTTTCTAAGGTAGATTTAACATTTGTTGAATCATCAACCCATAATAAATTGTATAGATACATTTTAAGCGGTATGTCATCAAGTACATTCATATCGTCTAAGATACTATCTACTTCATCAAAAGTTAATGAATTGTAGCCTTTATCGGTACACAATTTCATAAAACTTTTAATGGCATTGTCTAATTTAATTTTTTTATCACCATACTGTACCATAGCACTTCCTGCAATTTATTTTCAAGACTGTTCATAATGATAAAATTGTTTTTTGAAACAGAAGACGAATAAAATGCTATGTAAAGTTAAATCCCCAAGGTCTAGTATCAGTGAAATTGAAATTTACTAATCGTTTATCATCACAAGGATTAAGTACTACTTTATTCTGTTTGACTGTAAACACATCATGTTTCTTTGACCTTATCAGATGCTGATAACGCCTTATTACATCACCATCAAACAAAACATGTTTATAATCATTTATCGTGATCTGTTTGACGTTTGCGCGGGTAGAACCCTTTGATTTTTTTTACAACTGTTTCATCAACCATGTAAGCATACATTTTTGTACGAAGTCCTACAAATTCCAACATAATTGCGCCATGATTTTCATCTTTCATTAATCCAGGCACTTTTTTATTTACTAATGGCATTCCAAAGATATTGTTGGGGCTGTAATCAGATGTATCGAATTTATCAATGTCCTCTTTAATGCATTCATAGATATCGGGAATCGAAAAGGCGTATATGAGGCTATCCGTATCCATGTACAAGAGCTTAGCATTATTATGAAACTTGGGTAGCGTGTAACCGTAATGAAAATTGTATAAAAAAGTTTATGAAACGTCTAAAACACTGAATCCTGCATGTATAGGTTTATTGAAATATACTTCTAGCTTATTCATTTGAATGATAAGCATATCATTATCAAATATTGTACAACTATGAACATTTGGTTTTCTATGTAAGCACGAGTACCATAGCGACCCTCCCATTTCGTTACTAAACGTATATCCTTATGTTTACATAAATTTTCCATCAGCATCCCAAAAACGCTATTAATAATTAATTTATAAAAATGTTTATCAAATTCATTTTGAGATTGCTGGCGCATTGTGGTATTTAAATCGATATATTTTTTTAACCACGGTGACTGTTTAAAATGTACTATACGGTGTACTTTTACTAACTTTAATCCATATTTTAAATATACTTTCAAATTTCTGCAATGAATTACATAATTATACTCAGGATACAATGTAGGCAATAATTTTTTCATTTTCGAATCTGATACGGGTGGTACCATATGTTCGGGTGCCAATGGTAGATCACTGTGACTCTCATGTAGTTTTATGGGATAGTCTAAATCACACTTGAGTATATAGCCAATTTCCGAATCATCGGGATGGTTTATTAAATCTAAAGTTTCAAAATTATCAACAAAATAAAAATCGCCAAATGGTAGAAATTCTGACATGGTGGCTCCATATAAATGATTTACGTCGTAGTACATTAAATACACACTTTCGGAAGTGTGATCAAATTTTTCCCCCATGTACTGATTGTTAGCTTTAGCATATCGATTAGAACATTGAGCCACACCACCTCTAATTGCTCTCTCAATAAACATTAGCATATCAATGTCTGTAAATACTTCTAACTGTACTTGTGTAATTTTAAGCATAGCATCGAATGGGGAAGGGAATTGAATCATAATTCAAAACATCCATGGAATGAGGATAACTGTAAACCCTATCTGAATGACGTTGCACGGGATATAGTGCCGAAACAACGGCCCACAGGAAGCAATACTCATCGCCATTTTTAACATTCACTACCGCATGCTTTACTGCTATGAAGCAGGGTTCTTTAACGTAAGTTTAAAGGCCACCTTTAAATGGGACATAGCTATTAATATTCACCTTTAAATGTAATACTTCATATAATGCCCAACCGGAATCCCTTTCGGAAAGCTCCTCTAATTTTTTTTGTGATTTATGATAAACGTTTTCATTGTACCATTTACGTAAATTGGTCGCTATATTGAGGGCATAATTTTTTATGGTAAGTCTTCAACTCGATAACGTGATTATGAGGGTGGATAAAATTGCAGACTAAAATGACATTGACCTTTAGCATCGATTGCCTTAGCATTAATTTAATCTTTCGTGCAAAACTATTGTATGCATTTTGTAAAAAAATAATGTTTGCTATATTGACTATAATTTTCGTAAGTAACTATAGTAACTATAGTTTTCATTGTACCACTTACGTAAATTGGTCGCTATATTGAGGGCATAATTTTTTATGGTAAGTCTTCAACTCGATAACGTGATTATGAGGGTGGATAAAATTGCAGACTAAAATGACATTGACCTTTAGCATCGATTGCCTTAGCATTAATTTAATCTTTCGTGCAAAACTATTGTATGCATTTTGTAAAAAAATAATGTTTGCTATATTGACTATAATTTTCGTAAGTAACCTACCATTAAAACATGACTCTAGAGAGTACCAACTTATTAGTGGAGTTGATCGGCCTATTTCCACAGTTTATGCTTTTTAAGCGCGACGTTTCGGAAGCGGACTCTGCTTCCGCCATCAGGCTTAGTCCTAAGAAGGACTGTTTTCGCACTTGAGTCGAATTCATAAGTTATATATAATTTTTTCCCAAGCACTTCACTACTCTCAGATTCGAACTTGGTATCTTTCACTTACTAGTCTGACACCTTTACCGCTGAGCCACTGAGTAATCCAATATATATTTTTTAGAACATATATATATATATATATATATATATATAGCATATCCCCGGATCGACTTTAAAAGAGGGAAAATCTTCTTATTTTTGATTTCTCAGAAAATTTCATTCTTGCTGATTTGCCCTGCTTGTTTTCAAACCCCCGAAACACAAATTACTTGCTATTTATCTCAACGGTTCTCGAGATATCATTTTTCTTGAAAAATTCGAGCTTTTCGTAATTGTTTGAAGTAAATTGATTTGTTTCAAAGGAAAAATCAAATTGGTCTCACAAGTTTTAATTAATAAATTTAACAATTGATGGTAAAATGAAATGAAATTATCAAAAAACTATTACTATTAATTTTCTATTCGAATAATGCTCCTCCTTTTTCGGCACAGATTTCAATGCGAGCTCTGAATTCATTAAAACTGCGCCTTATTTCTTCGATTGAAAGGGACTGGGCAGCATTCCGTATCCTGTTTTTCAATAGCTCTTCACCATTGTCTAATGGCTCACTGTACACAATTTGTTTTAAACGACCCCACAGATAAAAGTCCATTATTGTGAGATCAGGACTTCTCGGCGGCCATAAAATGGGACCATCTCTTCTTATCCAGTTATCATGGAACTCTGTATTGTCCAATGGCGAACAGTACCGGCATAATGAGCAGGGCATCCATCGTGCTGGAAGAACATTTCAAATTGGTAGTTCAATGGCAATTCATCCAGTTTATCAGTTAAAAAATTTTGCAACATTTCCAAATATGAATAACGGTTTAAATTTTGATCAAAAAAATATGGGCCAGTAATTCCATGGTACGAAACCGCACACCACACATTAACTCTTTTCAAACATTGTCTGCGACTAGCAATTCGGAAGTTTGGATTCGTCCCTACTCCAGTAACGGCAATGTTGGTAGGAAACGACTCCGTTAGTTGAAAAGGTCATCGGAGAACATTATTCGTTTATGAAAATTTGAATCTTCCAAAACTCTATTGCCCATTTCCAAACAAAAATCCAGACGTTTGGCTTCATCACCGTTCTCTAAAGTTTACCTAAATTGCGGCTTAAATGGTAAAATTTTGTTCTCCTTGAAGATTCTTTGTAAATGAGATTTACCTATCCCAATTCGTAGTGCCCTCCTTCTTAAAGACAACCTTGGAACTTCTGTTGCGGAATGAACGGCGAGAACAGTAGCAGCGTCTTCTTCATCGAACAACTTCTTTGACTTCTTTAGGTTTAAAACCGAGCCTGTTTGAAGGAGTTACCGGCATTCGAAATGGCAACCTCCGGGTATTTTTGGTTGAATTTTCTGATAACAACTCGGTGGCACTCGTCCCCAGTTCCGTAACATTGAATTAGATAAATTCTTTGTTGTAAAGTCAACATTATAGCATACAATTCAAATTAGCATGAATTAATTTGCAGTTCAACAGAATTATCACATTTGACAATTTCTGTCAGTGGTGTTTTTCAATGAAATCCGCCTACTAAAGTTACTTCTAAAAATTAGGAAGAACATTCTAAGTCCAATTTTTCAAGAAAAATGATATTCTCTCGAGAACCGCACGAGGAAAATAGAAAGTAATTTGTGTTTCGGGGGTTTGAAAACAAGCAGGGCAAATCATCAAGAATGAAATTTTCTGAAAAATCAAAAATAAGAGAATTTTCCCTCTTTTAAAGTCGATCCGGGGACATACTGTATATATATAAAACTTTTTCGTGGTTGCGCAGAAGTTTATTACGCATGTTGCACAGTAACTTCTTGCGCAGGTGTATTGCGCTCAAGCTCTTCACGCATTATTGGAATCCATATGGGTTTCATTTCTACACTTGCTTGGCTTATTGGATTTTCTGCTAATGCGATGTATATGGCTTCTTTGAGTTTCCGACGAGTTGTCTTCTCGTCCTTTGCCACTATCTGTCTGTTATCCCATTGGATGCGGTGGTCCTCGTTCCAGACATCTTCGCCGATTCCTTGATCTTTCTGTTTCGCCCTTGCGGACGTTGCTTTTGTGTTCCTGTGTTCTCACTTTGAGTGGTCTACTGCTTTCTCCTATGTATGCTCTGCCGCATTCGCATGGTAGGTTATATACACAATTCTTGGAATTCTGATCTTCATTGTATGGTTTGGTTTTGGTTAGTATTCCCTTAGCGTTCTGGTCGATTTGAAGGGAGTGCGTTTCTTGTATTTGCTGCCTATCCTCCATACAATACTACTATCACCAAATTTAGAAAAATAATTTTATTATTATTATTATTAAGTTTTAACCACAGAAACATTAACTCGTATTTACAAATTTTAAAGGTGTAACGACCAGTGCGTAGTTCATGAGTCATATTTTCTATCAAATATTATTTGAATAATTTCTCTTTAAAATGTGTCTAAACATTCACCAGCATGGATGAATTGCAATAATTGAAATTTGAAATTTCTGCTTAATATATAACTTCTTATAAGTATTATGTATTTAATGACTATTAATGAATGCAAAATAACTAAATTCTGTAATCGATCTGATTCAAAATAGACAATTTTCAGATCAATCATTAAGCTGAAATATCAAAAACTTCACACAAAGAAACATGAACTTTTATAATATTGGTTTACTTTTAAGCTTTAGACTAAGGAATCGCAATTTAAACAAATAACAAAAATAAGTTAATTAATGCATCTGTATTACCAATCTTTCGAAAATATTTACAGATATTGCTTATAAACTCAAAATCCCTAAATCTAGTGATCTAAACGTATAATAATGGTAACGTAGATTGATTATCCTTATTGCCTGAAATGAAACTTACGATATAAACAATGACACCACTAAAGATAATCAAACTTATACAATTCAAAAATCTAAAATTATTCTTACATGAATAAATTCCGCATTCCTTTATCCGGTATAATATGGTATCCACTGGTGTTTATTTATTCGTATTATTCTTTAATATGTATCTACAATGGTCATTAATAAGCGGCCATCGACGGGGTTTCACTATCTTAAATGTCCGTATTCCATCGCGTAAAACAAAATGCGACAATCTGATTTACGATACGCCCTTCTCGAAAAACAAATCTTAAGCCACAGAATATGTTTATTTACACTTGAACGTTAATGTTAAATGTTTACACAGTCGATTTAGTGCTGTTATAGTCGCACATATACTTAAATCAATACCATTAATGTCCAATACTGTTTAAACACAACTTTATGTTGTTACTTTAGGTGCCTTTTTGGATCACGCGGTTCTGTATGCACAATACTTCTAACTCGATGTTTGCTGCTTATTTTAAATCTGATTCAACACTTCTTAAATTTTGAAAAAAAAACTCTTGTATTTTTTCAATTCACAAATTTGTAAATGTTTAAATACTTCATCCCCAAAATGGGTTTTTGCAGTAAACGAATATGCACCACCACACTAATTATTTACTAATAAAAATTAGCATAAGTCGTTTTTATGATCTCACAAGATACTCGCGCTCGACCAGTTCTTAAGTATAACTCTTTGCCGAGCATCTGTTCTTGTATCTTAGCAGTCTCTCCCTACGGTCATCAATTTTGTCCAACGTCTTATATTTTTCGTGCTAAAATCACAATTAACCTATCCCAAAGGAACTTTTCACTGCGCATCTTTGTCGAGTAGAATGTCTGAAACGAAACTAACGCAGCCGGTACGAAAAAATCGCAGCCATCTTGAATTTATTTACAAACATCCCTACAACTCTTCGGAAAGACCCTAATTCACATTCAAATTCATTCGATGTACTGTCCAGGTCAATTTTCTATTGCGCAATGCTACGACATTTTATACAAGCAAAAATATACACACATATTTTTTTCTACACTTTAATACAATATCAAGATATCATAAACTCAGTCATTCGTACATTTACAACAATTTTAATACCGTATTCCACAGCACTCAGTGGCAAGTTCCGGTAGCATTTAACCATTACAGTCTCAATATGGGTTTTACCAAAACATTATTTCTCAATCAAATTTAATACTTTCAACTTAAAAATTTTCATACAACATTTAAATACTTTTTTACATGATACACAACGCTCTACGAAAATTCCAGCGTTGTAGCATTTATACCAATTTACATTATGTACACAAAAAAAATGTCTCGTGCAAACCCACGTTCATTTATCATTCAAAATACGTTCCACGCACAACACAAGACTGCATGTACCCAGTGCATCAAAGTAATCTCACACAGGAACAATTAACAGCTATAGTACGTTTTGTTGATTTGAATTTTCAAACAAAGACTAGAAATTCGTGAGCATTTGCTAGGGTTTTTCCGAATCTTTAGTTCAACATCGGAAACTTTATTTCAAGAGCTTCATAAACAGTTAGAATCTCAAATTTTAGATCGTGGTTAGGGATATGACAAAGGATCAAACATTAAAAGCCAAGCACAATGGGCTGCAAAAAGAAAGATTTTAGATTCTATCTCTAGAGCACTTTTTGTATCATGCGCATCTCACAGTTTAAATTTGGTCCTAAATGGTGCAGGTAATATAAATTTCGAAAATATTGATTTTTTTTGGTATCGTGCAGAAACTACGAATTTTTTACATCTTCAACTCAACGTTGGAATGTTCTGAAGGAACGCCAATCACTTCACAGTAAAACCATTCGACACATGATGAGAGAGTATGATAGATTCGACACGCCCGCTAAGGTACGATTTAGAAACAATACATGAAGCATTAATCACGATCTCAGATGACAACGGTAAAGACGTTAAGACTCGTCACCAGGCAGCATATCTGCGTAAAAAATGGAAGCTTTCAAATTTGTATGTTCTATAGTAGTATATTGTCATATACTGTTGCAGATTAATATAGTAAGTAAGCTATTTCAAAAAAAAAACTAGAACTTTTACGGAATGCTTGGAACTATTGAATAAAATGATAGCGTATTTCGAGCGAAAACGAACAGATGACAGCTTCGAGGAATTTGTTCAGGAAGCTATAAGAATTGCTGATCTTCTTTAAACAGATGCCGCATTTCGTTTACCGGAAACTGTTAGACGTCGAAAGGTCAATTTTAAATATGAACATGATGATGTGGAAAATGACCCAAAAAGAATTCTAAACGAAATTTTTATTCGCTATTTTAGCGAATTTTAGGACCATTAACTCAACGCAAGAACGATTTGCACAACTTAATGAGCATTCTAATTATTTTGGTGTATATACAGCATACCTACTGGAATTAAAAATATTTGGTGTAGAACAGCACATGACCTTCAAACCTGCCACATGGAAATGAAAAGAAATGAAATAATTTTAATAACATTTTTTTAGGATAATTATGCAACCTCTTTTATAATAAGTTCATTACGAGAATAGACAACATAGTAAAAACAAAAACAATTATCTATGTGAAACAGGCGTTTAAAACACTTGCGGCTACATCTCGATATTTGCGGACCAATCATGCGTTTCCATGTTTGACAACTTCATAGTAAAATCTGCGGTATAATAGGAAAAAAAACATAAACAAAACTACTGTAACCTAACAAAATTAGATTAGATAAACAGAACTACTGTAACCTAACAGAAAAAAATGCATGAGCCGGAAATCGAACCGGCCTCAACCGCGGGTCAGGCGAGCAATAATACCACTAGTCCAACCGTGGTTTGACAGTTTGACGTTAAAACTGTTATTTAAACCATTCAAAGCTATTTCTGATTGGTCCGCATATATCGAGAATTACCCGCAAGTTTTAAAACTTAAAAAAATTCCAAAGCCCGCTTCTTTAAAAAATATCGATAATACAGTTTAAACATTTTCAATCATGTTTACTTAATTTTTACACTTATTTCGCATTATACTAAGAAACTTTGTAAAGAAAAGTTATGTAAAATCAAATTTTATTTCAAAAAAAAGTCTACACATTTTCTTATAAAATTAATCATTATTCAGATATTGAAAAAAAAAACACTTGAATTCTACCTTGAAAATGTTTTATCGCTAAATTCCGCGTTGTATCCAAAAATTGCATAGACCATAATTATATATATATATATATATATATATATATATATATATATATATATGATTAAGGTGTATATATTGGTATTGATTGAAATATTACAACTGTTTTAGAAATATTCTCCCGAATTTCTCCCAAAATCGAATCAGCTCCAGGAGAATTGAAAACAAGCTGAAATATAAAATTTAAGTACGTACGGGTTTTCGTTTTGGAGTTGGGTATTAACACAAACTACCCCCCCCCCACACACACAACACGCGCACACACACAGAGAGACAGATACATCATGGCCGATCTTGACGAAACTTGGCCAGACGTTGAAAAATGAGCTAATAAGTCGATTTGGCGATAGTAAAAAAAGTCGATTGCATAACCTTCTATACCTACATATGTATATGTAGACTAGCCCTAGAAGTAATATTAACTGATAATAATGAGAAAGATATCGGTGGAATAGAAAACATAAATACCCTTTGAACTTGTAGTTTAGAAAAAAGCAGTGGCCCCTTTGAAGTTTTACGCTGTTAGGTACAATCAGAGCTGGGAAAGATACTTTTAAAAAGTATTTAAATATTAAATACAAATTACTTTTACTATCAAAAAAGTATTTAAATATAAAATACTTTTTTGAGGAACAAGTATTTAAATAAAAGATACCAAAAGTATTTAAATATTTTTTGAAAAATAAATACTTTCTGAAAGTATTTAAATGCTAAAAATATTTAAATACTTCGTTAAAGTATTTAAATACTTAAAGTATTTATATTTATGATATTAAAAGTATTTAAATATGACTAGTATTTAGATATCAAAAGTATTAAATACCACTTTTGAAATATACATTTTTTTGACCTAGAATGAAATTCTTTAAACTTTTATTTTGAGTACCCTAAATGATTAAAAATGTGTAAAATAGTAAATATTCAATAAAGAAGTGAGATTTATGGTAAAAATTAAGGGGTTTCACCAACGGTTTCACGTAGTTAGATTTTACGCAGATAGTAAAAATATGTCATTTTGTACACTCAAATATAAATTTGACAGCCCAGTTATTGTCAGTTAATGATAATTTTTAATGATGTTTTATTAATAATGAATGCTTGTAAGTTTTTGCTTTACACGAAACATTAATTTTCTTTAATCTTACTACCCTTACTTAATTCGCTTAGTTGTAATTTTTAAATACTTTTTTACTAATAGTGCTAGATTAAATATTTAGATAATAAATAACAATCAGAATTGTCAATATAAAAACATCCATTTGTCAGAAATTGGATACAACGAAGATTACAGCGCGGTTTCTATAACTTGAAGGAAACTCAAATCAAGATCAAATACAGTTGTATTTGTCAATTAGTATTTTGGTTGAGGTTTTATTATTAAAAAAATAGGCCGACAGGGTCAGAGACTGTTTTGAAAATTGAAAGCACATGAAAAGAGCTACCAAATAATTGTTTAGGTATTTCTTAAAGGTTACAACTTTCTGCAATTTTTACGAACCTAAGAATTTTTTCTTCTGAAGTAACATTTTACAAAATTAAAACCGGTTGTCTTTTATTTTGATTATTTTTCACGTTCTTATTATACAATCATGTAGTGTGATTAATTTATCACGTGTTTAATTCTATCCAATTATAGCATTATTATAGTGAGAATAATCTATACTAATTTTAGTAGTTTGTTTTTGTGTCTAATTTTGACATCTACATTTCTCTTAAATTGTAAGTTGATAAAATGAAAAATAATCCTTCGAATACCACATATAACGGAAAATATTGAGTTTGGCAGTCAATTTGGAAAATAATTAATCGATGACGTCACATCTCAAATTTAGAACACCTTGTACAAATATTGTTTATACTACCAAAAGACCGCAATTTGGAATACTTATATTCCACGTGCTCTACCATTTAAAAAAACTTTGATTTATCTACTTAATTTATACCAAGTTATAGAAATAACGCACTGAGAATACTGAGATTTCTCACATCGGCGCGGTAAAGTATAAAAATTCAATAATTACTTGAGAAAAGGAAAATAATTTATACCATTGATTTTACGATAAGCAGTTTTCCCTACGAAATAGGTACTGCCATCAAAGAATATATACGCGTATGTGTATACGCGTATATATTCTTTGCTGCCATTGACTAAAAAAATTCCTCAATCAACGGTACTGCTTATCGGAAAAATCCGATGAACAGTACAGGGTGTTATACAAATTAAGAAAACATAGAAATATTGGAAATGCTACGAAAGATAATTATGCAATTGTTTTTCATTTTTATTATGTTTATAAACAAATTTTTAGAATGGTAATCTTATTTTTATTTTTTGCGTTTTATTATAAAATTAGTAGTAATTTTTGTTCCGCTCGGGACATAAAAATTAAAAAATTTAAATGTTAATTTTGAAATTTGTATTCATGTTTTATTTTGAACTTTTCTTCATAAACATGATCTGAAAATGGAAAATGGTATCATGTTTTCTTAATTAATGAACATCCTATATATCTAATCACAAATTTTTTGTGGTAATTTTATTTTTTCGGCAAGCAAATTTTTTTATACCGAATTACGTTTTGTCATTAAATCAGTAATAAATTATTTCCTCTGCATCCAAGAATAATAGAGAATAACTTACCTTACTTTACTGTAGGCTGTAGCCAGCAATTAACACAACTGTACATCAACATCTAGATTATAACACACTGTTACACAAAGCAACTTCAGTTTTTTTTAAGTCTAAAAAATATTAAAACTTATGATCACGAGAAGTACCTATATCAAAGAACGTTATAACTAAACTAATATTTTACAAATAAAAATCCTTATATCACCGATATAATTATTAATTTCTTCCAGGATGTAATAAGTATTTACCCATTAAGCAAAATTGTTACTAATAATGCTAATTACAGGATTATGCATTCTTGATTTCGCTTATAGGATGCACCATTGTTTAAAATGTAATTAGTTATGCATAAAGACATAAAGTGAAACCTGACCTTGGTATTTTTTGTTTTTCAAATTGCAGGGGTAGCACAAACTACAGATCCCCGATCGGCGATCATTTATATTCGTATTCGTCTCTCTTTGCTTTTTTATATGCAATTTTATTCTTTCTCTCTCTCTGAAAGTTAGAATGAACATACGCATAAAGAATATTTTATATTTACATACAAAAAAATTTGAATTCATTTATAATAAAAATTAATACTATCCAAATTTCCTCATTACTCAATTTGTAAAATTAAAACAATTCCATATTGATCATAGATTTTGAATACCAAAATTTACTTTAACATGGTACAATCTTTATAAATCAAAGTATTTAAATATTGTAAAGTATTTAATTTAAACATTTTTACAATTAAAAGGATTTGAGTATTCTTCAAAGCGTTTAAATACTTTAAAAGTACTTTAATAGTTTCAAAGTATTTAAATATGTAAAAGTATTTAAACATTCCTAAAAGTATTTAAATAATTTAGAACTATTTAAATATATTATAAGTATTTAAATACTTCCAAAAGTATTTAAATATTTTAGAAGTATTTAAATACTTTGTTCAAATACAAGATACTAAATACTTTTCAAGAGTATTTACAATTATAAGTATAAATACTATTTCCAAAAACTATCTTAAATATAAGTATTTAAATACTTTTCAGTATTTAAATACTAGAAAGTATTTAAATTTTGAAATACTTCCCAGCTCTGGGTACAATATGATCTACAAAGTTATTTTCCTAACATACTAATTGCACTAAGAATAATATTGGCGCTACCTGTTTCAGTTGCTTCAGCTGAGAGGTCGTTCTTTAAACTTAGCTTGATCAAGAATCACCTTAGGACAACAATGCTTCAAGAACGTTAATTGAACTGACAATATACTGGATGCATTAAATATTTATAGTATTGTCCAAAAGTTTTATGAAATTGAAGCTCGGCATATAAAACTTTAATAAATCGTGTTCCTTATTACGATAAATAGTTATTGCCCTGTTTTGCTATTATATGTACTAATATTAAAATATTTTTTTATTAACCTTCTACTATAAGCTTGGTATGGGCGACATCATCCATCTTTAACACAGGCGGCCTCACCTCACGGCGCAGCCTTGCTTTAAAATACCATACAGCTACTGGAGTATTCTCGCTCATGTGACGTTGTCCAGAACTAAACTACCATTTTCCTACAGTAACTGTGGCCAATCAAGGTGGAAAGATCCTTCCACGATGATGGCCAACGTATTAACAATACTGTTGATTACTTGTGAAAGGATGGTGTTTTGTAAGATATCAGTTTACTTAAAGTGATTTCTTTTATTAATGTTTAATTTGGCCTCGAATTTGACTCTCTAAATATCAGTTTTTTTGAAACGTATGTTGTATGCAAAGTAAACTGTGTGTTGTATATTACAGTTGTAGAAGTTTTGTGGTTTATAAATTTTGTTCCTAAAACATAACGGCAAATTTTTGCCGCGAAAACTTTTTTAGGTTATCTGTTGAAAGGTGCATTCTTATAAAGTTATATTAAAGAATAAAGTAAATATTAATAGAAAATGTCTCGCCGTGATTACGAAAAGGATAAAGGTAATATGTACTATGTTAAATTGAGTAATTAATAAAAGTTTAAACCATTTTCAGCATCCTTAAAAACATTTCTTATTGAATTTTGTACTCAGGATGGAAGCACTAAGAATTTTAAATACTCTAATCAACTTACGAAATTAGCTCATCGAGAACAAACTGCTTTATATATTGAGCTAAATGATGTGCATGATTATGACGAAGAGCTTGCGGAAGCAATTATTAACAATGCAAGACGTTATAATAATATGTTTTCTGATGTTGTTTTTGAACTGTTAAAAACATTTAAAGAACGTGACGTTGTTGCAACAGATGCTTTGGATGTTTATATAGAACATCGGTTAATGATGGAAAATCGCATGAGACAACCTAATGAACAAAGGGATACACATAATAAATATCCACCTGAGCTTATGCGTCGATAGTATGTACCACCTTACTGCTTTAAACTATTAATCTAATTTGGTTTGCAGCGAAATTTACTTTAAAGAAATGTCAATTGAAAAAACTCTAGCTATACGAGATGTCAAGGCAGAAATGATTGGAAAATTGGTTTCCGTTAAAGGTATTGTTACAAGATCTACCGAAGTGAAGCCAATGATAACAGTTGCAACATACACTTGTGATCAGTGTGGTGCCGAAACTTATCAACCGATATGCTCATTGACATTCATGCCTTTA
Source organism: Vesta saturnalis (assembly GCA_036346205.1). NCBI lineage: Eukaryota > Metazoa > Arthropoda > Insecta > Coleoptera > Lampyridae > Vesta > Vesta saturnalis. Next base: position 370,472 of record JARFJB010001739.1, on the reverse strand, counting down.
GTAATGTGTCCTAGTGAAGATTGTAGAGTTAATAAATCTGGTGGACGTTTGTACTTGCAAAGTCGTGGCTCAAAATTTGTCAAATTTCAAGAAATAAGAATTCAAGAGCATGTAATTTGTTATATTTGTTACACTCAGCCCTAATAATAAATTTTTGTAGAGCGACCAGGTACCAGTAGGTCATATACCTCGGAGTTTAACTATTTGTTGCAGAGGAGAGACTACCCGGAAAGCTCTTCCAGGTGATCATATTGCAGTAACAGGAATATTTTTGCCATTGCTTAGAACTGGTTATCGACAAATTTCCGGTGGTTTGTTGACAGAAACTTACATTGAAGCTCATGTAAGCTAAAGCACACTAATAAACTTCTTTCACTTTGTTCTAATTTAGATTTAATTTTATTAAAGATGTATGTATGTGATAGGTTGAATTATGTGGATATGTTGACTGTCTGGAGTTACTTTAAAGCAGTTGTCATTTCTCCGCATTTATAAAATGAAACAAATGGTCTATTTTTAAAATAATATTAGTAAAAATATGTAGCATGTAGTTATTTTCTCAAAGTCATGCTTGGTATACCAGATTATTGAGAGCAGTACCAGAGTGTAGTAATTTTGTGACCTTAATACAGTATTCGCTAAAATAAACTGTACCGAAAACTACTTTATTAATTTTTGTAATTTACATGTTCAAAATGAGCACCGTTACGGCATAAATAAGCTTCATAGCAATTTTACAGATCATTAAACACAGTTGTTGCAAATAAGTTATTATTGTTTGCCGTAGTTCTGCAATATTCATTGGTGCATCATCAGAGCGGAATACTGACTTTTCATCATACCCCCATGTATGCATCAGGTGGTGTAAAGTCAGGTGAATGTGAAGTGTAATCGAAGTGCGCTCCATGAGAAATTATTCTGTTTCCAAAATGCTCTCAGGCTATATAGCCTGTTGAAACCATTCTCTGTTCAACTGTAAATTTCGTGTGTGGCATAAATTTCTTAGCTCTCACAAAAGGTATGATGATGTTCTGCCTGTAACGAAGTGGTTTTTCTACAATGAAGTCAGGGCATTCAAATCCAAGAAATCGAGTTGTTAGTTTATTGATGTAGCCATTTAGGTGAACAAGAATTTTGTCTGAAATCCATACATTTTTCGTATACTAAGTTTAAGATGCATCCACAATAAACTTTTCTGGAACGTTTGTCTAGTGTTTAGTCGTTATCCAGTTTGAATACGATATGAATAACCACCAATGCCTTTGAACACTCTACTTATGGATGTTTCACTGATGTTTAATTTATATGCAGTTTGTCGAAGACTTCTTTGTGGAAACTCCAAAACCTGGTCAAGAACACATTCTTCGTATCGTTGGTACAAACTGTTCTTTGACGACAAAATTTCTCAACAATTTCTAACATTACGGTTTTACTGGGTGCAGGTTTATTAAATTTTTCAAAAACTTGGGCTATTGCCCTGTCCACTTTCGTATGAACGGAAATAATGTTCTGCTATAAATACTTTTTCCTCAGTTGTCAGAACCATTTTCAGAACGATTTTAATATAATATTATTATGACAGTTAATGACAAACAAGCCAAACATAACAAATAGACATTGCCCAAGCTATTCCATGACCCTTCATATTTCAGTACTGTTTATTTTCGTGAATCATCATCAGTCCTATAAAGTTCCACTGAACTAAAGGTCATCTTATGGCATTTCAAAACTAGTTATTGATTTGAAAAGGCTATCAGTCTTTTGCAAATGAAGTCCACTTCACTTTCAGCGTTACTACTACACTCACTTTCATTTTCTTTTTAAATTTTCTTAGTTTAAAATTGTATTTATAATTTCTTTTTTTTTTTTTAACTACTGGTTCTTCTGCGTTTGTGCACATATCTTCTGCTAAAACTTTCCAGGAGACTTTATTTATAGCTAATTAATAATTTATTTATAGCGTCTGTTTAACTTGGCTCTAGGTTATTTTCATCTCCTTGCATTATATCTGTGTTAGGTTTCCTTAGCGTATGCCCAATCCAATTCCAGCGGCGTCTTTTTAGTGTTTTGTGTATGGCTTCAATTTCTGTGAATTTCCAAAGTTCCTGATTTGCAATTACATTTGGGCAAAATATTTTTAGAATTTTTGTTAATCACTTCGACTTTACGAATGATTAAATTTCTTTTATTTGGTGGTTAATTAGGGCCCACTATTCTGAACTGTACGGCAATGTATTGAGTATGTTTAATTTGAAAATTCGTATCTTTGTATTCAGTGAGAGCTCATTTGAATTCCAGATTCTTTGTAGTGAATGGAAGGATCATTCATTGTGCTTGACATATCTTCAATTTTACGTCGACTTGACAGCCTCCTTGATTCTCGATTATACTAAAGCTCTTATTATTTTTCAGTTTCCCTCCATTCAGCACTATTTCCATATCATTGTTGGGGTTTGTCATTAGAGAATATGTCTTTTTTATATTTATTTCAAGACCTGTATGTGGTGCCTTTGCCCAAACTGAGTTTAAGTTTATATGTAACTGGTTTTTATTTTCCGCTATAAGGCATACCTTGTCTGCATATTCCGGATCTTCTAGTGTTTTATCAAACCACCGCTGCAAACACTTCTTATTGTTTAGTGCTTTTTTCATGACCCTGTCCGTTACTAATAGAAAAAGGAGAGGGGATAGAAGGCAGCTTTGTCTTACTCTTGTGTTGATTGCTATTTTCTCTGATCTCTTCCCGTTGGGTAATATACAAGCACTGTAGTTTTCATGTAGCATTTTTATCACTTTAATAAACTTTTCTGAAATCCCATATTCTTGTAAAATTTGCCATAATTTGTCTCTGTCTATTTTATCAAATGCCTTGGTAAACTCGATATACCCGAAATTTCCTCGATTATTATTCTCAGAGTTGTTATATGATCGATGCAACTTTTGCTTGGTATAAAACCTGCTTGATTTTCTTTTGTCATGGTCTGAGTTATTTCATTTAACCTTGTGAGCATAATCTTGATAAAATTTTACTGGTTGTACCATTGAGTATATATATTGGGAAGAGACGCAATTACCGTGTTGAAAAATGTAAAGTATATCTGTCTTTATTGAATAGTGTTTTCTCCTTCCCTCGCGCACAAGTTGCTGCATATTTAATACAAAATAATACATTTATATCGATGAAAGTTTCCTAACTTTTTTTTGGTTTGAAACTTTTTTTTGGTTTGAAACTTTTTTCACCCTTAATTTTTCCGAGTCAAATTTTAACATTCGTCTTATCATCATTTTGAACATTAAATTTAAAACTTTATCTAAGTGGCAGCTAAAATTACTAAAATAAACACTTGTCTTTGTCTTTATTAGTAATTGTGACATAATAATTGTTTTTAAATTAATTACACATTTATTTTATTTAATTAGATCAGCAATTTCACGAAGTAGCATAGACATAGCATAAGCAAATTCATTTGTGGGGCGCGTTAAATAACTGATTCTCTCTAAACCATAATCTTTATAGAAAATTTGTAGTTCACTTTCTTCTACGACTTCATTATTTAATTTTAGCATACATTGTTTACAACTGTCACACTTATATTTATTGACTAATTTATTGGCTATGTAACCAGCCACATAAAATTATTAGTAAGTTCCTAATCAACAAATTCACTATTAATTGAGATGTCTACAGAAACATTTCCACTTTCAACACCTTCATTATGTTTCACAGATGGTAATGACGCGACAGAAACTTCCTCTGAAAATTCTAAATTAACAGTTTTAAAAGTTGGTGTGTTTGCACATTCATTAAGGTCGTTATTCTCTAAAGATGCTACTTCTTCAAAGGAATCTTTTATAAGAGGAGGATCTTCTACATTTTAAATACTTCATTTTTTCGCTGTTTCGTTGCTCGATCAAGCGTTCTTCTATATCCAGAAATTCCAGAGAGTCGTCAGTGCAATTAGAGACAGTATACTCGGCATGTTTCAAACGAATGAATAAATTGTGCTGCATGGCAATGCGAAATTGGGTGACACTTGGATATGGATTATACCTCCACTGTTCTCACTACGGAGAAGAAATTTTCTAGTGGATTTTGGTTTAGATATGAAGTATAAAGAAACTTTATATTCAATTCTTTTTCAGATCTTCGAAAATACTTAAAATGGCAGTTACTGTTCTTTGAACCCTTCAATGCAGTAGATGTTGTTTCTCTTATGGATTTTCTCGAATAAAGTTCAATTGATTCAAAAATTTAACGATTCCGTAAGGGTTCTTAAATACACTACCTTCTTTAATTGGTCGCCTGAATATATTCGAATCGGTGAGGTGACGGCTGTTTAAAGCATCAAAATATTATCCACTTTTCAATGAAATTTGCTGTGTAAGCTAGTCTCAGTTTTCAGTTGTTTAAGATGAGTAACAGTTCGAATAGCAGCGCTAGTTGAATGACTGAGTACTTGAGCTGCATACAAAATACGCATTTTTTAAAGTTAGTAGGATTTAGGTGTTTATCGGTAATTTTAGGCAATGCACGGTAAGTTCTTAGGTCCAATTTAGGTTGTCACTATGTCACCATGACACTTCACAGTTTTTATAAAAATTTAATTTCTTTATTCATTGTTGTTTCTAAGGGACTTCAATAAATGGGGAGTGTCAAATAGCATAAATTTTGTGGTTTTCTAAAGAAAAATGGCGTGTTTTTGTGGATTCCAATAAATTAAACGCTCCTCGGTTTGCCTTGATCTGCTACCAATCCTCGCGAGTTAATTTTAGATCAATAACTTTTTTATAACTGTTTTTATAATATTTTGCAAGTCTTTGATTTTATTGGACCTGAAACGTATAATAACATAAAGGCAATTTCAATTTTTCAAAAGACCACGTAAATAAAAGACTTGAATGCTGTTGGCTGGCTTGTCTTTCCTTCCTAGGTGGCCCAAATCTTCAATATTCAACCCGTCAAGTATTGGTTGTACTCTAAGTTCATTTTACAACTATTTCGTCCATGAGTATCACAAATTGTTTCTCATTTTAATCATATATTTCACTCTCTTTCCAATGTTCTTTATAAGGTAAGTGTCAATGCCAGTGGAATGTTGGTCACTTTCAGCCAATTTTGAACAGTTGAACAGCGGGCAACACAAATTCAAAATGTTTAATTAAAACCATATGTTGAAGGAGATTTATAATATATGGACAGCACTAGATGTTTCTCCTTATTTGTCAAGCATTCTTCTGTGAAAAGCTTGCATCTTTATAAAAGTCTTCACAAAATCACTTTTTGACACTATATTTTCAATTATCGATCTCGAAAACTTCTTCTTTGCAGATATGTATCTTGTATTTTTCTGTAAAGATGATCGTAATGCCTTCGTAACACGTTTAACGTAATAGAGATTTCTTGCATTTGGGTGATAATTCAATATTTTTGTCCGCATATTTAAAATTCGTCACTAATACAAGATGAATCCAATCAGATCCTTAAAGTTGCTTTGTTCCAATTCATCTTCTGTCGAACTACAAGGTGATGACCTAAGCAATTTTGTTTTGTATGCTTTGACAGGTAATTCGATCATACATTGGACTGGTTAATCCAAATTTTGTTTCCTTCACTTTTTACTGGAAGATTCTAGTAAGGATCCTTTTCTTTTTCCTATTGGTGAAGCATTTGGACCAGCAGAAGTGACATTGTCTTTTTCATCTGAAAGGACAAATGTGTTATTTTTTGGTCATATACAGGTACACCGACGTCAATGAAAAGTCAATGTATAGCTTATCAAATTATATAAGAGTAATCGAAATCAATCAATCTAAAAGTATAAGAATATATTTTCCTATTGTTCTAGTATATTTGGCATATTTTATTATTAGTATAATTAGGAGTATTGCACAAAGGTTAAGGTGGATATCAATTAATTTGCAATTCCATGCAAGTAATTACAGGTAATTACTACAAGTAACAATAGAATTATAGATTGTTTAATAAACGGTTATAATCCGTCTGTGATGCTAATAGTAATAAATAATAAACATAAAAGGTAGAAAGAAATCGATTTTTTAAATTTAATTTCCATTTTTATCGTTGAGAAAAAAAAACGAATTACCTATGTGAAGTTAGCCATAAACTTCAACCATAAATTTTTTTATCGTTTTTCCCAAAAATTTCAATAAAAAATCTATAAAAAATTAAAAATCCAAAACATATAAAGGGGAATATTGATATAATTCACACATTTTCCATTTATTTAAAATTAAACGCGTATCGCGATCTCCTCTGTTAATGCGCATGAACAAATTTTTTGTGGATGATATGTGGGACAACTTTTTCAAAAAAAAATTTTTGTTATATCTTTTGATCCCAAAAAACATCCAAATTCAAAGTCATTTTCTGGTCTTATAAAAAATAATTACATTCCAATTTTTGGACATGTTATGTATTATTATGTACTCTTTGAGGATTTGACAAACACAAATTTTTTAAAAATTGTCCCCATATCCATAAAGAATTTGTTCTTGCGCGTTGACCAAGCAGATCGCAATAAGAGTTTAACTTTAAATAAGTGGAAAATGTGTGATTTATATCAATATTTCTCTTAATATGTTTTGGATTATTAATTTTTTATAGGTTTTATTGAAATTTTTCGGAAAAATGATACTTTAAATCACAATTAGTTGGAAATTATATGCCAAATAACGTGTTTTTATTTTATCAATTAGGACGCTGTTTTAATTTCAAGAATTATACATTTCGTTTGTAGCTCCGTACATATTTGGGAATTTCGTCTTCCCTCCATATTTTATTTAATAACAGTAACAATTTTGGCGAATACTGTACTTTAAGCTATGCTTCATCTAGCAGGGAATGCATATTTGCGTAATATATGGTTATTGTTTACTTTGTATGTTTATATGAGTTCCCTAAAGATATTTTTGGTTGAAATATTTGGCGTGATTGGGCGTCGACAGGCGACCAATACATATTGAATGAATTTATGCTAACCCTTGTGGTGGACGGAGTTACTTAGGTGTTCTATATTAGAATTTAAAGTATTTGAGGAAAAATAAATTAATAACTTCTACTATGTACAAAATCTTTCAATTTAAGAGCCGCGTAAAGTTGGCACCCCCAGGTTGGAATATCGAAACTAAACTATTGCATAATTTTGCCCAAGTTATAGTCAGTTTTGCCCAATAGTCATTTCGTTTTGCCCAGCCCCAGTTAACCCATGAGTCAATAGTCGAATTTATATGGTGTGGCACCCCCATGAGCGATTTCGAAGAAATAACATATGCCATAATTTTGTCTAGTTTTGCCCAACCGACGAATAGTTTTGCCCACGAATACGAGAGTCACAAAATGGCAATCATGATTTCAAGCAATAAAAAATGAAAAAATATAAATTCGATAAATTTCAAATAAATTAGCACTTTTAACTACTCCGAGTTTTGCCCAAGCAAAATTTATGCTCCACACATAAATGAGAATGAGTAAGTCAAAATTTAAAAACTTATGGGAAAGTTCATACAAACTTCCACTGACCAGTTTACAGAAAATAAATATTGTATAACTTTGCCCAAGGTATGCCCAGTTTTGGCCAGTACTCATTTCATATTGCCTATCTCCCTTTAACCCGTGAGTCAATAGTCGAATTTCTAGTTCAATTAGCGAATTCGAAGAAACAACCTAGGCCATAATTTTGCTCAAGTTTTGACCAGTTTTGCCCAGTTTTGCCCACCTCTTCTTGACACTGGAGTCAGTAGTTACATTTTTTATGGTGGGCACGCCCACGAGCGAGTTCAAGAAAATAACATTCGCGATTATTATGAACGGCATTAATGATTTATTAAGAGTATCGTAGAACAAATTGTGGTCTTGGGTAAAACTTTAGACTCCTGACAGGACATCGTCAACCTTTCTAGTGGCCATTTTAAGAGTATCTAAGTTTTGCCCAAGATTGGTCTTCAATTGGAGCCTTCGAAATCGACTTTGAAAGTAGTAAATTGTGGGCTTAGGCATAACTTTACACCCCTCATAGAACATCGTCAACCCATCTAGTGGCAATTTTAAACGAGAACTATCAAAAATTTAAACCCTTGCTAATTTATCTGTTTTTACTTACAAAATTTAATACATTTCTAACTTTTGTTTTTGGACGCTATTTGATTTTTACATTATCGAACAGTGATTTTAACACTCTTCTACAATGTATTACATGATATGAAAATGTAGCAAATGTGTGTACATACGTACATACGTACATACGTATGCATATACATACGTACATACGCATTTACATACGTACATATACATAGCATACACATACGTACATACCACATACGTACATACGTATACGTACACGTAATACGTACATACTACGTAGCATACGTCATACGTACAACGTACATACGTATAGCATGTCATACGTCATAGCATACGTGCATACGTATACGTCATAACATGTCATACGAATGAACATACGTCATACTCATACGTCATACGTACATACGTAATACGTACATACGTACATACGTACATACGTACATACGTACATACGTACATACGTACATACGTAACGACATACGTACATACGTACATACGTACATACGTACATACATAACGTACATACGTACATAGTACATATACATATACATACGTACATACGTATCGAATACGTACATACGTACATAACATACGTAATACACATACGTACATACGTACATACGTCATACGTACATACGTACATATAATACGTAAATAGTGATATGCATACGTGCATACGTGCATATGCATCGTGCATATGCATATGCATACGTGCATACGTGCATATGTGCATATGCATACGTGCATACTGCATAGTATTATATTCTATGCGTTATGCGTGCATTGCTGCATGCGTTATGCGTAGATCATATAATGTCATGCGTCATGCGTGCATGATATCGCATGCGTGCATTATGCATGGCATACGTGCATACGTAGCATACGTGCATAGTGCATATATACGTGCATAGTGCATACGTGCATACGTGCATAGTATACGTGCATACGTGCATACGTGCATACATACGTGACGTGCATACGTGCATACGCATATTGCATACGTATATGCATACGTGCATACGTGCATACTGTTCATAGTTAATACGTTAATACGTTAATACGTTAATACGTTAATACGTTAATATTATACGCGCATACGCGCATACGCGCATACGCGCATACGTGCATACGTGCATACGTGCATACATGCATACATACTTAAATAAGACATTTTTTCTTTGATACTTGTTTAAATAAACGTACAAATTAATTCAACGTTTCGGGAACGTCCTTTGTTTCCTTTGTCAAGAATTTATTTATATACACCGTGTCCAAGATAAGGATGCCCACTATGGGGATCTCGAAAACGGTAAGATATGGAAGGTCGGTTAAATGGAACAAAAGTTACACATTTGAGAGGATGTATTTATGGTCTTTGTAGAACTCGAATATCTCTTTTAGTTTTTGAGATATTTGAAAACAATTGAATTTTCTGATTTTCATTTTTATTTTTTCTGACCTTATTTGAAGAGCTATCAAGAAAAGAAGAGCACATTTTTATGTAATAATTCAAGTAGGCGTATCTCAGTTATTTGTAAAGATAATCTTTGGTATAGAATTTATTCATACATGAGTTTACTTTAATCTATTGTCAAAATTGGATTTCAATATACAGTGATCACAAAAATTAATTCAATAACATAAATTTGAAAATGCTATATTTTCATTTTTTTAAATAGCACACCCTATATTTTTTAACGCTTTGTCTTGGTCTATTAGTCGGATTTAATTTTTATTAAATATGTTCTATACCTATCTCTAATAGTTTCGGAGATATTTAAGTTTGTTCAATTTTTTTCGTTGATAACACTGATGAAGAGTAACATTAGTCGGTCAAAGGAAACTGTGGATACATAAGAAACTAAAAAATATTAACTAAAATACATAAATTGTAATTATAATAAATATTGTATGAAAGCACCATTTTTAAGATATATTTGAGATGTTTTTAAACAATTCATCATAAAATTAAACAATTTAATCAAAGAGCGTAAAACAAAAGATGAACAAAAAATAATGAAGAAATCAAACTTGTCAAACAGTGCTAATATTTGTGTAGTATTGTATACTTACTTCCTAAATTACAAAATGAATTTTTCGAAAGAAGAACTTGTTAATATGATTTACGTCCTTGGTGAAAGCGATAAAAATTGTCTTTTAGTTCATCGAATTTATAAGCAAAAATTTCCAAATGCACGACACCCGCAAGTTTCTGCATTTGCAAGATTGAAAGAGCGTTTTAAGTAAACAGGCAGTGTTCATTACGAAGACAATTTAGAACGAGAAAGAACCACAATTAACGAAGGTAATGAACATTTAGTTCTTCAATCCGTGATTGAAAATCCTCACGTTTCTTGCCGATAATTGGAATTAGAAGTTGGAGTTTCAAAAACATCAGTTAATAGAATTATAAAAAAATGTAAATATTATCCATACCATATCCAACTTACACAAAAATTAAACTAGGATGACTTCGTTAATAGATTAAACTTTTGCAATTGGGCCATAAATAAAAATTTAGAAAAACCCAACTATTTTAGCACGATCTTATTTACTGATGAAGCTACTTTCCACAAAAATGCATACGTTAATAGACATAATTTCCATTATCACGATACTGAGAATCCCAGATTTATAATTCCTGTTGATCATCAACACCGCTGGTCACTTAATGCGCTGGTCACTTAATGTTTGGGCCGGAATTATTGGGGAAAGAATTATATAACCATATTTTTTTGAAAACACGGTCAATGGAGATTCATTTTTAAACCTCTTGCGCAACAAATTTGAAACTTTTATTGAAGATTTACCTTTACAAACCCTTAGAGAAATGTGGCTGCAATTAGATGGCGCTCCTCTGCATTTTAGCAGAAACGTTAGAAATTATTTAAATCTCCAGTTTCAAAACAAATGGATTGGAAGAGGAGGGCCGATCTCCTGGCCTGCAGGATCGCCTGACTTGACAAAGCTGGACTTTTTCCTTTGGGGTTGGATTAAAGAAAAAGTCTATGAAACTCCTCCAATGACTATAGATGATATGAAGGCTAGAATTAGAGACGTCATTCAAAATATAAATGTTCCCACATTACGAAAAGTAAATATGTCGTTTATTCAAAGGCTTCATGTTTGCCAGCAACAAAATGGTGGTCACATTGAACATTTATTATAATTTTAAGCGTTTGTATTTCAGTTAATATGTTTTTTAGATTCTTATGCAAACTTAAATATCTCCGAAACTATTTATAGGTGGTAGGCATGTATACTCCATGCCAGCCGGGGAGGTACCACCACCCTTACCATGGGCTCCTTAATATTGGGTCTCCGATTTTCTGAGCTCGGTAAGGGCTGCCGGTTACCTTTTCCATCATCCTTAATCTATTCTCATCCTTATTCTTCCTTCTCGCCCTCACTGTCTTCCTATCGATTAAAAGTCCCAAATTAAGAAATAAGATGGCTGTGGTTTCTAGGGTTATAAATTCCGGACGTAAAATCTTGCCCCATTCGGATGTCCGGGAGGGCAGGGCCCAAGCGACCTTGGTCATCGAAAGTATCAACTTTCTGATTCACTACTGCAACATCCGCGGTATCAGGTCTAATCTTAATGCTATTCACCAACATCTTGAACAATTACAACCTGATATATTGTTTCTATCTGAAACACAAGTCTCCTCTGAAAGTTCCGAGTCACCCGACTTGCAATTTCCTCAATACCATCTTCACTCTAACTTTCGATATAAAGGAGGCGTATGTGCGTACATCAAGGACAGAATTGCTTGCAAGAGGGTTTCTTCCTTAGAAAATAAAAATTTTGACGTGATTTGGTTTAAACATTCTGGTCCTAATTTTGTGAAATTCTACTATTGCATTTATAGGTCTCCTAATGACAGCAACTTTCAAGGCTTCTTCGATTACCTTAGTACGAAAGTTGACTATCTCCTGTCTCAGTTTCCATCTTGCGATATCTCATTTGTAGGCGATTTCAATGTTCATAACTCTAGTTGGCTTCAATTTTCATCTACTACAAATCCCGCTGGTCATAGTGCAGACACATTTGCTATTTCATGTGATCTCACACAAATGATTTCTGAACCCACAAGAATCCCTGATAACCCTAACCATACTCCACATCTTCTAGATCTTTTTCTTACATCAAACCCTCTTGTTTATAAAACTTCCGTTCTTTCGTCTTTAGGTCTTTCCGACCATTGTCTAATAAAAATCATTTCTACTGTACCTAATTCCACTGTTGTTCGCAAAACCGATAGAACCTTGTGGTGTTTTAAGTCAGCTAGATGGAGTGATTTACGAGATTTCTTTGCAACCTTTCCATGGCGTGAATATTGTTTTAAGTCGTCCTCTTCTTCGGACATCGCTCTTTCAGTATCTGAAGTCATCCTCATGGGAATGGAGTTGTACATTCCGAAAAAACAGTACCGTGTAGGTCATTCACGTTCCCAACCCTGGTTCAATAAGGCTTGTTCTGATGCAATATCTTTAAAAATAAATGTTACATTAAATGGAAATCTAATAAATCGGTTGACAGTCATGTAGAATACGTTGGTGCTAGAAATATCTGCAAAAGTGTCATCACTAAAACTAAAAAGTTGTTCGAACAACGAAAATGCAATGAACTAGCTACATCTCCTTTAGGCAGTCGTAAATTTTGGTCTTTAGCAAAAGCCATTAGTAAAAACTTTCGAACATCTTCATTTCCTGACATCTATTGACGGATCGGTAGTTGCTGATTCTGTAGACAAAGCAACGTTTTTGTGGATTTGTTTGCATCAAACTCGTGTCTCAATGATTCTGGAAAAGATGTGCCCCTAGTCAACTCTTCTTCATACGTTATGAAACCAATTCATTTTCGGTACAACCTCTTGGAATCGATCATCAGTAGGCTTGATCTCAATAAGGCGACTGGCCCAGACGGTATCCCAGCTATTGTCTTAAAGAAATGTTCCCCGAACTAGTACCAGTCCTATCTAAGCTTATACGATCTCTATATCTTCTGGGAATTCCTTCATCATGGAAGTTAGCAAATGTTCAACCTATTCCCAAAAAGGTGATAAGACCGATCCCTCAAATTACAGACCAATTGCCATCACTTCCATTTTGTCTAAAATCATGGAAAAAGCCATCAATCAGCAACTGCTCACGTTCCTTGAAACTAACAAACTCCTTAGTGACCACCAATATGGATTTAGGCAAAGTCGTTCAACAGGCGATCTTCTTTCATATGTGACCCAAATTTGGAATAATACAGTTGAGCAGTCTGGTGAAACAGTTGTAGTCGCTTTAGATATCTCAAAGGCATTTGACCAAGTTTGGCATAAGTGTTTACTTGCCAAACTCACCTCGTTTGGGTTAAATGACACGCTCATCAATTGGGTTTCTAGTTTCCTTGATAAAAGACGAATACGTGTCGTAGTTGATGGCTTTTTTTCAAAAGAAGTTAGCATTAACGCGGGCGTACCACAGGGATCCGTTATAGCGCCTACACTTTTTCTGCTGTACATAAACGACCTTATTTCTTCAACAACTAACCCCATCCATTGCTTTGCTGACAATAGCACTCTTCACTGTAGTTCATCTCAGTCTACTTATAGTGATAATCCACCTTCTATGTCAAATCAAGAAATTAAAGCTGAAATGGCAAATTCAATCAACAAAGACATTCAACGTATTCTCGAATGGGGAAGCAATAATCTAGTTAAATTTAATGCTAACAAAACTCAGTGTTGCCTATGTCCGCCAAAAAGATCGTCATTTCCTGTTGTAAGTGGCTCAGTTCTTAAGTTTTCAGACTCTATTACTTGTTGGGTATGACTGTATCTTCAAATTTCTCATGGGTTGACCATCTTCTGTCAGCTACCAAAACAGCTGCTCGTAAAATAGGCTTTTGTACAGATCTAAGCAGTACTTTACCTCTCGACAACTCCTTTTGCTGTATAAGGCCCAAATTCGGCCTCATCTGAATATAATTCTCACCTTTGGGTTAGTGCTCAATACGCTCTCGATATGTTGATCGTATTCAAAAGAGAGCGATTAGGCTTATAAATGACCCGTCCTTAACTTCTCACATACAGTCCCTTGAGCATAGAAGGATGGTTTCAGTTCTTTCTTTGTATTATCGTTATTACAACGGCTATTGTGCTGGTGAATTACATTCTTTGATACCATCTCCGGCTATCTTTGCGAGAAACACCCAAAGATTATCTTTACAAATAACTGAGATACGCCTACTTGAATTATTACATAAAAATGTCAGTTTTTAGTTAACTTTGCAAATATCTCAAAAACTGTAAGATTTAGCTTGTAAGTAATTCTTATAAAAAAGATGTAAAATTATAAGGAGAAGCGAAAAATAAAATAAGATATAGGGTGTTCTATTTAAAAATCAAAAGTTCTATATTGTACCGCTTTTATATTACACCCTGTAGAAACCAAACTGTTTTTAGATTATGCAGCTTATAAAAATAGACAACTTTCGTATTTAAACTTATCTTCTAAGTTTAATGGCTAAGGAGCTACCGACCGAATACGCACTATTGGGACACCCTGTATATATATTTACATTGTAATAAATCAGCGCATTAGAAAATGAAATTCTACATCGAGGGAACATGATTTATTATTTATATTTCGTTGCGTCTGAACATAAAATGGATTTTATGATTTACACTAATTATTAAATAATCCTGGAATTATAAAAAAATTTATAAAACAAATGTATCTCCGACCGAGAATTATTTGAGGTACATAGCTTCAGATATCAACCTTTACTTAGAATTAATTAGTATAGTTACAAAAAGGTTTTTAGATTTACATTGATATCACTATACCTAAATTTTTGGTACATAGCACCCTTAAGTTTAATAATATTCATTTTCTCAATAAGCTCTCCCGCAAAGTGATATGCTCCAGGCAACATAAGGCTTGATTTGCTAAAATGAATGTATTTACACCTATTAGTATTAAGATGTATTCTTACGATTACACCAAGTATAGAATGACAAAAAATTTTAACTCATCTGCATACACACATTTAAAATGCCCAAAACAGGTTGAGAGATCATTAACAAATAAGTTGAAAGAAAGTGGTGTAAGGTGTGCACCCTGTGGGACTCCAGAGGTTACATTGATGGCGATTCTTTCGGGATAAAAATAACCTCGAACCTCTTAAATAACGCATAATACCCGAAATTAGAAATTTAAATGAGAACATTGATAACATTTGATACCAATATGATAGCCTCCAATTAATTTCTCCAGAGAGGTCGTTCAAGTTCTTGAATGACCGATTTCCAAGAAGATGGATTGGCACTCTGGAATGGCCTGCTCGATCCTCAGTCATGACTCAGTTAGATTTCTTCTTTTGGGTTCATCTGAGGCTCAGTTTACAAAGATCTGGTCAACAATTTAGAAGAACTTAAGCAAAAATTTTGGATGAAGCCACACAAATTACTCTGTGTTGCATGTTATCAAACACATTGACAGAATTTTATGATTGCCTCGAATATTGTTCGACCAGTGATGATAATTATTTTAATCACCTAATTAAGTGAATAGGTATTTTTAGTTTGTTTATTCTCATATTGTTATAATTCTGGAATAATTACTTATTCAATAATTAAATTTTTCTTATTTCCTTTTCTTAACTTTTTTGGCCAATTTTGGTAAATTTTAATTTAAAAATTTCTTTTTTACAGCGTGTAACATGCTTGAATAAAAGTATTGAAGATGAAACGTTATCTGCATCTTTAACTGAAGCGCAACTGGAAGCAATAACTGAAGACGATTTCTATTCAAAATTGGCTTTGTCATTAGCACCAGAAATTTATGGTCATCTCGATATTAAGAAAGCACTGTTATTATTATTAGTTGGTGGAGTTGATCGTAAACCTGATGGGATGAAGATTCGAGGAAATATTAACATTTGTCTTATGGGTGATCCTGGAGTTGCGAAATCTCAACTTCTCGGTTATATTAATCGTCTTTCTCCTAGAAGTACATAATAATTTTTTTAAATAAAATTTGCAATGTTGTTATTCTAGGTCAGTATACGACTGGGCGAGGTTCTTCTGGAGTTGGTCTAACAGCTGCTGTAATGAAGGACCCTTTAACTAACGAACTTATGTTGGAAGGAGGAGCACTTGTTCTAGCTGACAAGGGAGTTTGTTGCATTGACGAGTTTGATAAAATGGCCGAATCTGATCGAATCGGTATACATGAAGTTATGGAACAACAAACTATTAGTATTGCAAAAGTAGGGTATTATTTAAAAACAATCATAACTATAATTACAAATACAATCTTCCAGGCCGGAATAATGACTACTCTTAATGCACGTGTATCCATCCTTGCTGCTGCTAACCCAGTTTTTGGTCGTTACAATCCTAAACGCACAATTGAACAAAATATTGATCTTCCCGCTGCACTTCTTTCACGTTTTGATTTATTATGGTTAATACAAGATAAGCCCGATAGAGATAATGATTTACGTTTAGCAAACCACATCACTTATGTACATCAACATTTCAAGCAACCACCAACCGATGTTCAGGTTTTGGATATGTCTGTAATGAGAAAATATATCGCATTATGTAAACTTAAAGAACCAGTAATTCCTGTAAATTTAACAGACTTCATTGTTGGTAAAATTGTCAAATAGAATTGTGGCAGTGTTACTATACATTTTGCTTTAAGGTGCATATGTGGAATTACGAAGAGAAGCTCGAAATTCCCAAGACATGACTTTTACGTCAGCACGTAATTTATTGGGAATTTTGCGGTTATCAACTGCTTTAGCTAGACTTCGTTTGGCTAATGTTGTAGAAAAAAGTGATGTAAATGAGGCTATTCGATTAATGGAAATGAGTAAAGACTCGTTGAACAAAACATTTGATGGTAAAGAAGCAACCAGGTAAGTGTAGATTGGGTTTATTCAATGCACCCATCCTATAATTTTGTAGACCACCAAATATAAGTGATAAAATATTTGCTATAATCAGAGAATTAGCTGGAAGTAGTAAGACAGTGACTATGGCAAGCATTTTGGAGAAGTGTATTAGCAAAGGATATAAACCTGATCAGATTAATGCATGTGTGGAAGAGTATGAAGAGCTTAATGTGTGGCAAGTTAACCAAACACATTCAACAATCACATTTATTTAAGTTTTTTAATTTTTAAGTGTATTTCTATAAGTATATTAATATAAAAAATTGTGTATTTTACTAATAAAGGATCTGACAACGTATCTATTACTAATTGTATTTCAAAAAAACGTTTTGATTTTATGAATCGAAGATGAGTCATGTGTTAATAAGAGAAAATTATTTTCTTAAAAAATCATTAAAACTATTATTACAAGCATAGTGTTCTCTTAGTTGTAATTACTGTCATATATTTTAAAACCTACAAAACATCACACTTCATAAAAGATTCAAATGTACAAATATTTCATTAAGTGCTTTAATATGAATAAGAAAAGAAAAATTGATAAAGAGAGTCATGCTTTCAATGAACAATGGCAACCAAAATGGTTTTTTACAGAAGTAAAGAATAAGGGAATTGCCTCATTTGTCCAGAAAGTGTTTGACTTTCAAAAAACATTTTCCTTCGAAACATTTGAATTATGCAAATTGCAAAACATAACAAGCCTTTTTTGATGGTGAATTCATAAAAAATTGTATGATTGAAGCTATCAAAGTTATTTGACCTAATATAGAACAAACTTGAGGGTGTTAGCCTATCACATTGAACTGTTGTTAAATATGAATGTTGCTCTCACAATAATGTTAAGTCCATAGAAAATTATATTTTATAGCTCTACGGTAAGAATTTATATACAGTTTTTGTTTTTATTATAAGTATGGCGTGTGTGACAGTTTTTTAGTTAAAAGAAGCAAGTTTTGTTTTCATAAGAATATAGTATATTGAACAGTAAGGGACGTTTACCGGTCAACGACCATATTTGAAGGCTAGCAATACCGAAGCCTCCAATTTGGCTGGAGACCCTTAATGTTCATGATGCTCATACTGTTTCTTGCACGATTGTATTAAATTTACCACGATTTAAATTATTTAATTTCTATTAAACGAAAAGTCAAAAGTGACGTTTTAAATAGAAATGCCCAAATTTTTTGTTCTTATTGTTGTGAAATATAGTACCTATATATAATTTTACGTTGGTAAGTAAAAGACGTCGGTAAGTAAAATCTTACAAACGAGTTGGGCCTGCAACCAGTAAACATATCCTACCATCTTGGAAACATAAGATAAATAAACGAAAAAGCTCAATCTTGCAAAAAAGTTATTTAAGCATAGTGTGCCAATTTATTGCATACATAAATAATATAACAACAGGTTATGGGCACAGTTAACTCGCATAAAATAATACGTAATAAAAAAACAAGAGAACAGCTACTAAAGTGGACGAATTAAATACAGTTGAAAAACTTAAAGATGCTGAAGATTATCAAATGTGGACATATATTTTAAATCTTATGATTTATGTGATATTATAACTGGTGTTGAAAAATCACCAGCTGAAACTGGTACTGAATTTATAAAAAGAGATACAAAAACACAGCGAATAATCATAACACTGGATAAAAAGCCACTAACGTACATAATGAATTGTCAAAATTCAAAGAAAATGTACAATAAAATTTGCTCAATATATCAAAGAGATAACGAACAAAATAAATTTCTTTTACAAGATTTTTTTAATTTCAGGTACAATAAAAACGACATGGCTACACATACAGGGTGGCGCATTAGTGTGACAAAGTCTCATATTTCCTTTATTTAAAGAGATATAAAAAAAATTAAATACAAAAGTTGTAAGATATGTTCTGGTGCATATTCCAAAAATATTTTTAATTATACAGGGTAAATCATAAAAGCTTAGAAGTAATTTAAAATTTTTTTTTTAATAGAAAACCCTATATATTATTACATATTTAGATTCTACATACAATTTTAGACACATTTTATGTATAATGTCCTATACCTAAGTCTAACTGTTTTGACAAATTTCAAATTTTTGTCAAAATGACGTTTAGCCAAAACATAGGTGGAAATCTTTTCTAAACGAAGCCTTTATCAATTAGTTATGGTTGGTTTCCTTGGAAATGGGGACATACTCTAATGGCTGTATTGATATTTTGTAATACATTCATACAGGGTGATCAAAAATGGGCAATAAAAAGTAGATTCAAAAAAACCTATAGTCATTTTTTCTTAATGGAAACCCCCTATTTTTTTTCATTCTATCTTAATTAGCATTACAAATAAGGGTGACTTTGTATAAGAGTGTATATTCCAAAAAATTGTAGTTTTTGAAATAATGACAATTTAACATTTATTATTGTAAAAAGGCTATACGGCTTTCAAGTTTTGTTGTTAGTTGGCCGTGACAGCGAGGCGTGGCACATAAAAGTAATAGAGATCATCAGAAACGTCATTATTTATTGTCAGTTGATAATTTGTGTGATGCATTAGTGTATTTTATAGCAAATTGATTTAAAACTTGAATTAAAATTGTAAATAATGAATTTTTCGCAAGCCGAGATGGTTGATATGATTTTTGTTTTGGGAGCTAGTGATAAGAATACGCTCTTAGCAAGAAGACTATATCAACAACGGTTTCCAGAGAGACGGCAACCTGAAAGAAGGGCATTTGAAAAGCTTTTGGAGCGTTTTGAAAGAACTGGCAATGTGTTATATGAAAAAAATACTAGGGAAAAACGTGCACAGACTGAGGCCATTTCCAGCAGGTTGGTGTTGAACGACGTACGGTACAGCGGATATTGAAGTCTCAAAAAATGCACCCCTATCACATTCAACTACTTCAAGAGTTGGTTCCTGAAGATTATCAAAGACGACTGGAATTTTGTCAATGGGCTCAAAACAAAATAAACCAACAAAGAAATTTTGTTCATTTGATTTTATTTACAGATGAGGCCACATTTCACAGAAACGGAAGTGTAAACAGACACAATTTTCATTACTATTCTACCGAAAATCCACATTTTGTAAGATATACTTCTCAAACTAGATGGTCTTTAAATGTTTGGGGAGGTGTTGTCGGTAATCATGTAATTGGACCATATTTTTTTAATCAATGAGTAACAGGGGAAGTATACTTAGACTTTCTGCAAAACCATCTACCTAATTTGTTGCGTCAAGTGCCACAGGATACGCAACAAGAAATGTGGTTACTTCATGATGGGGCCCCAGTACATCATACAGGTCCGATAATAACTTTTTTAAATGCTAGTTGCTTGGCCTGCTAGATCCCCAGATCTTACTAAATCGACTTTGCATATGGGGGTACGTCAAAGAGCAGGTTTATAAAATACCGCCTACAACAAAGGAAGACATGAAGATTAGGATTAGAAACTGTTTTCAAAACATTAGTGTTGAAATGTGTAGAAATTTATTGCATTGCATTGCATTGTGTATTCAAGAAAGAGGCGGACATTTCGAACAACTTATTAGGTAGTACGTATTTGACGTGCTTCTAGTACATTTATCTGTATAATTAGTTACAGGTTTAGTTACATTAGAGATGTTAAGTTTATGATTAGGATTAGGACATAATTTGTTGAATCAAAAAAATATTGTCTTTACTTTAAGTTCGTTTAATAAAATAATTATTTATATGGGGTTCAATAAATTGTAATATTTCGATCTGAAGAGCTCGATTTTTTTTGTTTCGCCGCGCCCCGCCGTCACGGTCAACTAACAACAAAACTTGAAAGCTGTATAGCCTTTTTACAATAAATAAATGTTAAATTGTCATTATTTCAAAAACTACAATTTTTTGGAATATACACTCTTATACAAAATTACCCTTATTTTTAATGCCAAATAAGATAGAATTAAAAAGATAGAGGGGGTTTCCATTAAAAAAAAATGACTACAGGTTTTTTTAATCTACTTTTTATTGTCCATTTTTGATCACCCTGTATGAATGTATTACAAAATATCAATACAGCCCATTAGAGTAGGTCCCCATTTCCAAGGAAACCAACCATAACTAATTGATTGTAACATTAAAAGCGGCTGCCAAAGTATAAACACTAAAACTGGGCCAACTTATAACATTAAAACAAAAGCGATGATGTAATAACCAATTTGTAATTGATCAAATAATTTTAATTAATAAAAAATATATTACCAAATAACAATCGCTACTGCCGTCGGCTCATCGGTAGATTAAGATAAGGGAGAGTTCTAATATACTGAGTTTAATTAACCTACCTGAAATACTGCATGCTTCCCATCTGCTTAGTTATTTTCACTTATACTTAATTAATACGAAAAATATGTAATGTAAATAAAAACAATAAAATGTACCTCGGGCGCCAAGCTATTTTTAAATATACGTTATTGGAACAGCTAAACCAAGTTTGTTAATAATAATACAACATTAATCAAAATGAAAATAATATTACAAGACACACTAACGTTTATTTAATAATAAATTGAAATGGAAAAGGTCTTAAATCTATTCGTTAATTACTAAAAAATCATACCTTTGTACAGTTCTGTATATATTTTATTACCGCTGGTGACACATGAAACGGAACGGTCAACTAGATGAAATTATTATAGCATCATTGTGGTGCAATCTCTAGATCTAAGGTTACCAGCCACACCCCACTGGAATTATCTTGATAATTTATTCTTAATAATTCGAATCCATAATAATTAATGCATTATTTTGAAGTTTTTAGTATGTAAAAAAAATTGCGATTTATGATGTAAACCAAGTAAAATAAGGTATTTAATAAAAGTGGTACTTTTTAAAAGTAAAAGTAAAAAGTAAGTGCCTAAAAAAGCAAAGGCTTTAGTTTTAACTATAATGAAAAAAAATAACTTACCATCTAAACCGATGGCACTTTACACTAAAATTTAGGAAAAATTCCCCGAAACTACATGCTTCATACTATTACATTTAGCAGGAAGTGAATTAAATAAAAGTTTTTAGAATCAATCATGCCGTTGTCCCCTCCAAGAAGTTTTCACGCGTTGTGCGGATTAAATGGTCAGAATCCAATTTTTTTTAAGAAAGGGAACGATAACTCTTTATGAAATATTACACCCAAAAAGATATGTTCTAGGAAATGCAAATTAAATTGCCTTTCTCAATTCTACATTTTAATAATTAAAACTTTTCTACTAATACGCCAAATAAAAGAACGATCCGAAACCAATGTATTTTTTAATACAACCACAAAAAAAGGTTGTTACATGATAAAGGCTTTGTTTAGAAAATTTTTCCACCTATGTTTTGGCCTGCAAACGTTATTTTTGACAAAAAATTTGAAATTTGTCAAAAACGGTTAGACTTAGGTATAGGACATTATACATAAAATGTCTAAAATTGTATATAGAATCTAAATATGTAATAATATATAGGGTTTTCTATTTAAAAAAAAATTAAAATTACTTCTAAGCTTTTATGATCTACCCTGTATAATTAAAAATATTTTTGGAATATGCACCAGAACATATCTTACAACTTTTGTATTTAATTTTTTTTTGTATTTCTTTAAATAAAGGAGATCTGGGACTTTGTCACACTAATGCGCCACCCTGTATATCCAAATTACAAAACTTAGCAATCAAGCTTAAAAACACAAGTCAAAAGTAGAATACATCATGCTCATTTCAAAGACTTACTACTCTGCCAGAAACATATAAATTCTTTATTAGTGCTTGGGAATCCACACAAGAAAAAGATAGAACCTTAGTAAATTACTTATGGAAGAAATTTGTCGTACTGGTACAGAACAAGAAGATGCATTGGCTCTTCAAAGCAATGGAGTATAAGAAAACATCTGGCAAGGTAGTAAATTATCATGTTACAAATGCAATTTATGAGGTCATCTAGCTAGATTTTGTCAAAATCAAATTTGTAATATCTGCAATAAGAACAATCACATGGAGAAAAAATTTATTTAGATAAAGATCTAACGATAAAGAGGCTAGCAATTCTAAAACCACATTTCTAACATATACCGATGAAAACAACAAAATAAATACGAAATCTAGCAGAATTTTAGATAGTGGCTCAACATCTCACTTCACTAATGATCAAAATCTATTAAAAATACTGAGAATGCTAATGTAAAAATAAATGTTGCAAAGAATGACCAAGTAATGCATGCTGATTTAAAAGGTACAATTGAAACAAAAGATGTTATTTTAAAAATGTTCTGCACGTACCTGATTCGGCAAAAAACTTATCAGTAAAATTAATCACACAAAATGATGGTGAAGTAAAATTCTTGAAGAATAAGGTTGGAATATATAATGATCATAAAAAAATAATAGAAGGAGCTATAAAAGAAAGTGGCTTGTATGAAATTAAACTTGAGAATGAACAAAAGGCTTTAATAATTAAAGAAGTGGATTCTTTACAGAATTGCCGTATAAAACTAGGACATCTATCCATTTACAATATAAGAAATTTAATGAAAATGGCAGATAGAATAAAAATTAGTAATTTTGAATTTAAATCTATCTGTGACGTACGCCTTAAAGCAAAGCAAACAAGAGATTCTTTTTCAAGCGATCGAAAAGGAGCTCGTAGGCCATTAGAGATACTACATACAGACATCTATGGACCAATAGATCCTACAACATGGGGTGGAAAGAAATACTTTATTACATTCCTCGATGATAATACCCACTTTACAATGGTATACCTTTTAGCAAACAAATGTGCCATAAAAGAATATATACAAGAAGCAGAAGCCAAATAGAATTTAAAACTTTGGAAAATACGATGTGTGACAATGGAGGAGCGTACAGCAGCAAAGAATTAAAATCATGGTGTAAAAATAAAGGAATATATTAAAATACCACATTCTCCTCAACTTAACGGAAAAGCTGAAAGACTAAATAGAACTCTAATGAATTAGGCGAGAGCGCTTATAGTGGAAAAGCTAATAAATAAAAACTTGTGGGTTGAAGCATTTTTTGCACAGCTGCTTACTATTGAACAGAAGCCCAACAAATACTTTAGATGTAACACCTTTTGAAAGATAGACAACATATCGTCCTAATTTATCAATGCTGCAAGTATTTGGTTCAAAAGCACATGTAAAAGTTTTAGGACCTTTAAAGAAATTTGACGATCATAGTTAAAGTTATATTTTTGTAGGATATGCACCAAACGGCTATAGATTGCGGGACGAAATTAAACGAAAGATAGTAATATTGAGAGATCATATTTGAAAATTACTCGCAAGAAAAGATTACAGCTCAAATCATAAATATTGAAGATGAAAACGTAACATATAAAAACAATCAAGATGAAAACAATCTGAGCGAAATAGAAGCGGAAAGTGAAGAAAAACAAGAAATGCTAGAAGAAGAAACAAGATCAACAACAGTCAATAAGCATAAAAGAGAAAGAAAATTACCAAGAGAGTTTGAAGACTATGTTCTATTTACCTATGAAGAAGCTGTAACTGGACCAGATAACACTAAATGGATTGAAGCAATTGAAGAAGAAATGAAATGATTAAATCAGAATAATACATGGACGTACCTTGATAAAAATGAAGTAAAAGAAGATAAAATACTAGAACGTACTAGATGGGTTTTTCGAATTAAATATGATGGACGTTATAAACCATGATTAGTAATTCGTGGTTGTGAACAAATACATGGTATAAACTTTGATGACGTTTTAACAGTCCTGTAGTGAATATAGATTGTTTAAGAATACTTTTTGCTTTTGCAGCACAACATTAAAGTAGAATGATGCAGTTTGATATAAAAATCGCTTTTCTTTATGGTGATATAGACAGAGACATTTACATGACGCTACCTGAAGGTTTTCAAGTAAACCATAAAATTTGCAAACTCAACAAAGCACTATACGGCATAAAACAAGCTCTGCTTCAATGGAACAGATACTTCACTAATTTTTTGATGAACAGAGGATTAAAATATTTGAACTCTGAAAGATGCATTTTCAAGAATGAAGACAATTCGATTATTTTAGCAATATATGTAGACGATGGATTAATTATCGGCATAGAAGAAAAGATCAAAGAGTTGTTAAATGCTATGAAACAGAAATTTGAGTTAAAACCCAAATTCATTCTTTGGCATAGAAATTAAAAAAGAAAGTTAAATTATGCACAAAAGATCTTGACACGATTCAACTTGGAACATTCAAATCCTGTTAAAACTCCCATGATATCTCAAGAAACGAATAATATAGCTAAGTATGAAAGAGAGTTTCCTTATCGTGAAACTGTTGAGTAATAAAATCAGACCGGACCTATCGTACACTATAAATTATTGCAGCCAAAAAATTATCGAACCAACCAATAAAAAAAAAAAAAAAGCTTACAGTGATTCAGATTATGGAGGTGATGTGAATGACAGAAAAAGCATAAGTGGGTTTATAATCATGCTTATTGGTGGGCACATTGCATGGCGTTCTAAGAAGCAACAACTTATCGCATTATCAAGTGCCGAAGCAGAATACATTGCAGCTAGTGAACATTGTAAAGAACTAATGTATCTAAATACTTTGTTAGAAGAATTGTCAAACAAAAATGTATATATCGATATGTTTATAGATAACATGAGTACTATACAAATGATTAAAAATGGACTCATGAATACTAGAAGTATACACCTTGATATCAAATTTAGATATATATGTGAAAAATTCTCAGGTGTTTTAAAAATTCAACATTGTCCAACCAATTATCAATTGGCAAATATTTTTACTAATAAGCTGTTACCAGTTAATGTTAATGCATTTAAAAAGGCTATTATGTCAGAAAGCAACAATTGAGGGGAGTGTTAAATATAATTGTTGCTCTCACATTAGTGTTAAGTCTGTAAAAACTATATTTTATAACTCTACAGTAAGAATTTATACAAGTTTTGTTTTTATTATAAGTATGGCGTGGGTGACAATTTTTTAGTTAAAAGAAGGGAGAGTTTTGTTTCAATTTTTGTTTTCATAAGAATAAAGTTATTTAAGTATAGTGTGCCAATTTATTGCATACATAAAATAATGTAACAACTGTAGAATGTAGAATTGAATGCTTTCATGATAATATTAATCAGAAATTAATATCTACGTTAGGCTTACGTTGAATGATTTTCACTTGCTCTTGATGAAAGTACAGATCTAGTGTTCATTTTTATATCTGCCTACAAATGGTGTGATGGTTGGTGACGTAAATGTACGATTTCTGGTGTATGCAGATGACAGTCTTATTAAGTGACACTGCGGTTGAGCTACAAACTGCTCTGCGGAAGTTTGATACAGTCAAAACTTAGATTGTGGTGTTCAATCAGGGTGGAAAGAAGAGTAGAGTATTTACTCTGCAAGATGAAGTTATGGGCCAAGTGGACGAGATGGTATATCTGGGTAGAATGTTTACTCTAGATGGTACAATGGAGGGCGAGATTGGATGAAGGGTCAATGCTGGAAGGAAAGTGATTGGAAGTATGTGGACGATAATGAGAAACAAAAGCATGAGTCTAGCTGTGAAACGAGCAATCTATAATGGCGTATTTGTCCCGTCGGTACCGTATGGATGTGAGAAATGGGTATGTCGAAAAAAGCATGAAAGAAAAATAAATGGGTAAATGGGTATGAGATTCCTGAGAAGCGCATGTGGTAAAATGAGAAGGGACATGATAAAGAATGAATGCATAATGACGGAGTGAGGCGAGGAAAAGACAATGATGGATAGATATAAAAGTAGTACATTATGTCGGTTTGGTCACACCGAGGGAATGAACAACGCAAGATTAACGAAGCAAATATATGTGGGTGAGGTTAGAGGCTAGGCCATGCCTGGTAGGTCGCGTAAAACTTGACTGAAATTAGTAGAATTTATGATAAAGGAAAGAAAGATAAGGAGTTTTAAAAATAAAAGGGCATGTCAGAGACAATGTATGAATCTTGCAAGCTAGAGGTATCGAGATAGGAAAGCATGGAGAAAGATTGTGAATGAAAAATAAATAAGAGGCAGGGATTGTTTTGCCTACCCCGCAGGGAATAGAGTGAAGGTTAAGTTAAAAATAAATTCAATACCCCACATAAGCAAACCGGTACATTCACCAACTCCACCCACTCTCAGAGGAACGTGCCCAATTAGTATACTTTACGTTAATCATATATCTAACCATTGTTGATGATAGAGTACCAGCAATAATGAAGAAGAGGAGGCATGAAAAATATTGATTGTGACAGCCATGAAACTGCTTAATCAAATGAAGCCATATTATACCAAAAAATAAAAATAGCACCTTGTGATTCAAGAATAAATGGGATGAAACTATAAAAAGGGGAGCATGTAATAAGGGACAAGGTACAGTGCATGAGTAAATATATGGAATTAATTGGTACCAATGCATAGTAAGAGTAATAAATAAAAACAAAACTCTTTTGATTTTGAGGTTTATAATGAATTATTTTGTAATTTAATGTAACTGTGACCAATAAAACTATGAGCAGCAATATCATGAAAAAGAAGCATGTTTTTAATAGATATTAACATGATGAACACTATAAAATTCAAGCTTAGTTATAATAAAGTACATATTGGTTATTGTTATACTTTTATCATGTGTTCAAGGTTTTTTATTGCTTGTCTGAGAATATTGCCATTATTTGAATCTTTCATTGTAAAAAAAAAACAGTAGTGGTCTAAAATAAGATATATGTAACTGAAACTAACATTTCTCTTAACTTACAATTAATGTGGCATTCCAGATAAAACTTTAATAGTTAATATATAAGAACTCATACATTCTTAATGCGTTTGACAATCTAATTATTCTACTAAATGCAACTAAAATTATATAATCTGTTATTAATCATATAAAAACCTTTTAATTTTCTAGATGCTGCCTGCTTAGAGTTGTGTGTAAACTACATTTTTACCTTCCAACCTACATATACATATCTAGGTATAAAAGCTTATACAATAGAATATTTTATTCACTATCGCTAAATCTTTATAACGTTTGACAATGTGTCGTCAAGATTGGCACAATATGTGTGTGTGCGTGCCTCCGTGCGCGTGTGTGAGTGGGTGTTTGCGTGGATCTGTGTGTTGTACCCTCTGCATTTGAACCAGAAAAAACGGGTACTTCCAAGTGGATTTCAATACAACTCTTTTTCCATTAGGTGTTGAATTGGCACAGTTTAAAGTTTTATAGTTTTATAATTTACAAAAATTTTCTCCATAATTGAATAATATTGGATCTTGCCTATCGTCGTTTTACTTTTCTTATTATTATCTTTTATTTTTAGAAAAGTGCTCTTCAAATTCGGCGTTTTTCTATTTAAATTGTTTGCATCTAGAATGTACTTGCAAGATTGAATTACTTTTGCAATTTTATCCACAACAATCTTTTTTTTAAATTTCGGATTGCGGAATTTGTCTACTTTTTTGGTATTCACTAAGTAGCAATAAAACAGCATCAAGTTTGAATTGTGTATTTTGTTTGTTTTCTTTACTTATTGTTACATTTTGGCGTTCACCAACTTCTTCTTCTACACTATAAGCAGTGTGCCGTACGTTTTGATCGTTATTGCTGGTTCGGACTATGCTTTCTTAGTTAACACTGCATCAGGGTGTAACAACCTTTTTTGGTTGTATTAAAAAAAAATACATTGATTTTGATCTTTCATTCATTTAGTGGTAAATATAGGAAAAGTTCTTAAGTTTTGTATGAGGTAGGCAACTTAAATTGCATATCTTAATAGTACATATTTTTTATGTGAATATATTTAATAAAGATTTTTATTTCCCCTTCCTTAGAAATGGTATTCTGATCATTTAAAAGCCGCGCAATGCGTAATAACTAGCCTTTTTTTTTCTTTTTCAATTCACTTGCTGCTAAATGTAACAGCATGTAGTTGTGGGGAATTTTCCCTAAATTTTAATGTAAAGTGCCATCGGTAGATGGTAAGTTATTTTTTTTCATTATAGTTAAAACTAGAACCTTTGCTTTTTAGGCACTTATTTACTTACTTATTTACTATTACACTTTTACGTTTATTTTGTACTTTAATAATGCATATATTTTTAAAGCACTATTTTGATATATGTTGATGATGAACTGTAATTGAAACTAACATTCCTGCCAGCCGGGGAGGTACCACCACCCTTACCATGGGCTCCTTAATATTGAGTCTCCGATTTTCTGAGCTCGGTAAGGGCTGCCGGTTACCTTTTCCATCATCCTCAATCTATTCTCATCCTTATTCTTCCTTCTCGCCCTCACTGTCTTCCTATCGGATTAAAAGTCCCAAATTAAAAAATAAGATGGCTGTGGTTTCTAGGGTTATAAATTCCGGACGTAAAATCCTGTCCCATTCGGATGTCCGGGAGGGCAGGGCCCAAGCGACCTCGGTCATCGAAAGTATCAACTTTCTGATTCACTACTGCAACATCCGCGGTATCAGGTCTAATCTTAATGCTATTCACCAACATCTTGAACAATTACAACCTGATATATTGTTTCTATCTGAAACACAAGTCTCCTCGAAAGCTCCGAGTCACCCGACTTGCAATTTCCTCAATACCATCTTCACTCTAACTTTCGATATAAAGGAGGCGTATGTGCCTACATCAAGGACAGAATTGCTTGCAAGAGGGTTTCTTCCTTAGAAAATAAAATTTTTGACGTGATTTGGTTTAAACATGCTGGTCCTAATTTTGTGAAATTCTACTGTTGCATTTATAGGTCTCCTAATGACAGCAACTTTCAAGACTTCTTCGATTACCTTAGTACGAAAGTTGACTATCTCCTATCTCAGTTTCCATCTTGCGATATCTCATTTGTAGGCGATTTCAATGTTCATAACTCTAATTGGCTTCAATTTTTATCTACTACAAATCCCGCTGGTCATAGTGCAGAAACATTTGCTATTTCATGTGATCTTACACAAATGATTTCTGAACCCACAAGAATCCCTGATAACCCTAACCATACTCCACATCTTCTAGATCTCTTTCTTACATCAAACCCTCTTGTTTATAAAACTTCCGTTCTTTCGCCTTTAGGTCTTTCCGACCATTGTCTAATAAAAATCATTTCTACTGTACCTAATTCCACTGTTCGCAAAACCGATAGAACCTTGTGGTGTTTTAAGTCAGCTCGATGGAGTGATTTACGGGATTTCTTTGCAACCTTTCCATGGCGTGAATATTGTTTTAAGTCGTCCTCTTCTTCGGACATCGCTCTTTCAGTACCTGAAGTCATCCTCATGGGAATGGAGTTATACATTCCGAAAAACAGTACCGTGTAGGTCATTCACGTTCCCAATCCTGGTTCAATAAGGCTTGTTCTGATGCAATATCTTTAAAAAATAAATGTTACATTAAATGGACATCTAATAAATCGGTCGACAGTCATGTAGAATACGTTGGTGCTAGAAATATCTGCAAAAGTGTCATCACTAAAACTAAAAAGTTGTTCGAACAACGAAAATGCAATGAACTAGCTACATCTCCTTTAGGCAGTCGTAAATTTTGGTCTTTAGCAAAAGCCTAGTAAAAAACTTTGGAATATTCTCATTTCCCTGACATCTATTGACGGATCGGTAGTTGCTGATTCTGTAGACAAAGCCAACGTTTTTGTGGATTTGTTTGCATCAAACTCGTGTCTCAATGATTCTGGAAAAGATGTGCCCTAGTCAACTCTTCTTCATACGTTATGAAACCAATTCATTTTCGGTACAAGCTCTTGGAATCGATCATCAGTAGGCTTGATTTCAATAAGGCGACTGGCCCAGACGGTATCCCAGCTATTGTCTTAAAGAAATGTTCCCCGAACTAGTACCAGTCCTATCTAAGCTCTATACGATCTCTATATCTTCTGGGGAATTCCTTCATCATGGAAGTTAGCAAATGTTCAACCTATTCCCAAAAAGGTGATAAGACCGATCCTCAAATTGCAGACCAATTGCCATCACTTCCATTTTGTCTAAAATCATGGAAAAGCCATCAATCAGCAACTGCTCACGTTTCTTGAAACTAACAAACTCCTTAGTGACCATCAATATGGGTTTAGGCAAAGTCGTTCAACAGGCGATCTTCTTTCATATGTGACCCAAGTTTGGAACAATACAGTAGAGCAGTCCGGTGAAACAGTTGTAGTCGCTTTAGATATCTCAAAGGCATTTGACCAAGTTTGGCATAAGTGTTTACTTGCCAAACTCACCTCGTTTGGGTTAAATGATGCGCTCATCAACTGGGTTTCTAGTTTCCTTGATGAAAGACGAATACGTGTCGTAGTTGATGGCTTTTTTCAAAAGAAGTTAGCATTAACGCGGGCGTACCACAGGGATCCGTTATAGCGCCTACACTTTTTCTGCTGTACATAAACGACCTTATTTCTTCAACAACTAACCCCATCCATTGCTTTGCTGACGATAGCACTCTTCACTGTAGTTCATCTCAGTCTACTCATAGTGATAATCCACCTTCTATGTCAAATCAAGAAATTAAAGCTGAAATGGCAAATTCAATCAACAAAGACATTCAACGTATTCTCGAATGGGGAAGCAATAATCTAGTTAAATTTAATGCTAACAAAACTCAGTGTTGCCTTATGTCCGCCAAAAAAGATCGATCATTTCCTGTTGTAAGTATGAATGGTTCAGTTCTTAAGTTTTCAGACTCTATTACTCTGTTGGGTATGACTGTATCTTCAAATCTCTCATGGGTTGACCATCTTCTGTCAGCTACCAAAACAGCTGCTCGTAAAATAGGCTTTTTGTACAGATCTAAGCAGTACTTTACCTCTCGACAACTCCTTGTGCTGTATAAGGCCCAAATTCGGCCTCATCTGGAATATAATTCTCACCTTTGGGTTAGTGCTCCCCAATACGCTCTCGATATCGTTGATCGTATTCAAAAGAGAGCGATTAGGCTTATAAATGACCCGTCTTTAACTTCTCACATACAGTTCCTTGAGCATAGAAGGATGGTTTCAGTTCTTTCTTTGTATTATCGTTATTACAACGGCTATTGTGCTGGTGAATTACATTCTTTGATACCATCTCCGGCTATCTTTGCGAGAAACACTCGGTTCGCTCAATCACATCATCAGTATGCAGTACAAATCTCCACTTGTCGTACCAAACGGGCGCAATCCACATTTTTCTACACGGCTTCTAAACTCTGGAATGATCTCCCTAGTTCCTGTTTTCCTCTCACTTATGATATGGGAAAATTTAAGGTAGCTGTTCATAGGCATCCATTGGCAATTCATTATCCCTCTATCCATCCTCCTAAGTGTTCCTGAGTGCTTTAGCACGATAGGCCTTATTTAGCCTGTTCAGGTCCACAATCATAAAAAAAAAATATTTACAATTAATGTGGCATTCCAGATAAAACTTTAATAGTTAATATATAAGAAGTAAGTGCTTATGATCTACTACTGCAATAAAGGATTCTTCCAGTGATATGAATATTGTGTATTAAAGGATTATATTTGCACTGTTTTTATTTTCTGTACCAACTCTTATCTTAATCAGAATGTCATTTAACTCATACATTCTTAATGCGTTTGACAATATAATTATTCTACTAAATACAACTAAAATTATATAATCTGTTATTAATCATATAAAACCTTTTAATTTTCTAGATGCTGCCTGCTTAGAATTGTGTGTAAACTACATTTTTACCTTCCAACCTACATATACATATCTAGGTATAAAAGCTTATACATTAGAATATTTTGTTCACTATCGCTAAATCTTTATAACGTTTGACAATGTGTCGTCAAGATTGGCACAATATGTGTGTGTGCGTGCGTCCGTGCGTGTGTGAGTGGGTGTTTGCGTGGATCTGTGTGTTGTACCCTCTGCATTTGAACCAGAAAAAACGGGTACTTCCAAGTGGATTTCAATACAACTCTTTTTCATTAGGTGTTGAATTGGCACAGTTTAAAGTTTTATAGTTTTATAATTTACAAAAATTTTCTCCATAATTGAATAATATTGGATCTTGCCTCTCGTCGTTTTACTTTTCTTATTATTATTTTTTATTTTTAGAAAAGTGCTCTTCAAATTCCGCGTTTTTCTATTTAAATTGTTTGCATCTAGAATGTACTTGCAAGATTGAATTACTTTTGCAATTTCATTCCACAACAATCTCTTTTTTTAATTTCGGATTGCGGAATTTGTCTACTTTTCTTTGGTATTCACTAAGTAGCAATAAAACAGCATCACGTTTGAATTGTCTATTTTGTTCGTTTTCTTTACTTATTGTTACATTTTCGCGTTCACCAACTTCTTCTACACTATGAGCAGTGTGCCGTACGTTTTGATGGTTATTGCTGGTTCGGGCTTAGCTTTCTTAGTTAACACTGCATCAGGGATTCAATCCAATCTAAGGAAATACAAACCAGGGTAAAACAAATCTATTTACCTTCTTGTATGCTACTTTTACGCACTAATTTATTATATAATCATTCATTTAAATTATTTTTCTTCCATTTTCAAAATAAATTTCTATGCTAGCGTGCAATGTAATGTACGTGGCCAATTTTTTTTTGTGGATTCACAATCAAAATCCTTTATTTGCGCTTACTAAACCACTTAGCTGGTGATTCCGCTTACTATCAAGCGGATGTCATTCAGGGAAAGAAGCAATGTCAGCAGTCTAAGCTGCTGCATTCCCTAAACACGGCCAATGAATTTCCAGGTAAGGACATTGATTTTGTTTCTTGCCTAAGTTGACAGTCTGTAAGAGATCAAAGCGTCGTGAATTTGCGGAAACTTTTATTTAACCTCGTTTCCAAGAATTGGTTCTATTTTTAGGTAACCTTAAAACGATTAATAGATAGAGGGTTTGTTTCTAGATTAGGACAATGGCCTGGAAGAATTGGTTCTATTTTTAGATAATCTTTGACTTACATTGGTTTTGGGGGGCTGCTCTCCCCTGCTTCCGGTGAAGAGGTTCCCTCTTTTGACTACCTTAAAGCATCCGATTGTTTCCAGACAAAGACCTTGCGACTTGAATAGGTACGGCCTTTACCTTGGAAAAGGGTGTGGAATTGACCTTGAATCTTCACCTTAGTCTGGATATGAACAACTTTTTAGGTGAGATGCACGACAAGAAGGTCCAAGATAAGAAGCCTTGCACTTTAGCTGAGAAGCAAATTCTCATTTTAACCCGCCACCATCTTTGTCGAGTTTTGAACCTGACCTCGCCTCTAATCAATTCATTTTAATTTATGTCAACATTACATTACTTGATTAAAGCGATTAAATACTATTCATTCTGATTATAATTAAATGTTAAAGTATTATTTTATTGCATTGCGAAAATTGTGTTTACCAAAATTCCAAATTAAATTATCATTAACATTCTTAAAACTTTACAAATATAGCGTCGATTATGTTGAAAGGTTATAATATAAAATAAAGGCACATTATGTACCAATTTTATATAAGTGTGAGTTTTACTCGGTATAGCAGTATTCGTTGGAATACCATATTGAGAGGGATTAAGTTCACTCCCTTTCATTAATGTTAAATAATCATCTTAACAATTATTATATTATGGTAGAAAATAACCCTTAACCCCAATCACCATAAATTGCACTGATAGCAAAAGTAAGGCGCAAAATTTCGCTCTGCATATTGTTGTAAGCTCAAAGTCAACAACATTTGCTATGAAACGGAAGTCAGCAAAAGTGATCTACAAAAATTTATTGTCAGAAATATATTCCGCACAGGTATTTTTTATACGTATATGGTCTATACAATTGTATACACATGACACAAGCAAGTATACCACTGACATAGTTTTGTTGTTAATAGTTGAAAGTTGTTAAACGACCTTAACCTTAACCACCTTAAAATAACCAATATTTATGTTGACAGCAAAATTAGTCATCAAGATTGGTCGTTGAGCATTAAAAATCACCCATGTATACTTTGCTCATTCCTCATTTTTCACCTGGATATTATGAAACCTATATCATAGTAGTAAGATCGTAAAGTAAACTATTTAATAAAATAAGATGGTGACAGTTTGGATGTTTACAACAGTTCCTTTAAAGGTGCAATTTGGCTAAATTGAAATGTGAAAATATTTAGCAAATTTAAGTTATTTGAGTAAAATAGTTGTGTAATTTTCCGCTTCGTTTTAATGTGGGTTTTTTAGAAATAAAATGGGAAAGTAACAGATTCATTTGTTTAAATAAATTTGACAGTTAAGGAGTCAAGAAGAAAAAGTAAATACGAAATTACACGTTAGTATAAGTTGTGTTTCCGAAAGAAAATGGAAACGAGCATAATTAGAACATAATTACATTTTATAGATGACCAGCCGTACCCGGTGTGCGTTGCTACGTTATGAGGGCCCTGGGCGGGGCGATATTTAAAAAATGTTTATTCCAGAAACCGTCGCGGGAGTGTACTCAACAACTTCCCAAAGTTTTATGGCGATCCTACCTATGAATGGTGATATTTATATATATATATATATATATATATATATATATATATATATATATATATATATATATACAGAGTCCGGCAACAAAAGCGCCCTCTTCTATATCTTCCGTTTTATATAAGCTAGATTAATAAAATTTGGAATGGTTTAGTTGTGTGCATATTTTAAAATTATTCACGCGAATACAGGTTGTTTATTTAAAGAGGACCAAATTACTATAAAAAAATTTAAACGGAACACTCTGTATATTATTACTTTTTTGAATTCTACACATTGTTCCTAATAAATTCGCAATATATTTCCCTATCCCTAAATATAGCCGTTTTTGAGTTATTTCGATTTTTCAAAAAAAAAAATTGAAATTATAGAGTTTGCTTTGAAAATGTACCTCCTTAACTGTTGAAAAATAAAAGTTATCTAATTTATATGAGAATAAGTACACAGATAGAGCTTCCTTTTAATGTGAAGAAAATGACATAATTGCATAAAGGGTGCTTATAATTGACTTGCCAATCAACCATTATTCGAACTAGTAAAAGTTTACTTTTTCAAATAAAACACCCTGTATATTATTACATTTTTGGTTTCTACATATTAACCCTTATCAGTTCGTCATACAACTCCCTATCTCTAAATATAGCCGTTTCCGAATTATTTTCAATTTTTCAAAATGTATAAGATTGAGACATTTTTAAATCTATGGCCTCGTTTAGATAAAAAAGAACATCATAAAACAATTGTATTATACATTAAAAAACGCAACAGAAACTAATATATTATGATAGAAGACTAATTACAATTTTTGTACTGGAGGCATTGCATGTTAACAAGAATTTGACAAATATTTACTTCAATTTCAAATAAAATTCTAAAATCAAGTGTGCTTCTTATAAAAATTGAATGTTTGACGTAAATAAATAAAACTGTAGTTAACCATTTACGAGTGTTATTGTTAGTAATCAAGATTTTTATAAAATGAATTTTACACAAAATGAGTTAGTTGATATGATATTCGTGTTGGGTGCTGCAGAAAGAAACTGTTTATTGGGCAGCAGAATTTATGCTGAAAGATATGCAGATAGAAGACATCCAAACGCAAGATCGTTTCAGAAAGCTATGAGTAGATTTATTGCAACTTCATGTGCCAATTACTCCAAACATGAACGTGTTAAACCTTCTACAAACGAAGATAGTGAATTGAGGGTTCTTCTCGCCATCGAAGAGGATCATCACAGAAGCCAAAAGGACATAAGTGAAATAGTTGGTATAAGTGAGAGGTCAGTAGGTCAGTAATAGTCTTTTAAAGAAAAATCGCTTACATCCCTATCATATTCAGTTACACCAAGAATTGAGCGATGCAGACTTCGATCATCGAGTAAGATTTTATAACTGGGCCAGAGAAAAAATTACTCAAAACCCAAATTTTTTGTTATAATATTTTATGGACAGACGAATCAACATTTCATAAGAATGGATTTGTTAATACACATAATTTTCGTTATTATTCCTCAGAAAATCCACATTTATTAAGACAAATTGATAATCAACATAAGTCGTCTTTAAGTGTCTGGGGTACCATCGTTGGGGATTATGTCATTGGTCCATTCTTTTTTAATGGACACTTGAATGGTGAGAAGTACCTTAACTTTTTGCGTAACGACTTACCGGGCTTATTAGAAACTATTACTCTTGATATTAGAGCCACAATGTGGTATCAACATGATGGCGCTCCTGCTCACTACTCTGCAGATGTAAGAGATTATCTCAATAGAGTCTTTCCAAATAAATGGATTGGGCGAAATGGACCTGTAAGGTGGCCAGCTAGGTCCCCTGATCTGACAAGAATAGATTTCTAGTATTGTCTATAGGGAACCACCAACCACTACCGAAGATATGCGTAATCGTATAACACAGGCTTTCATAGCATTACTCCTGAGTTGTTGCGTAGAGTTGAACAATCTTTTAAAGATCGACTTCAGGTCTGCATCCGAGAAAACGGACAACATTTTGAACAATTATTATAAATCATTATCGCTAATGATTAGCGTTAAATTATTTTTTTTTATTTTATTAGTTTTGTATTTTTAGAAATAATTTTAATAATTATAGTGTATTAGTTTCTGTTGCGTTTTTTAATTTGCAATACAATTGTTTTCCACTGTTTTTTTTTCTATTTATACGAGGTCAAAAAAATGTGCCAATAATCTTATACATTTTGAAAAATTGAAAATAATTCGGAAACGGCTATATTTAGGGATAGGGAATTGTATATCGAATTGATAAGGGTTAATATGTAGAAACCAAAAACGGAATAATATACAGGGTGTTCTATTTGAAAAAGTAAACTTTTACTAGTTGGAATATTGTCTGATTGGCAAGTCAATTGTAAACACCCTGTATGCAATTATGACATATTCTTTGCATTATAAGAAAGCTCTATCTGTGTACTTGTTCTGATATAAATTAGATAACTTTTGTTTTTCAACGCTATCTCTGTAATTACAATTTTTTTTTAAAATCGACATAACTCAAAAACGGATATATTTAGAGATAGGGAAATATATTGCGAATTTGTTAGGAACAATGTGTAGAATTTAAAAAAGTAATAATATACAGGGTGTTCCATTAACATTTTTTTTATTATAGTTTGGTCATCTTTAAATAAACAACCTGTATACAAGTGAATAATTTTAAAATATGCACACAACTAAACTATAACCCTATCCCAAATTTTATTAATCTAGCTTATATGAAACGGAAGATATAGAAGGCGCTCTTGTTGCCGGACCCTGTATATATATATATATATATTAGAGTGGTAGAAACTATACAATAGGTCTTAATTACGACCCTTTCATTGTTTCTTCATACTCCGAGATTCAGTCATTTTGGAGCATTAGATGAAAGTAAATAAATCACTTGTAGCGGTAAATGGAAACGAGCATAATCGAAGAGTAGGCAAATTAAGTGTAATCTATTGTTTTATTGTATATTACCGAATCTTTACTTGCTTGTGCGCGAAGAACTATAGTACTGTTACCATAAAAAAATCGATCGCGAGTATATAACGGATTTACACGTTTTCAGCTTTGTGAGTGTGTGCCCGTGTGCGTGTGAGTTTGTTAGAACCTATATAATATGTCCTAATTACGACGCTTTTATCGTTTTTTGATACTTCGAAACTGAGGCATTATCTTGTAAAAAGTACATGGCGTTTTTAACATTGTGCTTAAGTGTGTTTGATGTGTTGCCTACTCTCCATACACCGGCGCTTTGAATTATAATTATATCTCTAATGTATAAAAATTTTCGTTTTAAAATATCGTATTACGTTTTTTATGTAAACAGATAAGGAACTGGATGCCAATTGTAAAGACACCATATCAACAAACTGAAAGTTTTCAAGAACAATTTGGATAGCGCTTAAATACACTTTGGTACGTAAAATACAGTGAAGGAAGCAAAATAAACACAAGTTTGTACTAAACTGGGTTGAGAATATAAAAAAAGAAAAGTAAAAGTAATGGCGTTAGCCTATGTTTTGTAAAACCAAGTTACTTCCTTCATATTCATTTGGTGTATATTTCGTTCTATCTCTTTTTCGGAACATGTATTTTCAATGCAATGCGCTATTCACGTAGTGTAATAATAAGGCGCTTTCCTTTTACCCTTGAACTTATCTCATCTTATCACATCATTAACATAATGATCCGTTCGTTTTGCAAGTGATTTTAAAATTAATTAAATGATCTACCTCTTCAGTTACATCACTTGAAATCATCTCAATATCGTGTGTGAGTGTATATACAAGCACACAGTTTGATATAGAATTAATTTGTCTGAGAGTATATACTAGGTTTCCCTATCTCTAGTAGTTTTTAAATGATAATGAACATTTAAATTCCAACCCAAAACCCCTAATACAAAACTTTCTTTTAGTAAGTATTTATAAATGCCCTTACTATAAATACCTACTGCAAAATATTTTTGATCTTGCTTCATTGTAATCTAATTATATGCTATATTTGCATGCTACACTCCATTATTTTGTCTACAACTATAACATTTAGTCTCTTGTAACTGGTGAGTGCCGTGTTGCATGTAATTTAAAAGTTTAAAGCCAAAAGGGTTGTAGTTAAAAGACATTGGTGGATGACGATGATAAACAAAGCACAGTACTTGCGTATTTTGTTGCTTATCCTCTAGCTTCTGTATGAGATGCAGAAGAACATTCAAGAATACCATTAAAAACATAAATTTCAATTAGCGCATGCATTTAAACCATAAGAATTTACTTGTGACCATTAGATTTTGTGAATAGTTTAAATATAAATGTAGGATAACTACAACATTGTCAGTAACATTATTCGAATAGTTTTAAAGAAACTATATTTAATAGGTAACAAACAAAATACACCCACACAACATTAAAAAACACCGAACGCGTTACAATAGATCATCATCAGCGGTCGACTAGGGCGAACTAAAAAAATTTCTAATATATACAGGGTGTCCATTTAGTGTGTAATTGTGCGATTATGGATTCCCAAACTACTTGTCCGAAAAAGTGTGAGCAGGCTTCCCAAGAACCATTCCCAATACCCGAAAATCTTATACAGGGCGTCCAAAAAATTTAGTTCAAACTTCGACATCACAAATATCGTAAAACTCAATTTTTCAAATGGAAACCACCATTTTTTATGTCACTATTGAATTCTCCTTTGAAAATTAATAGGAAAGTATCTAACGTGCCCTGTACCTAAAATAAGCAGTTTTTGATTTATTCGATAAAAACCAATTTTTTTTACAAAACGCGTTAGGAAGTGCCTTTTTTTGTAGAGTAGGCTATGAGGATTGAGATAACAAGTTTCTTACGTTTGAATTGCTTCTGTGGCCATCTAATTGGTGCTTTCGCAGCTGAATAAAAAAATACTTGCATGCAGTACATTATTATGACATCATGAATTTTCTCGTTTTAAATGTGCATTTTAGCAGAGAAGGCTGAGGAATGGTTGTTTTCCTAACATGACTTTTGTTTATTATTTACTTGTCATCCAAAATGGCTTTATAGTCATAAACTTCGTTAATTTAAGTTGTTTGTACGTGTTAGTAAAGCAATGAATCAAACAAATTATTCAAGGCAACAACTTGTGAGCATGACGTATGCAATAGGAAAAAGTGATGGATATTGTTTCTTAGCGTCACGACTCTACGCTCAAAAATATCCAGATAGAACACATCTCTACGTAAAGTGTTTTGAAAAATTAAAAGACCGCTTTGAAAGAACAGCCAACGCAAACTATGAGAAAAAACAAGAATCTAGATATTGGAAAATCCTCCGTATCTAAATGTATCAAAAAGGATAAACTACATCCCTATCATGTACAACTCTATCAAGACCTCTCCACTGGTGACTACATTCAACGAGTTAACTTTTGTCTATCGATGCAAAGTAAATTACAGGAAAATAATCAATTTCCATTTTACATGTTATTTACAGACGAATGTACATTCCATCGACATGGATTTGTTAATAGACATAATTATCATTACTACGCCACCGAAAATCCACATGTAGTGCATGTAAATCATTTTCAACAGCAATGGAGCTTAAATGTCAGAGGAGGTATTGTTGACAATTATGTTAAAGGACCGCATTTCTTTGAGGGCCGCGTAAACGGAGATGTTTTTTACAATTTTTTGAATAAATACTTTCCACTTCTTATTCAACATATTCCGTAGGAAATAAGAGAACAGATGTGGCTTCAAATGGATGGTACTACACCTCACTACCATAGACAAGTCCGAGAGCATGTAACTGCTCTATTTCCAGAAAAATGGATGGTTAGAGGTGGTCCTATAGCTTGGCCCGTTCCATCGCCAGACCTTACGAGTTTAGATTTTTTTCTTCTGGGGGTTTGTAAAATCTGCAGTTAATAAGACACCGGCTACCACGAGAGAAGACATGAAAAACCGTATCACGTAGGCTTTTCAAAGTGTTACACCTATAATGTTACAAAATGTCAGAACTTCATTCCGGAATAGACTTCAAGCTTGCCTGAATCAAAATGGACGAGATTTTGAACATTTGTTATAATTTGCTTATTAGCTGGACCAATTAATATGGGAACAAAATAAGAGAATTATCCATAAAACAAACACTACACTAATTCCGGCGCGGGTTAAGTTAACCGAGTTAGCATCTTCAAAATAGGTATGAACTCTCTGACTTTGTTTTCTTGTTTGTCATCTTTCATATTAGCTTATTACTGTAGAATTTAACCTTAAATGTGTTACTGAATATTTCTAGATACAAAATAAATTAATAATTATTTGTATGCCCCTAATTACGTAGTGGACTGTAAAAGTATTTAGTGTCCAAATGCGAATGAAGCACAACCTTTGAGAGCGAAAATTCATGATGTCATAATAATGTACTGCATGCAAGTATTTTTTTATTCAGCACCCATTAGATGGTCACAGAAGCAATTCTAACGTAAGAAACTTGTCATCCCAATCCTCATAGCATACTTTACAAAAAAAGGGACTTCCTAACGCGTTTAAAAAAAAATTTTTTTATCGAATAAATCAAAAACTGCTTATTTTAGGTATAGGGCATGTCAGATACTTTCCCATTGTTTTTCAAAGGAGAATTCACTAGTGACATAAAAAATTGTGGTTTCCATTAAAAAAAAATGAGTTTTCCGATATTTGTGATGTCAAAATTTGAACCAAATTTTTGGAACGCCGTGTACAATATTTTCGGGTATCGGGAATGGTTCTTAGTAGGGCCGTTCTCAGACTTTAACACCTCAGAAAATCATTTTTATCTCTACAATAACTTCCACGGTACACTAATTTCTTTGACACCGCGTACCTTTCAAAAATGTTGAAATAATGCGAATAACTCGAAAACCGCTGAAGCTAGGGATATGAATTCCGCGTCAAATGTACGCAAAATTTTTCGAGTTATTCGATGGTGCAAAAATGTACATGGTTTTCCATTTAAACAAAATCAAGTTTGGTTGATCATGTTTTTCTGAATCACCCTGTATATATGAAAATATTTTTAAGATGTGCAACTTTTAGTCTATTTGGGAAGCCTGCTCACACTTTTTCGGACAAGTAGTCTAGGAGCCCATAATCGGACAA
The DNA here is from genome assembly GCA_036346205.1 of Vesta saturnalis. Lineage (NCBI taxonomy): Eukaryota > Metazoa > Arthropoda > Insecta > Coleoptera > Lampyridae > Vesta > Vesta saturnalis. The sequence continues at coordinate 327,730 of JARFJB010001739.1, read as the reverse complement.
TTACACACTAAATGGACACTGTATATATATATATATATATATATATATATATATATATATATATAGTAGATGTATCTGAAATTAAAAGGTCGTTTCCTAATGTTTTTACACAAAATAAAGCTGGATTTGTAAAGGAGATGCAAGTAAGTCTTGTTCTGAAGGACACCTGTTTTTCACAAACCTTATTCTGTACCTCATTCCCTTAGGCAACAAGTCGAAAAAGAATTGTCTGAGTTGCAGAAAAACGGTATTATTAAATAAGTACGTCACAGCAAATGTGCTGGTTCTATAGGTATTGTGCACAAAAAGGATGGCAAGATAAGGTTGAGCGTAGATTTTAAGGTAACACTAACCCGTATTTAAAAACTGAACATTACCCCCTACCACTAATTCAGGATACTTGCTATAATGTAGCGGGAAGTTCATATTTTTCTGTGCTGGACCTATCAAACGCATATTTACAACTCTAAGTGCAGGAAAAGAGTCAACAACTCTTAACAATTAATACTCATATTGGTTTATTTACTTTTACTCGTTTACCATTTGGGGTATCTACAGCCCCCTCTTTATTCCAATCTGTCATGGGTACTATCTTAAAAGACCTACCTTTAGTAGCCTATTACCTAGATGATGTCATCATAGGCAGGAAATCCTTGGACAACGCAAAACAAAATGTTTTAAAGGTACTAAAACACATGTCTAAATATAACTTAAAGGTTAACTTGGAAACTTGCAAATTTTTTGAGACTAAGGTAGATTGTTTAGGTCACACTCTAAGGAAAAATGACTTTAAAATTTAAAATTGATGCAATTTTCATCCCTCATCTACAAATTTAACTCAATTAAGATCATATTTAGGTCTTTTAAACCATTATCATAAATTTTTACCCAAGGTATCTACAGTACTAAAACCCTTATATGATTTACAAAGGAAGGACACACCTTTTAATTGGACCTCCGAATGCCAAAGCTGCTTTGATCAGAGTAAGTAAATGATTGCAGAAAGCAAGGCTTTAGTACATTTCAACCCCAAACTTCCGATAACTGTAGTATGTGATGCATCTCCATATGAAATCATTGGTGTTCTAAGTCACATCATTAATGGAGTAGAACATCCACCAACCATTACAAACAATATTTGGGGAAAATCAGAACATACCCGTATTAGCGGCTTCCAGAATCCAAAGATCGGCATTGGAATTATCTGCTTTTGACTGTAATATATGCAATCGTAAAGGGAAGGATATGGCCCATATCGATTTTCTTTCTAGATCACTGTTACCAGGTACTTCTAAAGAAGAGGAAGAATGCATATTTTCCCTTGATGCTTGGGATATCCCGTTGTTTTCCTTTGATACTTATAATATTCCTTTAACTTCATTAGACATAGTCGAACAGACACAAAAAGATACAATATTATCTAAAGTATTGGACATTACAAGCAGAGGTTGGCCAAACTATGTATTGTAAACTGGTCTAAAACCATACTTTAACCGAAGAAATGAACTGTCTGTGGAAAATGGATGCTTGTTAGTAGGTAACCTTATACACTAAGAAAACAGGTCTTAGGTATTTTACATAACCAGCATGTGGGAATAGTAAGAATGAAATTACTCGCGCGAAGTGAGGTCTGGTGGCATCTTATTGATGAAGATATTGAGCACTATATCAGTAGTTGCGAGTGTTGTCAGATTCGCCAACAAAAACAGCCTCCTGTAGCAGCAATTTGGCCCAGAACAAGTAAAATGTTCCAAAGAATACATATTGATTTTTTTTATAAATTTAGATATACGTTTTTACTTGTTGTTAACAGTTTCTCAAAATGGTCAGACATACATATCATGCATGGTGGAACAACGACTGGTAAAACCCTTTAAAAACTAAGCATCACGTTTGCAAGCTATGGGTTACCTGAGGAAATCGTGTCAGGCAATGATCCTCCATTCTCTGGAAACGAATATAAAAAATTTTGCTTGAGTAACGGAATAAAATGCACCTTTTCACCTCCGAACCACCCTATTTCTAATGGATTTGCAGAGAAACAAGTCAGTACGATCAAAAGGAATTTAGAAAAACAGTTATACGGTAACAAAAACAAAAGGGGAAAGCTGCCGATACAACAGCAACTTGACAACTTTCTTATCTCATTTAAAAATATACCGAATAGTGTGACCAAATTAAGTCCTGCCGAGATCATCTTTAAAACCAAACCAAGGACTAAACTCCACCCACTTAGACCAAATCCTAGAAAAATAGCGGTAGAAAGGGAATTGAGAGGAACTAGAAGAATGTTTTATGAAGGGCAAAAAGTACTAGCTTTAATTGATAAATGATAAAGATAGACCAAAATGGAAGGAAGGAACATTTTGTAAAGTACTAAGTCCAGTAACGTACCTGGTATTAGTAGAGGAAGTGGTAAAATTCATGCACGCGGATCATTTAAAACAACTACTTATACCTGCCCCACCTATAGCCCTTGAACATGTTCCAGCTAATGAAGTTGAGCAGCAACCATTACTGACTCTTCCAACAAGGGTACTGGTGAAAATACAGAAATTCCTAACTTTAATCTCAGGGATCTTGAAAATTTAGAAATGCCCACAAACGAATCTGTTCACAGACGTGCCAAAAGGACTATTGTACCTCCTATTAGGTTAGATTAATAATATATTTCATTCAAATGGGGACGAGTGATGTATTTCCAAGGTACTATCAAGTAGCCGCTGGAAAAACAACATTCGAGGCATGTAAAACATTCTCTCACCGAAAAATTAACGTAGAGAAATCGTTGCAAAAACTACTCATCATTTATGTGTTATGTGCAGTATTAAATATTGTTTATCCACCAGGTCGAGTCTTATTAGAAATATATCATTTTGGTGGAATGTGGTTTCATCGGAGAACAGTATTTAAAAAATTTACGTTACGATTAATTCTTTCAATCACTCACTGGCAACAGATCTGTTTTGAAATCGCTTTCATGGATTTCCCGATGCAACTGATGGTGTTTGCATTGAGGTAGGAATGGAGGGGAGACGACATGCGATCTCGAAAAGCGTCCAAGGGTTGGCCATATTTTTAGCAGATTTACGTCGTTTGTGTTGTGTAAAGTGTATAAGTGACATTATTTGAATTTTATAAATTATAGTAATGGCTTGTTGTGCTCTGCGTAGTTGCCCTAGCAATAATAAAGTGGACAAGAAAAATACAACTGGTAGAGCGTTTCATAGGTGACTTCTTATCAATTTCGCTAAAATCATAGGTTATGTAGGATGTTACAGGGCCGTACGCCATGATTTAAAAAACAATTTGTTTTCATTTATCACTGTTACTTTATTAATTTTAATTTATTGTAGATTTCCCCATAATGATTCCGTTCGTTCGAAGTTTTGGATAGAATTTGTGAATCTACCAAACTGGAAAATGACAAATCGTAGTGTATTATGCATTAGACATTTTAAAGAAGAGGATATATCGTACATCACAGTGCCGTGTTAGATTACGACCTAACCCTATACCCACACTACGTAGAACCAGTAAGTAGAATGATTACTAAGTACGTACCTAGAGTAATTTTGATGTTGGTAAATTTTACATGTAAAATATTTCAGATATTTTCAACTCCCATGAAACGGCCAGCTCACGGTAATTATTCTGCTGTAATTCTTAATAAACCAGTAAGTTTTTTTAATTTTTTTTTCGTACAGAAACAGTATAGATTGTAGAATACATGTTAATCAAGGAATTCATAGAATTTTATAAACGCTCATTAAATATTTCTATATAAAAATTAATTCAAATTCAAAAAAGGTTTGGCCAAACCTAGTTGTGGAAGGAAACTCGAGTATTTACTAGATACCTTTTTTAGTTATCTACAATAACGCCAAGAATGGAAACCATTTCCAATGTTGTTCGTCCAGCCCTCACCCTCAGTCCAGATAATAATTATACTGAAATCAGTAATGCAACAGTAAGTTTTTACTTTGGAGTTACATTCAGAAATCGAAACGTTTTAAGTGTCATGTTCATCACCAAAAATTTGTCGTATATCTTCAAATAACGATGTACCCTTGATTGTCCATGCTGGTTTTAATACTCGTTCTTGGAGTCCAAGCCAATCCACTTCTATACTTGATGACAACAGGAAACATATTACCATCGACAGCAAAAGTCTAAATATTTCTGATGCTATTGATACCACAAAACGAAAGAAAAAGCTTCTTCGTATAGTCGATACAATACATCATGTTAACTATTCAAGGAAAATCGATAGTATGCGAAAAAAAATGTCAAGACAAAGTAATAAAATTGCTTTCCTCAATAATATAATTAAGGATCTTAGGTAGCAACGATTGTTGACAGATGATAACCTGGAAATACTTTCAAAGATGGGGGGATCTAATGCCGATTTATTTTTACGACAGGTGTATAAGGGTGTATAAGACACCTTGAGACTTCCTGAGTTTGCTGATGTAAGTGCAACTATTCACTTCTTACGGGTTTTTGATAAACTGTTTGATGTTCTGAATTCTAAAAATCTACTACAACACGGTTACAAGAACCCAATTTCACAAAATAACTACCAATTATTTGAGATTTTTTTAAATGAGGCCGATGAATACATTTTATCACTTAAAACCCGTAGAAATGTTGATGCAGTATCAATTTTAAACTCCCCTAGAGCAACAGGTTTCTTGGGGTTTAGGGTATGTATAAATAGTCTTAGGAATATGACTTCAAAACTGGTCCTAAATGAAGATGCTCCATTACAACATTTACCGCTGTATAAAATATCTCAAGATCACATTGAGTTGTTTTTTGGATCAATACATATTGCAGGAAATGTTGCTCTACAAGTCTCAAACAAATTTTTATGTAAACCATGTATTAACACATTATTTAGTGAAGATACAAAGTGCCGTACCTTTGAATTTATAAACAAAAAAAATAAAGGTGGCCTAAGATATCCATCTGAAGATGTGCTCGAAGTTTGTTCTAGAAGCGAAATCATAATAAAAAAACCTGTATTTTCGAAAAAGTCAGCAAAACACATATCCTAACCTCAAATTCTTGGTTCACCGTTTTATGATTTTGTCAAGAAAATATTAGTGACACTGTCTATGCAGCACACAATGCATTTACGTGTATCCAACAATACACACTTAAATTAAGTGCCCAAATATTTTTTTTCGGATTGTACCTTAAAAGCTACTATAGCGCCGGTATCCCCTCTCCAACTATCTTGTTTGCTGAGTACAGCTGTACGTATGTTTCTGTTATTTTCAATTAATCTAAAAAGGTTGCTAATTTTTTTAATCAAGGGTTAGTATTAGTGTTTTCAACCTTTGATTTAAAAAATGACAAACATTTGAACCTGAAATAGTCTCAATTTTTGAATACGGCCCTGACCATTCGCCATGTTGATTTAGTCCCACCTACCACGGGCGTTTTTCTAAGGGATGAAGTGGTATTATGTCGTCTCCCCTCCCTTACTACCTTAATGGGTGTTTATGGTTCTTGCACTGAAGATCTGCTGATATCAGCGGTCTTACTAATTTTCGGCACGCTTGACTCTGGGTTGTCCTGTACACATAATAATTTCTGCAACTGATTTTCGTCCGCGCGTACAGGAAGGTTACGATTTATTTTTGAAAATCGACCGTCCCAGTATTAAGAGTTTGGAATAATACTCCCTTTATTTGGTTTAGTTATTTGGAGATTTTTATCTGGTAACCGCAGTGCGTCAACTCTGAGATAATAACGCGTTTCTGTTACATTCTCCAAGAATATAAACCATATCTACTGGTTCTTCACATATAAACGACCTTGGTAGTTGTCCAAATAATATACGGATCGAAATGACATTTAATATTATTTGTACGAAGCTTTAACAATATTGTCAAATTCACAACATACTATTCAAAAAATGTCAGGGGAGGTGATCTTCGCTAAAAGATTAGAACAGCGCAAATATCCCCCACAACAGATAGAACCAACAGTGTAAAAATTAACATAGTTAAAAAAACTGAATATTCATACCTAGTATAGTATTAACTTCAACCTCGTAGTTTTGCATCAACGGTGAAACCCCTATCTTTCAAAGTTTTATAGTTACAGCAATAGTTGTAATTTTCTGACAGTCAAAGTGCAATTTTTTTCGAAAACTTAGAATGATTCAAAAATGATACGACATATATCAATTTTTTTGTTATTAAGGTCACGTTTAAATTTAGAAATCCAAAAATGGATTAATGTGTAGGGTGACATATTTAAATTAACGAAGTTGGTGACCATTTCCGGTATATCCGGAAATTCAATCTCAGAATGCAACAATATGTAGGGTTTTATATTTAAAATATCGAAGTAGATGATCATTTCCGATATATGGAAGTTCATTATCTTTGGAAGTAATTTTACAGTGCGGAAACCTTGATTCAATGCATGATACAATAAACAGAAGATAGGGTATTGCGCATGGTAGGCGGAGCTGGGGCGCGTAAGCTGGAGAGTAATTCTGGCGTGAAGTGCATGTTTACGTACGGTGTCTGAATTTAAGTCAATTTCCAAGTACAGTCCTGGAAAAGCGGCCATTTGTGTTTGATAATAAGCCCCGCCCAGTATAAGCCTTTTCCTTGCAGAACTTAAGGCTTCTGGTTTCTTCCCCATTACTAACTCAATCGGTAGAACATATACATATTTTTCTAACAGTACGCATAGACATTTAAACGTAATTGAATATAGAATCTAGTATGATTGGTGTTGACGATTTAGCTCTATCACAATTTCTAAACGGTGCGGCGTATCTCACTTATCTTAGAAATAAGTACGTTAAAAAAATAAAATATTTAGCATTTTTGTCTATAGTATAAAATAACTTAAATAAAATTTTTCAGTATTTTAAATTATTTAAGAGCCTTGCTCAAGCCTTGTGCTACAAATTTGTACTAATTAAATATACACATAGTGTAGTTTCAAGTATGCAATAGAAAAAATGTTCTGCAGAGTAAGTAAAGTAAAGTTTGATACGTGTGGACGAAATTGAAATGGTAAATATGCAATGGCGACCAGGAACAGATGATAATGTGTTTACAGCACCTTAGCATTAACGCATACAAATTGCAGCAGTCAGAAATTATTAATTTAAAGTGGTAACATGGCGCCCTCATCATAAGGTGCCTTTGTGCAGGGTACATTCTACACGCGTCTAACGAGGCAAGATGCCGTTTTCCCGAACTATATATATATATATATATATATATATATATATATATATATATATATATATATATGTATAATTGACTTGATAATTATTTATTTAATTTAATAAGTATATACTTGGGGATAGAGTTCAATTGAATTTTGTTGGCAAATAAAAATAATACATTTAACCTGTTAATTATAAATTGAAATATTAACGTGAAATCATAAAAATTATTTTCACACAAGGAAATGTTCATGTGTAAAATTTAATAATTCTTTGCAATTATTTGCTTTAACGTGTAACAGACTTCTATGGAATTTGCAAAATGTGCGCATGCGTTGCATCCTTGCTAAACTAAAATATGTGCAACTTGTCAAAATTCCAACAACGATCTTTACTTAGTAAGTACGATTTTGATTTTCCTTTAATTAGAATTATTATATTTATGATTACACTTGTTCATTACCTTTCCAGATATTGTACGCGTCGTCGCACAACAATTATACACAAGTTAAAAAAAAAACGTAAATACAGGACATCAAAAGAATACTCAATGCAATTTGTTAGGTTATGATAATAAAATAAACTCACATGTGTTGTTGAATTTTCCATTAAATGGTCACCTTAAACTTGTTCCATGTTAACATTTGATGTAAACTTCATTCCATCTAAAGATGTTACTGCCTTCCTGTTGAAAATGGTACTGCTTAATTTCCATAAATTCATCCAGCTTCACTAACTTGTGATAAATCTTCTTTGTGATAAATACGTTGCACTTGGGTAAGATGCTCATTTACTTTTATAATTGTACTTTGATTTTAATTGAATATTTATTTAACTATTGATTTAAATATTCACTAATTTTCCGGATTAATCTTGTAATTTATTCTTTCATAAAATTTTATAATTGCTAACACTTTTATTTTAGATACCAATTTGAAGTTAAAATTATTTTATAACCTCAATCACTTTTGAGAAAAATAAACATCACATCAAAAAATAACAGAAGATTTTTATTTAAATAAAAAAAAATGCACATCAACCGATGTTGAACAAGATTTCGGAATGAAACAAAACAATAATGTCGAAAATTATAACCGGTAGCCTTAGTTTTAACAATTGTTATTTGTCACATCGATTGTTTCTGAAATATCAGACTCTACGTTAATCGCGGTTTACTTCCGATAATATTTATGAAAATTTTAACTTACATGTTAAAAAATGCACTATTAGCACTATGACTTTGTTAGCCACAAAAGGATTAAAAGAATAAAAAAAGAGTGAGAAATCAGGGGCAATTCCTTTTATAACTTATCATGGATACCAAAGCTTTCAATTTTTTTTTAACATTACATACAAAAGATCCTTGCATTCGATTGGTCTAAACAAAAAAATTAATTTAACTAAAACATAAATTATGCCATAACTTTTTCAATGCAATTCGGATTTGCTTTTTAAATACATTTTTGAACTCAGGGCAAAATTCTGCATCTCACATGCTATAATTTGCTTCATCATTTTAGCTTTTGACAATATTATACCTAAAATTACTAATATCTAACAAATTTTATATTTTACAGCTAAACTGATGACATATTAAGCTTCTGCATAAAAAAACTGTATAAGAATACACTTATTTCAAAACATTTTACATAGTTTTAGCAAAATTTCTACTTTAATACCTTAATTTTAGGTACTTAACCCAACTTTTCTAAATTTATGTTTAAATTACATATTTAATGTTAATTTCTTTGTAAAAATAAGGGAAACCTATTATTATATGCTTTTATAATTTATTCTGAACTTATCTTGTCCTAAATAAGCTATAAATTTGTAAAATTCTTAAATTTTTACTTAACCTAACTTTATATAATTTAATTTAACTTTGCGTTTTAAACGTTTATATCACTTGTAATGTTTACTAACTTGTTCCTATATATGTCTTTAACACAATCACTGTTTATCTGTACTCTACAGTTTCTAATTTTGTACTTTCATACTTTCATAATGTTAACCTATTTTATAAGTTTTTGTACACAAATTGTATTTATATTGTTAATTTCACATTGCACATGTGTTGTTCATGTTCTTAGATGTGTTTCTAAGGCACTTTAAGTTCTTAAACACTTAGTCTATGATCTACCAACATAACGTCTTCGTGCCATAACCCTTTTTATAGTTCGCAGAGTTTTTATGCATTGTACCAATTATTATACATGTTCTACACATTACGATTATTGTACTTCATGCAATCAATATCTGTTATGTGTTTAATTGCTTAATTATATTGATTTATATGTGAAATTTCTTATTTATCTTTAACACACTAATATGTATGGTGTTGACCTTTTTAACATGCTACTGCCATAGCTCAATGCTTTTATGAATACAACATTATTGTGCAAACCCTATAAAACCTGTTTTGTTGTATAAAAACCATCTGTTTATATTCGTATACTATATTTTCCTCATAACAAATTGTATAACTTCTTCAACTTTATTTGAACTTGCATACTATCTAATATTTGAACTCGATAAAACTCTATTATCTCCTCTATTACACCTATTTATAACCATCGCAATATATATATATATATATATATATATATATATATATATATCGGAGACAAAAACCTTAAGGACTTTTTCTGAAAAAAAACTTGATATTTCCTTTTTTACCCGAAACAATAGTTATATTTAATTGATTAATAATTAAATGATATGGAATGTAAGAAAATGGCAATGTCTCGCCCTTTAAACGAAAGAACTGAAGCTGTCATCTATGGTGAAGCTATAATCGCATCATGTAAAAATGTCGAGAAAGAATAAATACAATTTTAATAATACAAATAAAAAAATATTGCAACACATAAACAACATTAAATTTTTATTTTAAAATATGTTCGAAATGTTCGCCTAGCATCTCTTGGCAAGTAAACATTCGGTTGGATGGAGAATGCTTCCTTAACGTTCTGGAGAATTTCTGGGGTTACTTTGTGTACAAACGTCAATGATACGTTGACGAAGTTCTTCCAAAGACTCCAGATTTGTTATATAAACTCAAGATTTAAGGTAACCCCATAGAAAGCTGTCCCGGAAAGTTTACCGAAAACAGTTTACTGAAAACAGTTTACTGAAAGACAATTAACCGAAAGGTCAATTTACCGAAAGGACAATTGGCCGAATTACAATTTACCGAAAATCATTTTTGCCGAAATACAGTTATTGCCAGAATTTAATACAGTTTATTTCTACAGAATTTTACCAAACAAGAAAAAACTGAACGTTTTCGGTTAATGTATTCTCTCTAGAAAAATTATGTATATTCCTTTGAATGAAACAATGTTCGTCTTGTTAATGAATTTAGTTATATCGACAGGCAGAATTTTAGTATGCATTTGAATATTCATGAAAAAATCAAATTTCACGTGGAAAATGTTCAAAAAGTTGGCAGGTAACGCTTTAATTGGAAAAAATGGTGTAAATTATTTATATATTTACTTATTCGCAAGTTTTCAGATAGGTAGTCTATCCTTCGTCAGGAGTAATATTAAAGTGGCAGATATTAATAAGGTAAATAGAGAATTAAAATTAAATCACTGTTGTAGACTGTAACACTTTCAGTTCTTGAAAATAGACACCCAGGTATCGAACAGTTCATATCCATTATCCCTCTTCAAGTTGTTAAGCTGTTTCAGAATTTCAATAGATTCTCGAATCTTCGCTGCACACCAATTAATCAGAATTCTTGTATTTTCAAATTTTATATTGTGCAGAGTGTTGAGCTATTGCTGTGGTAGGATGAAGTAAACGATAAGTGTCTTTTGCGTTCTGTTAATGCTTCTTCCAGTTTCACCAATGTAGACTTTACCACAAGAGCGTGGTACTTCGTACGCACCAGATGTATGTAATGGTCTTTGGTCTTTAGCAGAATTCAGAAAATTTCGGGTTTTAATACTGCTTTTGTAAGCTACATACTTTTGTAATATTTTACCAATTTTATTCATTGTGTTTGCAAGGAAAGGTAAAATGGCAACCTTATTTGAAGTTGTAGATTTTTCATCCGTAGGCAACATTTGTCTTGGTTGAAATAACTTTCTAATTTGTTTGTTGAAGCCGTTTTCAAGATGGTTTAATTAGTGTTGTAGTTTATCTGGATGACAAATCTTTGTGGCACGGTTGTACAAAGTTCGTATCGGCTGCTTCAGGAGCTCGTTTCAACGTTAGAGATTATTTCTTTAACAGGAACTTTGGAAGGAGCCACAGCAAAATCCAACCAATCGGATAAATTACAAGAACTAAGATTAACTACAAGATTGTCAGATGTACGATTTGTAAGGTCTGTGTAAGGTATACGTGTAGTGTTGTATTGTTTATTGTTAAGAGAATTTAATTTACTTATCTGCCTAGTTTTTGTTTGATTTTCATGTATTCCTAATCTTCTATATAAAAGGTTCAGTCATCAATTGATAGCTGTTCTAATAAAAGAAAATGCAAAAAGTAAATTTCCTTATCCAGTTTGTCACGATGATCTCTTCTTGTAGCTTGGATGAATTCTCTTAGAAGAGATAGATTCGCTTAACTAAACATCCTCTTCGCTCCAGTAGTTTTAATGTAAGTGTAATCTCAATATATTTAGAATTTACATCAATTCTACATACATAAAGACCAAATTTACATCGATTGGGGCTTGCATCTCGATAGCTCAGTTGGTTAGAGCGATACTCTAGTAAAGTAAATGTCGTAGGTTCAAATCCTATTCAGGTAAACTTTTTATTTATATATTTAATAAAATTAACAATAATTTTTAATTACATATCTACCTTTGAACTTATTCGTTCATAACAAAAACTTATAATAATTTAATATCAGTCAAATTACTTTGGAATGTGTGAATCCTTGCGATATTGCAAATTAAATTAATATAAGTGATTTAGCTGTAATCTCATTATATTTAGAATTTACCTCAGTTCTACATACATAAAGACCAAATTGTATCTCAGTTGGTAAGAGTGTTACTCTAGCAAAGTAAATGTCGTATGTTCAAATCTTACTCGATGTAAACTTTTTATTTATGTACTTAATAAAATTAAACATTTTTAATTACATATTTACTTTTGAACTTATTCGTTCATATCAAAAACTTATAATAATTGATTTTAATGAAATTAGGTATTAAGTTGTTAGACCTACATCCTTTTATGACAGTTAGGTGACCAAGTTGGTTTATCTGATACTCTGTCCTTCGTCAGAGGCAATATCAAAGTGACATATATTCACAAGATAATATCAAAATGACAATATTTGTCACTTTGATATTACGCCTAACGCAGGTCAGAGTATTTGTCTGGAATCTTGCCAATAAATAAATATACACCATTTTTCCCAAATAACGCGTTATTTAACATGTTTCGATTCTTATAAAAAGTTGTCAAACCTTTCAAATCATCTCAAAACAAATTACTTAATCGATTCTGGGATTCAAGTTGAAATTAACAGACTATAGTGCATTCCAAACCTAGGTAAGAAAGTACTATTTTCCGGACCGATCACAAGTGTATAGATCGATCCGTTAGGCGAGGTCTGTATTGTGAGGTCTGCAATAATACTTTTTACCGAAGTTTGAATACTATTTTTCTCCCGGCCGGTCTCATTATACATATTAGAAATTAAAAACAAATAATAGTAATTGCAAGAGTAAATAGATTTGTCTAAGGGTATAGTATAATATAGTCGTTATATTTCTCGGCAGATAATACTAATAGCATACAACACACACTAATTTTCATTAATCACTGTTATTGTCATTAGTAACAGGATTAAGAAAAATAAATGGCTGTTAGTTTATATATTGTCATGGTATCCGTCAATCAAGAGTGTCGGTTTGTAGAAGAGAATTGATCTCTTTCTCTCTCTTAGACGTTTACGCATTTGCGAATAATACTAACGTTTGAATAAAATCGAAACGACTTTGCGATGCACATTTATTTGTTACCATGAAAACGTCGATGTAACAGTCATGCATCATTTTTCTATAATTTTTAATTAAATTTAGTTCATTCGCAAATCTATACTAAATACTAAATTTACTAAAAACTAAAGTAAAATGGATATTCCGTATACTTCTAAAGAGCAGTAACGCCACCCGATGTTCGGCAAGAAGCTGAAATATTAATAAAGTTTTGAAGTCTGCGCCAGATGATAAATATCTTCCAACAAAAGTAAGCGTTAAATATTTTTACTAATGTGAACCAACCGTATATCTTTTCTAGTTCGTATCAATAATCGGAATAATGAGTGCTTGTCTCTCAATTGAATTATATAACATGAAAATTGGCGAAATTCAAGATTTGAGGACAACACTACTTGTTTACAGTCCCTACTACAAAAACAAAAATTATACGCGAATTCTTAATAACTGGCGAGTTTTACGAAATGAGTATATTTAAGCGAGAAGTGAAAAGTGACATAGTTTTTCTCAAGATGAGAAACCCAAAATTTACAAAACAATTTTTTGAAACTACCAAACACAGAAAGCTACTCTGGACATAGTTTCCGAAGAACTTCCGCTACGTTTTTAGTTGATTCGGGTGGTGATATTACTACCTTGAAAAGGAATGGGGGCTGGAAGTCCACGACGATAGCAGAAGGTTACATAAATCACTTCACACAAAATAAAGAGAATACTGCTAACAAAATTTATTATGCGATTACAAATATTAGCAGCAATAATGTTGTTACTGAAGTATACATCGGTGAATTACAGGATATTAAACTAAATAAAGTGCCAGCATTAAATATAAAAAAATTGTTTTAAATTTACAATTAATATAAATGTTAATAAAACCTTATTATTTATAGTTAATATAAATGTTAATTCCTCTTAAACACCAGTTTAAGAGGAATTAACATTTTTGACGATAACTGATTAATTAGCATTTAATCAAACAACTGAAAACAAATTGACATTTTCATCATATTTGACAGACCGACATGTCCATGTTAATTTTAAAAGTATTTGAATTAAATTAAAAATATTTGTAGTCGTGGACAAAGCATAGTATACAACTCGCATATAAGGGCTAACTCGAACGATTTGCTCCACTCGCCTGCGGATCGTTCCGCAAACATCGGTCTAGTGATTAATAGCCTCTCTTATATGCTCTATTGTGCCTCTAAGGAATAATTTTTCTTTAATCGAATTACTATTTTATTACAAATTACATTACAGAATTGTACAAATTGTAATTTTCAATTTCATTTTAATTCACAATAATGTCAATTATTTGTTTTGTTTGTATACTTCGTTGTTTTGAATTAATAAGGTTCTTCATCGACTGTGTTCAATTATACGAATGTTTGTTTCGCTTTAATTTACTATCTACTTCTCGCGTATACGCTATTTAAGGTTAGGTTTTGTTTTTAAAGTTATGTACAAGCGGCAGGGGTCTAAAACAATAAAATTAGTTTTTAAATATACAGTTAATTCTTTAGCTCAATCTTACCTTCCGTAAATTTCTCTGGAAGTCCATCTAACCTCATGCTTGATACAAAAGAAATGTAGGTCAGAATTGTCATTTGTAAGTCACATTGTTGGTACAGTTGTCAGCATAAGAACAATATCAATTCTTTGGAAGGTGTGCAAAGTAAGACTTACTACTTTTCTAACCGGCTGGGAGAAAAATATTCGAAATATGTTTTTAAAAGAATTTTCCATGTGATTCAATTTTTGTCGAACAAAATTTAGCCTTTCGAAGAAGCAGCAATAAATTATTTGAAAAAGTAACAGACATTTTTTTAAATGCATTATGGCAGAACATACAAAACGTTGTCATTGAATGATTACATCACAATATTATATCAATGGCAAAAACCGCAAAATATTTTTCGATAATTTTAGATTGTATGTACACGTTGTCCCATTTTCGACGTAATTATAGGGTTTTCTCCGTTCCTGTAAAAGATAGAAGGTTGCGGCTTTCGCCTCACTGTGCTACTTTTTTATGAAATGATAGAATCGGGAAATAAAACTTTCCCAGCTTTAATTGTTTTTGTGATACAGAGTAATTTTGAAAATTTGAAATTTTGGCACACCATTCGTATCACGATTACCTTTTGAGGGCTTTTTAGATAGGATCCAAAAACGTATTTAAAAAAACTTTGTGATTTTCATGTAACAATGTAAAGTTGTATCTTTTAAACGGGCAACTTTAGTTTGGTTGGTCATATATTAGAATGTTTACAAAAATATATACATGTCTACATATTTATTTTAAAGTAATGATAATATTTCAATTTTGGAAAAGTTATATTTCGCTGCTGCGCGGATAAAAGGGGTTATGTCAAAAATGGTTAAAATTGGAGAAAACAGTTTAAAGTTTTCAATGAAATTATCAACTAAATTATGAATTTCATGCAAATGATATAATTGTCAAATTGTCTCAGTCGCACATATTTAAAAGTGCTGTTCTTGAAGTACAATAATATTTAAAGAAAATGCACTAAAAACGTTTTTTGATTGACTTATCTCATTTTACACAATTAGTTTTATTTAATATTTAGGACTTGGCCCTGAATGAACTTGTATAGGAAACTACAAATTTACAATGAAATAAACTTTTATTAACAATAATAATAGAAAATAAACAAGAAAAAATATTTAAATTGTAGTGCTCTTCTTCACTGTCAGAAGATCCTTTGCATGTTGGTCTGTGACCAAGCTTCTGTAAAAACCTCTCAGGGTCTCTGAGATGTAAGGCAGCAAGTCCAGCATATGCTGCTTTTTTTCCACAGTGATACTGGCCCTTTGTACAACTGTGCTGGTTTTAAAATTTATTGCTGTTTGCCTCTTCTTGAGAAATCTACCTTCGTGAAGGGTTGGTTTTCCTCGAATTTTGTTTTGAATAAAAAAAAAATGATTACCCTTTTCCTATCTTAGCCATCTGAAATTCCTTCAATTGATTTTATCTCCACCTGCGCCAGTCTTGCGATTTATTAAAGCTCCACTCAATAGACCAGAAAAATAATGAAAGTCGTCTCTTTCCAATTATTTTACAATAAACCGTCTTTTCTTTCTGTTTGACGTATAACATTTGCCCACTCATGGGGATGATCAATTTGTCCATTAAATTTCTTTTTTTATTTTTCAATTAAACCATGGTCGGTGTCACATTCCATGGGAGTATGTCCCGAAATCAGAAACTTGTGGTCAATAACCCGTAAATATTTTGAATTTTGCGAAGCAACGAACCACATCGCGGTGACGTAGCTATTTTTATTTTTGTCGCCACAGCACTCGGAATACATTGTTACATGTGTAACATTTTTGTCCAAATCCCTTGTTAGAAATTAGAGACATGAGCTGATTTCATTACCGCCTCTTTTGACCATAGCTTCGTGCAGTAAGCTTGGTCAGAACATGAACTGTTAAGTTATATGTCCATAGTTGTCATTTGCAGAACGCAACTGAATTTTTGATATCGGGTGTGGGTAGGCACTGTTGAAGATCGAATGTTACAGTGAGCTTACCTGAATCATTTTTTGATAATTGTTTGTCTGCAGGTTTAGACGTGTAACCAAGATCAGTTTCAAGGTGTTGTTTAGTCAATCCTTCTGGTAATGGAGTTTTATCTTTTGCATTTCTAATTTGTCACATGTCTAGCACGTATCTTTTTTTTGGTTTATTAATGCTTGTATTCAGTTCGTAAAATATTTTTTCATAAATCTTGCGATTTACTGGTTTTTGAGAATATGCAACTTTATAGGCATTATAGAGGGAGGTTAGGGTGTAGTGAGAGGGTAGAAATTTTTTACTGGAATCTCTCCTAGTGTAATAATGGTTTACAAAGTATGTGATTACCAACATTCTCAATATCTTCACAGGTTTTCAGTTTATTACTGTGATTACCTCTTTGATCCAAAGTTATTATACCAGAAATGATAGCACGACTTTTGTTTACGACAGTTTCAATAAACTTGTTGCCGACGTCAAATGTCTTAACAAAACAGCTTTTAAAAACTCTCACAATGGCACCATGAAGTTGTAAGTAGTATAACAAGGTTGATCGACGATATCTTTGCTTATCCCCATTCTTAGAGCGTATACGACAAGTCGTTTTGTCTTTGACCTCTATCAGATCAGATATAATTGTATTCATTGCCCAAAAAAATATTTTGTCTTGTTTCCTTAGGGATGTTTTCGATGCAACGATTCCTGCGTATTTTCAGTGGTTTAAGAGTGTTTCTCGTATAAGTTTTCCTTTTATTATTTCATAACGCTTTACTGAGTTGCTTTTCTCTTTTCTTTAATTTCTTTTTTTCTGGTTTCTCTTTTAATTACGCGTCCGCTTATTCTGTTTCGCATTTCTAAATTAGCCTTTTGATTGCTATCATGCTCTTCTCGAACCATCAAATATGATTCTCCTAAATCATCCCCTGCCTGACGTGGGTCTAAAAGCAGGATCTCTGATACTGCCGTCAGAATCTTAATCAAACTGTTTCCATTTATCACTAGGCATGCTTTGTGGTTCCTCAGAACAGTCGAAATCTGGAAAAACATTAAAAATTGTGAGAGAAGTTTATTTAGGTGGATTGGAATAGCTTAAAAATAACAAAATATTATTAATTGTTTCTGACATTGCCTACTTTTATCTGTATCTTCAACGTGGATCACATCTCGTGAAATATTGTTAGAATCTTCATCAAACTCTTTCAGTTTATTACTAGGCATGCTTTGTAGTTCCTCAGGACAATCAAAATCTGGAAAACCATTAAAAATTAAGAAAGAAGTTTATGTAGGATGATTTGAATAGGTTAAGAACAACAAAATATTATTTATTTCTGAAATTACTTACATTCCTCTGGACCCTTAACTTGGACCAGATATCATGCAATTCTCACAATATTCAGTATTCTTTGCCCCCTCGAGCACATGTTTACGGCGAAAGAACAACGCACAATATGCTTGAATTTTAAGTTATGTATGTGTACAAGGGGTTAAACTTTACGTTGCTCTCACTAAAAAGCGTGCAAAATGAGCTAACTTTATTTGCAACATACAAGAGGTATTGCTGTGTAGTATAAAAGGGGATAATTAAACATTACTCAGTTTACACATGAACTCAGGATCAGAAATTTGACTTAACAGAATGAGCAAAATTAAATGGGCAACCAGTTTTACTTCAAATGACTTAGTTCTCTCCACACAACGACTGTAACTTCAAAATGGTATTCTAAAATGACAAACTCATTTTCGCCAAAGTTTGACTTGACCCCTTTTACCCGCGCATCAGCGATTTAGTAGGCCATGGTCGGACATGATAAAACAAAAGACAAAATAATTATAGTTGCTATAACTCTTTGTATTCTGGTTTGGGATATTCCTAACGTAAGTCATTTTTCAACTTCCTACTGGAATGGATTGGATTGGTCTACATGCTTGTAGAAATATGCATTTCATCTAGATCCTGGTTGATTTTATTATAACATGCATTGTAACATGTTCTGCACATGAGAGCTCATCCATATTTGTCAAATTAAACTTAATTCGTTGAAATATATGCTTATTAGGTTACCGCCTATCAGGATATCGGAGATAATCTTAATCTTATGGTTAAAACATTTTTTTATTAAAAGTTGAATTGAAATTTTCTAATACTTGTTTAAATAAATAAATAGCAGCTTCATCGACATTTTTTTGCATTGTATCTTGTATCGTCATAATTAAAATTTCGCATATAAACTGAGCAAAAGTAAGGTTTTGCTAGCACATCTAGTAATACTCAAAACTAATAATGACAAACGAGTTATAGCAAATCAATTTTGTGCTTTGTTTTATCATGGCCTACTAAAATATAGTTATAACTTTGCTAAATTTCAAACATTGTGTTTAATTTAAAATACAGATATATAAAGTAGTATACATTTTTGAAAAGCTTAAGATGGGGCCGGCAAAACTAAAATAAAATATACAGGGGGTCCAATTAAAAAATATATAACTTTATGTTGTTACACGAAAATCACAAAATTTTAAATTTCATTAAATACGTTTCTTAATTCAATGCAAAAACCCTAGAAAATGTAGTCTTTGGTTTCTCAATACCTCAAAGGGTAACGGAGATACAAGGGATGTGCCAAAATTTCATATTTTCAAAATCACCCAGTATCACATAAACAAAGCAAGCTAGGAAAGTATTGTATGTGGATTTCACAAAAAAGTGGCACAACTTTTTCCAGGAACGGGGATACCCCCAATAACACCGAAAGTGGGACCTAGTGCACTCCTGACTCCAGCTGTCATCAAGAACACATTTCCATATGTGTAACATTTGTTAATTTCGAAAACTCCAATATTTTTTATTATTTTTCCCCATAGATGGTATATGGTGAAGGTTTAACAATATTTGTCTTGTCAAAATTAGAGAAACTTATTTTAAAGCTTTACTATTTAAGGGGTCAAGGTTATGTTGAGCAAATATGCGGGAACAAACCGGCTTACAAAAACAAGGTTGGAGCTAAACCCCTGAGCTTTTTTGTTGCTTTTTGTAATCATAGTCTTAATCTAGTGGTTAATTATGCTGAATAAAAAACAATACGGCAAATGTAAATTGTTTCTCTTTAGTTTTAGAGCTTTATACATTTTTTCAGCCTTTCAGCATTTCTCGAATTTAATCCATTTCTTTAATGCTCCATAAACTTCCTTATTATTAAAGATAATTGATTTTGTGAAAATATTTCTTAGCGCACTTTTTTTTTACGTAGAAATCGATTGCGACAGATAGTTTTTATACAGGGTGTTTTTTATACGACCCTAAACTACATTTTTTCACACGACCACCTTGCATATTTTGGGGTTTTTGAAACGAACGTAAAATTTTGATATATCACTTGTTATTATATATATATATATATATATATATATATATATATATATATATATATATATATATATATATATATATATATATATATATATATATATATAGGTGAGGCATCTAAGCTCCGTCGGTTTGTATACGAAAAATGGTAAAATATTTTTGAATTTTACTAGATATTTTTATTATTGCCTGGAGATACCGCAGAATCACAGTAAGTGAACATTAGTGTTATTTAAACACATGTTTCTATTAAATTGCTTTTTTACATTCGTTTAACTGTTACTATTTATCTGAGTATATTTAGATCAGTATTAGTTAGTTACTTCTGTTAGATTATTTTTTATAATACTGTTTGTTTGGAGACAATAAAAATTTCCAGATAACTAAGAAATTGTCGTTTTAAATCATGCTGTCATCTTTTGATTGTTAATATACATTATATATATATATATATATATATATATATATATATATATATATATATATATATATAGGGTGAGGCATCGAAGCTCCGTCGGTTTGTATACGAAAAATGGTAAAATATTTTTGAAATCTTTTTTTTATTATCGTGTAAGTTCATTAGGAGCACGTTTTAAAATTATTTTCGAATATGCAGGGTGGTGCATAAATATTGTACCTATCAAAGTTATGAAAATTTAAATGGAACGCCCTATATATGATGGTATATTTCGATTCTGTGGACTAAATAAAGGTCACTTACTGTTATAGTCCCTATACCTAACTCCACCTGTTGCCGAGATATTTCATTATTTGTGAGAATGTCGATCGAAACTCAAAAGAACTTTCTGTTTTACGTACTCGAGTATTTTTTTTCAAATGTTTTTCATTGTTTACTGAAAGCATCAAACTTTAAAATCCGCCGAAGTTATTATCACAAATTTATACTAGGTGTATAAAAACTCAGTTACTATTTTGACCAACATTAAAGCCAATTAACTTCCTTACTTTAAATGGAACACCCCGTATTTATCACCATATTTTATTCCAATTTTAATTCCCTACAAAACTGTATTAGGGTTCTTATACCTATCTCTTACAGATTTTTTGTAATTTAGGATTTTCTAATTTAATCATTAATTTTATGTCATTTTTTACTCGATTTTTTATGACCAGGTTTTGATGAAACGCTTTTATTGCTCGAGATAATCCAACCGTTTGGCTAGGCTTTGCTTAACAATGACTGAAAGACGTTAATAACTGGGTAAATAACAAAAACATTCTTTTATTGAACAAACACAGCTTAACAATGACTGAAAGACGTTAATAACTGGGTAAATAACAAAAACATTGTTTTATTGAACAAACACAGCTTAGCAATGACTGAAAGACGTTAATAACTGGGTAAATAACAAAAACATTGTTTTATTGAACAAACACAGCTTAACAATGACTGAAAGACGTTAATAACTGGGTAAATAACAAAAACATTGTTTTATTGAACAAACACAGCTTAACAATGACTGAAAGACGTTAATAACTGGGTAAATAACAAAAACATTGTTTTATTGAACAAACACAGCTTAACAATGACTGAAAGACGTTAATAACTGGGTAAATAACAAAACATTGTTTTATTGAACAAACACAGCTTAACAATGACTGAAAGACGTTAATAACTGGGTAAATAACAAAAACATTGTTTTATTGAACAAACACAGCCTTGATAAGTGAGCAACTTCAACGTTTCAACAAATGTTCAAAATGATTTCCGTTCCTTTCAATACATAAACGAACTATCTCTAGGGAAGACTCCTTCACTTTTCTCAACATGCTTGGAGTTATGGAATTAAAAGCGGTTCTGATTCGCTCCTTCATGTTGTCGGGTGTGGTTGGTGGTGTATGGTACACAATATTTTTGATGTATCCCCACAAGAAAAAATCAGGACTAGTTAAATCAGGGGATCTTGCCGGCCAATTTTGTGGGCCGCCGCGCCCTATCCACCTGTTGGGAAATTGCCTGTCCAATTAGTCCCTAACATTAGCATGAAAATGCGCCGGCGCTCCGTCTAATTGTAGTCATATTTCCTGCCGAATATCAAGCGGTATGTGTTCCAAAAGAACATGAAAATTTCCTCTTAAAAATTCGAGAAATATATCACCGTTCAAATTGCCATTTAAAAAAACGGACCTACTACATGTGTTCCCATTATACCACCCCACACATTTACGGACCATCTGTGTTGCCTATCGAGAGTTCTAAAAAAATTAGGATTCTCGTCACTATAATAATGATAGTTATGTCTATTTACTAAACCGTTATTGTGGAACGTTGATTCGTCCGAAAAAAGCACAAAATCAAAAAAATTTTCATTATCACCAAATTTTTCTAAAACCCATAAACAAAATGCAAGCCTTCGATCGTAATCCACTTCTAAAAGTTCTTGGTGTAATTGAATGTGATATGGATAAAACTTATTCTTCTTTATTATCCTTCCAACGCTCCGCTGACTTATCTCAAATTCTTCACTTATTCTCCGCTGACTGGTATGTGGATTTTCTACCAGATATTCCATAACGGCAAAATTATTCTCTTCGTTACCCGTAACCGACCTTTGCTTTTGTCGTGTCTTGCATGATACACTTCCAGTGCTTCGAAAAAACAATAATTTTTCTAATCAACGCCTGTCGGGATGGCGCCTATCAGGATACATTTGTGGGTAAGCCCTAGATGCTAGCGAGCAATTACTAATTATTAAGATCATGTCGCACTTTTCAATTCGAGAATAGCAAGCCATTTTAAATAGTAGGTACCCACCTAATAAAACTTATTCTCAAAGTTGATTAGTTAAAATGATTTAACTTTAACACGAACTATGACTTTTCAATAAATTCGTTTATTTTATGTGACAGTAAGACCGTCAAAGCCTGCTTTTCAAGAACAAATTGCATGAAATTATGATTGGAATAAAAATCCTAAATTACAAAAAATCTGTAAGAGATAGGTATAGGGAACCCTAATACAGTTTTGTAGGGAATTAAAATTACAATAAAAATATGGTGATAAATACGGGGTGTTCCATTTAAAATAAGGAAGTTAATTGGCTTTAATGTTGGTCAAAATAGTAACTGAGTTTTTATACACCCAGTATAAATATGTGATAATACCTTCGGTGGATTTTAAGGTTTGATGCTTTCAGTAAACAATGAAAAACATTTGAAAAAAATTCCTCGAGTACGTAAAACAGAAAGTTCTTTTGAATTTCGATCTACATTCTCACAAATAATGAAATATCTCGACAACAGGTGGAGTTAGGTATAGGGACTATAACAGTAAGTGACCTTTATTTAGTCCACAGAATCGAAATATGCCATCATATATAGGGTGTTCCATTTAAATTTTCATAACTTTGATGCGTAAAATAATTATGGACCACACTGCATATTCGAAAATAATTTTAAAACGTGCTGCTAATGAACCTACACGATAATAAAAAAAAAGATTTCAAAAATATTTTACTATTTTTCGTATACAAACCGACGGAGCTTAGATGCCTCACCCTGTATTTATTGTCTCCAAACAAATAGTATTATAAAAAATAATCTAACAGAAGTAACTAACTAATATTGATCTAAATATACTCAGATAAATAGTAACAGTAAAACGAATGTAAAAAAAAAATTTAATAGAAACATGTGTTTAAATAACACTAGTGTTTACTTACTGTGATTCTGCGGTATCACCAGGCAATAATAAAAATATCTAGTAAGCAGCTATGATCATGACGTTGCTTTATTTTGTTTTTTGAAAGCTATTAATTTATAAATATTTGTTTAAATGTAATGTAATTCTGTAAAAAAAGTTTTGAACGCAAGAAAAGTGTTATTTTTGTGAACCCTACAGTGCGCCGTGATGCATAAATGAATCGTCCGTAATTTTTTGTTGTAGAATTAAATATGAACATTTTTCGGATCGTTGCTATGCGGCGATGCACTCATGAATCATCTAAGCATGCCGTACTAGCGTCTCAACTTTGGTTTATAACCTTATATTTCAGATGTTCACAGATGTCAAAAGTGTAACGTTGTGTTGGCAAGTAGCAAATGTGCGTAATACGTAAAATCTATTAATAATACCTTACAAAATAACAGGGTAAGTAAAAATAATATAAAACATTGTAAACATTGTTAGACTTTGGTTTTGTGTAGTATTTGTTAGTATATGTATCAGGAATTATCAACAAAATAACAAAATTCAAGTGATTCAAACATGAATCACCGCGCGTTTGAACTATAAAATAAGTGTGGTTTGTAAACAATGGGTTTTGATCGTAAACAATTTGTAATTGCCGATTTTATTGTTTCAGATGCCGCTGATATACAAAAACGGAGTAAAAGAAATAGGCATGAACAAACTTAGTGGCGAGGAATTATTCGACTTTATTGAGAGCATTCCCACTGAAAGTGAAGACGATCTAGAGAGTGACGAGGAGGATAAGGAACTTGATAATAGTTCCATTCCCGAGGAAGAAATAGATATGTTACCTATTCCTGTCAGTGAAGAGATACTTGAAGAATACTTTAGAAACAATAATTTGGATAAACTAATACTCGAACTACCTATTCCAACTGAGGATATGTCGACCATTCATAAATCAAATGACACAGAATTGAAAAACACCGACCAGATTTCTGAATCAGAAGGTGTGCCGTCAACATCTGCGACAACTAAGAAAACCACTGTTTCTGCCACACCAAAAAACGTATTATGGAAAAAAAAAGAAAATTGGTGATGTACCTTCCAAGTTTACTGGTAATCCCGTATTGCCAACTGAAATAAAAGATTTAGAAACTCCATATCAGTTTTTTCGGTATTTTTTTTACACAAGAGCTGATGGACAGGATTGTTGAAGAGAGCGTTAGATACAGTATTCAGAAGGATCCTGCGAAGCCCTATAAATTTTCAAGTAATGATTTAAGTAAATATCCGGGAATCTGTGCCGTATCCAATATTAGAATGTACTGGAATTCTGTAATTGGATTGGAAATAGTACAAAACACTATGAGTCAGAAAGCTTTTGAGAAAATTAGATCTAATCTACATTTCAACAATAATGACGCAGGTAATGAAGGAGACGAATTACATAAGCTAAGACCGGTAATAGAGTTGATTTCATCAAGATATCTCTCAGTACCGATGGAAGAGATGTTATCATTAGACGAGCAAATATGTGCCACAAAAGCTCGCCATCACTTGAAACAATACTTACCCATGAAACCCCATAAATGGGGTTACAAGTTGTTTGTGCTGTCAGGTGTCTCTGGTTTTTGCTATAAATTTGAGATCTATACAGGCACAGAAAACGACGCAGCCAGAAGATTTGAAAGTGAACCTGATTTAGGCGCAAGCAGCAACATTGTTATAAGATTGGCTAGGGAAATACCTAGAAACTGTTTCTATAAAATTTATTTTGATAATTATTATGTCTTTATCTGTAATAAGTTATTTGGCGAAACAAGGCATTCATTCATTGGGACTGCACGGAGAAATAGAATTCCAACTTGTAAAATCCCAAATCAATCTGAAGTCAAAAATTTATCAAGAGGGTCATATGATGAATTTGTGGCCCAATATGATGGAGTAGATATAAGCAACAGTTACTGGTTAGATAACAAGATGGTTATCTTATTGTCTTCATTCGTGGGTACCGAGCCTAGCCATTTGGTTGAAAGGTTTGATCGAAAACAAAAGCAAAAAATACAGATTCCCTGTCCATCAGTAGTCAAACAGTACAATCACCACATGGGGGGCGTCGACTTGCTTGATAGCATCATAGGTCGGTATAAAATAAAGATGAGGTCAAAAAAATGGTATTTGCGACTATTGTACCATCTTTTAGATCTTACGGTAATAAATGCATGGTTGTTGTACAGACGTTGTAATGAAGGAAAAAAAACATGAAACTTTCAGAATTCCGAATAGAATTGGCTCGAACTTTATGTAGTGTTGGTAGAGGTTCTGCGAAAAGAGGAAGACCTTCTATGCTTCAGCAAGAGATTGAATGTAAGAAATACAAAGCAAATGCCTCACCCATACCTCCACTGGATATAAGGTTGGACCACCAAAGTCATTTTATAATATGGAATTCAACTAGGTTAAGGTGCAAACTTCCCAACTGTAAAGCCCAAACGTTTGTTTTATGCGAAAAATGCAATCCGGCGCTATGTTTTAACAAAGATAAAAATTGTTTTAAATTTTTCCGTAATAAATAACGTGATAACAAATTATTAATTAGTGAGCAGTGATGCAAATATGAACCATTTATTTTTTTTTTGTTTTCTGCAATATATTTTCTTAAAAATTTTTTTAGTTCTTTTCTGTTGTTTAGAAATGTATTCCTTACACCACCAAATGAGTATTTCACCAAAATAAAAAATCGCGCAATGTAGGGTTAATAAGTTTTTGTGCAAGTTCTTTTTCATTTTGATAATAATTGATTCATTTTGTTTTTCAAATTGTACGAAACTAAGAAAAATACGACATGCTGGAATGTTACAGCGAAAGTAATGGAAACTCTAACGCAGCAGGTGATCTGTATTTTAACAGATACTCTGAACGGCTGCAACCGTTTAGAGATATATTCGGTAAGCTACAACAAAATCTAAGAAACTATGGTTCTTTCACAATATTACTTACAACTTACAATATTAATCAGGAAGCTCAAGATGAAAATGAACTGAAAGTAATTACAGTACTAGATAAAACGTCAACAAGAAGCAACAGAGAGGTATACCTGATCTATATTTTGCGCATTTTAAAAAATAATAAAATACGACCCTATAGAACCAGAAAAATCTATCATCATCTTCCTGGTGATTTTATACGATGAACGTGTTTTTATGAATTGTTCATTGAAAAAAACGCAAGAAGATCAAAATTTTGCCTTACTTGTATTTGGACTGATGAGGCCTGCATCAGTAGTGCGGGAATATTCAATAAATATAACGAATATACTTGGGCTCGTGAACATCCTCATGTTACTGTGGAGGAAAGGAATCAAGTGAGGTTTAGTTTTAATGTGTGAGTGCGTATTTACCGAGCACAATTTATTGGACCGTATATATATATATATATATATATATATATATATATATATATATATATATATATATATATATATATATATATATATGACGGAGAAGTGAATTCTTAGCGATATTTACAAATATTACAGCACCAAGTCCAGCCGTTTATCAAAGACATACCAATTAATTTGTTTCAACACGATGAGGTACCACCGCATTGTGCGGAGATCCTCAACAACTGCCTAATGGGCAGTTTGGAGGAAACTGGATGGGGAATCAAGAACTAATCCAATGGCCCTCTCGGTCTCCAGATTTAACATTATTTAATGTAAAATTAATAATATAATCCAAAACTATAAAAATGTAGACAGTCGTTATTTAAAAAAATGTAAGTTTGTGTTGCCACGGTTTTGTGAGCAAAAATAATTTTAGAATGTGCAACTTTTGAATTTAAAATTTTTTTCTGTCTACTCAAATTAAGCTGTTATCTCTATAATTGACCGGTATAATATTATAATGTTATGTTTTTGCAACTTTGAATATGTTTAAGGTTTTTTTTTGTTGCTCGTTTAGTTTTACAATTAACGTTTTCAAAATGATTATAAGAATGTATCAGTTGTTTTTTCTGCGTTTAGATTTTCGGTTTCAATAAACACATGTATACGACAAACACAAAAATCCTTTATTAAGATACTTAGCTTTTGGGTTTTTAAATAATGTAATTTTATATTTAAATTTTATATAAATCTGTAAGTATCGATAACAATTACAGTTACCGTCCTCAGTAAGTGGTAATATTTTTAAGAATTGCTTAAGATGTTAGAACAAATTTATCAAATATAAAAAAAGATGAAAACACAAACGTCAGTCTGCTATTAATATAACAGTTTGTGTAAACGTATACAGCCAACTATGGAATATAATTTTAGTAAAGAATAACTAGATCTGAAATAAACTAAATATTATTAAATTGCCTGGAAGATCACAAATCAGAACACCCTCTAACGGTCGAAGGCTAACAGTGAAAAATGTCATAACCAAAGAATAAATTTAACAAAATTTAATCAAATTATGATGTAAGTGTGAAGTTATAAAAAACTTTAATTTGAAATTGATAAAATCATTCACAAATAGAAACTTGTCATATCAGTTAAAGATCTAGTCAAATATCTAACAAAGAAATAGTTTTTTGTTCAGTAAAAACGCAATGTAGCACGCTTAATATGATTTTTAATTTTAGTTTCATGTTAAATTTTTATGGTGCTATGGTAGCATTTACTTCAAGATCTAGGAAAAAATACAACAAAATTGCCTTTTTCTAATTATAATATGCCAAAACCTATTTAAATGGAGATCTTCTTCTTGCCTGTTGAAGCTATTAGGATGTTTATATATCTCAATAGCTTCACGTTGTAAACGAACATATTAAACAATTAAAAATTATTTAAAGCATACTCAGCTACCGCAGATTTCTCTGGTTGACCTAATTTACAAAACCGCATATGTTCTTTACATCCTTTATCAAGGACTACGAGGGATACCCATTGCTCCACCATTTCATTAAATTCATTATTCCAATGAAATAAGCTGTTATAAGACAGTGCTGAAAAAAAATTGTTATATCAATTGCAAAAATAGGATCAATACATTCAATAGTTTTTTTTAGATGGACTTTTGTTAAAATTGAAACAACATGAAATCCGACCACGGATACGGGGTGTAATTTTAATTATTAGTGAACGAATAAGGAAGTTTAATACATATAGTGATTAGGGTTATATTAAGAATTGTGCAATAATTATGCGAAACGACGCTTTAATGTAAATAATTACATCTGTTCAAAACGCATAATACAGGTAATACACACTTATTATTTAGAATATGTGTATTCGTGAGATAACGGTATCATATCACACTGCTGACTTTTAACTCCTAGCGTTAACATGGTTGTTTATTTATGACAAAATGTAAACAAACTACCTATTTACAATAATATTTGAGACAGTAATTCATGGGAAGGGGTTAAGGTGAAGTGTTTAAGTAATTATACAAATTACAGCAATTAAGACATATATTAGTGATCAGAGTATTGATTAACAAAATTGCAACAAAAAAATAATAAAAGAAGGCAAGGAAAAAAAAGTTAAGTTAAGTAAAGTTTAAGAGAGTTTAAAAGGACAGAGCTGAAGCGGTTATCGTGAATCACTGAGTAATGAAGAGAGATAGGGAGGAAGAAGAAGCAGAAAGGAAAAGAATAGTTGGCAAGGACAAGAAAATAATAAAGTCTCCAGACGTGCAGCATTCAAGGAAGGATCAGAAAGAGAAAATAGAAATAAAGAAAAGTGAAATAACAAAAGAAGAAACAGAAATGGAAGAAGTGAAAGAATTAATAAAAGAAATGATGGAACAAAACACAGAGGGAATAAAAAATGAAATGAAAGCAATGAAGGAAGAAATGAGAGAAAGGGAAAAGGCGTTGCTGGGGGAAAGGAAGAATTGATAGGGAGAATAGAAAAGTTAGAAAAAAAAGCGGGCGAGGAAGAGATGAGAAAAAGAAGGAATAAGATTGTAATAAAGGTGTGAAGAAGCAAGGAGCCAGAAAAAGACTTACCGGTGATGATGGAAGGAAATTAAACATAAAAGTAGATTTCAAAAAAGTGACGGTGATAAACAGACAGAGAGAAAATGAGATGGTGGTGACGGAGATGGAGGAAAAGCAAAAAAATATGTAAGGGAAGAGCAAACTAAGGGATACAAGAATATACATAGACCACGACCGGACATGGGAAGAAAGGAGAGTACAAAAAGAAATACGCAGCAGTGCTACGGAAAGAAGAGCGGGTAGGATATAGAAAAATGTAGATTGATGGGGAAAGGTATATATGGAATGAGAGAAAGATGGAGTTATGCAGAGAAGTAGGAGAGGAGTGGGGAACAGAAACAACTAATAGAAGAGGATGTGGAAAATGGGGAAAAGGGAAAAAAACGGCAACGAAACGGAAAAATGAATAATGAAAAGAGAAAAGAGCAAGAAATGGAACTAGAGGAAAGAGTAAAAGAAGAGATAAAAGAGTTAAAAGTACTATTCTGGAATGTGGCGGGAATAAAGAATAAAGACCAAGAGTTTTGGGAGTTTATAAAGGAGCAAGACGTGGTGGGATTACAAGAGACATGGATGGACGAAAAGGAATGGGAGCGATAGGATGGGGAATTCGCATGGGAGGTGCAGCGCGCACGCGGTAAGAGATAACAGAAGTGGGAGGTAAAAGGGGGAATAATAACGGGAGTGAGAAGAAAATGGTTGAACCAAGAAGAAAACGAGGAAGTGCAACAGAGAAGAAGAATTGTAGAAAGGAATATAATGCAGGGAAAAACAAAAATAAAAATAATGACGGTATATAGTAGAAGGATGAAAGTGACAAAGGAAAACCTAGAAGACATGATAAAAGAAAGGGGGGAGAGCATGATAATAATAGGAGGAGAATTTAAGACGACAGGACAGGAGAAGAAGGGGAAGACAGGAAAAGAAAGGAACGGAGAAAAGGTAGACAAAGGACAATGTTAAACAAAGAGGGAAAAGAGCTACTGGAAATGTGCCACGAATGAGGCAGGAAAATAATGAATGGGAATAGAGAAGAAAAAGTATTGGGGGAATACATGTACGAAGGAGGGAGGGGAGAATCAATAATTGATTACGTGATAATGAACGAAGAGGTAGGGAAAACAGCTAAGGCATTTAGGGTAGGCGAGAGAGTAGAATCGGACCACCAACTACTAGAACTGGTAATTGAAGAGGGACTAAGAGAAGAGAGAGAGAAAAGAAAGAGGAGTACATAAAAAAATATGGTTAGAGGGGAGTATAAAGAAGTACAAAGAGAAAATGGGGAAAATAATATGGGAAGGGAAGGGAGTACAAGAAAGTGCGGAAGAAATGAGAAGGAAGATGGAATAAGCTACAGAGAAAGTCAAATTTAAAAGGCGGAAGGGGGAGAGTAGAACAGAAGAACTGGTGGGGTGGTGAATGCAAGGAAGAAAAGAGGAAGGCTAGAAGAACATTAAGACAATGGAAAAAGGAAAAGCAGAGAAATATTACTATAAACAAGCAGTAAATAAATTATTATTAGTTTTTGTTATGTACTCTAGCAAAGTACAGGTCGTAGGTTCAAATCCTCCTCGAGGTAAACTTTTATTTATGTATTTAATAAAATTAGTAATAATTTTTAAGAAGTAAATAAATATAGGAAAACATGCGAAAGGAAAAAGGAAGAAAAGAAAGAGAAAGAAGAAGAGCAGATCAAGGAAATAAGAACAGAAGAAGAGGTATGGAAATATGTAAAAAAAAGAAGAGAAGAGGAACACGAACGGGAATACAAACAAAGGAATGGAAGAAATCCTTCCGGAAGAGGCTGGAGGGGGAACATAGAAAAAAGGAGAAAGGCAAGGAAGAAGGGTACAAATAGTAGACGAATAGGAAGGAATGAAAGAAGAAGAAGTAATACAGCCAATTGGGAAAGTGAAAAAATGTAAAGCGGCGGGAGAAAACGGGATACAAGAGGAGGAATGGGTATACGCAGGGGAAAAGGTAGCAAAAAGTATGACGGAAATAATTAATAGAATATGGAGAGGAGAAGGCTTGCCGGAGAAATGGAGAGAAGGAGTAATATGTCCGGTATACAAAAAAGGGGACAGAAAAGAACTGGAAAACTATAGTGGAGTGACATTATTAAACACGGCATTCAAAATATACGCGACGATGCTAGAAGAAAGACTACAGAAGGAGATAGAGGAAAGGATAAAGGAAGAGGGACAGTCGGGATTTAGGAAAGGGAGAAAAATGATAGATAACATATATGCAGGGTGTCCGGATAAGGGTACGGAGCTGTATCTCGGCAATGATAGGACCCAGAGGTTTGGGAAAAAAATCCTTATAAATAAAATTGTCAAGAGAAATAGCTGGAAATTATTTTTAAGTTCGTAATTTGACCGCTAGGGGGCGTAAGTACTATGAAGAAACATAAAATTCACGCTATCTTGGAAAGTTAGACGATGAGCTATAACTTTCAAAACATCATTTGACAGCTTGGGTAATACCATGGCTACGGCATTTGTTTTTCTCGATAAGGTAACTTAATATGATTAAAGCATTCCAATTTTTTGGCATTTTCTCATATAAATCAAGATCGGTTGGAGATATCGGGATGCGTCTTTCAAGGAAGTAGTACCTTTCTATTTAACTTTTTTCCGAAAATCACAAAAATGTGTAAATGCCCACTAGTTTGTTTATTTTAAACTAAATAGTTTACCAAAACGGTTCAGGCGATATTAAAATGCAAATATTTACAAATCCTTTGGCTTCCCCTCCCTTATTATGATATCTACGAAAAAATGCCGTAAAGTAAAATGCTGCGGTATTATCCAAGCTGTCAAATGATGTTTTGAAAGTTATAGCTCATCATCTAACTTTTCCTCCCTCCCTCCTTCCCGCCCTCTCACCCCCACTCTCTCCCTCCCTCCCTGCCACCCTCCATACCTCCATCCCTCCCTTCCTCCCTCACTCACTCCCTTTTTACTCCCGTTTTTACTTTGTTTGCTGTTGTAAAAAACATTAAGGTCCAGTATTAGGTGAAAATAATCATTTTCTTCATCCGCTTCATCTTGAGCGATTATAGCTCATTAACTAGTAAAAACATCTAATACCCTGATGCTACTTCACCCGTTAGTAATTGTACTTTAAATACAGGCAAGCGCTATTGTCTAATATTTTATTTTATCATTAGTATTACACAGATATGGGATTATTCTTAAAAATTAGCTAAGTTCGCCACGTTACCTTGAAATACTACGTAGGCTTTCAATTCTTCTTCGCCCCTGAAGCTGTTCCGCATACATCTTTCTTTACCCAACTCCGGATCAGTAGCATGTTTTCTAATACACACAAGACAGCATCTTCAATATAGTGGTGTATACGCCGAAAAAATGGCTTGTGTCTTCTTCTTGTTTAAGCTAGATTTTTCCTCTATACAGCATACAAGCTCTATCTTAGCTGAATTACCTCTGTCAAAAAAAGGGTTATAATCAAATTAAGTACACCGGTCTCTTTCAATCTTTGAATTTTTACCTATAAGGGCATGCCATGCTATCACGTAAGACGGCTTTGCACACAGGTTCTATCTCGGGTGAACTGTCGAAAAATGGCTTTTAGATTTATAAACATGCTCCTATGGAAGATATTAGAGTGTAGTTACGGAAACATGTTGAGTTATGACCGGCAAATCTTTGCTCATATAGGTAAAATTTCGCGACGCGAGGCTTTCGGCGAAGGCTGTTTCGGCGATCCTACTACAACCCTCCCCGAGCATAACTGAGATTGTAAGATAGATGTAGGGTTGTTCTCGGGCCTTTACCCCTTGTGATCGTAACTTGTTCGTAGGCCTTTCGAATATTGTCGTGGTACCCGTACCGGAAGATTTGAATTTGTATTATAATAATAAGGAGCCTAATGCTAACTTATAAGACACACATAGGACTTCGTAACTTACTTTCGGGTCTTAGCCCCTTGCCCCTTGGCGGGAAATTTGAATTTGGATTTGTATTTAAGTGTTTACATTCTGATTACTTATTGCGATAAATTTGAGCTTGCATTCCAATAAGGGACCTATTGCTAGCTTATAAGACAAAACATAGGAAACTGTGTCAGGGCCTGCGGCATCCTGTCGTGGCGCTTGTTGTGAAATTTGAATTTGTCTCGTTATCTAGTTGTGTATGCCCAAATGAATATTTTCTGTAATAAAGGTGGCACCATCTAGCGTTATATTTCTAGGGCTATTTAGGGTTTTGTTTGTGGCACCATCTAGTGGTATGTTTTTTAAACTAGCGAATGTTTTCTGTAGTAGAGGCGGCGCCACCTAGCGGTATATTTCTAGGGCTAATTAGGGTTGTTTGTGGTGTCATATAATGGTGTAAAGGCTAATGAATGTTTTCTGCTATAGAGGTTGATAGCCTTCGTCTCTCCCTCGTCTCTTTCACAAACATACAAATCAATTAATCAAATCAATTAAATACCAAACTGATTTAACTTAATCATACAAAATCAGCTCTCAATTAAAAAAATAGCAGTATGATTGAACGCACAGAGTGCAAAAGAAATCCAATCTGTGGTTAGGTCAATACCCGCGCGCGCGAGTGTTGATCTAACCACCCTAATACCTTCTCTAGGGGCATGTTTATAAATCTAAACTCCTTTTTTTGGCTGAGGTATATTCTTCTAAGACGGCTGCGAACGCTATTTCGGCGACCCCTACTTCAAACTTCTCCCGAAGTTAATCGATTCTTCGAACATTGACGAGTGCACAAGACCCAAGGCCAGCAGCATTCTCGTTTCTCGCGCGTTTCGCTCTTTAAAGTGCAACCGTCATCGAGTGAGCATTATTATAATGCATTCTCCTGTTTATGAGTCAGCATCAGCGTAGAAATTTTACTGACTTGTTAATAAACTATTACAACGTAACCGTTCAAGATGATGATGGAAACGATGACGTGATAAGCTGAATGTATCTCACATCCAAGGTGATGGTGATGATTCCCAGAAGAGGAAGAAGAGCGATGATAGCGACGAATCACGGTTCAAGAAGAAGAAGACCGATAAAGGATGTGATTAAATAAATGATGTATTGTTGTTTATAATAATAATAATATATTTTCAAATGGTAAGCAATTTTGTTAATAAACTTGTTTTTCCTAACGGTGTTTGAGCCTGCACTAACAATGCTGCACTTAATGCGAAAGGGCGGTTAGATGGGTAGCTACAATAAGTGTGTGAGATTGGCTTTTTTTGCACTTCGTGCGTTCAATCATACTGCTATTTTTTGAATTGATTAAGTAAAATCAGTTTGGTATTTAATTGATTTTATTAATTTGATTTGATTAATTGATTTGTATGTTTGAGAAAGAGATGAGGGAGAGACGAACACGATCAACCTCTATTACAGAAAACTTTCATTAGCCTTTACACCACTATATGACACCACAAACAACCCTAATTAGTCCTAGAAATATACCGCTAGGTGGCGCCGCCTCTATTACAGAAAACATTCGCTATTCAATCAAACAAGAAAGACAAAGGCGAATGTCGATTATTTGCAGAACAGGTAGCTATTAAACTGAGAAATATTACCTCACCGCAAGCAAGGTTTGCGGCTCAATAATTTATTAATAATATGTACATTATTTGAGGCAGAAATGGGGATGGGGGTTTACCAGTACAATTCCCAATCCTTTTCTCATCAACAACAAACATATACCAAGATACATCCATCTTCAAACCAAAATAATCAGCCCCAACTATTGACCTACCCATTACAACTTCGAATGAACAGTTGTTGAAACAAGTAAAATTTGTCTACCTTTATTTTTCTAACATTACTTAAATAAAATAAATAAACTGTTAATTCTAGTACATTAAAATATTTGTTATACTTTTCTTACCTTGACATAATCTTGTAACGCTACTATCAGGGCATCACAGACTGCTGGCACAATGTTAGATATTGCTAGCTTTGAAATCTTCAGGAGGTAACCCAATGAAATGTAAGAATCTCCAGTTGTCAAAAAACGCAGCGTTACTGCAAGGCTCTGGCTCACTGTAATAGCTTGGCTGAGGTACTTGTCTTTTTTAATGATTTTCTGCGCAATCTGATTCTCGAAATCGGAATTATTCATTCTAAAAAAGTTTTGAAAGTCTACGTCACATCTGTATTCCAAGTTCAACTCATCAAGCAATGAATCTTTCATAAATTTCTGCGGTCTACAAGACTGAGCTTTACCCAAAACCTCCTTAGGCGGCGACGACGATCTTGCTGACTTCTAGTAACTGCAATGATAATTGCAGTAGCCGACACAGCAGCATTTTCTGAATCACTCATTTAAAAGTTAAATGAGTAATGTGGACAAGTCGAAAGTCGACCGCGTCGATGGATCGGAAAAATTTAATGGTAACTGTTGATTAATATGAACTTCCTTCATTATTTGCTACTGAATTCTTATTTCAGATGCAATATTTTCATGAACCATCTCTTGTAAATTATTTTCCGCTAGTGAATTTGTTATTTCATTGTGCTCAGTCGATATATAATTTACGTTTCTACTACTAGAAGATTCCTTAGAACTTGTTTGCATAATTTTATTACTAACTTCAATTTTATGGCTAATTGAATCTACTATATACCCTTCAGCTAACTCCAAAGATTTCCAGCCACCGTGTCATTCTATATCTAAAATGTCCACATCCGAGACATTTACAAGCAATGTGGAAGGTGTTCTTCGAGAGAAATGCCGGTGTACTGATTTGGAGATCCCAATTTTAAAAATTTAGCAATTTCATAAAGAATTTTAGAAGTGTTATGCTTTCCAACAACCTGGTTTGCACAATTTCCTCGTTCATACAGATAAAAGAAACGTCTATCTTCAACTTTCTTCGACCTCAGTTTCATGTATTTCATTACATTTATAGTCCATTCCTTCGTTATAACTAGGGCTAGGATTTGTATGCACGTATGCGGTCAATTGCCCGCCGGAAAATTGTTCGCCTGGTAAAAATCCCGCGCGGTGAAATGTTAGCTGGTAAAATTCCCGCCATGACGAAATCCCGTCGGTCATTTGCACGCCACTGCCTGTAGCTAAAATGATTCCCCCGATATTCCTCTATTTTCGTGAAAAAGCTCGTTACGTATTTTATGTTATAATTTCCTTATGTGTGTATAGTTAGAAGATAGAGTTAATAGTTTCAAATGTCAATCGTTTTCGCTTGTTTTTGCAAGTAAGGTAGATTTATTAGAGAATTAGAAAGTCACATTAACGAGATACTTAATATAAATAATAAAAACAAGCGAAAACGATTGAAATTTATATCGGGGGAATCATTTTAGCTACAGGCAGTGGCGGGCAAATGACCGACGGGATTTGGTCATGGCGGGCATTTTACCAGCGAACATTTCACCGCGCGGGGTTTTTACCAGGCGAACAATTTTCCGGCGGGATTTTGTCGGCGGGAAAATGACCGTGAACCATTTATAATTGTTCAATTCGACTATATTATATTCTTTCAGTTCATCTGCGATAGTAGCTTGACCAGTTGTTGCGTCATCTATTTTTCTAATTAAGACAAAACCTACATTTTTCTCTAAAACATATTTCATTTTTTTATGTACTGCAAGGCCCTTTGGATCTTTAACTTTAGCGAGAGAGGTACTAATATTATCTACCAGATTAATACTTTCTGAAATTGAACAACCTTGTCTTTCTAATAAAGTAATTGTTTTTGACAAACTAACAAAATTTGAAAA
The DNA here is from genome assembly GCA_036346205.1 of Vesta saturnalis. NCBI lineage: Eukaryota > Metazoa > Arthropoda > Insecta > Coleoptera > Lampyridae > Vesta > Vesta saturnalis. The sequence continues at coordinate 290,270 of JARFJB010001739.1, read as the reverse complement.
AACAAACAGCAGTTCTTCTTTAATTCCTTTCGCATTAACTGCGTCTTGTGCATTTTGTATACAAAGTGCATCATCTTTGTTAAATATGCTTACAATTTCTTTAATTGTATCAAAGTAATTTGAATAATATTCTGCTGCAGACAGGCAGGTATCCCATCTTGTTATTACAGGCTCTGGGGGCAGTGGTATTTGGTGTGCTATTTCCTTAAATGCCTGTATACGGTGTGGAGCTTTACGAAAGACTTTCTTAACGTTTGAAATTAAATTATTCACTTTGATGTACTTCCCGCACTTTTTCCGCGACACTGTGTAATCCATGTGCCAGGCAGGTGAGATGAATCATCTTCGAGTATAAGACTTGAAGGCCTGCTCCAGCTTTGAGCATGTAAGGTGCTGCATCAGTAACAAAAAGGAGCACTTTCCCGTACTGAATACCCTGGGGCCACAAAAGAGCCATGGAATCATTAAACAATTTTGCCGAATTATTCTTATTTTCAAAAACATCCATGGTTAAAAGATATGAACTGGTATTCGCCTCTCCAGTTAAAATGCCGATTATAACGTTAGCAACGTATCTGAAAATAAATTTTTACTAGAATAAATCTTTAGTTGCAACAACAAACTTAAATCATTATTTAAAGAACAATACATTTTAAAAACGAGTATAGGTGAAATTCGACAAAGAAATATTCTTGATTTCGTAAAACCTTCGTATTAGTACATCAGCCATTTAATCTAACAAAACAATAATTATGTTTCTACGTACCTGCCAACGCTGTCTGTAGCTTCATCAATCGAAACCCAAATATAATTGTCACCTATAGCTCTTCTGATTAATTGGATGGTATCATGGTACAAGTCATGTAAGTAATTTTTTCTAAGAGTAGGTTCATCAGGCATAGGGGTTTTTGAAATTTCTTCTAAAACATTTCGAAATGCGGGGTGGTTAATCTTGCTTAATGGAATGTCCGCAGCCACTAACCCACTACACAGTTTTTTATTAAATTCTGCAGATTTATTACTAGCACTACTTAAATTATTAAGACATCCCGGCAACAGAGACTGTTTTTTAGTTTTTAAACCCACACACTTTTGGTGTTTTAATGTGTTAAGGTGTTGTGTTACTTGAAACCGCTTGTTTGCACAGACTTTATCCTCACACACTGTACAAAATAATATTTTATCGTCGGTCGTAAAAACCTCGAATTCGCGATCGTAACTTCGCAGAGTTACAGAAACGGATCGCTTTTCTTTTCCCATCCTTAGGACACAACGTTCTGAACTCAACTATGTAAATTACAATAACAAGTACAACAGTTACAGGCAGGTAGGATCTTCCAAGAAATATTTATGAAAGCTGTTATACCTAAAAGGTATAATCCTCCAGTTATTAACAATAGGACAATAGCATACTTAAGACTCAGAGGATGAATAATCTGTAAATACTTCCGACTGTAAAAATAAATCCTCTTGGTAATTCCCATGTTAAAAATAAACAAAATAAATTTTAAAAGAAGAATTTTTTAAATAGTCATTTTTAAATCACATGCAAAAGTAACTGTAAAATGCAAAAACGGGAGCAAAAACGTACAAAATATGCACTAACATTAAAATATTACGAAATACGCATACATTTAGAATAATCATTAAAATATGCATTTATATGCAGTTTCAAATTCACATATGTGGTGCACATACTCAAAAAACATGTTTATACTTCACTTTGCATATGATCACTGTAAGCAAAAAAAAACACGCGAATGCATAGAAATCCTACCCCTAGTTATAACAAACGTTCTTGGAACATTTAGTTTGTAAAATCCTCACCAATATAAACTCACTCCGAGGTTCTACATCGTCTACTTTTATATTAGATAGTTCCGGTGATCGACATGCTCTTTAGTCCAAAAATTGCCACAATTGTCTTCATTAAATATATCTCAGCGGGAGCTTCCAACAAAATTTCATCTTTTGTAAACACTTGAGACTTTCGTGGTTGATATCCATCGTTTTTTCGTTTAATAAACGCTTTTAGTCTGTCGAACTAGGCGCAGTGCACACTTGAGAAACTAGTTTCTAAAAACTAGTTTTATCATATCTTCTGACGAAGATGATGCGTTTATTGTATGGTGGTGGCTGAATAAAAGAAAGAAAAAAAAGATGTGGAAGTATTGGGTCCACCCATTAAATCTTGATCGACAGCGCAGTAACTAAGTTGTAGTTCGTGCACTCAGTAAGGATGATGACCAATTTCAAAGCTATTATAGGATGTGCAAGCCTCTATTTTTTTCGATTGCTAGAGATAGTTGGACCGTCAATAAGGGAAAGGGACATATGATGGGGATTGGCTGTAAGATGAACAACTGATTATAGCATTGAAGTAAGTGAAATATTTTTATTTACACAAAACTTAATTGGTAGATGAACAACTAGGGCATAGTACTATTACCTAACTAGATACATATTAAATTTAATCTTTTCTTTGAATGTACGGCTGCAGTTCATAGATAAGAGCGTTTTGTGGTTCTAAAGTTGAGTAGAACTCATCTCTTTTAAGTCTGGAAGGAGGCTCAGAAGGAACTGCTTTTTTGGATTGTTTTCCATAGAACTTCCACTTTTTGACTTTATATAGTTGACAACAACTTGGTCAGCGTCAGCAGTACTAACGGGCACTTTCTTTTTTCTATTTGTACTTATAGATGGTCCCAATGAACGTTTTGGAGTGTTCCCAGTATTCTTACTAAAAAAATCATCATCGTGCTGCTCATTTCCAGTTTCTGAATGTACTTTATCAACAACTTCTGGTTCATTAGAACAACTGTCATTTACTTCCTCTTCTTCATAACCATATGTAGAAGGGGAGGGAAGGTTACTATACAATATTTTAGGTTTTACTTTCACGTAGGGCACATCATGTTTTCCAAGAATTGCCATTTCTTCTTCTTTACTTTGGAACCAGAGGGTGGTTATTTTAGACTTCTTGTAAATACGATTCTTAAATTTCTCCATGATTCAAGTGTACGATTATAAACAAAAGTAGGATTTACTGATTGTAAATAATTGTCGTGTTCAGATATCTGGCAACAGGAAGCACTTTTAAATCACTTTCCGAATACTTTCTCAGAGGAAATTGTACAGTTGGAATGACTGTAGCTGCGACAACTGAAGTTATATGGAGATATTTGCAACCACTTTGTATGCCAACACCATATTGTAATATGTGGAGGAATATCGCTCAACGCTATAAACAGCTATAGAGTTTGCCTCATAGTTCGGGGGTAATCGGTGGAAAGCATGTGAGAATTAAAAAATGTAATAATGCAGAACCTCAAAATTATAATTATAAAGGCTATCATTCTGTTCAACTTATGGCATGTTCTGATGCGGATGGCTGCTTTATTACTGTTGATGTGGGAGATCTTGGAAGAAATAACGACTCTGGCGTATTTTAAACTTCTCGTTTAGGTCGTCGACTGGAGCGGGACGGTCTTGGTATACCACCACCACAACCACTTCCCATTGATGAAAATAATGAGAAAGCTAAATTCCCTATTTTTTTGCGGGGATGAAGCATCATTTCCTTTAAAGCCATATCTAATGAGACCATACCCAAAGGCGAGTCTGAATGACGAACGAAGAATTTATAACTGCAGACTATCATTGTCTCGCAAGACCTTAGAATGCGCGTTTGGCATGTTCTTTAAAGTCAAAATTGCTAATAATTTGTCACTTTATGGCATGCGTGTCATAAAGTCGTCTTGACGACGAAATACAAAAAAGAATTGAACAAATTATTTATTTATATTAATACTACAGTTAGATCTGTTAGATCTGTAATTAATGTAATATTAAAGAAATTATTGTTTACTTATGTTAATGTTAATGGTACAATTGGAATTTCCGGTATAATTGAAGTTTCCCCAGATGTTTCAAGAAAGCATTCGCTTGAACAGCTTGAAGATGTTGATATAGATATTTCTCGGTTACTCATTTGTTGTACGCTACTAGATCCTAAGGTTTTGGAAACTTTCTTCTTGTTTTCGATGGAGTTTGCCACGTACCCTTCAACAACAGCATCGTTTTTCCAACCCCCTTGCCGTTTTAAAGTTCTAATGTCAGCTCCACTGTCTGCCAAGATTGTGGCAGAAGTTCTACGAAATGAATGTCCTGTGTATTGATCGGCATTGGGAATATTTAAATACTTGGCAACCTGTCGAGGAATCTGACCAATTGTGTTAATGCCAGTAGGATTACAGGTACATTTACACCCATTGTAGAATAAAAAAAACTTTTCAATCTTCACATGCTTCGGTCTTAAACTCATGTACTTCTTAATGAGGTCAATATTATTTACTCTATTTTCATCGTTCAATATGGGTCTATGTGTTTTGGTATTTCTAACATAAATCACAAAGACCTTCTTTAATATCCCCAACACACAGATTGTACAATTCTATGAGTCTGCAACCGCCAAACACACCAAATATTGCAACTACCAAAAATGTAATTATATTTATTAAGAATTATCTTAAAAGTAAAAATTTACATTCATAAGTGTTTGTCGTTGAGTGCTTCAAGAAAAAAATTAAGTAAGTGCTCTTTGGAAAACACTAATGACTTCTCTGGTATGTACCCAACAGAACAGTTTTTCAAGAATGCCGAAAGTTTTGAGACGTAACATACATTTTAATTTGGAGTTTTGGAGATTTGTAGTTTTTCGATTAATAAAATAAATACAAAGAATGATTACCTTTAATAAATGATGTAATGAACTTACTTGATCTAGTAAATACGCAAGCAAAACCTTCTCTGTGACAGTTTCCTTATTATTCTTGCGCATCCACTCTATAAATCTGTCGAACTCTTTCTTATAAATGATTTCGGACTTTTTAGGTATGAGACTTAACTCAGCTTCTTCTGCTTTTTTAAGGATTTCTTCATCCACGTCTGAATCCATTTTTACAAAATTTTTTTTTTTAGAAAAAATAAACGACATAATGCAAAACTATAATAAGACCGTTCATGAATTCCTGTGAAATGATATTTTTTTGTAACGATCTGAAATTATTATTTCATTTAAATTGTGTCTCAAAGTGGCTAGTTCGACGACAAAATAGCATATGAAATTCGTTTATAATGCGGGATTATGGTATTCGTTTCTCTGCCATAACCCCTTGCATTATAAACTAATTTTATAATATTAAAAATTATTATTAATTTTATTAAATACATAAATAAAAAGTTTACCTCGAGCAGGATTTGAACATACGACCTGTACTTTGCTAGAGTACCGCGCTAACCAACTGCGCCACCAAGGTTCAACCCCAATCGATGCAAATTTTGTCTTTATGTATGTAGAACTGATGTAAATTCTAAATATAATGAGATTAATAATTTTAATAATTTTATAATATGCTATTATACTGTAATATTTAATATAATATAAAAATTATATATTTTAACAATAAAAATCTAATCTCTATTAACTTTTTAACACTCACCTATACTGTTCAGTTCATTCGCAATTTTTTCCCATGTTTTTGGACTTCGTCCCTATTACTGTATTCTTTCAAAGGTATTTTTTTTTTATGATTGTGGACATGAACAGGCTAAATTAGGCCTATCGTGCTAAAGCACTCAGGAACACTTAGGAGGATGGATAGAGGGACAATGAATTGTCAATAGATGCCTATGAACAGCTACCTTAAATTTTCTCATATCATAAGTGAGAGGAAAACAGGAACTAGGGAGATCATTCCAGAGTTTAGAAGCCGTGTAGAAAAATGTGGATTGCGCCCGTTTGGTACGACAAGTGGAGATTTGTACTGCATACTGATGATGTGAATGAGCGAGTGTTTCTCGAAAAGATAGCCCGAGATGATATCAAAGAATATAATTCAGCAGCACAATAACCGTTGTAATAACGATAATACAAAGATAGAACTGAAACCATCCTTCTATGCTTAAGGGACTGTATGTGAGAAGTTAACGACGGGTCATTTATAAGCCTAATCGCTCTCTTTTGAATACGATCAACGATATCGAGAGTGTATTGGGGAGCACTAACCCAGAGGTGAGAATTATATTCCAGATGAGGCCGAATTTGGGCCTTATACAGCAGAAGGAGTTGTCGAGAGGTAAAGTACTGCTTAGATCTGTACAAAAAGCCTATTTTACGAGCAGCTGTTTTGGTAGCTGAGAGAATATGGTCAACCCATGAGAGATTTGAATATACAGTCATACCCAACAGAGTAATAGAGTCTGAAAACTTAAGAACTGAGCCATTCATACTTACAACAGGAAATGATCGATCTTTTTTGGCGGACATAAGGCAACACTGAGTTTTGTTAGCATTAAATTTAACTAGATTATTGCTTCCCCATTCGAGAATACGTTGAATGTCTTTGTTGATTGAATTTGCCATTTCAGCTTTAATTTCTTGATTTGGCATAGGTGGATTATCACTATGAGTAGACTGAGATGAACTACATTGAAGAGTGCTATCGTCAGTAAAGCAATGGATGGGGTTAGTTGTTGAAGAAATAAGGTCATTTATGTACAGTAGAAAAAGTGTAGGCGCTATAACGGATCCCTGTGGTACGCCCGCGTTAATGCTAACTTCTTTTGAAAAAAAGCCATCAACTACGACACGTATTCGTCTTTTATCAAGGAAACTAGAAACCCAGTTGATGAACATATCATTTAACCCAAACGAGGTGAGTTTGGCAAATAAACACTTATGCCAAACTTGGTCAAATGCCTTTGAGATATCTAAAGCGACTACAACTGTTTCACCGGACTGCTCTACTGTATTGTTCCAAACTTGGGTCACATATGAAAGAAGATCGCCTGTTGAACGACTTTGCCTAAACCCATATTGATGGTCACTAAGGAGTTTGTTAGTTTCAAGAAACGTGAGCAGTTGCTGATTGATGGCTTTTTCCATGATTTTAGACAAAATGGAAGTGATGGCAATTGGTCGGTAATTTGAGGGATCGGTTTTGTCGCCTTTTTTGGGAATAGGTTGAACATTTGCTAACTTCCATGATGAAGGGAATTCCCCAGAAGACATAGAGATCGTATAGAGCTTAGATAGGACTGGTACTAGTTCGGGGGAACATTTCTTTAAGACAATAGCTGGGATACCGTCTGGGCCAGTCGCCTTATTGAGATCAAGTCTACTGATGATCGATTCCAAGAGCTTGTACCGAAAATGAATTGGTTTCATAGCGTATGAAGAAGAGTTGACTAGGGGCACATCTTTTCCAGAATCATTGAGACACGAGTTTGATGCAAACAAATCCACAAAAACGTTGGCTTTGTCTACAGAATCAGCAAATACCGATCCGTCAATAGACGTCAGGGGGGAAATGAAGATGTTCCAAAGTTTTTACTAATGGCTTTAGCTAAAAACCAAAATTTACGACTGCCTAAAGGAGATGTAGCTAGTTCATTGCATTTTCGTTGTTCGAACAAGTATATAATATAGGGTATGTTTCGATACACTCACATTATGAAAGCAAAAAAATAGTCTGAACAGACTAGAACATATAAACTGAAATCATAAGAAATAAAAAAAAAACAATGTCAAGCATGAAATCACATGAAATTTCATTTCCACGAAACCTACCTTTTTGGTTGAGTAAAACTAGTTTTATGAGACTACTCTAGACAAAAAAAAATAGATACTTTTCTTGAATAGGCTATTCTGGATATTCGTTTTTAGTTTCGTCTTTTTTGTAGGTGACGCTGTGCTCGCTGCTCGATTGTATCAGACTGTGTTCGATCGCCGACTGTTTCCGGTCACATTTAGTTTTGTGATTAGGTTAGTGTTTTTTAGTATTCATCTTTAACGTGGACTTCTTCTTACAAAAGTGCATCGTGTGAATTTAAAGGTTTGTTCGTTTGTAGAAGTAATAATAGGCCAGTTATATGGTACATTAAAGTCGCAAACTAACTACTACTTCTGATTTTTTAATATGCTGTTAAGACCACTACCAGTAGAGTATATCCAACTTTACTAATTTCGTAGCACTCAAAAAACTGTGTAATTTTCGCGTTTTTTCGGTTTTTTCACTATATCTCCTAAACTATGCGTTTTTTCTAAAAGGATGCTCAAGTAGATTACATTTGCTAAAATCTGAGACTAGTGCCAGCTCTGTACGTACAATAGTTACTAAGATGCAGCCCTCCAAAAATTGGCAATTTAAGTTAAGAGTTGATCAACTTTAGACCCCAAAATCGGGGAAAATACTCATTTTACGGGTAAAGTCATAGGAGAAGATGTTGTAGCCAATGTAATTAGCTTTTATGTAAGCATAGAATGACGTCTTCAGGCCCGATAATTTCCTCACAATACTAATAAATCAAGAAAATGGGAAAACTGCATTTTTCGCAAATTTGCTCTGTTGAGTTCTCACAACCCGACGGTTTGAGAGTTTGAAAGGATTTACAATGTAATTGAATCAATATTTTTATTTATTATATATATATATATAATATATAATATATATATATATATATATATATATATATATATATATATATATATATATATATATATATATATATATATATATATATATATATATATATATATATAGAACCGGCCTTGTTATTTAAAAACTATTCAACCTAAATCGATAAAATTTACTATGCATGCTGTTTACAAAGCCTTCTATTATTTCCACAGTTTTGTTATTTTTTTAACTGACAATGTCAAGAGTTGCTCAGCCAACTTGATTTTTTTAAATAGGAAGAGATAGTTATTGCAAGCGATTTGACGCTTGCCATAACTATCTCTAAAGATAACTTCGTTATTGAAAATTAAAGATTGGGAGTAGGTATTAACTGGATAATTGAAGATTTAGTAGCGCTGAAAACAATGGTTAGTTTATGTTGTTTAACGGACGTCAAAAGCTTAAAACTGTGCCTGAAGTGTTAAGTCGCATTTACCTCGATAAACCAAATAACTTGAATGAACGGCAAATATTCCTCGCGAGTTCATTTTGAATTCAGTTCAAGGATATTCTAATCGAATGCATTACTGCCAAGAGGTGAATGGGGAACAGTTTGAGCATCGCTTATAAATGATTCTTGTACTTGATGAACTTCATAAACTTAAGACACGGTTTCAGCAATCTGATGTAAGATTAAACACTATAAAACAATTAATTGTTCCCCATGCTAACTGGATCTTCAGTTATCTAGTTAATAGCTACTCCCAATCTTTAATTTACAATAGCGAAATTATCTTTAGCGATAACTATGGCAAGCGGCATGTCGCTGAATTCTACTTGAAAATACTTTTCAAACGGTATGCGATTTGACCCCCCTTCCTATTTAAAAAAGATCAAGTTTACTGTGCAGCTCCGGACGTTGTCAGTTAAAAAAGGTAACAAAACCATGTGTATGTGTATGCATATTTGCAACAGATATTGTTGGGTTGGAATAGTTCACTTTGTCCGCTTTCTGGGTGGTTCGAAATTCAGCTTGAAAAATAGGCGGTCGGGGTTGTCATCTCCTTCAGCAATTTGAATTACGGTACCGTTTTGGCAAGAGACGCCTGCTTTTAGGCAGGTACAGTTTCCTCCGCTGCAGCATTCGTTCATCATTGTTATTGAAATGAGCCCCTGATCTGCCGTCTTCTATCCTGATTGATGGTAAGTTCAGTAGGGGTAGAATGTTGCACCATCTTCCATTGGACGCAAACGGGCGAGGTCAACTTTTGCGGAAGCGGTTGTGTTCACAAAAGTTTTATAGCACAGGCTCTGGAGGGTATCCTCAGTGTAGTCTCCTCCATACAGAGTTACTAGAGACTTCGCTCCGGAATCTGATGTGGCTTGGTGGGTTGAAGTATCTGTGGTGATGAGTTGAGGGTATTTCTGGATGGGGCTCCATACCCGAAAAGGGCAGGGTAGTGTTGCACCCAGTGAATGCGTGAAGAAACAATTCGAATCCTGGGGGGATTTCCAAAACTCCAGCATTAAATGAGATTGACAGATATTGTAAGGGGCCAGCCAGAGTCACTTTTCTGTAAAAAAAAAACGTTCTTCAAAGCCAATTCCAAAACATTGAGAAGGACGAGGAGGTCCACATACCCTCCAATGATTATCACAGACTGAAAAGAGATGCTCTTGGCATGTATGTGCCACCTTGACGATGTCTCAGTCAGCGTCCTCGACTGCCTGCTTCGCCTAATTCTCAGGCTTTGGAAGGTGGAGCATATCAGAGCAATCAGTCGTCGTTTATTGCTGTCGTTGGCCAGCAACTTCTCCAGGGGGCCATTTTGTAACATTAGCTGCAACTAGGTCATTTACAGAAGCAAGAGGTGTATACTTTGCTGTGTCCATTCATCCCCTCGACGCCCAGCTGCTTCGATCATGGTCGTCCTGACGCTCAGAGATTCAACTGTGTGTACAACATTCCGTCGAGACACTGGCAGGTTTTTTTTTGAGCTTGAGAAATTCCTCAGTACTTTGGTCCCCACAGAAGAAACAAATTATCCGCAGGTTACAGGACCCTGAAGAGCCTCTTGATCCCTGTATGTCGATGGTTCACAAAAAACATTACTGGTCTTTTAACGAAACTGGCGCCATTTTCCAACATGACGGCCATAGCTCAAGTTTTTTTTTCGACGACTTTTAGTATGTTATTTTGGAAGTAAACTTCAATATACAAGCCAAGTCTTATGCTTATGCTTATACATTTTAAGGTAATGGAGGAATTTTGATTTAAAATAATTACACTACTAGTCAAATAAGTCTCAAACCGTCGCGAAACCTCAACAGAGCAAATTTTAGAAAAATTCAGTTTTCCCATTTTTTAATTTATTAGCATTGCGAGAAAACTGTCGGGCCTACACACGTAGTTCTGTTCTTAAATTAAAGCTAATTATATTCGCTACAACATCTCTCCCTGTGACTTTATCCGTAAAATGAACATTTTCCCCGATTTCGGAGTCGAAAGTTGACCAACTCTTAACATTTCACTTTTTTGAAAAAAAATGCCAATTTTTGGAGGGCTGCATCTTGGTAACTATTGTACCTACAGAGCTGATTTTGATCTCAAATTTTAGCAAATGTAATCTACTTTAAGAACGTAAAAATACAGTTTATGAAAAATGCATAGTTTAGGAGAGATAGTGAAAAAAACCCAAAAAAATGCGAAAATTACGTGTTTTTTTGAGTGCTGCGAAGTTAGCTGCAAACTTGGATATACACTACTGGTAGTGGCCCTAACAACATATTAAAAAATCAGAACTAGACGTTAGTTTGCAATTTTAGCGATTTTTAGTGTACCATTTGAGTGGCCTAAGAACAAGAAACTCTGTGTTTTATTATTGTACAGTAAGGTCCGAAAGTCCTGTCACCCCCCATTTTTGTGTTATGATGCATACTTATATGTAATTTTTCTTTTCAGGAGATGGAGACAAGTACGTATAGTGTGGAAGAACGTGTTTTGGCAAGTGCATGGGCTCATGAACGTGCACACTCCGGGAAAACCATGAGAGATGTGCAAGGGGATTTTGCGGCACGATTCAATAAAGAAGCGCCACCCAAGAGAACGATACTGCGATGGCAACAGAAACTGTTCACAACTGGATCCGTTCTGGATGGAAGGTCGACCATCAACACGACAAGAAACTTGTGCAGCAGTGGCGGATTCTGTGACCAGATCTCCCAAGAAATCATTGCCAAAAAGATCTTTTGAACTTGAAATTCCAAAAACGACTATGCTGACACACATGAAAAAAGATCTGGAATTAAAATGTTTTAAGCCAACATTCGTAAACGAGTTGAGTGATGAGGGCATTCGGCGAAGACATGAAGCTGGCTCAAGATTACTCAATGTGTTTGCGATACTCCCGCAGCGAGGCAAAGTTTTCTTCTCAGACGAATATGCAATTTACCGATCTTCTCGGAATAGGGGTATTTTCTTCTGGAGCAAAGAAAATCCATATTACTATGAAGAGTTAGAGAATAATCCACCACATGTTATGATCTGGGCAGCAATATCCAGTAGGCATCTGTTAGGGCCGTATTTTTTTGACGGTACTGTCAATCAACATTCTTACTTAGAAATGTTGCAGGAATGGTTCATTCCACAGCTTCAAAGACTGAACATTCTTGATGACAGTTGGCTTCAACAAGATGGAGCTCCTGCTCACTACGCTCTCCGTGTCCGAGAATTCTTGGATGAAGTGCTACCCCAGAGGTGGATAGGGAGAGGATAGCAGTATCTGCCAGCGCCGATCGAGTGGCCTCCCAGTGCCAGGAGTCCAGATGTGGCATCATGCGACAATTCTCTGTGGGGAATAATTAAGCAGAAGGTCTTGAAACAACGATATCAGTCTGTTGAAGAATTGAAGGAAGCTGTTAGGGTGGCATTCAGGGATATCACCCTGCCTATTCTTCGGAAAATCTCACACAGGACCTGGCGTCGCATCATTTTGTGCCGTGACAATGAAGGTGTCCATACTGATATTCTGGACCACTAAACAACCTAAAACTGTAACTATCAACATATGCTGTGGCATGTTCGCAAATCCACATACAATCATCACACAAATAGGGGGTGGTGACAGGGCTTTCGGACCTTACTGTAGATGGTTGCTATTTATTGTGCAGTTGAAAGTTGTTGAAATTCGACAGCAAGCAAACATGTTTTTCCAAACCCAGCAAAAGACCTAATTAATTTTTGTTCAAAGAACATTTTTTTAGTTTCATGAGGATTTAATGAAATTATAAATTAGAACATATGACAAATAAACATTTTTTATATTCGATGACAAGTGCCTACTACTATTAAAAAATAATTGTTATTCAAGCTGGATTTGAATAATCCGCTTTTTTACGCGACCAATCAAAATAGTTAGTGAAAGCCCAATCACAAACGTCTTGTATTTCCTTCATCCCTAAAGAGGGCGCCGTTTTGCACTAAATTTTCCTCGTGAAGATAGTCATCTAGGGAAACTACAGTTTCAAGAAACTAGTGTGCTCTTTCCTATATATTTTATATCAAATGGTTTCATGAAAATAGCTTCTCCACTGTGCACCGCGCCTTTAAAAATATCTACATTTCGGTGAATTGAAACCGTTGATTTTAACATTGAGGATTCCGACCACAATGTACAAAATAAGCAAGCATTACATCTCGCTTATCGTTTCCACTTCTTTTACTTTGCACCAATTACAAAATTTCTCGTACATTTGCTCGTATCGGTCCTTTGACTTTTTGGGTAAAAAACTACCGCAAGTAACTCGTACAGTTTCTGCTATGTAATTCATTTCACCGTACACCAACAAAATTAGCTAAGTAAAAGTTGTTCAGCACGAAGCCACGAAAGTCCTTTCGGGTGCTCGGTGTTTTTAAATAGCCGCGGGTCCGCTACACTACGGCTCGGCGATTTCTAAACACCCCGGTATGAGAAGACACTTTCGTAGCTTGTAATGCAAATAACTATTTATACAGCAGATGAGAAATTTGTTGATTAGCAACACTAAATTCAGCGATTTGATGGAGATGCTATTGTTATTTGTTTGCCATAAATTAATAGAACGTTAAGCGGACGTACAATCTTTGATTAAATTATCTCGAGAACGATAGTGAATTGAATGTATCTTTATATGACTTCCTGTATTTCTGCCGCTTGTTTTTGTTTGGCACACTCGTGATTAGAACACCTTGTACGTGTATGAGTACTCCATTTTTTACATTTAGTATTTCATTTCTGTGGCTTATTTTACATGCAATTAAATGTTTACATTATAGTGCTTTTTGTAAGATTATGATGTTTTTGTCGCGAGTGCAGATAATTTAATTACAATGGTAGTGATATTCCGGTGCTTTATTATTCACTTTATTGTTATAAGTGTATTATATATTGTGTAGATAAGATTAAGTAAGTTGATTTACTATTTTTATCTTATGTTACAGATATGGTTTTTAATAAGTTTCAACGATGTATTTCCTAGCTGATAAGAATGAAACGAAAGTCAGGTAAGAATGGTGTATGTTTGGTTGCCTATACAAAAGGTATAAAAACAGGTGATTGCGCGCGCAATGTACGAGGTCGGGCAACCCCCATCTCGCGTTCATAGCCGGTCGGTCTAGATTTCATTTTTGGATTTTTCAGTATTCATGCAGTGCCGGTGGTGTTACTATCGTCGTGATTTTAAATTATTTCGGTTTTAATAAATCTACGTTTTTAAAAAAGAATCGAAAATGTTCGAAATGAATATTAAATTTTATGTCTTAATATCGTTTTGTTTATGTGCGGCATCATCACGTATTGTTGAAAATTCGCGCACTAAAAGGACTATAAAGGATTTGAATAATACTTGTGAAAATGTGAAGCCATTTTTTGAAATGCGAAATATTTCTGTACAATCATTTGATAGGCCGAAAGGTGATTATAAAATTTATATATTTAGATTTTTAGATTTTTTTGCGTAGGTTTGACTTGTGTAAAGACGTTTTATTTTTAGTTGCATGTTTTATGTATTCGGTAATCTATTTTGAGTTTTTATGTTTGCAAAATGACCCGAAAATTATTTAATACTTTTGGGATATGTTTGTAAACAAATTTAATATCTGTTATCAATAGATAATGTAAGCGTATTATCTCCACTATTGATGAATAAGCATTGAGTAATTGTTTTGTTTCATAGCCACCTGGATGAATTAAAATTTTTCGCAATGCATCAATCCTTGTTTAAGTTACGCGATAACTCTTAAAGTTGGTATCATGAACTAAAGGGTGACCACAAGCTGAAACTGTACTTCGATGGTGCGGTTTTAGGGGTAACTTTACTATAAATTTGTACTCCAACTTAGCCTTTCATCGACGTTAGTTTTGAAAAGCGAACTACAAAGCTATTCAAAATAGGTATTAAAAGTACGACCTAAATAACAAAGTTGACTGATGTCCTTTTACATTTAGAAATAAGGATCGATCCGCAGTCTTTTAATTATCAAAAAAGCGTACTCTTCAGACATTCCGGTTTGCATGTTGGAAAATGACGGACATAAGAATAAATTGTATAATGGGCACGACTAGTATCCTGTCATCTACATTCACCGCAGAATAAATTTACTCGCTCAAAACTCCCCTCGCTTTTCTTACCAGAATTTCATAATTAAAAAATTGAACTGAAAAATGCTTTAATAGAAATCAAAATACCCGTGCAATCATTTTCAATTAAAATCTTTTTTTATGTTTAAGCGTCTCTTTACATATCGGTTTTATTTGCAAAAGATCAAAGAGAGGTTTAGTGCTAATGTGTGGACATAACACATTCCCACTCATTATGGTATTTACTGTTTAAAAATCGCTACATTTAGATATAAAATATAAATCAAAGGTTGGAATTTTTGTAAATTTCAAAATTTTTGATTTCGTGAATGTGCAAATAACATGTTGGTTGGTAGAATAAACAGCGCTATATACATCAACAGTAAATTAGTTTTCTGTATTTGGGTATAGCTTAAGGCGATTGTTATGTAAAAAAAAGATTTACTTGTCGAGACTGGCATAAAAACAATTGCTGCTTGTCCTGTTTCTTGGATATTATGTAATTGTCTAGTACAAATGCTTGGTAACTGAAAAGATTCTAATTTTTAGCTTTTCTTATGAGAACAAATGAATTGGTTGTATTTAAAACATCATTTTTAAAATTTACAAATTAACAAAAAAGTCCTTACAGTGATAATATTTAACAAAAGGATACGTTTTTTATGTCATTCATGGCATGCTAGAATTCAATTTGAAATCGGTATTGCCATGAATAACCGGATTCCTCATTTGTTTTATTACATGTTACGTATATTATTTTTCTTGGCAACTTCAAGGAAAATAATGTAATGGATAAGTACATATTGATTGTACTTCCGTTCGGAAATATAACTTTCAAATTTTAAAATCGTCCTGAAACTCAACGTTTTTGCTGTATGATGGCAGTAAAACGTAAGAATTTTTAGTTTGGTACCACTGATTTTTTATTCATATTCATTAGCCGACAGCTGTCGTACATATTAGATACGTTTCAGAGCTGTCAATATAACTTGTTAAGATAGCGCCACCAAACAAATTTTCAAAAATATTTTATAGGTAACTATTTTTAAATTCTGAAAGATGTACTTTGGTAAGTAATTAGAACTTATATTGAAGTAGGCCAGGATTACATATGTTCTGCTGTTTAGGTAAGTACGTAAACATTTTATGTTTTGATTATATTGACTATCAACACTTCGGTTTTTTTTGTTTACTCTAATTACCATTTTTTAGTTTTTATAAAAATACGGAAAGTTTTAAAATATTTATTTTTTATGATTGAATAAAATATTGATTGTCAAATTTTTATTTTAATTCTTTCGCAGACTTTACATTTTGGGAACGCATATTTATTGACCTATGTGAAGTTAGCCATAAATTTCATCCATAAATTTTTTTTTCGTTTTTCCGAAAAATTTCGATAAAAACCTATAAAAAATTAATAATCCAAAACATATTAAGAGGAATATTGATATAAATCACTCATTTTCCACTTATTTAAAATTAAAAACTTATCGCGATCTCCTCGGTCAAGCGCATGAACAAATTCTTTATGGATGATATGTGGGCCAACTTTTTTAAAAAATTTTTTGTCACGTCCTCGAAGAGTACATAATATTACATAACATATCCAAAAATTGGGATGTAATTATCTTTTATAAGATTAGAAAATGACTTTGAATTTGGATGTATTTCGGGATCAAAATTTAGTCAACGCGTTTGCTCAAATTTTTTTTTTAAATTTAAATTTTTTTGTCAAATCCCCGAAGAGTACATTATAATACATAACATATCCAAAAATTAGGATGTAATTAAGTCCAGAAAGTGGCTTTGAATTTGGTGTTTTTCGGAATTGAAATTTAGTAAACACGCATGAACAAATTGTGTATGGATGATATGTGGGACAACTTTTTTTTAATGTTTTTTGCCAAATCCTCGAAGAGTACATAATAATACATAACATATCCAAAAATTAGGATGTAATTATTTTTTATAAGATGCAGAAAATGACTTTGAATTTGGATGTATTTCGGGATCAATATTCAGTAAACGCGCATAAACAAATTGTTTATGGATGATATGTGGGACAACCTTTTTTTAAATTTTTTTGTAAAGTCCTCGAAGAGTACATAATAATACATTACATATCCAAAAATTGGGATGTAATTATTTTTTATAAGTCCAGAAAGTGACCTTGAATTTGGATGTATTTCGGGATCAAATTTAGTCAATGTGTTTGCTCAAATTGTTTATGGATGAATGTTTTTTGTATTTTTTTTTGTGGGCAAATCGGGTTTTTGTTTTTTATATTTTTTTGTGGCCAAAGCCGGTTTTTGGTTTTAGTTTTTTTTGTGACCAAAAGCGGTTTTTGGTTTTTATATTTTTTTGTGACCAAAGGCGGTTTTTGTTTTTTATATTTTTTTGTGGTAAAGCCGGTTTTTGGTTTTAATTTTTTTTTGTGACCAAAGGCGGTTTTTGGTTTTTATGTTTTTTTTGTGATCAAAGGCGGTTTTTGGTTTTTATATTTTTTTTGTGGCCAAAGCCGGTTTTTGGTTTTTTGTATTTTGTTGTGGCCAAAGGCGGTTTTTATTTTTTTAATTATTTTTTGTGGCCAAATCTGGTTTTTGTTTTTTGTAATTTTGTTGTGGCCAAAGGCGGTTTTTATTTTTTGTGGCCAAAACCGGTTTTTGTTTTTTGTAATTTTGTTGTGACCAAAGGCGGGTTTTTTTTGTATTTTTTTTTGTGGCCAAATCCGGCTTTTATTATAAGTTTTTGTAATGAACGCATAAGTTCAAAAGTAAAGATGTAATTAAAAATTATTAATTTTTTTTAAATTAATAATTTTTAGTTAAATCCGGGTTTTGTTTTTGTATTTTTTTTTTGTTGCCAAATCCGGTTTTTGTTTTTTATATTTTTTTTGTGTTCAAAGGCGGTTTTTATTTTTTTTATTATTTTTTGTGGCCAAAACCGGTTTTTGTTTTTGGTAATTTTGTTGTGACCAAAGGCGGGTTTTCTTTTGTATTTTTTTTTTGTGGCCAAATCCGGCTTTTATTATAAGATTTTGTAATGAACGCATAAGTTCAAAAGTAAAGATGTAATTAAAAATTATTAATTTTTTTTAAATTAATAATTTTTAATTAAATCCGCGTTTTGTTTTTGTATTTTTTTTTGTTGCCAAATCCGGTTTTTGTTTTTTATATTTTTTTTTGTGTTCAAAGACGGTTTTTTTTTTGTAATTTTTTGTGGCCAAAGGCGGCTTTTGTTTTTTGTTTTTTTTTGTGTTATAATTTTAGGATATTTTAGATATTACCAACATCTGTCTTTAGAGTTTATGACATGCACATAAAAAACATTGTTTAATCCCTGGTACATAATTTGTCTGATTAACACAGTTTTCGTGTATAGTTCTTTGGCATGACACACATTCAAAAAAAATGATATGTGGGACAACTTTTTTTAATGTTTTTTGTCAAATCCTCGAAGAGTATGTAATAATACATAACATATCCAAAAATTAGGATGTAAAAGATCAGAAAATGACTTTGAATTTGGATGTATTTCGGGATCAATATTCAGTAAACGCGCATAAACAAATTGTTTATGGATGATATGTGGGACAAGTCCAGAAAGTGACTTTGAATTTGGATGTATTTCGGGATCAAATTTAGTCAATGTGTTTGCTCAAATTGTTTATGGATGAATGTTTTTTGTATTTTTTTTTGTGGCAAATCCGGTTTTTGTTTTTTATATTTTTTTGTGGCTAAAGCCGGTTTTTGGTTTTAATTTTTTTTTGTGACCAAAGGCGGTTTTTGGTTTTTATGTTTTTTTGTGACCAAAGGCGGTTTTTGGTTTTTATATTTTTTTTTTGTGGCCAAAGGCGGTTTTTGGTTTTTATATTTTTTTGTGGCCAAAGCCGGTTTTTGGTTTTTTGTATTTTGTTGTGGCCAAAGGCGGTTTTTATTTTTTTTATTATTTTTTGTGGCCAAAACCGGTTTTTGTTTTTTGTAATTTTGTTGTGACCAAAGGCGGTTTTTGTTTTTTGTATTTTTTTTTGTGGCCAAATCCGGCTTTTATTATAAGTTTTTGTAATGAACGCATAAGTTCAAAAGTAAAGATGTAATTAAAAATTATTAATTTTTTTTTAATTAATAATTTTTAATTAAATCCGGGTTTTGTTTTTGTATTTTTTTTTTGTTGCCAAATCCGGTTTTTGTTTTTTATATTTTTTTGTATTCAAAGACGGTTTTTGTTTTTTGTAAATTTTTGTGGCCAAAGGCGGCTTTTGTTTTTTGTTTTTTTTTTGTGTTATAATTTTAGGATATTTTAGATGTTACCAACATCTGTCTTTAGAGTTTATGACATGCACATAAAAAACATTGTTTAATCCCTGGTACATAATTTGTCTGATTAACACAGTTTTCGTGTATAGTTCTTTGGCATGACACATTCAAAAAACTGTACAACATTTGGAGATGAAATCGTATCGCGTCCGCAAATTAAACATCGATGTGTCATGGGCAATGAACCTTTTACAATTTCTCGTTTAAGAAAGTTTCTTAATTCATCCAAATTAATTTTATCGTTGATAACCTCCCCATTAATAAGACATTTGCTGGTGTATATCACGCAAACACCACAATTGTGCTGGTCTTTTTGAAGTATGGGACACAGTATATTCAAATTTAAATTATTTATTTTACATTTTGGAGAATCAGCCTTAAACAAGGATGGTCGGTCTATAAAGTACGAAGAAGTCAAATTTCTGTAACGGATTGCTTGAGTTTTGTTCACGAGCCTGTAGGAGTCATATATATTAAATTGTTGTTTTATGAAGTCTATTTCACATAAAATCCACTGGTTTCGGTTATGATTTATTGGAATAAATATTTTGTTAAATTTTGAAACACTTTTATTAAGTACAAAATTTTCCGTTAAAAATTATTAATTTAAAAAAAATTAATAATTTTTAATTACATCTTTACTTTTGAACTTATGCGTTCATTACAAAAACTTATAATAAAAGCCGGATTTGGCCACAAAAAAAAAATACAAAAAACAAAAACCGCCTTTGGTCACAACAAAATTACAAAAAACAAAAACCGGATTTGGCCACAAAAAAAAATATAAAAACCAAAATCGCCTTTGATCACAAAAAAACATAAAAACCAAAAACCGCCTTTGGTCACAAAAAAACATGAAAACCAAAAATCGCCTTTGGTCACAAAAAAAAATAAAAACCAAAAACCGCCTTTGGTCACAAAAAATATAAAAAACAAAAACCGGATTTGGCCACAAACAAAATACAAAAAACATTCATCCATAAACAATTTGAGCAAACGCATTGACTAAATTTGATCCCGAAATACATCCAAATTCAAAGTCACTTTCTGGACTTATAAAAAATAATTACATCCCAATTTTTGGATATCTAATGTATTATTATGTACTCTTCGAGGATTTGACAAAAAAAATTAAAAAAAAGTTGTCCCACATATCATCCATAAACAATTTGTTTATGCGCGTTAATTGAATATTGATCCCGAAATACATCCAAATTCAAAGTCATTTTCTGATCTTATAAAAAATAATTACATCCTAATTTTTGGATATGTTATGTATTATTATGTACTCTTCGAGGATTTGACAAAAAATTAAAAAAGTTGTCCCACATATCATCCATAAACAATTTGTTTATGCGCGTTAACTGAATATTGATCCCGAAATTCATCCAAATTCAAAGTCATTTTCTGATCTTATAAAAAATAATTACACCCTAATTTTTGGATATGTTATGTATTATTATGTACTCTTCGAGGATTTGACAAAAAAATTTAAAAAAAAGTTGTCCCACATATCATCCATAAACAATTTGTTTATGCGCGTTAACTGAATATTGATCCCGAAATTCATCCAAATTCAAAGTCATTTTCTGATCTTATAAAAAATAATTACATCCTAATTTTTGGATATGTTATGTATTATTATGTACTCTTCGAGGATTTGACAAAAAAAATAAAAAAAAAGTTGTCCCACATATCATCCATAAACAATTTGTTCATGCGTGTTTACTAAATTTCAATTCCGAAAAACACCAAATTCAAAGCCACTTTCTGGACTTATAAAAAATAATTACATCCTAATTTTTGGATATGTTATGTATTATTATGTACTCTTCGGGGATTTGACAAGAAAATTTAAAAAAAAGTTGTCCCACATGTCATCCATAAACAATTTGAGCATACGCGTTGGCTAAATTTTGATCCCGAAATACATCCAAATTCAAAGTCATTTTCTAATCTTATAAAAGATAATTACATCCCAATTTTTGGATATGTTATGTAATATTATGTACTCTTCAAGGATTTGACAAAAAAAATTAAAAAAAAAGTGGTCCCACATAGCATCCATAAAGAATTTGTTCATGCGCTTGACCGAGGAGATCGCGATAAGTTTTTAATTTTAAATAAGTGGAAAATGTGTGATTTATATCAATATTCCTCTTAATATGTTTTGGATTATTAATTTTTTATAGGTTTTTATCGAAATTTTTCGGAAAAACGAAAAAAAAATTTATGGATGAAATTTATGGCTAACTTCACATAGGTGCTCATTTACTGTGAAGTTAGCAATAACTTCCAGCAATAAATATGCTCTCAAAGGATTTTATTTTTGATCCACAATAAAGAGTGATTTAAGGCAATAAAATTTTGGTACATATTTTCTTTTTCGGAAAAAAATTAAACTTAACTGTATGTACGAGTATATGCATAGGGTTAGTAGTATTAATCGACACCATTAATTAATGAAGGCTTTTATTTTTGCTGTTTAATCCGACACAATAAAGAGTTATTTAAGACAATAAAATGTTGGTATTGTAGCGTCCCCCAGGTACCTTATCTTGAAAAGTTTGTTTGCAATTTATTATTTATTTACAAGTCTGATATTTAATTATACGCAAACCTCAAATCTGATCCAAAGAATTGGCCGTCTAGTGGTAGATACGTTGTGCTATTTGAATTAGTTAGGGTCGATGAGGTTAAGTGTTGCATCATGTGGGGCAAATAAAAAAATGAAACTTCTCAAATTAAAATTAACGAGCTTTGCGCAATGGTGGTTCAGCCCGTTAATATACTATTGTGGAAAAGAACCACCAATAAAACCCACTTTATTCATAAATAAGTAATTGCACAAGTACATTAATAAATCAAATAACACAAAAAAAAACAATGAAAGGGTTAAATATATAACAAAACGCCAGATTAAAGTGCGTACAAAATTATAACCTTAAGAGAAAAAGAAATAAAAAGCACTTTAGCTACACATAAAGACAAACAAGAAATAAACATATAAAATACAATAACAGTAAAATTTCACAGGTGATAATAAGGTAAAGGCAAAGACAAAAGAAAATAGACAAGGAATTTACACGTACACAATTGTTTAGTGACTACTAAAGCACAAAATACATACGTAATTACAATAAATTACATATAAAGAGAAACTAGTTCGCATGCAAACAATTCTACTGAACACACTGAAAAAATAACTCATTAAAACAAATCCTTACAAGGGTAAGTTATAAATAGATCGTGACGTCTTGACCGATATATAAGTTTGAGTGCGTTAGAAAAATACAGCGCCCTTTCTCAGGTTACACATTCATCTATACAACAATAAAACGATAAAAATAAAATTCGAGGTGTTTAATGGTTATCTGGACCCGTGAGTGTGTACACACTCAGCAATTTCCTTTTACAATTAATAATCAGAGCGGTGGTATTATGTACCCGTTTACCAGCCCACCTCTACAAAAATATGAATATAAACAACAAACAACAATGCTAATTCACACAAATACAAGAGTGAGGGAGCGCTGTACTGTCTTTTACTTTAGCAGCTTTCAGCTTAATGAGCCCGCGAGCGAATAGGGTACCATTGGAAGATAATGCTCGATTCTTAATAGGTTAGATAGGCTCGTAGAATTATCTGCTGCCAGCGTTAGTTAATATTAATTAATATATATTTGAAAAACACATTACAACTAACATCCGAAAGAAAAGACAAATTAGTGTTGGCTAATTCAAAAGAAAATGTACACGCACGAAATATTTTAAAGACAAACTGTTTACAATGGAGGTTTCTAATTAAAACCAATTAAAGCGTCCGGCTCAATCAAAATTTCAACCGCAACTGCCTTCCCCTCTGGTTTTCACTCACCATGTCTACTCCCGAAAATCAACCCTCATCTTTGAAAAGTGATAAAAAAAAACAAGAAATATTAATTTACGTTGGAACAGTTTCATATTAATTATTGCACATCTTAATTTCAAGAATATGCATTCGTCCGTAACAAACCCTACATTTAAGTCTCCAGTTTCCAAGTACCAAACAAAGACGTCTTTAATTTCAGTGTGTACCGTTAGTAATTAATAATTAACTAGTGACATTTTTACATCACAAGCGCGCGTATAGACATTTTCAACAATCTGTCACGCCAATTTCGGCAGAACACCTGTTTCTCTACCCTAATATATGTTTTCTTTTTTTTTTGTTCAACCATTACTCAAATTAAATAAAATATTAGCAAATTACGACGTCTCATCACGATGTTAAAAATCCACTAATTATCCTTTCTATCGCAGTAACAATGGCGATTTGACAAACGTTTATTACAATAATAAAAATGTTCGCGGTCCGCTACCTACAGTACCTATTTTGTATGCGTAGGGTAACTATGAACCCAAACTGAGGTCATATGGATACAAATAATTAAAGTTTTTATTTTTAAGGTTTAATTCCATACCTACAATAAACGGTGATTTATGAAAATATCATTTTGGTAAATATTCACTATTTTTTTTCAGAAAAAAAATCCTACTTGCTTTTAATTCTCTCCGACCATTTTTCCAGAATTACAAGACATAACTTAATCAAAAGCATTCATAAATGTTTAGAAGTAGATGGTACTAATTTTGAACACTTACTATAAAACTTTATTTGTTTAATATTACATTTAGTTATTTTTGTTTGTAAGTTATTTAATTAAATTAATACAAAACACCTAGTCAACGTTTTTAATAATATCCACGATTAATAATCCTTTCAGGCTATTGGTTACTTTTCAAAATTAATAACTTATGATAAAATAACAAAATATCACCTTAAATAATGGAAATCATGGCCTACCCTTTTCTAATGTTGAAATAATTAAGTGTTGTTATGTTTTAACTAAGATAATGAAATATCTCAAAAGTGGTTGGATTTAGGTAAAGGGAATACTGATACCAAACGAATTGGCTTAAAAAAATACAGCGAAAAATGTAATAAAATACAGGGTGTTCTATTTAAAGTAAGCAACTTATAAATGATTTAAATTGTGCATGTTGGCGGCTATGTTTAAAACACTCTGTATGAAATCTCAATGAGATGGATTTATGGAGTTAACGGGCAAGCGCTTGTTGTTTATTGGTTACAGTTTCACGTCACTAGCTTCGTTATTAATGGAGATATCGTTATTCAATGTGGACTAGGATTTTTTCAAAATTTAAAAAAAAATCGAAATATCTCGAAAATACTTCATTTTTGGTATAGGACATTGTGCACAAATTTTATCTAGAATTTCATGTAGAACTCGAAAATAAAATAAAAAATATTAGGTTCCATTTAAAATAACAAAGTTGACGTCTACTTCCGGTATAACCGGAAGTGTCACTTCAGGGCAATATTATATTTGAACTCAGCGTCATCCAAAACGTACAGCTTCGTAATTTCACATTTTTAACATAACTGTATCCGCCATTACTTTTAATCAAAACTCTTCGCGCTACACCCTGTATGTATAATGTAGGTTGGAAGGTAAAAATTATAATTAAAATTATGAAAAAAAAAACAAAAAAGGTAAGTATTTTATAATTAAAATTATTTCACTCCTTTTAATTTTTTAGTTAGCATCAAGATGTCTGTTAACCTCTGTTTGACATGAAGTTTTAAACGTCTGTTTGACATAGATTGTTTTTGTTTTTGCAACGTTGCCTATTTTCGTAATGAACTTATAAAAGAGATTGCACAATTATCTTAAGAAAAACGTTATTAAAATTATTTCATCTCTTTTAATTTCCATTGCAGGTTGGAAGGTCGTATGGAGTTCCACACCAGCTACTTTCATAAAATATATATTTACTAATTCAAAGATTATATACCCTGAAACAGCTCAAAACTTCTATGAAAAAAATGTTTTTTAATGATTCTTAGTCTTTAACTTTGGTTCTAAATCCAATTTTTTTTTGTGTAACTCATTAATTTCATGATCGGACTACTTACAGTCATTAGAATTTCTTTTATAACTTTCTGAGTGCTATCCAAATCTACTGTGTGAACTATTGGAACCCTTCATCGATACTTTAAAAATTTACGAGGATATAGATGAGACGCTGGTCTAATTATTCTAAAACAATACTCGTATATTTCTAAGCATACACAATGGCTTTCCAAACAGTTCCGATGAAAAAATTAATTAGACAATTTTTCAAACAATTAGTAAAAAATAGCCCATTTTTCGGATAAATTCATTCTAAAAAATTGTATAATTAATTTTAACATCTAAACTCTTTGGAATGGCATTGTGCATGTCGAGAACTACACGAGAACTATTTTGCAACTATTGGAACTCTTCAAAATATTTATCGTCGATACATAGAAAATTTAAGCTATGCAAGTTTTTAAAGTCTAATAATTCTATAAATATTGATCGGATCGCCTTCGATCATCAGAATTTCTTTCAGTTTTCGAATAGTATCCAAATCTGCTGCGAGAACTGTAAGAACTCTTTGAAATATTTTTTGTTAAAAAAGAGCTTTTCATTTTGATTATAATTAGCGAGAACTCTTAGGAATTAAAAAAAGAACATCAAAAGTTGATTGTATGTCAAAATTGAATTTTGGACAATTTTTAATTTTTTTTTTAATTTTCAAAAAAAAGTTTTTTCATAGTCAGAACTACTGGATCTCGAGTTTCGATGTGAAATTAGCATCCCGTTTTTCAAATTAAAATTTGGAACCGTTAATGAGCGGAACTCTTTATTTTTTATAAAGTACTTCTAAAGTCTTTAAAACGAAGCCAGAACTCTAATCAGAACTATTGGAACTCTTTGTCGGGGTGCTAACTTCACACGCGTTGAATGCGTAGGGAATCCAAAATGAAGTTATATGGACACAAATAATGAAAGTTCTTGTTTTTGGGGTTTAATTCCATACTATAAAGGGTGATTTACGACAATATCATTTTGGAACATATGTATTATTTAGTCACGCTAGGTGACAACTAGTCGTAATTTTACTAAATAATGAAGTTAAATGTTATAAATTGGTGACATTATTATCATTATTATCTACAATCGACAGCAGGATGAGTTAAACGTATTTGAAGAACCATTACTAACTGTGTCTAACCTCATCTTGTAGCGACCCCAAACAACCGAAAAGGTTAGAAAATTATTTTTAAAAACGTGATTAAGGAGAATGAAGAAATAAATCAATCATTTAGAAATAAGGTGTTCTGGTGTCCTTGTGTCTTATTATGCAATTATTACAAATGAAAATAGTTTTTTTTGCAGGAATAAATAAATAAATGTATACATCCTTGATGCAGTTTTTTTTATTTAATGCATATTTTATTTAAGTAATTTTCTGTGTTTATGATAAATGCGTAAATTAACCTTTTTTTTCTTCTATATATGAAGTATTGAGCGGTTAAGATTTATTTTACTATAATTTTATTCCATTTTTTTGATGTTAAATTAAAATTTAAAAACCCCCGACTCAAAAAATTTTAATTTTAAAACCTCTAAAAAGTAAACATATTTTCTTGAATCATAGTTAAGCACACTCTCGATGAACTGACCTTTCAAAAAAAAAAAAAAACTAAATCAAAATCGATTCCCCCGTTTGGGAGATATGGTGCCACAGACAGATACACACGTTAAACCCCTCTTTTTTCGTTGGTGGTTAATAATAAGAAAACAAATGTGATGCAGCCAGCACGTAGCTTTCTTATGTTTATTTAGTAGTATATTATAGCACGTAGGGGCAACAGTTCAGCAGTTGTGATACTAGTACTTTTAACTTTGCTCTTATATTAAATGTATAAAATACATGCAATCAATTAAACATATACACATATGCAAATTTCTGTATTATAAAAAAGTAATGCATATTATATGCACTTTCCTCGTTAATACATATGTACAGGGTGTCTCTAAAAGGTATGTACAAAATATTAGGACAAATTCCTGAGACTAAAATGTGAAGATCTAGTCCAATTTACTTTTGTCCAAAAGTTGATAGTTTCCTAAATACAGGTTGTACCAAAGTTATTATTTTTTTAATTCTTTTTTAAATATCTATCTTAGTAATAACAGGGTTAGCATGAAATTTGGTACCTAGAGGTTTTCTATGATGACAAATCCAAATTTGATCATAGTTTTGATGTGTCTTCCAGAAGGCGCCACCAGCAGCCCTTTGTCTACATTTAAAGCTCGGTATATCAAATTTCTAGTCAGAAATTCTCATTCCCTGATATGTTTTCTTCAAAAAAGGTATTCCTTGCAGATGTCGCTTCAGCAGCCGTTTGTGTGATAATCGAATTTAAATGTTTCGTTGCGTACTAAATTTCATTATAGCCCTGCTTCACACTTTATCCAGGCTTAGGACTGGTCCAAGAAGTTTGAAGAGGGTTTAAGGACCAACCGGCCTACAACAACGAGCTTGCCACAACAACATAAAAATGTAAGAATGAACTGGCAAAGAACAAGAGGAATAGACACACAAAGTCAATAACAAACGACCAGAACAGCAAACTTTTATTAAATTATAAATTGTCCAATTAAACTCTAAATGTTGAAAGTGGCTGCCGTTTTTGTGTACACAAAGATTAATTCGACGGAGAACATTGAACTGCACCCTATCCATCATCTCTGCATCTAACCGTAAAATGTTTACTGAATTTTGTATTCGCGCCCACAATTCTTTTTCGCTGTATATTGGTTTAGAGTATATCAAAACACAATCTCTTTAAGTGTTCCCCATAAAATGTAATCCATGGGTGTCGAATCCGGTGAGCGAGGTGGTCAATTTTCAGGAGCATTATTTCCTCTGCCAATCCATCGAATCCGAAAATTCTCATTTAGCGTGAAATGTGGTGGTGCACCGTCGTGCATGAACCATATATTTTGCTTAACAACTAGTGGAAGTTCATCAAATAAATTTGGCAAATTTACTAAATGTTCTAGGTAATTTAAACGATTTAAACGAGGTGGTAAAAAGACAGGACCTATGATAAAACTGTCAATAATTCCTGCCCACACGTTAATTTTAAATTCACGTTGACAATGCACAAGCTTTATTGCATGCGGGTTTTCATCAGCATAAATGTGTTCATTATGTAAAGTTGTCATACCCCTTCTTGTAAAACAGCACTCATCGGTGAATACAATTTTTCTATGAAAATTTGGATCATTTTCTCTCTTTTCATTAATAAAAAGACAGAAGCATAGTTTTAATTCGGGGTCGATAGGTAAAAACTCTTGTATTTTTTGGAGGTGTTCTCTTAAAGTTGTTAACCATATCCTTAGAAAAGTCAAGTTCCAAACCAATGTGTCTGGTGCTCAGGCTCGGATCTTCTTAACTCGTTGTAAAATTTCTTTCTCAGCCACTGCTATTCTAATAATACGATTCCGTCAATAATCAAATGTAGGTAGCGGGTAGGCACCTCTTGTCATCCCAACAAGAGCAGGCCTACTTCAGGGAAGCGCCCCTGCCGACGCGAGCCTGGTTTTTCTTTCTCTCTCACTTCCGCTTTAGAGAGAAACCACGTCCTTACCTTAACATCCAGTCATAACATAAAATCCCAATCCAAAAATCCCGAATACCCACTCACCAACACGCCTGGCTAGCGTGGTGTTTTAAAGCCAACCCCTTCAAACGAAAAAATGTCGAACTTAAAACGAAAAAAAAAAGTACCCCAGGTGGGTAGGACAGAATGTCCACAATCCCACACCGGCCCACCGGTCAGCCTCGCGGATTCTGGGGGAGGCAAAAGAGCGACACTTAAAAAGGCGAAAGCGAAACAAGAAAGAAAGACAACAAAACAAAATAAACTACACATTGCAACCTATAACATCTGATCTATGGCAAAAGATGAAAAGATATATGAATTAGAGGAGGAACTCACAAAGATAAAATGGGACATAGTAGGAATATCCGAGATAAAACGAAGAGGAGAACAAAGTATAGAACTGCAGACAGGAAACCAACTATATTACAAAGGCCCTGAAGACGAAACATATGGAGGTATAGGATTCCTAGTAAAAAATAATATAAAGCAAAATGTAAAAACATTCAAACCCATTTCAGACAGAGTAGGCTACATAATAATAGAAATAAATAGAAAGCTAAAAATTAAAATTATCCAGGTCTATGCTCCCACGGCAGATCATGACGACAACGAAATGGAAACATTTTATGAAGAAATCACGACAGCAATAGAGGAGACACCAATAAAACTAACTATCATCATGGGTGACTTCAATTCCAAAATAGGAAAGAAAGCCGACGAGGGAGATACCAAAGTAGGAAATTATGGATACGGCACAAGAAATCCACGTGGTGATAAACTTCTGAATTATTTACAACAACAAGACTTATATGCAATAAATACATTTTTTAACAAAAAAGATTACAGAAAATGGACTTGGATGTCACCAAATGGGGAAACAAAGAATGAAATTGACTACTTCCTTTGCAAAAACAAATATATATTTGAAGATGTGACGGCTCTGAACAGATTTACCACCGGCAGCGATCACCGAATGCTTAGAGCTAGAATACACTTGAGTAATAAATTGGAAAGGAAGCATCAACACAAAAGAGTAATGGCTATAGATCATAATAAAATACGAGAAAAAGGAGAACAATTTCGAGAAATTCTACGAGAAACAGAAACGAAGAAAGAAGAGGCAGACATCAATAAAATCAACGACAACCTAAAGACACAATTACTAACAGCAGCTACAAAAATAGCTAAAAGAAAACTGAAAGATAAAATAAGCCAAGAAACAAAACAACTAATGGAC
The DNA here is from genome assembly GCA_036346205.1 of Vesta saturnalis. NCBI lineage: Eukaryota > Metazoa > Arthropoda > Insecta > Coleoptera > Lampyridae > Vesta > Vesta saturnalis. The sequence goes on along the minus strand of JARFJB010001739.1, from coordinate 260,088 downwards.
AAAAGACGAACACTGCTACAAGAAAGAAAGAGAAACACAATAGAATATATAGAAATTAATAAAATGATAAAAAAGAAAATAAAAGACGACCTAAGGAAATATAATGAAAACAAAATAGAAGGAGTAATAGAAAAAAACCGAGGACTAAAATGTTTAAAGCCAACCTTAGGAACATCAAAGATAATGTCCATAAGAGACCAAAGCGGACAAGAACAAAGAAATACAGATAAAATAACAACAACCGTAGAAGGATTCTATAGTAACCTATATGCTGCAAAAGTAACTCCTGATAAAGAAACAAAGAAATACATACAACAAAAAATAATGAACGCAAACTCAGAGGACATGCCGGATATCGAAGACTTTGAGATTGAAGCAGCTTTATCTCAATTAAAAAATAATAAAGCTCCCGGAACAGATGGAATATTGGCCGAAATGCTAAAGGAGGGAAGAAAGTAATAATAGAAAACTTAAAAGCTGTTCAACCACTGCATGCATAAAAGCGAAATTCCTAATAACTGGAACGAGAGTATGGTCATACTGCTATTTAAGAAAGGAAAACGAGAAGAATTAAACAACTATAGACCCATCTCTATTATCACAGGTCTACAAACTCTTCATGAGGGTAATAACTAACCGCTTAACACCCAAACTAGATGCTTACCAGCCGGTAGAACAAGCCGGATTCCGAAAAGACTACAGCACATCCGATCACCTGTTAACCGTGAGAACGCTGATCGAAAAGGCAAATGAATACCATCTGGATTTATATCTTGCCTTTATAGATTACGAAAAGGCTTTCGACAGCGTAGAACTGTGGGCGGTGGAAAAAGCCATAAACAACTGCCGAATTGATTCTCGCTACCGAACACTCATACATAACATATACGAAAAAGCTATTATGACAGTACAAGTAGGCAGAAACACAACAAAGCATATATCACTGAATAGAGGCGTACGGCAGGGCGATGTCATCTCTCCAAAGCTTTTCACAGTAGCGATAGAAGATATGTTCAAACAGCTAAACTGGTCAAATAAAGGAATAAATATAAACGGGAAAAAGCTAAACCACCTGAGATATGCAGATGACATCGTACTCATTACAACAGATTTCGAAGAATTACAAGACATGGTAACACAACTGTCGAAAGAATAAAAAAAAATAGGCCTAAAAATCAACATGTCAAAAACCAAGATAATGACTAATACAAATAATACAAATGAACTAAGAAAAATAAACCTCAATAATGTCAACTTAGAGATGGTGAACGAGCACATATATCTAGGACAAATAGTCAAGATAAACAAAGAAAACCAAACGGCAGAAGTTACGAGAAGAGTCAGATTGGCTTGGGCAGGGTTTGGAAAACTAAAAAAGATATTGACAAACAAAAAAATACCCCAATATCTGAGAACCCGAGTATACGACCAATGTGTCCTCCCGACTTTAACGTACGGCGCACAGACGTGGACTCTGACCCGAAAAAATATGGATAAAATAGCAAAAGCACAAAGACATATGGAAAGAATAATGATAGGAGTAAAACTAGCAGATCGAAAGACAAATATTTGGATCCGGGGCATAACAAAGGTCGAAGACGCCAAAGAACGGGTAGCAAGACTGAAATGGGAATTTGCAGGGCATAATGCCAGAAAACTAGACCAACGCTGGAACACAGTGATACAGCAGTGGAGGCCATGGACAGGAGCGAGATCAAGAGGGCGCCCACAGATGAGATGGGCTGATGACTTAAAGAGAGTGGGAGGTTTGCATTGGAGAAGGCAAGCACAAGATAGGGACAAGTGGAGAAGTTTGAAGGAGGCCTATGTCCAAGATTGGATTACTTAAGGGCTAAAAGAAGAAGAAGAAGCAGGAGCGAAACTACCGGTTGGTCGAAGACGTCCCTCAACAGTGGCAAATGTTTGATGGTTTGGAATGCGTCTATTTGGAAATCTTTCTCGGTGTACTCTGACTGGTTCCCGACTATTTCCTTGACAATAACCATAAACTAATATCATATCGGCCATTTCTGCGTTATTGTAGGGTCCGGTCATAGCGAAAAATTGAAGAAGGAAATTTAAATTATAATAAAGATTTATCAGACTGAATTGTTAGACAATGCTCTTTTGTAACTAATGACAATAGTAATGTTAATAATGTTTAGTCGTTGCTATGATGAATTTTAGTACACAATGAAACATTTAAATTCGATTATCACAGAACCGACTGCTCGAAGCCACATCTACAACGTATACAGGGAATAAGAATTTCTGACTGGAAATTTGATACACCGAGGCAGCAAAAAGTTATGGTGCTTTAAATGTATACAAAGGGCTGCTGCTGGCGCCCTCTGGAGGATACATCAAAACTATGATCAAATCTGAATTTCTCATCATAAAAACGTCTAGGTACCAAATTTGATGAAAATTCTTTTATTATTAAGATAGATATTTAAAAAAGAGTTTAAAAAGATAATAACTTTGACATCCTGTATTTCATAAACAATCAACTTTATGGGCTGAGGTAAATTGTGCTAGATCCTCATATTTTAGTCTCAGGAATTTCTCCTAGTATTTTGTACCGACCTTTTAGAGACAACCTGTGTAATCTTTGGTTTGACATTCATTTTAAAATAAAATACCAAATTCTATTTAAATTTATAGGTATTAATCAAATACTGGGGTTCCATTTTCTTTGTCAAATATGAAAATCAAGGCTATATTATAGAATTTACATCAGTTCTACATACATAAAGACAAAATTTACATCGATTGGGGCTTGAACCTTGATGGCGCAGTTGGTTAGCGCGGTACTCTTAGCAAAGTACAGGTTGTAGGTTCAAATCCTACTCGAGGTAAACTTTTTATTTATGTATTTAATAAAATTAATACTAATTTTTAATTACATATTTACCTTTGAACTTATTTGTTCATAACAAAACTTATAATAATAGTCATTTGTTTCATTAGTACAAAAAATGTCAATTTTCGGGACGTGGAAGAAAGATGCTAGACGACGCGAACCGAAGCATTTTTTGTACGAATAAGACGTAAATTTTTTTCTCCAGCCACTTTTATCACTCAATCACATTTATTGGCAGTTCACTATGTTTTTGGGAACCCATTTATGTCACTATCAGTATCAGACAATGTTATTTTATATAAAATGTGTATTATTCTACTTAAAAAAAAAAATTACCGTGTAGTTTTTAATTTAAATAATAATACATTGGATTTTACCTCTATAAATTTAATTCAAATGTGACAGATATTAATGAAATTATGAAGATAGATGGTGCCACCGAGGACAGCAAAAGTCTTTCTGTTCATTGAAGATATCCACTCAAAACATTTAAATAAACTTACACTTGCCTAAAACGAAAATAAAAAGTCAAATTATATTAAACATGAATACTTATTTATGACTGAAAACGTCGTTGTGATGAATATGCGAAAATTTTAAGATTGTATTAATTGAAGTAATGACATCCCGTGAACGTCATTAACACGTGTTTAGTGAAGGTTAGATTTTTTTTTCTGTTTTGACATGACTGCTTACATAAGATATTTAAATTATTTTTTAACGCTTATTTCGATTTATATTAAAATAAAAACCTTTCGTTCTTTTATTTTCTTCAACAAAGTGTAATGTTTGATGCAAGTTGAGAGTTTTTCCTTTATAGACAAAAGTTATTTTACGAATTTCTTTATTTTTGGGCTGAAAGAAACAGCAGCGTAAAGTGAAGTGCGCGCGCGTGAGTGAGTGTGGGTGCGCGTATGTGTGTGTGTGTGTGCGCGCGCGTGCGTGTATGTGTTGTGTATGTTGCGTTCGTGTGTGTGTGTGTGTGTGTGTGTGTGTGTGTGTGTGTGTGTGTTGCGTATGTTGAGTGTTGCGTATGTTGAGTGTTGCGTATGTTGCATGTACCGCGTGCGCGCGCGTGTGTGCGTGTGTGCGGTAGTTTGTGAAGTACTATACGTGTCGCGCGTGTATCGTAACCGATTTTCATGAAACTCTAAATTAACAATTACTTTTAAAATATCTCGGTTGTGTCAAATTTTTGTTAAAACCTATTTACAAATAAAGGTACTTTATAAAGGGAGCTAAAGCACATTTTGTGAATTTCTCGAAAACTGATAATTTTAGTGAAAAATGCGAAGAGACCTTTATTAAAGATAATTAAATGTTAAATAAGTTTCTTTAACCCGCGTGAAGTTAATACCCCCAGGTTCGAAACATAATTTTGCCCAAGTTATGCCCAGTTTTGCCCAATAACCATTTCGTTTTTAATTACCTTTGATAAAGGTCTCTTTGGTTTTTCAAAAAATTATCAGTTTTCGAGAAATTCATAAAATGGACTTTAGTGCCCTTTGTAAAATACGTTTATTTGTAAATAGATTGTAACAAAAATTTGACATAATCGAAATATTTTAAAAGTAATTGTTAATTTAGAGTTTCATGAAAATCGGTTACGTACTTTTCGACACACGTGCACTCATGCACGCGCACGCGCAACACGTACAGTATCGCACAAACTCACGCACACAAACGCGCGCGTACGGGCCACATGCAACATACGCAACACCCAACACATGCTACTCACATACTCATATACACCCACACACGCACACACACCACACACACACACACACACACACGCACACGCACACGCACACGCACACGCACACGCACACACACACACACACACACACACACACACACACACACACACACACACACACCACACCACACCACACCACACCACACCACACATACCACCACACACACCACCACACACACCACCACACACACCACCACACACACCACCACACACACACCACCACACACACCACACACACACACACACACACACACACACACACACACACACACACACACACACACACACACACACACACCTTATTCTGACAATTTAGCAACTATTTCGGAGGATCAATGCTTGAATTGACCTTCCATCTCAAATCTCGAGTCCTGTGTGAACGTTGGGTCACTATTTATTATCATTAGTACGATTTTTTCTCTATCAAACTGCTTCCTATCCGATCATTCATGTAGAAATTCCACCGGAAGTTCTTTAAATAATGGTTGCCACTCACTGTAGGACTAAAAAACTTATATTCACAAACTGCGATTTACCTCATTCTGACAATTTAGCAACTATTTCGTAGGATCGATGCTTGAATTGACCTTCCATCTCTCAAATCTCGAAACCGTATTAAGATCTAGCTAACAAAAAAAAAAATGTAGGGGCGATTTTTAAGTTTGTGAATTAACTCTCGTTGTTGCTGTAAACTTTTCCTAACTATGATTTAATACCTAGAGCTCTTCAAGAGGATCCCAGGATGCCAAACCCTATATTCCCATGGCCACTCGTTCGAGAGTTACCTTCTTGCAGATAATGTCCTCTGATTTAAGATTTAGACACACTCACAGAACCGTCTTTAGAGCTACGTATCTATTCTAATTCTTAAAAATTATCCTATCACTTAATAAACACTTATCAGTTTTAATGGCTCATCAAGTGCAAAATGATAAACTTTAAAGTAAACAGCTGTCCTATATGTCAAATTAAATCCACTTTTAAGTCTAAACTATTAGTAGTACAACGATCGTCAAATTAGCAATTATAGCTTTTTAGTGGCGTATCTACGAATGTACATGTCCGATAAGGACTAGTGGATACGTCAATCCATAGGATTAATCTATAATATAGACCTACCTTTATCACCGTTATCCTATGTATTATAGGTTAAACACTTTTGCTTATCACTAAATACAAAAATCGGTGTAACTATATTGTTTGTCGAACCATTTTTGTGAAACTGGCACTACAAGACCGACACTTACTCTCACTTTTAGAAAGAAATTTAGTTACTCTCCCTACTTTGTAATAACTTACTATCGGAACAGTTCGGGACACGTCTGCAAGCATTCACTCTTACCACTAATCACTATTAGTGTGTGTGTATGTATGTATATATATATATATATATATATATATATATATATGCATGCTGAACCTAATTCACTTGTAGCGGGAAAATTTTAAAAGAGGTTATGATTTTAAAAAAGTGAGGTTACGATCATATTAAGGTCAAATCAAGGGCAAGCCAAAATTATGGTTTATATCTTGACTGAGGTTCGTTTCTCAGCTAAAGGGGTTATCTCGATACAACTCTACAAAATCAAAATCAACAAAGGGTTGATTTTGGATAGGGCTATTATTATTACTGTTTCTATTACCATTATAAAAGAAATAGTTACTAAACATTACAATTCTTTATAAACCACTTATATCAAACACTTGAGCGGTATAATAAAACACAGGGAGCCCTCTGATGAAGTAAAGCGACACTGAAGTTTCACCGAACAAATTTCGCGTGCTAGCATGTTTGTCATCCGTCTCCCGAATCTTCGGTTACGCATATATTCCTTTTCACAGTGCTCTGCATTTAAAGCAAATAAGAAAGAGTTAGGTAAAACCGTGGGTAACCATGCCTAATTGCGTAATCAGCATAATGTTCTAAAGAGACTCAATGACATCTGGACACGTTTCTGTTAACCCCCGTATCATTAATCAATAATTGTAAGCAAAAGTAAAAGACGTAAACCTTTGAGCTCAAGGGTATAGGTACTAGCGTAACTAAAGAGTTAGTAATTTTACCTCAAACAAACCGATCTTCCTATGTAACTGTTTCTACTTAATAATAAAATAAATCCTTATACTAATAGAAAATATAATCTACATTGAAGTTCTTTATACAGAAACCTAAATACGATAACGGAAGTCCCCGAAAATAGTTCACAAATTTAGCGATACAAGAGCCACAATTTATATTTTGTCAATGTAAGCGTCAGTCGAAACAAACAAGTAAATAATGGCTTATAGTTATTAAATGCAAGTTATACCCATAATTTATCTACATATAGAATATGTCAGTAAATCTTGAATGCAAAATTGGGTCATTTAACCAAACTTCAATATTTTAGATAACGCGCAACTAGTATGTTCAACGGAAACAATTATATTTAATATCTATACAATTTCGACTAGTGCAAACCGGCAGTAGATTGTTGTTATATAATTGGTTGACGCAGCTTGAATGTCTCGACAATCGGCAGGTGGGATGAATGTAATTGTACACTAACTTTTCACAATATGTCTTCGGAGAGACAGGTGATAGCTAGATCTACATCAGCAGTATGTAGGTGATGGAATTAACATTTGCTGTAAGTAATCGTGAGCGTAATTTCCGTTACAATTGTTAAGGTAGTGTTTATACAGGACGTAATGATATACGAATATTTGAGGGTGTCATTCTGCATGGAAAATTAATAATAGTTTGCTTTATAAACTATGGTCCAAAAATGTTCTATTACGAAAATATGGGGTGTTAAATTTTAAGCAAAAAAAGAAATTACTTAATATTTCCGAAACCGCTTGAGATAGTTTAGTGATATTCAGTACTTAAGTTTAATGAAGGCGCATGTTTTTCAATATAAACATAATATTCAGTTTGAAAGACAAGTGCTCTCATTTGTTTTTTTTTTTTGCTAATCGGGGTTTTTGAGAAAAAGTCCCATTAACACTGTAGAGGAATTGGCATGTGATAGAATACAAAATACTCGTTGAATATTCCACGAGAAGGATGGCAGAAGCACGCATATAACGTAAAGGGGGACATTTTCAACAATATCTATAATAATAGTTTGATGTTCGGTGTAATATTGTAATTTCCGTGAAAAAAGTAGTATGGTCATTTATTTGTCTTAAAAAAACCAAAACGGTTACAAAATGTGCTAGACATTTTCAACAATATCTATAATAATAGTTTGATGTTCGGTGTAATATTGTAATTTCCGTGAAAAAAGTAGTATGGTCATTTATTTGTCTTAAAAAAACCAAAACGGTTACAAAATGTGCTAGTTTTACCGTATATGAGCCGAAATCAGTTTTTTTAGTATCACACATTGTTTTTGCGAAACCTTTTTAAGTTACCGGTTAAGATTGCATTCAATGTTTTGTAATTTTGTAATTAAAGGTGTTTTCACGAACTCTTTTGGTTTCGGTTTTTTGACACAATCTAGCACAAGATTTGTTCCACCACATTATTAATTTTCCATGTAAAATCATACCCTTAAGTATTTGCATGTCATTAAATAAGATCCTGTATAATTATGTCTTTATGTTAATTTCAATATCGAAATAAGTAAATAAAGGTATAACACGATGAGTTAAATAATTATTTATCCTCATAAAATAAAAAAAGTATAAATTAATTAGAGAATACCTAATAAGGATGATATACAGCGTATCCAATATTAGAATGAACAGCATGGGGATATCTGTTAACGGTAAGCGATAGAAGATCGGTTAAATAAGACAAGACTTAGCCAATATTGAGGTTATTTTTATGGCGTTTACAAATTTCAAATACATTTAATAGTTTTAAAGATATTTGAAAAAAACTGAATTTTGAAAAATTTTAATCTCTCTTTTTGTAGGCTGATTATAGGAGATATTAAAAAACGGAAAGCACTTTTCCATTGCCACTTTTTTTGATCTATTAGACGAGGTTACCTCAAATTTTGTGCGACGTTTCGTTTCTGAGCAACGATCATCAACTTTGTTTTTTGAAATAGGTGAAAAAGTTGTGATAGTATCCATATTTTATTCATCAAGTAGCCATTGAAAACAGTATTTTTTATAATAGAATTAGTTATAAATAATCTTCCAAAACACAATTACGTAAAATGTATAATATATGTTCAAACAGGTGACCATAATTTTTCAAACATTAATAACCCCCATTTTACAGTGCAAAACAATTGCCGCATGATCAAGTAGCCTTTGAAAACAATGTCATTAATCAATTTCGGATGGACGTTAGCAGTTACTCAAACGAAGAAAAAAATTTATATGTTGCAACGCTACATTTTTTACTGGCAAAACTGTATTATTGTTGAAAATATGTATTCTAATAGATACCCAGAGAGAAAACAACCTGGAAAATCTATTTTTAGAAGACTAGTAATCAATTTGAAAGAGTACGTCCTTTCAAGAAACCTACAATAAGTCGTAAAAAACGTTCCAATATTGCTGTTATCGAAACTTCCGTGAGAGATATTGAACTCAATATTAGTGTACCAAAATCGACTGCCCATTTTATTTTGAAAAGACAAAAAATGGAACTCGTATAAATTAAGAGTTTGCCAGGGACTTAGGTCAGGTGACGATGCAAAACGTAGAAATTTTTATGAGCGGTATACAAGAGTGTGTCGGGACCATATGAATTTTCCATAAAAATAATCTGGTCAGATGAGAGCAAGGTTACCAATAACGGTATTTTCAATAGGCGCAATACGCATTATTGGGCAAAACAAAATTGACATTTAAACAGATCATCTAGATACTAACATCGTTTCGGTTTTAATATGTGATTTGGAATTTTTGGTAGGAGGCTAATATGACTAATTATTTACAATTCCAACAAGATGGCACTCAAGCCCATCATGCAGCAATTGTTCGTGATTACTTGTCTAATCAATTTCTGGAAAGGTGGATTGGCACTCGTCCAACCGTATCTCGGCCATTAAGATCCCCTGACCTAACACCGCTAGACTTTTTTTTCTGGGAGTACATAAAAAATGAAGAACAATGATTAAGACAGCATTTAACACACTTACTCCAGATATGTTTTCATGTGTTTTGGATTCAACAATAAAAAGAGCTTTTCGAAATTTAGAAGGTGAGGGTAACCTGTTTGGACATTTATTGTAAATTTTACTTAATTTAATAGCTAATCAAAAATTTTGATTTTTTTTTCAAATATCTTCAAAAGTGTTAAAGGTATTTGGAATTTGTAGTGACTAAAATCCCAAGCCCAAAGTAGGGTGGCACCCGATTTTTTCCGTGCGGCGACTAGCCTCATGCGATGGGTGACTAACATCGACTGTGTAAATGGTCAGTTGCGGGCGCCGCATGAGGTGTGTTTTGCGCTGCGTTGTTCCGCTATGTTGTCCCCCACAGATTGTTTGAAATTTGGATAAAAATAAAACCATACAGTTTTTTGAGTGCTATAAAAGCATTTATGCTTATGGAACCCAAGATAGCACGATTACAAGAACAACAATGTTCGTTTAGCGGTTCTCAAATCTATTATTCAAGAAATGCGTCTGACCGTAACAGTTGAAGAACTGAAAGTGAAGATAAAAAATATACGAACCACGTATAATAGAGAGTCCAGTAAGGTAGCGGGCACGAATGGTATATAGAAACCTCAATTAATACGGTTTTTACTGCCGAACGTTTTGAAAGCCAGTGATAGAAGGAAGACAAAGTAAAGATAACATGGTAAGTATTATTATTATTATTTATTAATTGTTCTTAAACTTATAATTCGTCTTACATTATCATGTCAACTGGGGCATTTTTATAATTAAACGTACAACATTTACACTATTATTTTTATGGAACTTGTCCTGGACCGACAAAATAATCAGCACATGTATCGCTTAGTTCATTCGCATTTCGTTAGAAGATAACGGTGTTGTTATTTGGTCTAATCCTTCCGTAGGAATGCTTCTCCAGCTTCCCGTGATTGTTCCTGAACTGAAGTCCTTTGTTAATTATTTCTGGAGTGTTCAAGGATATGTTATTAGTCCGAAACCAGTTATGCTGTGCACAGGCCGCTTTAATAATGGAATCAGTTTTACCCAATGAAACAGATATAGGTTTTCTGAATACTCTGAATCGGGAACCCATTATACCAAAGGCATTCTCTACGATTCGGCATGCTCTTGATAGTCTGTACTTAAAGACTTTTTTGCATACCAAATCTTCATGTCTTGAAAAGGGTTTCAGTAGCTTTGTTGTCAAAGGGAAAGCGTCATCACCAACGAAAACGGCTTTATTAGGTACTTCCAAATTATTAGTTTCAAGAGCATTGTAGAACGTTAACGTTTTCGATATATGCAAATCGTTCATGCGTCCATTAGTTCCGACATATTATATATATATATATATATATATATATATATATATATATATATATATATATATATATATATATGAAACGGTAATGTGCATCCACTATAGCAAACGACACCACAATATAAGTGCCTTTGTAATTATAATAGCAGAAAAAAATCATTTTGTCACGTTATTTATAAAAATAAATATAGACTATGCTATATTTTTGAAAAGCTCTTGGCAAGGGGAAAAAGATTAAAAAAAACATATAGGGTATCCCATTAAAAAAAAGTAGGTTATGTCCATATCTCAAAAACTGTGACCTCTAAAGAAAGTCTGAGTACGCCACTGGATTCTACGTAAAAAATCTACAAATATCAGTTTTTACTTTTTTAATATGTCTGACAATAACAGAGTTACAGGGGATGACTGAAAATGCAATTTTGCCAAAATCACCCTGTGGCACACAAACTAAGATGGCTATGGCAAATTTGATTAGTGCATCTTTGGTTTCATTAAAAAATAGCACGGTGTCGCGAAAACCGCAAGGTTCTAACCTAAAAAATAAGCGAGATACCCCGTAAAACATACGAAAATGGGACAACCTGTACATGAGATAATCCCGGACCCTCAACTTCTCGGCTATATGAAGAAGACTACTTTATCGGCTGTTTACCAACAGAAGAAAATACTAGACAACAATACGAAGTGAATGACGATATTCTATCAGAAGCTGTTAGATCATGCTTGGATAAAAATACTTTACAAAAGGATTATTGTGAACTTAAATAAATAGCATCTAACGTTTAGATATCAATTACGAGTTTCACTTACCGTTAGAACATGATAGTAAGATAGCATCCAATACCTCCTTTAAAAATAGAGAAATAGTGCATTCTGGAACTCTAAATGATTCTGCAAGATTTGGGTAGTTACCACCGGTAGCCAAGAACTTCAAGGTTATTTCTAATTTAATTCTCGGTGTAAGCGTTTCACGCATATTGGTATCACTTTTTCGGATAAGTGGAGTAACCTTCTGTAGTCAATTCCACCAGTAAAGCATCCGAAGCACCCAATACTCTACGTTGAGAAAACCATCCACGTACCTAAAATTTACGTTTCATTCTTCTCTCTGTTCCTCGAGCAACTCTTAAATAATTGAACTATGTACTATTTCGATGCTGGCACGTAAAACACCAGCTTTGCTCAACATTTCCTTCGAAAATGAACTAGTCGCATGCGATTTTTATCGACCGGTGTAAATGGGGTGGCGATTCGATTTTTACAAGCGATGCGACTGGTGACTTGCCCCACGGCGAAAATCGACCCGTGTAATCTCCTTATTACCGTTATGCCGTCATGCTGTTCCTTATAATATTGGACACGTTGTATGTGTTTTACTTAGGGTCAAATTATTATGTATATGTACGAGGGGTCGCTTTTATATTCTCGGACTAGGCATGATAAGAGTAGATTAGAACAACAACAGAAATTTATTTTCAATACAGGCCTCTTGCTTTTCAATACAAGTATTACATCGTTTCAATAACATCTTTAACCCATTATAAAAATATTCTTTTGGTTTGCTCGCAAAATGGCTTTTAACAGCCGCTATAAGTTCATCATCGTCCCTAAATTTTCTTCCCGTTCGTGTTCTTTTGAGAAACAAAAAATAGTCACTGGGGGCTAAATCTGGACTATATGGTGGATGATCAATTTCTACAAACCCACATTTAGCAACGACAGCTTTTGAAAGTCTTGACTTATGGTCTGGTGCATTATCATGAAGCAACAGGACACTTCGCGTTAGTTTTCCGCGTCTTTTCACTTTAATAACATCTCTGAGGCGATGCATTAAGCTTGCATAATACTCTCATGTGATTGTACTACCCTTCTTCAGATAATCAATCATTAAAATTCTTTGGCAATCCCAAAAACCGTTGCCATTATTTTTCCTGCAAAAGGGGTGACTAAACTCTTTGGGAGGACTGGAACCCCTAATATGCCACTGTATTGAATCTTGTTTCGACTCAAGATCAACATGATGGGCCCAAGTTTTATCTCCGGTGGTAAGTCGATTTATAATTAAATCTGTTCGTCCCCACAAAGCACCAAAAATTCTTCCCACTTCTCCATTCGAGTAAGCCTTTGAAAAGGCGTGAGCATTCGTGGAACCCATCTCGCACTGATCTTTGTCATGCCAAGGTAATCGTGTAAAATTCTGAAAACTGTGGTTTCTGAAACTCCTGATAAAGACGCTAATTGTCGCTTCTTTAATCTTGCACCGTCCAATACCAAACACTTGGTTTTTTCAATAACATCCGAAGTGATCATACCAACAGGCCGACCTGGACGGGGATCATCATCTAGTGATTCTCAGCCATGTTTAACCTTCCCGGCCCCGGGTGGGGTGAGTTCTCACCCCAGCTTGAACTTTTTCGCCTGAATTTTTTGTAATAGCCGTTTTATCCGGTTTATATCTCGTTACATTGTTCTTTGTACTTTTAGGTACTTGTTAAATCAGAAAATAGTCAAATCCAGTTAACGCTTTTTCAGATATATTTGAAAAATGACGGCAATGCGCTGACGGGGTGAGAATTCACCCCACGTGGTATTAGGTACGATATACCTACCGGATGCTGTTTCGTCAAGTTTTTCCGATATTCTTTATTGTGGTTTCCTTATATGATGACTAAGTACCACATTACATCGTTTGGTATTTTCTGTGGAAAGTAATTAGCATACTTGGTTCATAGAAAGTTCAAGTACTACCCTAATTAGGTACCTATCAGTCACACTGGAATGCAGTAATTAACTCATTAGGGTTATTCATATTTGTAAAGTTATACTGTTGTCATTAGAAATTCCATGAAGTCGTTTTGAAAAGGGATTATTTTACAAAAGTAATTACAAGTCACTACGGAATGTGATAATTATCCCATTAGGCTAATGAAAGTTTGAGGAAATATTTCTTCTTGAAGGGTATAAATACATGTAAGTGCTCTAGTGGATTTTATACTTATTCCTGATTTATCAGTGTAAAGTCTGTGCAGAGGTGTGTTTCAATTGCTTTTTGATTATGGCTAATCAAGTTTCATTTCGAACCCGAAGGATTGTTGAAATGGCTCGAACTGCTCATGAGTCAAGGGTTCTATGTAATATTTCATATATTTTTTGTTATTTATAGATGAGGAATTCGAGAACTGTTTGGATCCTGATTTGAATTTAAGGGAGCTAGAACAATATTCAGAAACTGAAGATAACTTAGAAAAGATTTTAGAAGACGATGACGAGATTGTAGTGGACTTCGACGATGAAGACGAGGGAATTCCAAACGACGTCCAAGATATGTTCGTTGCTAAAGATGACACAATTTGGCTGAAGGAACCCTTCAACCGCAAACGGCAGCGATCGAAAAACATATACTGTTCGTCTTGGTGTTGCTCCCCAAGTACGTAAGTCCAGCAGTATGGCAGAAGTGTTCAAATTATTTATTTCTGCTGATATGGTGAATGAAATAGTAAACTTCACAAATCAACGAGGGGCTTATGAAACTGAAAATCGTAATGATATGATTTGGAAGAATGTTGAAATATATGCCTTTATTGGTTTGTTGGTATGTGCTGGAGCACCAAAGGCTAATCGTGAGCCCATTCGGATGCTGTGGCAAGATGACCCCTGTTTCCATCGTCCAATTTTCTCAGCAACAATGCCCCGAGGAAGATTTTCGCAAATTTCCAGTTGGATGAGATTTGACGATAAAGACACAAGGCTAACGAGAAGAGCAACGGACAAATTAGCACCTATACGAGGTGTAGCTGAGATTTTCATAAAAAACTGTCAAATGTATTACAACCCAGGATCGCACTTGGCAGTAGACGAACAACTGGTGCCGTTTCGTGGTAGATGTGCTTTCAGAGTCTACATGAAGAGTAAGCCTGCCAAGTACGGTATAAAAATTTGGATTCTCGCTGACGCAGAGACTTCTTACTGCAAAAACATGCAAATCTATTTAGGAAAGGAGGGAAATGTACCAGAACGAAACCAAGGCAAGAGGGTGGTACTGGATTTAGTTTCGTGTTTGGGTCCTTTGGAGTTGGCTGAAGAGTTACTAGACCGCAAACTTACAGTGTGTGGAACACTGAAGAAGAATAAAGCTTTCATACCTGCAAATTTCTTGCCACATCGGCAACGTCCTGTGCATTCTTCTATTTTTGCGTATCAACCAGAGGTTACCATGGTATCATATGTTCCAAAGAAAAACGGAAGCGTTATTTTGCTATTATCTGAACATCGCGATGGTATCGTTTCGGAAGAAGAGCACAAGAACCCGATCATATCTCACTATAATAATACTAAGGGTGCGGTTGATACACTGGATAAGATGGTGGCAGAATACAGTTGCAATAGACAATCAAAAAGATGGCCAGCCGTCCTCTTCATGAATTTTATCGACGTTGCAGCAGTGAACGCTTTTACTTTGTGGAAAAATCTGCACCCAGATTGGAAAACAGGGTGCCGCCGCAAAAGACGATTGTTCCTTTTGGAATTGGGGAAATAACTGGTAGAACTCCATATGAGAAGGAGGATTAGTAACCCTGTCATACGCCCCAGGTTAACTAGAAAGACAGTTCAAGAAATAAACAAAATATTAGACGCTATCAGTCAGCAGCCCAACGCAAATCAAGAGGAACCAGTAAAACCGGCGCGCGAAACACGAAAAAGAGGTCGATGTCATGTGTGTTGTAGGTCAAAGGACAATAAAGTCCAATCAAAATGTACCTTGTGTAAAAAATTTGTATGCCCAGAACACAGCAAAACGACGAAAATATGTAAAAAATGTTAAGTTTGATTGTATACACAATGTTCCCAATTACATTTAAGCAATAGACTTTTTTTTAATTTTTCTTTTATTAAGTTGCCCAAATAACCCAAACTGTCCCAAAATATAACCAACAAATAATAATTCGTTCATAGTTTCCTTCCTATTAAAATTTAAAGTGTGAAAATAAAGAATAAAGTTGGGGTGAACACTCACCCCACGCAGTATCAGGAGTTTTGAACATCACCCGGGGCCGGGAAGGTTAAACAATTTTGACCATTCCCAAATAGTCGACTTGCAAGGGCAATTATCCCCGTATACAATCAACATTTCTTCACGAATAATTTTTGGAGATTCTTCTTTGTAAGAAACTTTGTAACGGCTCTATATTCAAATTTGTTCATTTTGACACGTTACAACACAAACTGACAGATATTAGAACTAATAATGCTGCAATTGTTTTGTAAATTGTTAAACACGTTACCATGGCATATGTGATTTAAAATCAATAAAATGAAAAATTACATTAACATTGTAAATTGCCTAGTCCGGGAATATAAAAACGACCCTTCGTATGTACACCGGCTCTACTATAAAGTTAAGGATATGGAGGAAAATACAGTAAATCAAATTACGCACGTCACATAGTTACAGGAATCTGTAAAAAATTATTTAAGTTGCAAGTAAAAATAACTTAACCTTTGTATTATTTTTTCTCCGACACTGGTCCATTTTCTTCTATGCATTTTTCTTTTTTTCATGAAAATCTATTACAGAAAACAAAAGTTCTCTAGTTATTTCATTTACATTATAATACTTGATGACAAAACTTATCTCATTAAACATTCAACGCAAAAAACTTCCTATTTGCCCCAAATAAAAACTTCGAACATAAAATTTTACTTTGAAGCTTTTCAACTGGTTAGAACAGTAAAAAAAAACGATGTCAAAATTATTCAAAAATAATAAAACTAAATTACAGTAATCCATATATAGAATGTAACACGCCCACATAATACACCGCGGGCACAATTTTCTAAACTGCCAAATAAGGTTGTTTGTTCTAGATTATGGTAATTAATATTTGAATCAATAGAAAAGGTAAACCTTTGACTATTATTTAATTAAATGATGTACACTCGATATGTAAAAGTTTCCGAATTTACTAACAAATTCCATTAACTACGAAAGCCTTTTGTCAAGAAGTTCGACTCGAGACTCCAAGCAAATGTTAAACAAAACAAACACTCACGTTTTAGTGAGAGTAGCGGAGAACGAAGTAAAGTTTATCAGTCTTGAAAGCAAATATTTACAGTAAGTACAGGTTGCAGAGTGCCTCGATTTATTTAAATTACATTTGACACAAAATTTCAATATCCTGTAAGCTGAATAAATAAATAGGAATAAAAATGTGTGTAAGAGAGCGCGGGCGTTTATTATAATAAATAATTAGCAAACTAATTGCCAAAAACATCATTTTCGAAAATAACAAGCATTTGTCATACTATATTATCGTCGGCGTTAAGAAACGCTAGACTTCCTTATACGGAAAAAATGTTGCTGTGCAAGATGATTTTATTTATTACCGTTTTATGCAAATAAATAATTTAACACGTTACATTCCTTTCAATTTGATATTTTTATGTGTGATTCGCCATTTTGATGTTTTGAGAAAGTAATTTTGCATATTATTAAAAGTGGCTAGACAAAATAAACAAAATAATTTGTTTTGTGGTTAGACCCATATAACCCACCTAAAATAGAGTGTGTTACAGAAGTTGTCCAAATTAATAATGAATGCAAATTAAATCAAGAGGCGACACCTGAATACATTTAATTGCATTTACACGAACTCATCATTGCAAATCTAATACTAGATTGTCTACAAATTAACACGATTCATTGCCACGGTATAATTAGAATGGCGTAAAAACTAGGTATTGGATTGTAAATCGATATTATTTATACCACTTCAATACATGGTGACCGCCAAACCACGACACCTTTCAATTATAAATTTATATTCAAAGACCATATACTATGGGTGTGAAAACAACAACGGTTTTTAATGATAGAACTTCCAAGCGACTGTCCTGCTGGAAGCTTCTTCCGGCAGGATAGTTGTACGAACACTCTGTCCTGCTGGAAGTTCTTAGATTTCTAATAGGTTATGTCTTTCGGGCAGTACATCTGATTTTTGCAGTGGCGTAGAATTCCACATTTACAGGAAATATACACGCTTTTTGACAAAAATAGATCTGTATTATAAGTGTTTTGTAACTGTGGTTTCCTATTAGTAGAGTTGATCGGCCTATTTCCACAGTTTATGCTTTTTGAGCGCGACGTTTCGTAAGCGGACTCTGCTTTCGTCATCAGACTTAATCCTGAGAAGGCCTGTTTTCGCACTTTCACTTTCACTTACTAGTCTGACAACTTTACCGCTGAGCTACTGAGTAATCCAATATACATGGTATTTCCTAAGTACAGGACATAACTTCAGGAGCGTATTCTGTCACTAAAATAAAGGCAACTTTGCTTATAAACTATGTCTCAAAAAATTCTTCGTTACGGAAGTGCAGGGTGTGAAAGTTTCATTGAAAAATTACAATTTTTTTAATATTTCCATAACCACATGAGACACGCTAAAACCGGCGGATTTACTATAATCAGTGGTGTGCAGGCAGGATAATCGTTGCACAATTGGAAAGAAAAAAATGCGGTATACCACTGTTTCTCAATTTTTTTTGGATTGTCTGTTCCATTTGAACGAAAAAATGGCTCTCGTCTTTTTTTTTCCTAACTAGTCGTTTTCGAGTAAAACAATAAAAAAGATTGTAGTGCTCCGGGATGTAATAACCCGTGTTCATGAATGAGTCTCGTGGCAAACTCATAATAAACCTATAAAGAAACTAAAGTTTTTTCATTGCTTGTAATTATTTTTAAACAATGTACAACAAAAAAGTTATTTAAAATTTTTTGTCTAATACTGCGGCTTCAGTCTTAAAAAAAAGGAATATTCGTATGAAGGTATGAATATGTATTTTATTATCCAGTTGCCTGTTTGGTAGTGAAATTGTTGACATTTTACTTGTCACCGTATTTATCTTTGTGTAAAGCATTCAAAACATAAAATGAATAACTTTACTAACGTTGAATTGGCTCAGATGCATTTCATTTATGGCCTAGCAAATGGAAATTCAGTAGAAGCTCGGCGAATTTATCATTAACGTTATCCGAATAGAGTAACGTCATGTGCTAAAACATTTAGAAAGCTACACGCCAGATTGAGTGAAACCAGCAGTTTTAAGCATAAGTCCAAAGTTCTATTAGAAGAGGTGCCTCTGCAGGTGAGAGCTAATTTATGGTTTATGCACGACGGTGCCCCTGCTCATTTCAGACTTGGTGCACGTCAATACCTCGACAACACTTTTCCTAATCGCTGGATTGGTCGCGGAGGTTCTCACGCTTGGCCACCTCGTAGTCCCGATATGAATCCTTTGGACTTTTATTTATGGGGTCACCTCAAGTCACTCGTGTATAAAACACCTGTATTAGATGAAAATGATTTAAGAAATCGAATAATTCAAAGTTGTAATGCCATAAGAAATACTCCAGGAGTTTTTGAACGAGTGAGACAGTCTTTGATGAGACGACTGGAATCGTGCGTTTTATCAGAAGGTGGCCATTTTCAACATTTACTTTAATTCTGTGTCAGTGGTGATCATTTCTATGATTGCTATTTCTAATTAAATAATAAAAAAATAAAATAAAAATGGCGTTGTATTCATTCATGAACATTTAATTACGATACAGTACAATATAAGATGACTTTTTTGTTGTACATTGTTAAGACAGTTTAAAAATAATTAAAAGCAATGAAAAAACTTAAGTTTCTTTATAGGTTTATTATGAGTTTGCCACGAGACTCATTCATCAACACTGGTTATTACATCACGGAGCACTACAAGGTTTTTTTTTATTTTTTTACTCGAAAACGACTGGTCTTTTTTTCGTCCAAATGGAACAGACAATCCAAAAAAAATGAGAAAGAATAGAAACAGTGGTGTACCGCATTTTTTTCTTTCAAATTGTGCAACGATTATCCTGCCTGCACGCCACTGATTATAGTAAATCCGCCGGTTTTAGCGTAAAATGCGCACCGTTGCAAACTCTCAAACACTGCAAAATTTTATTGAAATGTCTGATGTGGTTATGGAAATATTTAAAAAATTTTAATTTTTCAATGAAACTTTCACACCCTGTACATCCGTAACCAAGCATTTTTGAGACATGGTTTATAAGCAAAGTTGCCTTTATTTTAGTGGCAGAATACGCTCCTGAAGTTATGTACCGTAGTTAGGAAACACCCTGTACATTTTTTAGAACACACACAGATACACACACACACACACACACACACATATATATATATATATATATATATATATATATATATATATATATATATATATATAACTTTGATTGCGCATGTTGCGCCGTAACTTCTTGCGCAGGTGTAATGCGCTTAAGATCTTCGCGCATTATTGGAATCCATATGGGTTTCATTTCTACACTAGCTTGGCTTATTGGATTTTCCGCTAGTGCGATGTATGTGGCTTCTTTGATAGATAGATCTATTCTTTTAGTATAAATAAGTACAAATAACAACAAACGACTTATAATTCAGGATTTTTGTGGGAATTCCGTGCAGAATGCGGCACGCATAGCAATCGCGACCTGTAGTTGGTGCACAAAGTACTGCGCGTTCTCCACAAGCGGTGCAAAAATAGCTAGCTTTTTCTTGTTTACGTCGAATTCTCCTACATATTATACACTTGCGCTGAAGTCTGTGTTTATCGGTTGTAGTACTCAACGCAACAAGCTGGTGATCTCGATGCGTGCGGCCATTCGAATCTCTGTTATGAGTAGCGTCATCTGTTTGGGTACGATCTCGCGGAACACCAGTAGACCAGTCCTTTGTAATCATCTGATAGCTTAAGTTTTTGGTAAAAACCGCATGCGATATTTTATCATCAGCTTTGAAGTATTTGTATGCTAAATATGCATTTGTTTCAATGATACCCAAAAGTGAAGCATACATACGGTGTTTCCAATTCTGTGTGTTCCATACCTCTTCCAATGCTATTCCGGACTGACATAGATGATTGTGCACATCGATTGCAGGGGCTCCCTCAAAGTATTCTTCAATAATGTGAATACTTGGAACATCTATTGTACATTTTCTTCCTGCATCGTCAATTCTTTGTTTTTTTAGCCGGAGTTCCTTCGAGAGTAGTACCACAACTGCCAACAAATGTATGTAACTTTTTGTCACGCCATCCTGTGCCGATCTATTCAGTATTTTGTGGTGTCTTCGCAAATACCACACTACCTCGATCTTCAGGGCACCTCTCTTTAAAACTTTCATTGGAAACTGTTTTGTAGCAGTCTTCACCAAACCGATAAAATATATGCCCCTTTTATTAAGCTCGACTGCAGTTTTCATAGTGGCAAACCACGAGTCACCAACTACGATTTTTCCCGACCCAAACCAGGGTTCTACTAAGCGCAGTATCGTGGCAATACCTGCACCTGTTGAAGAAAGACCTAGAATTGGGCGCCCATCAATAACTACACCTGCTGAAGACCGATATGTCACCATTTCTGCACGCCGAAAACCTTTGAGTCGAATGTTGAGTAGGAGGCTTGCAGAAGCGACAGGAACATTAATATCAGCTGAAACTGTCAGAATACGTTTATGGGATGTTCACTTACGTTCTAGATGACTTTTTAGAGGTGTACCATTGACTCGCAAACATAGGCGACAAAGATTAGAATGGGCAAGATAGCGTGTCAATTGGACAGAATAGTGGAAGTTGGTACTGTTCACTGATGAATCGAGATATCGTCGTTTTTCGGATAGTCGTCGAATGCGTGTCTGGACACAACCTTTGGTGCCAAGACATCGGCGATCAGCACAAGAAGTTCATCCTTTCAGAGGAGGCACCGTTTGCGTATGGAGAGGCATTTGTTATGACTGGCTGGTTATTCCGGGAAACATGAATTCAGAAGTGTACTTGAATTAGGTGATCAACAACACTGTGCCAGAGTTTCATGCTGCTGTGGGTCCTGGTTTCCTTTTTTGGACGATAACGCTCGTCCACACCGATCCATGGCAGTTATGAATGCAATTGAGACCAATGGAATTCCTCATTTAACTTTACCTGCTCTAACGCCTGATTTAAATCCGATAGAGCATGCCTGGAATCAGTTGCAAAGAGCTTTCAATCATCATAACCCCCAACCACAAACAATGGAACAATTGAGAAATTTGCTTCCACAACTCTACTTTAATAATCTCATAACCAGCATGCAAAGACGTTGCCAAGCTGTCATTAAAGCCCACGGAGGACATACTCGTTATTGCTGAAAGGGAAATTTGTGTTATTTTATTTGATTAATTTGAAATTAAGTTTCACCTAATTTTCATTTTTTCTTGTCTTTTTGTTTAAAAAATTTTTTTTTAATTTGTAAACCTTTTTATAATAAAAAACAAGCATTTAAAAAATAAATAGCTTAAAATCATCTTTGAAAAATTTTTTTTTTGTTTTCATAAAATTTTTCATAATGTGGAGCGGTTTATATCCCAGAAGGGATATTTAGCGGGACATATAGGTTCCATTGGGTAAAAAAACTACAAATAATATTTCTAAATTAACTTATTTCTGAAAAATTCACAAAATAGTGTTGAAAAACAATAGCAAACTTAATTCATTTATGTAAAACAGTGCACAAGCCTAGATCACACATCTGACAGATGGTCGTGGTTCTACGCTCCTTTCCCATTATTGAACATCTAACACAGCGCCTTCTTTTTGAAACTTCAACAGGCATATATGTTTCCCTGCATTCTTCATAAGTTTAGCCGTACTTCCACGCCGTGGATTCATTTTAGTTGCTTTTTTTTTAAGATTTTCTGATAAAAAAGATAGAAAATCGAGTAGCGAAATCTTCTTTTGGTTACGACGTAAATAATTATAAATTACCCAACTGTTTACGACAGATATCATGAGCATCCCGTAAAATACTTTTTTTCCACCGTTTGCATGATTTTCTTCCCATATCATATACCACACTCATTTGGTCTACAAGGTCCACATCGCCCATTATTTCGTTGTAGAAAGCAATTGCAAGGAATGTCAACCTTATTACCAACTTTATTCTTTCGCTTGACGGTGGTAAGTTCCCCTCCATGACAGTTACTAAGAAGAATAACTTGTTTGGTATCCTGCTATGTAGTCCCCATAGTATTTGACTGATTACATTACAATTCGTATTCATCCCTATCCATTTTTTGTTTTTGAGTGAACTTTTTAGGCATATTTTTTCTAGTACGGATTGCTGTTCCAACGGTTGGGTAAGAAATATTGTAAATTGGACCTACTGAGGTAAAAAACCTGTCAAAAGCCAAAGCAACACCCGGATTTTTTATCGTTGTGCTCAGTGTTTTTACAACTATCTCCAAGTTTGCCATCTCTCTCAACATTATCTTTGCCTTAGTAAATAAACCTTTGCGTCGTAGGTATATCTAGTTTTGGCATCGCATCTGCACTAGAAAAACCCCTCTTGATTTACTAAGAAGAATAACTTGTTTGGTATCCTGCCATTTAGTCGCCATAGTATTTGACTGATTACATTACAATTCGCATTCACCCCTATCCATTTTTTGTTTTTGAGTGAACTTTTTAGGCATATTTTTTCTAGTACGGATTGCTGTTCCAACGGCTGGGTAAGAAATATTGTAAATTGGACCTACTGAGGTAAAAAACCTGTCAAAAGCCAAAGCAACACCCGGATTTTTTATCGTTTTGCACAGTGTTTTTACTACTGTTTCTCCAAGTGTGTCATCTCTCTCAACATTATCTTTGCCTCAGTAAACCTTTGCATCGTAGGTATATCCTGTTTTAGCATCGCATCTGCACTAGAATTTGATGCCCCTCTTGATCGGTTTTTGAGGTATATACTGTTTCAAAGCAGATCGCCCCTTGAACTTGACTTTCTCAGATGCTATCGGTTCGATATTTTTGAAACGTGTACTTAAACAGGACATGAGTTCTTCTGCATAATATATCTTACTGCAGTCATCTGGTTTTTGAGAATTATTGAAATAGAGTTTAGTCGATTACTCTTACTCTTTGTAATTGACTATGCCGATGTTCGTTGTTTTGTACGAATTGCAATGGCGATACATTGTCATTATTATTATTATTAGATAAAAGAAATAAACATCTGTTTTTGGACAGAGCATTTTTTAGACATTGATTTCCTAAGGATGAGCGATTGGACCAATAATATCGTAAGTTTTGGAACCTTATTGTAGCACATTACTAGAGAACAACTAATGGTTACCATTATTTCTCCCTTATCAGTGAGAATTGAAGATTTCTTTTTATCTAGATTATATTTTTTTATTCCTATGTTGGTGCAGTCTACTATAAAACTGCGAGGAAATAGTTTGGAAAATATTTCGATAGGAGACGCATTTACTTTTATCAATGAATTAATAACACGTTTTTTCAGGAGAAATCGTCAATCGAGGCTTATGATCATTTATAATTGATGACCGTATTACAG
This sequence comes from Vesta saturnalis, assembly GCA_036346205.1. Classification (NCBI taxonomy): domain Eukaryota; kingdom Metazoa; phylum Arthropoda; class Insecta; order Coleoptera; family Lampyridae; genus Vesta; species Vesta saturnalis. The sequence continues at coordinate 235,641 of JARFJB010001739.1, read as the reverse complement.
TGGATCGGTTCTTTTATTTTGTCAGTAGCAGCTGTTTCCTCCTCTGACTCAGTCTTTTCAGTATTTTGGCTCTTGATGGCATATCCGACTCATCACTATTGTGAAAAGGGTCTTGATCCAACTCTTCAGACTGTTCTGACTCTGTCTCCATGTCGTAATCCGAGATATCGTCTAAGTTGTTAGCCAAATTTTGCAATTCAGTCTGCGTTCGTTTTTTTCCCTGACATGCTAAAAATCCTCAAAAAAAACCCAATGTGGCACATAGATCCCATATGGGAATAGTTCGTAGTTCAAAGCCATAAATGGCATGTTATGTGAAAACTTTACAATAATATACAAGATTACCTAATTTCTTTGACAATAAAATTCGATTTTTATAGCAAAAATCACAAAAAATGCAGCACTGCGCACTTCAATGTTGCCACTTTTGCTTCAACATAGCGGGAAATATATCGAAGATGATCCCGATCAAGCTTAAATAATAATGGGACATATATAGCACAGGAAGAATTCGCAAACAGTCGCTTTGATTTATATGTGGGACTGAAAGGGGGTAATTAAAATTAAAAAAATACTTAATTAGCCGTTACTGAAGATTTTTTACGAGAATAGCAGAATAGGTAATTTGATAATTTGTTGTAACTCTTCTAAACAACATGCATAGTTCAGATTTTCTAATAAGCCCCCCCCCCACATAATTTGTTATACAAAAATACCTAGTACACCGTGATTGGATTTTTCAGGAAAATAACTTGTTCCAACTGCTTTTGTATCAACATGCATATAATCCCGTTTATGGTGCGCAAATCAACCCCCTCCTCGTCATAAAGAAACTAAAAAATCCGTAAAAATGCAGGGAATTTTTTACCAGAATAACTTTTACTAACTCCCATTTACAACACACGTATTTTTCCGTAGTTTGCGCTTCGCAAATGAGTACCCATCGTAATAAATAGATTTAAAAATTTGTATAAAAATACTTAAGAAGGCGTTGCGGGGATTTTGTAAAAAAATGATTGGTACTGACTTCCATTTACTATATACATGTAGTCCCGTAGTTTGCGCTTCGCAAACAACCCCCTTCCCGGTGTCGTAAAGGAATTAAAAAAAATCGTAAAAGTATTTAATGAACTGTTATTGGAAATTTTTAACGTCCATTTACAACATACGTGTAATCCGGTAGTTAGTATTATTCAAATAAACCCCTCCCCCATCGTTATTATGAGATTAAAAAACAGTAGTTATTCAACTGGGAGTTTGGGGAGCTTATTTGCGAATCACAAACTAGGGGTTCTTGTAAATGGAGATTAGTACAAATTATTTGCGCAAACAAATTTCCAACACCGGTTCATTAAAGTATTTTTATGATTTTTTAGTTTCTTTGTGACGATGGGGGCTTATTTGCAAAGCACAAACTGCAGGACAATATTTATATTGCATTAAGTATTTTTATAATTTTTTTTAATGACGATCGGGGAGGGGTTTATTTGCGAAGTACAAACTACAGAACTACATGTATGTTGTAAATGGCGTTAGTATAAATTATTTTTGTAAAGAAATTCCCAACAGCGATTCATTAAGTATTTTTATGGAATTGTTTTATTTAATTAACGGCGATGGTGGACTTATTTGTGACGTCCAAACTACGGAGTAACATGTATTATTGCAAAAGAGATTTAGTACAAATTATTTTCGTAAGACTACAATGGTTCTTTAAGTATTGATATGGACTTTTTTTAATTTTTTTATGACGATCAGGGACTTATTTGCGAAGCACTAACTACGGGACTATACAGGGTGCGGCATTAGTGCGTCGTCGAAGTACGGTATATCCGTTATTAAAGGAGATATCAAAAAAAGTTATTTACAAAAAGTATAAGCAACTTCAAACTTTACATTCTAAAATTATTTTCGTATTTACAGGGTGTTACATATTACCGGGGTGAACCAAACATATTTTTTTTAAATGGGACACCCTATATATTATTTCAAATTTAGATTAAGCTCATCTCACCCATACTTCCAATATAGGGTTTCATTACGTTATACAGGGTATTTCAAAAGTTATGGTCAATTGTACACGAAAATCATTCTCATTTCAACGTCCTGTATACCCCAGACAGAATAACCTAACAATAATTTTTTCCAGACATAACTTTTTGACATTGGTACAGTGCTATTTCTTTATTATTGCACCAATTGAATATAGAGCGATCCAAAACTCCCAACACATGATTTTGTCAATTTTTTCAAATGAATCACCCTGTATTTTATTTTAAAAAGTGAAAATACAATTTATGTTCTTTCATTTTTATTAAGCACTCCATATAGCTAAAATCGTTAATTTCTGAGATATTTTCAATTTAATAACAAAGAGATTTTTTAAAAATTTCTATTACAAGTTAGCCGTGAACAAATAAAAGTGTGAAAAATTATTATAAAAAACTGGAGTTCTGATTGGAGTTTCAGGTATCCTCTCAAGGTACTAAACGTGCCGATAATAAGGGTTTGCTTTAAATCTTATATTTAAAGTATTTTTTGTATTTCGAGTGAATATTATTTTCGTAGACGGAGGAGTTTTTATTCGAGTTCTAAGTAACCTCTCATGAGTTCTAAAAGTTTCAAAAACTTTGCAAGAAAGCTTGCATTAAGAAAATTAAGAGAAATGTTTATACTTCGAGTGGCTTCTTTGCTATTGCCTAGAATTTTGTAGTTGTGATAGAGTACTCGATAGCGGTTTAAGAGTTCTAAGAGTTTCCATAACGGGATTTTGCATAAAAGCTTATAATAAAAAAAATTGTGGGGATTTTTTATATTTTAATTACTATTTTCATAACCGAAATTTTTTTGGGAAAATAGTTTAATGGAATTTTGCGAATTCTGGTTAGATTTTCGGCTAATCGCTCAAGAGTTCTAAACATTTCCATAGTAATATAATTTTGCATGAAAGCTTATATTTAAAAGTATTAAGAAATTTTTTTTTGTATTTCGAAGGAGAAATGTTTTAATCAAAATTTGGGGTTCTGATTTGTTCTAGAAAAATGTTAATAAAATTATGGAGTTCTGGTTAGAATTCCTGATAACTCCTCAAGAGTTCTTAAAGTTTCTATAATGCAATTTTGCATATAAGATTGTACTTAAAAAAAGTACTCGAAAAATTATCGTTTCTGGACTAGCGAAGCGATACATATTTTTTTGTGTTGACATTAATTCATTAAAATATTTTTGAAAATTATTTGACGTCACCATATTTTAAATGATGATTGCAGTCAACAAACACTCATGTAGGAATAATCAGGGATGGCAAACCAAATATTTTAACGTTTTGTCGGAAACAATGAGGTTTGTAGTTCCATATTGAACGTTTAAAATTTTTTTTGAGTAGAAAACCAATTAATGCAACTTTTTGTTTGGTTTCCCGTATTCTAGCACTATATTGAAATGTTTTTTTTTGTCTTAGATTTCTTGGGAAAAAAATCTACTTTATTTTTTATGTTCGAAAACCTACTAAAGTGACTTTTGTGTTTATTCCAAAAGATTCCTTTATTTGTAGGTTAATTCTGTTTCAAAACAACGTATTTGCATCTATACTATATTTTTATATTGTGTATATAATTATTACATTAATTAATTAAGCTTGGCCTTGAGCTCTCGTATGACCGTATCCTAGACATAACCTTAAACTTGGAATTCAAGGTCGCTCGGTATTTTTATTGTACGAAAAAAGATCAAAAACCTCAATCAGTAGTTAGTGAGTTTGTTTCTAGACGGTGACCTTAAAGAGGTCAAAGAACATTGGGTTTGTTTGTTGCTTGTAAATTTTACTGGTATATAAAAATTGTAGGTTTTTGACACAAAAATAATTAAAATTGGAAATATGCAACTGAACAATATCTGAGAAATCTGAACAATATTCAACTTTTTTTCTTATTGGCGCCACCTTGGATTTTCGAATGTTTATTCAAAATTTGTTTTTTTTTAAAGTCTCGTGGGAACAATTCGCTTCAACACGATTTCACGTCAAGAACTGAATAAAACGCTGAAATGCAGTTATAATTTATTAATAAATAAATTCCTTTTATCAACTATTTTTAACCTGAAACTTTAACTATCATCAAAGTTTTCTAGCTGTTCGAATAGTCCATCATCAAGGGTTGTGCTACTTTCAAAACTTTGTGACGTACGTAGGTATTTATAAATACAAACTACAATCGATCGTATTTAAAGTTACATAGTATATTCCAAATATAGATATTTAAGTCTATTTATAAGATATGTGGAAGAACATAATATGCTTAACAGATTTCACGTCAAAATAATAAATAGTTGAAATGCAGTTTTTATTCAAATTATATTGAAAATACAACATAACGTCATTTACTTAATTGTCAATTTTTTAATTTGATTTATTTAATAAAACACTGAAGGAGATTTCATCAAGTCGAAATTATGCGAAAGTCATCATTATTATGATTATTAGATCTGACTATTACAAAATTGTACATACTATATATATATATATATAATATATATTAATGATTGTATTAAATTAACTTAAAGTACATAGTAAAAGATTAACTCGATACTTGAACCCACGACTATTTATAAGATTTCCATCTGAGTTATCGAGGAGGCAAGTAAATCGATTCAAACTAACTATGCTATTCACTATTACGATGTATTATAATTATTTACAGAATGAAGGATACAGTCAACTTTTGTAATGTCATGTGAGCCCGCATTTTATTATTAATTATCTATTATGTTGCAAAAATTAAAATTAACAATCAGTCATGTTGTCATTGAAATTGTCAATTTTTTAATTTGTTATTTCATTTGTATAATAATATAAATCGTAATAGCAAGAATCATTATTAATCGATTTGATTCCTGATAGCTCAGATAAAAACTAATATAATCATATATATATATATATATATATATATATATATATATATATATATTCATTAATTGTATTGTATTTAAAATTAACTTTTAAAGTACATACAGTAAAAGATTAACTCGAGTGGGACTTGAACCCACGACCTCCACTTTGCTAGAGTGGGGCTCTTCCATCTGAGGTATCGAGGAGGCAAGTCACAATCGATTCAAACTGGAACTGATGTACTTCCCTAGTTACGATGTATTATAATTATTATACACAGAATGAAGGATCACAGTCAACTTTTTGTGAATGTCATGTGAGCCCGCAATTCGTTATTATTATTATTATCTATTACTGTTGCATACAGCAAATAAAAATTAACAATCAGTCACGTGTTGTCATGTGCTAAACCTTAACGAATTGCGGGCTCACATGACATGCACAAAAAGTCACTTGAAAGTTATCTGCTACCCACATATTATTTTCAATAGGTAATCATTACATGACTGATATAACGTTAAGAAATTTCAATTGGTAGCTTTAATTTCATTAATTCTTCCATGTACTTTATCTTTTATTATGTTATTTTATTTAATATGATCTCTGATTTGTGCTCTCACCATCGAATTTAACTCTGAGTGGTATGGAGGCAAACGAAGAAGCTGACGACCTCTTAGACCTTAAACATCAAGTTTAATTTTGACTTTTTCATCCCTCACTTGTGCTACAGAAGCCAGTAGATCTAGCTTAAATATTGTAGCTTCAATAGGTTTTTCTTTTTACAATTGCATTGTTGGAATCCTGTCTATATTTGAAATAAGCTAATCGATAAACGATCTATGTTACATACATCAGCAGTGTTCATTTTCTGCGCCAGGATTAATACATCACGGGCAAAACCGATTTCAATAATGGTGTCACGCCATGCCTACTCACTGTATATATATATATATATATATATATATATATATATATATATATATATAAGTTAACGTAAAAATAATTCATATAAACATATATGCTGGAGAGCTTCGTTTTCGAGATACAAAGTGTAGAAATTTTGTAAAATAAATAGAATATGTTGAACATTTCTAAAACGGCAGATTTGAATAATTCTAAATTTCGTACACACTGTGAACTAATTCTCCCTCATTATTTAGGGCTTATGATGATAAAATACGAAAATCAGTGGCGGTGATATGGGTGTGCCATTGTCCCTTTTCAACAAAATCTCCTACGCCACTGACTTTATTGCAAATCCAATAACGTCTTCCGATTGCTTATGCTTTTTGGAACAAAAAAGTGTGGTTCCATAGTACACGTACGGCGCACCGTGTTCAAGATATTTCAGGTTTTGTCAGGTAATGTCATTAACTAGTATGAATAACATTTAGGAGTGCATACAAATTCTAACTAAATAACTTTTAATAAAACCAGTAAATACAACTCATAAACCGATAAATAACTAATGTAACTATTTATTTATTATGTTCTTAGATTATCGGTTCGTAAAAATTAATGAAATAACCACAACCAAAACGTATAATCAATCGGATTGGATGTACAATAAAGTCAGTGGCGTAGGAGATTTTTTTAAAAAGGATCGGTGCTACACCCATATCTCCGCCACTGATTTTCGTATTTTATCATCATAAGCCCTAAATAATGAGGGACAATTGGTTCACACTGCGTACCAAATCTAAATTATTCAAAGCTGCCATTTTAGAAATACTCAAAATATTAATTTTAACACTCTGTATCTCGAAAATGAAACTCTCCAGCATATATGTTTATATGAAAAACTGACATTATTTTTACGTCAACTATCTTTTGGTAAAGTCTTGCCCTTATAAACTGGACCACCCTATTATATATATATATATATATATATATATATATATATATATATGTCTAAAACATTTTTATTACATGAAATTCTACTAACATGTACATGAAGCCTAGCTACTGGTTTGGTTTGGTCTTCAGTTTTGATATCATAGATACTACGTTCCGAACAACATAATTAAGTATTTTAAGAATAATATAATATAATAAAATTTTAATATTTTAAAACTGTTCTCGCTTCTTTAGTAGCGACACTAACGTTCATTAAAGCCAAGAAATAATTAAGTACGTTAATAGTGAGACATTTCTGCTTACGACCGAATTGTATCCCTCGTAAGTCGTTGGATAGTTGCAGTTTCAGGACCAACTTGAGCTTCCACCTCTATTTGACAGAATAGCTTCAATCATAGACTAGAAAATACTTATTACAAGACCCTTGAATTAGATTTAGCCGTTCTGAAAAGAGTGATTTTTACTTTCTTATGTGTGGAGCTATAAGTATAGTATTGTTCTCGTGAAAAAAAGTAAAAAAATCTGCATTTGATGCAAAAATGGAAAAATCAAGTTTCCATTGATTGAAATTTTCTAAATTGACAAAGTAATTATTCTAAACACAAAGAGAATACGAATTTGACCATTAGGTTTACGGTTGTACATTTCATGTCTAGTAACATCGTAGAGTCATGGCCTTCTAAGTTTTATGATCACAGCGATATTTAGTTCTTTCAGACATCTATTTTTTGTAAAAAAGACGAATTGCGGCTAAACGATTCGTTTTCGGTACTATGTGTGATACATAAAGTCGCACTAGAATTGACCAAGGAATCCAAGTATGCAATAATATATAGGGGGTTACATTAAAAAAAATGCTACTTTGATATAGATCGCCCTGTATAAACTTTGCGATTCAAGTGAAAATATTTCAGGTTTGTAGCCTTAATGATATTCCACCACAACCCAACAATAAACTTTAGAAATATTCCTTAATAAACCCACAATCTTCCATCCACGCACTATTGGGTCATCTTGTATAGTGTGATACATAAAGTCGCACTAGAATTGACCAAGGAATCCAAATATGCAATAATATACAGGGGGTTCCATTAAAAAAAAATGCAACTTTGATATAAATCGCCCTGTATAAACTTTGCGATTCAAGTGAAAATATTTTAGGTTTGTAGCCTTAATGATATCCCACCACATCCCATCAATAAGCCTTAGAAATATTTCTTAATAAACCCATAAACTTTTGGGCCACCCTGTATAGTGTTATAAAGAAATATCTAAATAAAAGTAACTAAATGTTAATCTAGGCAAAAGTTAATCTTATTGCAGATTACAAGTACTATGAGCTCCTACAAAACCACAAAACAAAATAGTAGATTTAAGCGTTATCAGAAAAAAATAAAATAACACTTGGGCCCCACAGACCCAGCCCCAGTATTCGCGCAAGGTAAGTAAGCGCCAGCGCCGAAAGGTTAAAATCTTCAACTGTTTCTTTGTTTATTTTTGCAAAGGTGTACCACTTTTTAATCCTTTTAAGTTTACTGACATTATGATATTATTACTCATAAAACTGTGGTTAGGGGGAGAGCGTTAATAATTCCAAATAAAATAAAAGATGGTGACCTAATGTAAATGTACGTCATTGATCAGCTTTATTAACATTGAGATTACTGACTTGTATATTTTTAAATTAGAAAAATATCAATATGGCTAAACTCAATAAACTTTAATTAATAAGTCTATATCAATGATACGTTTTCAATGTCAATTAATGAAAGGGCTGACGAACGACATCTTGTCAACCGTTATTTTTAGACAAAACAAAAAGACTTTATAAACCATTAAATTTTATTATTAATAGAGAATTACAATTAAAATGTTAACCTGATCAAAGTACAATTCCAAGAACGAATCGCGAAATTAATTTTTTTTCATTTCAATTGAACATCTGGAAAGTAAGTGGAATCGTTGTTGAACAATTTATTAATTCTTAACTGTAGGTGTAGGCGAGCGCGAGTGACGACCAGTGAAGAACAAAAGAAAGTAAGGGGGCGAGGGGGAGAAGATAGGCGATGTATTCGCTTATTTTAAATGAACGTGTATCAGAAAACGTCGTTTGTCGACCGACTTTCAAGATATGTATGTGAAAATCAATATTCATTCAATTCTGTTTACATTTCAAAGTTTATACAAGCAAATTAGCGACATCTATTCTTAAGTTCAAGTTTTTGGAATTACAGCTAAAGTAAACCAAACAAAGAATAAGCTCCTTTTATTTGTTTATATTAACACATCTGCGTATGTAGGTGTTGTTTGAAAAGACAAATTAAATTTAATTTTTTGTTATATGGTTGTGGCGTAATCGATTTTGAATTTTTCTGCCTTCGCTTTCTTTCTTTTGTCAGAAATTCTGTAATTTACTTTCTGTTAGTAACATTTTGATAAATTAATTCAGTTTTCTGCTTTTCTAGTATCCTTCTGCATTAATTGCGCAGTTACGATGTTTTATTCTGGTTTTATTTATTTGATATTTTCATTTACAATTTAAATGTTTGTTAATTTTGACAAATTGGATTGTATAATATTATACAAGGGATTTACTAGTATGACGAAACACAAGAAGATAAAAATACATATTTTAAGCATATGCACAGGTAAATTAGTGACAGTGATTATAGGCTCATCAATTCTTAAGCAGTTTTACATAATGGAACCTCCTAGAAACAATGTGTATATGATAAGTATGTTTAGATGAGAATCGCAATTTTTAAATAAATGGACCGTACAATGTTTCGAGACAATTACAGATAAAATACTTTGTTCCTACGTTTGAAAAATAATCAGCATACCTGGCTAATATACTTCGAAGTATCAAATGATTATGGTAGTCACATCCTTGTGTAAAGCAATGTGCAGTATTCAGAATAAATATATATGAGATTTTTAATATACACCTTATCATAACCGCGCCCATTCCTCATCCTTCCACACATACGAGGTGTATGAAGATAGTATGGCCATTTTCAAATTTCAACATGCTTATAATTACGCTTTAATTATTCTCGATTTGGTTCCGTAAATATTACTCCATAGGTAAAAAGTTATAACAAAATTTACGTAGACATGACTTACTTAACGAAGCCGTGAACTTTTCCATAGATCAATGTTTACCTTCCAACCTACATACCGGGTGGTGAATGGTCGGACGCACCATAGGAAATCCAAAGGGAAATCATAAACTATCGAATTCCTGCTTCCCTAATTATTTTAGATAAAAACTCTGCAGGAACTTTTCTTTAAAGAATTAAATTCTCTATCAGATGAGAATATCTTACAGCTTTACGCTAATTTAAAAAATTGTAAAAATTATGTATCATTCCTGCATAGCATCAGGACAGCAATGATCACGTTACCTTTCAAGATTATTATAAACACTGTCGTACACCTTTTCAGAAATAATAGAAGTTGTAAAAATGTTTTATTCCCGCAATAGCATGCGCATAGTAAGTGCCTTATTTAGCGCGAAATACCCAAATCGCCCGATTCCAAGCCATACTACAATTGAGGAGCTCGCGTGCAAAACCGGGTATATCCACTTTTTATGGTTTTATGATGTACAGTGCATCCCATTTTGGTTGAGACAGCCAGATATCTCGGTTGTTGTTGAAGATAGAACCTTGCGGTTTCCGCGGTCCTGTGCCACTTTTTTGTGAAACTCAAGATGGCCTGAACGGATTTTACCTAACTTCTTTCGTTTATAAATTACAGGGTGTTTTTGAAAATCCACACTTTTTGGATCCCCTCCATATATAAGAAGTTTCTCAGCGATAATGTCAAATTGAAAACTTGTCCCATAGAGAATTTTACGTAGAATCCAGGGGCGCACTCAATTTTTTTTTCGGGGTATCGTTATGGAGATAAAAACTCAAACTTACGATTTTTTTCAATGCAACACCCTGTATTTTATTATCTCATTAAATTACTTATTTTTTTTCCTTCGAAATGATATATAATATATAAACATGAAGTTTTCAAAAATGCTCCAAAATTACTAAAACGTTGAATTTTAATAGAGTGCCATGGATTTCAAAGTTTTACTACAGGGATTATTATTAGGTCATGGATGCCACAAACACTGTCGTTGACTTTTGGCACATTGTTTTATCAAGTGACTGGAGAAATCAACACATCTGCTGTCATGATGATAAATTTTGATGCGTTTTATTGTGTTTGTGTTTGGCGATTTTGTTAATTCGTGAAATTTTATAATGGCTGAAAGATTTTTTCAGAACAACGAAAAGTATGATATCATACAATGTTTCAATCAATGCCATGAAAATGTTGACGAAGCATTAGAATTATATTTAAACAGGTAAACTAGTAATTTACAATAAGACATTATATGACATATTGTTTTTAAAACGTTAGATATCCAGAGAGGCGTCAATTTAGTCGAGCAACGATATTTCGACTAAAGAATAATCTACTAAATTATGGTGCGTATTCTAAACCCCGACCCAAGACGTATAACGAGGAAAATAATGAAGTGGATGCAATAAATGTCTTAGCCAGCGTCCATGTCTCTCCTCTGACTCCTTGTACGAAGTTAGAAAATGACACTGGCGTTCCCCGATCACCGGTACAAAGGATTTAAAAAAAACACAAATTGAAACCCTACAAAGTGAATATTGTCCAGCATTTATACCCTTGTGCTGCAGCGAGGCGTGTGAATTTCTGTAATTGGTTTTTGAACCAAACTCGAAGGGACAATAATTTTGCGAGTAAAGTCATATGGTCAGACGAAGCCCATATAAGCAATGTCGGTTTATTTAACAGGCAAAATACAAGGCACTGGTATGATGAAAACCAACACCTAATTTTTGAGCAACAACAACAGGATCGATTTGGTTTTCATGTAGCCTGTTTCTTATTGGGGACATCAAAAAAATACCGCATTTTTGAAGGGGCTCTCAACACAAATAGGTACTTGGCAATTTTAGAAAAAGTAATACCAAAATTCCTGGAGAATGTTCCCCTCGCCTATCTTAATGCAATTTACTTCCAACAAGACGGTGCCCCTGCCCACAATTCGAGGTTGATTGTGCCGTTTTTAGAAGAAACTTTCCAGGATTGGAACAAATGGACCCATTAGGTGGCCTGCAAGGTCACCTGATTTGTCAGTGTAGGACTTTTGTTGTGGGGTTTTTTGAAAAATAAAATATACGGTAAGAGGCACAATAATATTGAAGAACTTCGTGCAACAACAGAGGCAGTTTTCCAGAATTTACAAAATCGGCCTTTTATAATTTTAAATGCATTAAGACGTATTAAGAAAGTGTGTCAATTGCGTGTTAGGGAAAATGGACATCAATTTGAACAATTCAATGAATAAGTTACCGAATAATTTCACGTGTCCCAAATAACATTTCCAGCTTATTATAAAAGATACAGATTTGGTTAAATTATATAAATTAGAAGGATTAGTGAAATTATAGGACACTCTCCGATTTCCAAATTTCCATGTATTTTAAGATTTATGGCAAGAAAAAGAAAAATGTCAAATTTCTTTTTCTTGTAATATCTTTTTTGTTATATTAGACATATAAATTTTATTTGCACTTTCTTAAGATATTTTTTATGCAGAATTTAAATATCAATTTGGATTTTTATTTGCACTTTCTATTTTTTAGTTTCAACCCCTAAATTAAATTTTTCTTATAGAACGACAAGTCGGCTTTGAAATTGATCGTGTTTTTTTATCCTCTTTGCAATGATATAGCACATGTACTACCTATTTTTAGAAACAACAAAGAAAATTTAAAAAAATGTATTTTATTAAAGACTCTAACAATAAGTAGGCCGTGAAACATGAGAAAACGACAAATAATAGATAACAACAAGAGTTAAGCAGGTAATAGTATTGGAGATAATTATCCAATTCTAAAAGATGTTCAAACAATTGACCATTCTGTTCTAAACATAATTGTGCCCTGCGTAGTGTCGACGTAATTGCTCTGCGTAGTTTTTGGCGTTTAATGCTACCAAATGCTGCAAGAACAGCTTCACGAAGATCTTCGGCATTCTCAAATGTTTGCACGTACACTCGATTTTTTACGTAGCCCCAAAGGAAAAAGTCCAAGGGCGTTAAGTCTGGAGATCTGGGTGGCCATAAAATCGGCCCTCGATTACCAATCCATGAATTTGGAAACCGATTATTAAGATATTCGCTGATGATGTTTGAATTTTGGGGTGGGGCGCCATCTTGTTGGAAGCAGATATTAATATTCTCAATCAGTGGTAAATCATCAAATTTATTTTCTAAATCAGTTTGTAGTAAATTCAAATACCTTTCACTATTTAATGTTTGCTTAAAAAATATGGGCCCAATAAGTTTAGCGCCTAAAATGTCACACCAGACGTTAAAACCAAATCTCAGTTGATGCCGACTTTCCTTAACAACGTGAGGATTTTCACGGTCCCAAAAGTGAACATTGTGTCGATTGAAAAGGCCATTATTTGTAAATCTGCCTTCGTCAGACCACAAAATCGTAGCTGGAAAATTATCGTTATTCTCACATTGATTAACATACCATTGTCAAAATTGTAATCTTCGCCCCTGATCTCCATCTCTAAGTCCCTGCAGAATGGTGTACTTATACGGATGATACCTGTGACGTTTTAACATTCTTTGTGATGAAGTTTTCGAAATACCAGTGTTATGTTCAATTTCTCTAACAGATATTGAATGATTTTCAATAACTGATTGTAATACATTTAGTTCTGCATCTTCATTCCGTAATTTCGGATTTCTTGTAGGTTTTGAAAATGAACCACATTCTTTTAAATTAATTACCAAATTTCTGTACTTACGAGCACTGGGCTGCCTTCTTTCAGGATACAGCCTCAAGTACATCTGTTCAGCTTCTGTACTGTTTTTATGAGACAAGATGTAACAACTCAACATATCAAACTTTTCAGTATTAGTAAATAAAGCCATGTTTGACACAAAAATATTCTGGAACGAATAATTTTTAAGTGACATTAAATTCGATTGAGTTTTTATGTTTCACGGCCTCCTTATTGTTAGAGTTTTTAATAAAATACATTTTTTTAAATTTTCTTTATTGTTTTTAAAATAGATAGTACATGTGCTATATCATTATAAAGAGGATAAAAAAACACGATCAATTATTTCAAAGCCGACTTGTCGTTCCATAAGAAAAATTTAATTTAGGGGTTGAAACTAAAAAATAGAAAGTCCAAATCCAAATTGATATTTAAATTCTGCATAAAAAATATCTTAAGAAAGTGCAAATAAAATTTATATGTCTAATATAACAGAAAAGAAATTTGCCATTTTTCTTTTTCTTGCCAATAAGTCTTAAAATACATGGAAATTTGGAAATTGGAGAGTGTCCTATAATTTCACTAATCCTTAGGCGTAATTCATCTAATTTAACCAAATCTGTATCTTTTATAATAAGCGAGATGCCCATGCTGGAAATGTTATATGGGACACGTTGTATATTATATATCATTTTGAAGGAAAAAAAATAAGGAATTTAATGAGGTGATAAAATACAGCGTGTTCCATTGAAAAAATCATAAGTTCGACTCGTATCCATAACCATACCCCGAAAAAAAATTGAGTGCGCCACTGAATTCTACATAAAATTCTCTATGGGATAAGTTTTCGATTTGACATTATCGCTGAGAAACTTCGTAGATATGGAGGGGGCCCAAAAAGTGTGAATTTTCAAAAACGCCCTGTAACTTATGAACGAAAGAAGTTAGGAAAAATCCGTTCAGGACATCTTGAGTTTCACAAAAAAGTGGCGCAGGACCGCGAAAACCGCAAGGGTCTATCGTCAATAACAACCAAGATTCTTGGCTGTCTCAACCAAAATGGGATGCACTGTACATCGTGAGATCTATCGATACATCTATTCATTTGTGGCCGAAACGAGATATATCCCATTCAAATCGTTAAGTAAAGTTGGAAATCTGTAGCAAAACCGGTTGTATCCAAATTTTGTAAGTAAAAGCTGATATATCCCAATCTGCAAGTCTGTTCGAATCGGTTGCGTTTTTTAGTTCGGTAGCAGTTGTTGTTTGTACCTAACACGTATTTTCAATCATGCCAGAAATTTGCAAAAATAAGTGTGTTTTAATGTGTTAAACTGAAATTTGTATTATGGAAGCAGAAGATTTTTGCTTAAACGAAAGAAATGATGGAACTAGGAAAAGGAACAGACGCGAGGAAAAAAAGAGAGGCGAGTAAAAAAGTAAGGTTAAGTCGGTTTTTAAGGTAAGGTTTTTAAAGAACGTTTACGTATTTTAGGTATTCAGATCCTGACTCTAGATTAGAAAATTTTACACGTCCTTGCCATCATGATGGAAAAACATATGAATGCTGTAAAGTAAGCATGCAAGACATTCAATACCTAAGAACACAGTTTTATAGTCATGCAGAGAAAGTTCGTCAAGATATGTATTTATGACGGTATATGTCTGTTATGCTTGCTAATCGACGAAGAAAAAATAAAGAAATGAAACAAAGGGACGCAACAGTTTGTTACACGTTAAAGTCTAATAAAAAATCCGTTAGTTTGCAAAAAATTTTTCTCAGCTGTTTTTGACGTAACTAAACACAGACTTGTAACAGGTATAAAGGTTTTGGAAGAAGACTGTTTCGAAGGAGAATAGAGGCGGTGATACAGTATCTTATAAAACTGCACCAAAAAAACAAAAAGTACGACAGTTTATTGGAAACAAACATTTTCCAAAATTATTTGAATGAATTAATAACGTCAGGACAAAAAAAATGTGTACCATTAGTCCAGTTTTGCGAGTAGTCACTGTTGCGGACCTCCTCCAAAGTAAAAAAAAAAAACAAATAACAAATTACTCACTTATTTAATTTTTATGCTATATGTTAACAGAAGTAACATAACCACAAAATATCAAGCATTTAATTGGACATAATAGTACACAAACAAACAGCTTGATGTAGTGGGTAAACGCTCGTATAAGTAAAGACAAAATGCGCCTGCAGTGACACATCCCCAGACTAACTATATAATACGACTGTACAACAGTGCATAATCAGAGATTTGTCTGGATTTGCAGACGTGTCCGCGAAAGTGTTATTTTACCTACACAACCCTGCAATAAAATAAATTACACTAAAAAATATGTAAACCAGTCAATAGTAAACCTACATAACGTACAAATCTAAACTTTTAGATTTAGATTTATTTGCAACTCCTCCTAGACCAGATTGAAAGTACTATTGGCGTATCTCGATGAACAGTACTATTTTAAAACGTCACAAATACCTTCCCTGTCGTGAATGACCTGGCCAAGGGCTTCATAATGGTGATACAACGAGAATTGAATTTTGTGTTCACCAACTGCGGATTATTTAATCGCAAAAATAATGATTTCTGGTTCAATGAAAATCCACGATTACTTCGTAGGCAAATAATCAAATAGGGATTTAATGTTTGGATAGTCATTATTGGCATTCACATTGCTGGCCCATTTTTTTTATAATGAAAATTTTAACTCTACAAAAGCAAAGAAGAATGGTAATTATGGAAAGTTTGTTCGGTGCCTTACAAAATATGTTCTTTCAACAAGATGGCGCCCCTGCACATAACGGTCAAATTGTCAGAGTTTTTAAACGGCGAATATCTTGATAGGTAGATCGGGGTGTTGTACATGGTATGACGATTTCAAAACTAAAAACCAATATGGCGCCCTCAATAAAAACAAAAGTTCGATACGATTGCGTAAAACTTTGTAAGCCAGGAATTTTTTAAATATCATTTTTTAAATCCGGATTGTCTATTATCTCTGGTGACTGTTATCTCTTACAATAAGTAAAATGTGTAGATTTTTAGAAAACGTACATTTTTCGCTTTCGCCTCTTATCTCAGTGTCTACATCTCAGTAACGGGATTAATTTTTGTAAATGTAAATCGGGATTATTAATGAGCACCCAAATGCGTCACTTTTTCCCATTTGACAATCTTTTATCTATTATCGTTTCCAATATCCCCATGTACCCCATTTTATCCTGTACAAAAAATATTTTTAGGGTAATTTAAGTAGTACTATATACATACAGAGTGGACCAAAAGTCTGGAAATGCCCAATGATCTCGTAAATTGCTAGTCCGAACTGTACAAAATTTGGGATAAGCCTGTTTTGGGCTACGGAGATTCCAGATTTGACATTTGCAATGTTGCTAAATTTGCC
This sequence comes from Vesta saturnalis, assembly GCA_036346205.1. Classification (NCBI taxonomy): domain Eukaryota; kingdom Metazoa; phylum Arthropoda; class Insecta; order Coleoptera; family Lampyridae; genus Vesta; species Vesta saturnalis. Next base: position 218,642 of record JARFJB010001739.1, on the reverse strand, counting down.
GTTTCTCTGATATTAGTCACTTTGGGTTTTTTTAATACATCGCCCTGTATATACAATCATTAATGGAATCTCCACTTCAATTCGAGTTCAACCATATGTAACGTTTATGATTTTATGTAGTCTAGAAGGTCTTAAATACATCGAACAGTGCAAAATATGTGGGTTTGAAGAAATTTAAATGTTTAAATATAGAATGCTGTGATTTTAACATTTGTTTACCATTTACATTATTAAATAAAACTGACAGTAGTTTGATGTGTTTTGAAAGTTCTGCAAAGTAAATTGTTTCTCTAAAATGGTTGTTAATAAAAAAGATCGAATTACTATTCTAATGATGGGAGGGTACGGCGACAGAAAAAGGTCTTATAGTGAAGTAGCTAACTTGTTCAACGATACTTTCCCAAACTGTTCTCCTATCTATAAAACGACGGAAAAAAACTGTAAAGCGTTTTTAGGATTCTGGAGGAGTAAACGATAGATACCGATCAAGTAGACCAAAAACAGTTATGAATAACAACAAAAGTTTAGATATAATGCAGAGTTTCGTTGAAGATCCATATACATCCTCACGCAGGGTTGCACAATTACGTGATATAGGTCATTCTTCGGTCTTACGTGTATTACATAAGAATAAGTTTCAACCATACAAAATTAATTTATTGCAAGTGAAGAAGACTTCGACCGTAGATTACACTTTACTGAGGTAATGATGGATAACATTGAAAATCGCGGGAAATTTCGTTAACATGTGTTTTGCCGACGAAGCAATCTTTACATTGCGTGAGAGTGTAAATCAACATAATTTAAGGTACTGGAGTGACGTAAATCGACAAAACTATACTCAACGACCACAAAAATTAAATGTATAGTCAGATTTGGTGCGTACTCAGTTAATTGGGCCGTTCTTTATCGAAGGAAATTTAACGTCGGATAAGTACGAAATGCTACTTAGAAATGAAATTTTACCTACACCGAGAATCTTGTTTGGAGCCAATTTTAATCAGATATGGTTTTAGCAAGATGGAACTCCAGCTCATTTTGCTGTAAATGTTCAGCGTTATTTAGATGAGATGAATGGTCTCCACGTTCACCTGATTTCAATCTTAAAGATCATTTTTATTGGGGATGCTTGAAAACTTCAGTTTACAAAACTAAATCAGCGTGTTTTGCAGCGCTAAGGGAACGAATTATCGATGAATCTCGATTAATTTGTAGACAATCATGGAGAAATTTGGTAGATGCATTCTACCATCAATTAGGGTACTGTCAACTCACAAATGGAGTACATTTTGAACACTTGATTAAGCAATTATTATGTTAAAAATGTTGTAATCTTTCAATTGTTACCTTTTAATGTAGTTGAAAATAGTTTGTATTAAAAAATTTATTGAGACAATTAGGGGTTGCCAGACTTCTGGTTTATGTATTTAAGATCTCCTAGACTACATAAAATCATAAGCGTTACATATGGTTGAACTCATATTGAAGAGGAGCTTCCAATAATGATTGCATATACAGGGTGATGTATTTAAAAAACCAAAGTGACTAATAATATCAGAGAAACGGCAAATCTGGCAACATTGCAAATGTCCAATTTGGAATCTCCTTATCCCAAAATAAGTTTATCTCAAATTTTGTACAATTCGGACTAACAATCTACGAGATAATTGGGTGTTTCCAGACTTTTGGTTCACTCTGTATACAAGATACGGCAATATAATGCCTAACACAATATTTGACTAATAAAGCTCATTTCAGATCACTGTTGCTTAGAATCGTGTTATAAATTTGAATATGCAGAATATATCATTATTTCAAGTGTAAAATGTAATATGACAATCAATGTAATGTTGATTAAAACTAAATAGGTATCCCATTCAGCCATGTCAAAGATCAGTTATTTTTTTATTAGGTTAATATAGCAGAATTCACAGAAACATCACTTTTTTAGATTCATTTCAGAAACATGAAAATATTTTCCAGGTTTTTGTATTGGCCGTTTTAGTAATAACTTTTTTTTGCGCAACCTCTACGATGGATAGTTTCCCAGATACAGTACCTCGCATTTTTAGTTGGCCACCCTGTACATAAAAAAATATCAAATATTAATATTAATCCTAATTTCTCTTAAAAATTAGCTTCAAAACATGTGTAATACATGGTTAAATTCGTAATAAAAAATACTATTAAATTCGTTGGTTGCGGTGATATAAAAAAATAAAGTTGATGGTTTCTCGGAGGCGAACGTCGAATAAAAAATTTGAAAACGCCATCTAATAGAATTCAAAAAGTGGCAATGAACAAGTACCTTACCTTTGATTTTTAAAGATCTTTTAAAATAAATGAAGGAATTACGAAAAAAGAAAAACCTAAAAATCGCATTTTGTTTTAAATCACGGAAACGATAAACCATAATGAACTTTTGTAAACTATATGTGAACATGTCTTAAATTATACTTTTCTCTAATTTAACCGCCTTCGTATCTCTGTGCATCCTTATCTTGGGCACGTTGTATACGCAATCTATTTTGAGTGATTTAATTACTCTACAATGTACGATACGAATACTTTAAAACGACAAAATGAAAATTACACATTAAAAGCTTAAAATAGTGGGCAACCAAACTCAAAGACAAGGGTTTAAGGGTATTTAAGCATAAGAGACAAGAGTTATAGCTATTAACATTTGCTAACCAAGACATTTTCTAAACTATTAACGTGACACGTGGTAAGTACTACTGCCTTATGAATTAAATTAACATACATTATTATTATTATTACAAAACTAGTTCAGTTATACTTGTCAGCTGGAAAAGGAGGAGTTTAACGGTATTTAATTTTAGTTAAAACGGTATAATTATTTCATTTAGTTTAAAAGCGCGCTCTTAAGGAGATATTTTTCCAGTTTCATAACTTTACGGACAATTTACGAAAACAAATGATGCTCGTTACCTGCGTATAATTTACGTCCTCAGCATAAGTACCCGACTTTTCGGATCATTTCAAACAAAAAGAAGAAAATTAAAGAACCTTAAATTACTTGTCAGAAGGAACAATTCAAACTAGTTGTATGAAAAAAGGTTCGTTGTAAAACTGGTTTTCTTTTTGTTTTAGATTTGCATGTATCTAACTGAAAATGCAAAATGTAAACGCAAGTGCATGGTGCGATTAGATATTCGCTTTTATACACGCATAAAACACAAATTTATACTTAAATAACTAATTTACATTTCAAATTCAAATTAAACTTTGCAAATTTCGAAACTGTACAGTTATCTCATTTATTAAATGTGTTACTACTGTAATTAATCCCTAGTGCCTTGGAATTTTGCAGACGAAAGCTCTTATTAAATTTAGAATTTTGATTAACTCAAAACTTTACTAAGACTAAGAATGTAATTTACCATCTCTTGATAAGTTTGAAAAATCCTTCGTTGTTTTTTTCTAAATTTAAAATTAAATCTTACAGTGATGTAGGATTTTTTGTTTTAACTCCAAATCTCTAAATAAAGTGTATGACGTCATTTCATACCGATTCTGATTGACTACCACTAGAAATTTATCAAAAACAGATTTTATTTGTTATATTGGTGCACACACGCACTTCAAACTTCCCGAATTCCAGTTCAATGAGTTGTTTACGTAATAACAAATAACTCTCTAACAATTTTTTTTGGTGACGTAATCCAATACACACCTGCAGTTTTTTAGATTCCAAGCTATTATGCTTTCATATGCCACTCTAAATATTATTATGTATACTAAATATCTCCTAATAAATACATGCGACTAAGTATGCGTAGATGTGATCTGCCGTGGTAAGACAAGGTCGAGGTCGTGTCCAGTTTTAGTAAAGTTTCCAGTTATTAAAGATTTTACAAACTTAGCTGGACTATTGCATACGTATGTCAACCCCTATGAAGTAGAATATATCTACACCGTGTCCAAGATAAGGATACCCACTATGCTGATCTCGGAAACGGTAAGAGATGGAAGGTCGGTTAAATGGAACTAAAGTTACGCATTTGAGAGGATGTATTTATGGTCTTTGTAGAACTCGAATATCTCTTTTAGTTTTTGAGATATTTGAAAAAAATTTAATTTTCTGATTTTCGTTTTTATTTTTTTTTGACCTTATTTGAAGAGCTATCAAGAAAAGAAGAGCACATTTTCATTGCCACTTTTCTAGCTCTATTTAATGCTGTTATTCAATTTTTGATACAACGTTTCGTTTGTTAGCAACCATCATCAACTGTATTTTTTTAAATACACGAAAAAATTATTTTTGCCATATTTAAATTCTCTCCTTGATTCTGAATTCAACGATATAGCACACTTTATATTTTTGATACGTTTCGGATGAGAAAATTCATATTCAATGTGAAACATCGAAAACGTACAGTTAAAACTAATACTAGAAACATTAGAAAACTGTAAAATTGTTATAAAATTATGTTTTCTCATTTTCTAATGCCTGTTGCGAATAAAATAATTCACAAGTATGTATTTAGTGAAAATACTATCAATTAAACAGTTAAAATACATCTTCCGTCGTACTGATGGATTTGATAAAAATAAGTTGGCTTTGCATTTTGTTTACCTACCTGTCATAATTGATTGTTGTCCGTATTACGTTTGTTTGGTGGTCTTTGAGTTAATTACATTTTGTGTTTACCTAAAAACAATATGGTAGGGGTACATTTTTCATATAATGAAAAATTCGATATACAGACGTCAACGTAATTGTTGTGAAGCCGAAATAATGTATTTAAACAAATATCCAGAAAGGCGTCAACCTCACAAAAGAACTTTTCGCACATTAGCAGTTAATCTAAAAGAATATGGTGCGTTCAAAAAACCTGTAAAATCTCGCAAAAAACCTTGCAATGAAGAAAAAGCCAATACAGTCGACTATCGTTAATTCAAACCTGCGATAATTCGAACCTCTCTATAATTCAAAGTTATCACGAGTTCCCTAGAAAATCTCTTTATATTTCGAACTAAATCAATACATTTTTATGCACTTGGTAATTCGAACGAAAAAATCATCGTTACGTAACAAAAGGACGCGTTAATTCGAACTCATCGGCGTCACACTCGACAATTCAAAGTCGCAGAACAAGTTCAAACTTGTATCATCGTACACGAGCCTTTGTTTTTGTAATGATTAGTACGTAGTTAAGTTTCAGTTACTGTTACTCTTTCGTTGGTTGTATACAGATTAAATAAAAGTTTGTGCTAGTTATGAGTCCAAAAAAGTATAAATGCTTGACGATTGCTGAAAAGAAGAAGTTAATCGAAAAAGTAGAAGGAGGCGAGAAGAAAAATAATGTTGCAAAAGAATTTAAGATTCCTCTGAGTACTCTCTCAACCATAATAAAGCACAAGGAGAAAATTTATGCTGCTCAAACTGCTGGAGTACGGAAAAGAACTACTAAAGGTGAATTTCCTCGTCTGGAAGAAAGCCTGGTCATTTGGCTAAAACAGTGTAGAGGACAAAAATTGTCTATTAGCGGAAACTTGTTAAAGGAAAAAGCAAAAGAGTTCGCGTCTACTCTAAGCATCAAAAACTTTGCGGCAAGTGAAGGGTGACTTACAAATTTCAAGAAAAGAAATGGAGTTGTGTTTAAAAAAGTTTGTGGGGAAAGTGGAAGTGTTAATGATGCAGTTTGCTTAGATTGGCACGGTAAATTGAAGACTTTGATTGAAAACTATGATGCCCGAGACATTTTTAATACTGATGAAACTGGCCTATTTTTCAAATGTTTACCGGACAAGACGCTTACTTTTAAAGATGAAAAATGTCATGGGGGAAAACATACTAAACCCTTAGTGATAGGAAAAGCAATGAAACCGCGATGTTTCAAAGGAGTGAAATCGTTTCCTACTGATTATCGTGCTAACAAAAAAGCTTGGATGACGACAGAACTTTTTAACAATTGGCTTTTAACAGTTAATGGGGACATGAAATGACAAAAGCGGAAAATGTTACTATTTTTAGACAATTTAACTGCCCACAACAGTCCTCCTACATTGTCCAACGTAGAACTCTACTTTTCCGCCGAATACAACTTCCAGATTGCAACCATTGAACCAAGGAATCATCCATAATTTTAAGACGTGTTATCGCAAAGAAATTGTTAAGCTCGTTTTAGAATCTCAAGACAAGCAGCTAACTGCGAATATCACGGTTCTGACGGCTATTTTACTGATTGACAAGGAATGGAGAGCTGTAACACCCCTGATGAAGAACCAGCAATAGAACCACTAGTTGACATCAGCGGTGTGAGTTTTTCTGACTTTGTTCAAGTGGATGAATATGTTGCTGTCTCAGGTTCACTAACCGATGGCGAAATTTTATCTGCGACAGATACAAATGAAAAAAGCAACGATGAAGATGAGGACGATACATTAGAACCTTTGGCAGAGGTGTCAGTTAAGGAAGTAAGAGCCTCATTCGACACCTTACAAAGCTTCTGTCTACAAAACGAAAGTAATGAAAAAGCATTTCAGGCACTTTTTCTCTTAAAAAAAGTTATTGAGCAGCCTGAGCAGCAGCAATGTGCTTTGAAACAAACCAATATAACAGAGTTCTTTCGAAAGATTAATTAATTCACATTATGAATACATATGTACACGTATGTACCTTTTAACTTTTGTCATTGTTAAAGAATAGCAGTTAATAAATAATAATTGATTATCAACACTCAATAATTCAAAGTTTTATTTCTTTTCTCTCAAAAATTTCGAACCATTTGATATTTCAAACACTCGATAATTCGTAATATTTTAAGAGTTCCTCAAGTTTCGAATTAACGAGAGTCGACTGTACTGTTTTATTAGCTGTAATGGAAAATCCAGAGGTTTCTACTACGAAAACTGAAGAGGCAACTGGCCTTGCTCATTCCACAGCTCATTATGTTCTATCGAAGGAGAAAGTACATCCATATAAATTTAGAATTTGCCAAGGACTTCGACCAGGTGACCCAGAAAGACGTAGAATATTTTGCGAATGGTATACGTCAATCTCAAGGCAATGAATATTTTCCGAATAAAATAATATGGTCCGATGAAAGTATGGTTGATAATAATGGAATTTTTAATCGTAGAAATGCACATTATTGGGTAAGAGTAAATCCACGTCTGTACAAAACGGCCAAACACATTGAATATGAATTTTCTCATCCGAAACGTATCAAAAATATAAAGTGTGATATATCGTTGAATTCAGAATGAAGGAGAGAATTTATAATTTGTTCGTGTATTTAAAAAAATAAAGTTGATGATGGTTGCTAACAAACGAAACGTTGTATCAAAAATTGAATAACAGCATTAAGTAGAGCTAGAAAAGTGGCAATGAAAATGTGCTCTTCTTTTTTGGTAGCTCTTCAAATAGTCAGAAAACAATGAAAACAAAAATCAGAAAATTCAATTTTTTTCCAATATCTCAAAAACTAAAAGAGATATCCGAGTTCTATAAAGACCATAAATAAATACATCCTCTCAAATGCGTAACTTTTGTTCCATTTAACCTACCTTCCATCTCTTACCGTTTCCGGGATCCCCATAGTAGGCATCCTTATCTTGGACACGGTGTATACCTGGAAGGATAACGCCGAATATAGAAATTGACCCGTTCTGTTAGAGTAGGATGGATGTTGGTAGGGTATTGCTGTCCTCATCTTACTACATTTCTCTTATACATATTAAAACTAATATTTCGTTAAACATTTATTTCATGATTAATTTATATAATTAGCAACTGTAAAATAAGTGTACTATAATTATAGACAATAGTGAAGTTTATACTTACTTATAAATATGTCAAAATTCAAAGTTTCTTATTTAAAGAATTACAATCATTACATTATAAATACAGTACATCCCAGGGATCTTTGGGATTGTGTATATTAATTCACAAAAGTAAACAAAACCTGTACATAATCTAATTAGCTTTAAAATTGGAGAAATAAGAATGATTTTTGATTCACTGTACTCATTTGCTAAATAATTCGTAATGAATTAGTTTACTGACACAAAAAGTTAAAATATGTTCCGCAATTGTGTTACAAAACAATGCGGGCAAATAGTGTGATGTAGCATAGTGGGATAGGTCAGGGCGCTAAATCCAAACAAGCGTTGCGTTGCATAGGTTTTTCTACAAATTTCAAGATATTTTTTTTACGAGGCAAGGATAGCAACTTAAGGTTGGTATTCTTATACTATTATTTTGATATATTGATCTCTAAAAGATTAAATGTTTAATACCGATAAATTGCGGTATACACTCACGAAATAATTGACTTAACCTAACCTTTTTTAAAACTTGGTTTTAACTAAACTTGTGTAAACCAGATGAAGGCATCAATCTTAAATTTTGAAGAGGGATTAGAGTTGTACAACACCTTTAACCCAGATATGCCCATACGCTTACGCGAGGTATTTATAAATAGTTTTTTAAAACCGTAGTTGTTTAGAGTACAACTAAACACAATTTATCTGAAAAAATAAATTTTATTGAAAAATAATACAAAATTGAAGCCGTACTACACCTAGTACGGTGGGCAAATGTATGACAACTAATCAACTATTCTTTGTTATTAAAGAATTTAACATTTTGTGTGGTAGGACAAAAAACACTTTACATGCAGTCCTTTGTTACACTTCGTACACCTAGTTGTGGTTCTCTCATGACAATGCGCGCAACAGGTTTGCTTATCTTGAAGTATTACTAAATGATCTAAACGATCAAAGCGAATATCGATGCCTTCATTACGTGACATGTGACCTTTTGAAGAGTTTTGTTTTTTGTTTTGCACTAATAGCGTAGTCGCAATTCGTCTTCTAAATTTTAATTGATCTAGTTCTCCCCCCTTTTGCCTATGTAACTGTCAAGAGTTGTGTACTGCCATATCGATGCAGTGTGATATGAGAGGAAAATACCACTTTTCACCTCTGATCGATATTCTATAAAGACTTATGTTTTGGTCACTCCTGTCAACACCTCCCATATTGGCATTATATAAGTTAATCAAATGCGGCTGGTATACCTAAAACATTTTCAAAATTACAAGATCTATGGACAGAATGGTAATCGATTGGACTTACCTGTATGGATTTCTTTTCTTTTTGAGAAAATCTCTTGACAGCGTGGATTGGATTAATTCCTGTGGCATTTGAACATAAAGTACCAATACTATTATGGTGCCATTTCACGGCAATTCTGTTACTATCTTCAATTTTCTTATAGTCGAAACATCCTCTCGCATCATTTTTCATTTGCTTGGAAGTCTTTAGAGGGCCGCTAGGTATGCGATTTTCCCGAATAGTACCTGTAGCTTTGAAGTTCTTCTTGGAAAGAAGTTCCAGCAAAGGTAAAGTAAAAAAAAAGTTATCAAAAAATAAATGCATATACTGCTTATTTGGCCACCTTTTTCTCAAAACATCTGCGTATTCCAGAACTACAGATGGTCTAACTCCATAACTAGCATACTGAACGCTAATATTTGTAGCTGCGCCTTGGTAGGGCTCGAACCAATTAACATAGCCCAATCGTGTTGCCCCTACCCACAATTTATAGCCATATCGAATAGGCTTCCCATAAATAAATTGTTTGCAACCATGGCGACCAAAGTATGGAACCATGGCTTCATCAACGCAATGCATTTCCTCGCATTTGCTATATTCTAAGAATTTTTTATTTAGGTGTATAAATAAAGGCCTAACTTTAGCATATTTGTCAGTCGCATCTATTGTATTATTATCTGCTATATGAAGATGAGACAGAATAAATTCGAATTTGTTTCGCGATATTGCCTCGGATACCAATACACTATGAGAGTCTCTCTCGTATTCCCAAAGCATTCGTCGCCTAGGTATCTGTATATACCCACTCAGTAATAATACGCCAATGAACGCTTTCAATTCCGACTTTTCTATCAACACATTCTGGTTTCTTTGTTGTCCATACCGATTCGTCTCTGTTACAATTGTCTCTAATATTTCTTCGTTAAAAAACTTAAAAAATAAGTCCGCAGGGTTTTCGAGATTCGCTTGTGCTATATCTGTATCATCAAAAATATTGCTGTCAAGTGGCAAGTCATTGTCTTCCCATTCATAAATTCTTTTTATTTTTTTGGGTTTAGTTACTTTAGTTCGTAATCGACATTTCAAAACTGAAAGAGGCATTTCATCTTCAGATGAGAAGCTAGAGTCACTCAAATTGTTTTCTTTGTCTGATATATTCCGTAAATTAATTTCTACCGGTGCTCGAAGTTGCGACCCAGGTAAATTATTTAGATTGACAAAATCTTCCGCGCCAGAATCTTCGTCGGTTTCATTTCCACAAGCATTTTCCGGCGGAAAAATGGTTATGCAATCCACATTATCTACTACATCTTCATCGTCTTCCAACATTACTAATGCCTCATTCATAGAAAATCCCCTAAAACAATAATGAAGTGACTGTATAAGTGCCCACCGTACTACCTACAGTACATTAAAATATAAAGGTTATAAAAGTTACTCTAAAATAATTTTGTGAAATTTTTTTTTTCATTACGCGAATCTTACATGTTTGGTATATATTATATGATATATAACTAAAATTTTAATTAATTTAAAATTAGCAAAAAAAACTTACCTTGAAAAACGTATTCCATAATCTGCCATTGTCACAGTTTAACAAATTTCAGCCGCTAATAATTATCACTATGCAGTTACCAACGATAACTTTTGCATCCACTCACATGTACTGCAGCTTACTAAATAACCTCAAGCAGTACAGAACGTATTGGGTTGCAGGTTTAAACAGGATTGCACAAGTTGTAAGTGTACTACATGTAGTACGGTGGGCATATCTGGGCTTGGATGAAAATGATGGGAAGAATGTTAAGAAAATAATACAAGCATTTGAAGAGTACATCAAATCAAGAAAGAACATTATCTACGAAAGATACAATTTCTACTCTAGTAATCAAAAGAATAATGAAGAATTTGATGATTTTTATATGTCTGTAGTAAAAACTATTAATACTGATTCTACCATGTGGTTGCATAAAATGTATCTTGAAAATGTTAATGTCGTACAATTTAAGCTTGATACGGGTTCAGAAGTTAACATACTACCATTGAGTATATATTATACTCAATGATACTATCTTTTAATATATTTAACAAATTAAGTTTTAGTAAAAATGTAAATAAAACGAATGTAATACTACATGAAGGATTTAAGAATAAGCCAATGTTTAAAGTTGCATTGTGGTTAAAGTTAATGAAATTGAACAATACATTATGAAATGTCTAATAAAGCATATATTGATAAACGTGCAAATCGTGATGTTAGATTTGTTCCGAATCAAAATAGGTATATTGATTTGTAAAGGAAATATTTGGATTCGGTAAAATTATGTGTAGAACTAAATATCCAAGATCTTTTATTGTAAAAGATTGTAACAATAGAATTGTAAGAGGGAATAAATACTTATGATTTGAAACTATCTATGAATAAGCCTGTATTTAGTTATTTAGATAATCATTGTTAAGATGATCTATGAACTAATAGAGACCAAAGTAAAGCTTATAATAATAATACTATTATAAGAAGACAATACACTAGAACTGGTCCTTTAATCCTACATATTTAAAGGATTTTGAGTTTTATTAGTTGTGAATATGTACATACTTAAGAAGGGAGATGTTGTGTTTTGTAAACCAGAGTTGCCTTATGCAAGAAAGTGTAAACAGGGTTTGTTATTATTATTACACGAAGGTTAATAAGTAAGTCACATGGCTACAGCTAATTGTATTTTTATTGAATAAATTCATAAACTAAAGCCTTCTTAATAAATATAAAACATAGACAACGATATTGTGTCACATAAGTTTGAATTGTTTTATATCAGGCCGAAATATGGATACAAACCATGCTATTAAGTTTGCCGTAAGAATCGTTCGTGTAATGTCCAGTTAAAATTTAACAAACTCAATCGGAATCATCCTCAGAACTTGGTTCATTATCACTTAAATGGATTACCAAAGGTGAAACTTTTACCATCAGTTGCTTATGTCTTTCATACCAAGTTCTAATCCGGTATGTCGAATACATTCCCTCCATCTTTCAGCAGTACACATTGTTAAAGCTTCAGATCACATTGCCAATACTTTGTCGTCTCCATAACCGTCACGACCAATATGTGCGTTATAGTATCTTTTACATTGAGCCCATATAAGTTCGATAGCATTGAAATCACAGTGATACTGTGGAACTTCATGACAATGCTGTCACATCAATTTATCGATAACGTATACTTTTTCTTTTTTGTGTTTAGCCAATTGTAGTAGTTCGTATTTTGAAAGACAGTTGGAAAATATTACATTATTTTCATGTAACTATGCTATAATATCATCCTTTTTCCAAGCTGATGTGGGTTGTTTCAATACCAAAATGCTATGATAGGGTGAATTATCTACTAGAGTACTAGACAATTGGAGATGGTTCTTTTAAATTTGGAATCAACTTTTTTTGAACTCATTTTGTAAATATCTCCCCATTCATTTCACCGTGGTAATCGCTCGTCGCAGATTTCGATTAAAAAGGTAAGTTCGCCTCGGGAAGAAAACCATTGCTGTTTCCGGCATGTATAACAATAACTCTTGTACCATCGTAATTTTCTTTTCGAACACTTCGGACATCACTATCTTGCCAAGATCGAGTTTTGCTACCTTTAGCATCCATATTTTGTCAAGGAATACAACCTGTCGATGAACAGACTCGCCGTTAATATTTGCCATATAATTTTTTTAAAATGCAGTTCTCATACAAGAGCTTTTCAGTTAGAGCTCTACGGTTGTCATCTTGTTTAAAATTAAAACTTATTTCTTTCAGCACTATATTCAATGATGTACGATTAATTTTGATGGACTTTTTGGCGGCTAACCCTGATTTCAAAGAAGTTATAGTTATTGTTGCACTTTTAAAATATGCATTACCTTCTCTATACATGTAGTATAAGGTATTTCTAATAGCCATTTTGGTGATTTCGGATAAATCTTTGGTCTTCGGTTTGCTTCGTGGTCTTTCTTTTCCAGGCGATGACAACACTGCATTAAGGTCTTTCCTCCGTTTTATCATGTAAACGGTATTTATACAGAGACCTAAAGGTTCAGCGACTCTCTAAAAGTAATTTTTTTATAGACAATATTAAAACCGCAGTTACTTCACTAACCTGATAAACAGCAGTAACTGGAATTAATGGGCTTTGGTTTGCTTTTCCTCGATTAAAGTAATCTATTAGTTTAATCACAAGTTCTTGTGATTGCGAGTTTAAGCGTTTACCCGGCATCTCGACAACTGGAGAAAAACATTTGTAATTAATGGTTTAAAGGTTACGATGAAATACAATAATAAGTGTATTTTTTTCTGGTGATAATGTAATTGTAAAATCACATTCCCTTTCATTTAAATCAGTTCACTTGTATGGATACAAAAAAATGGGAAAAGCATTAATGAAGTGAACATTTGTACATAACCTCCATAAAATTTGTTTATTATGGAATCCTTACCATTGGAATATTTCTTGGAAGTAATGTTATTAATGAATAAAGGAATATCTTATTTCTATTTGATTATAGGATCAGGATCAGGAGGATGGTAATATAGGTGAAAGTACAGATTCAAGCCTAGAGGGATTAAGTAGTTCTGACGATTCAGATGTTGAAACTTACCTCCTTGGTCAAAAAAACAGTAAGAAAGCTCGAGTGTCTAACTTTGTATCAGAAATGATACCCATGTATTCGGAAGAAGACTTTAGAAAACATTTCCGTGTAACATGGAATGTATTTGAAGTAATACATGGTAAACCTAGAACTGTGTAATATCCAATCTCTTAAATGTTGTTTTTGTTTAGATTTTGTACATCTTAAAATAAAAAATGTGATAGGAGGTCGCAAAATGATATCTTCAGAAGCAAGTGTTTTTCTTGTGGTATCTTGCGAACCAAGAAACTTATAGACAAATATCCGATAGATTTGGTATTACAGAAAGTAGTGCACACAAAATAATTGCGAAAGTTGCAAGTATTCTTGTTGACAACATGCATACATTTACACTTATAATGGCCTAAGAAAAACATTGTGTACATACTGAAAAGAAGTTTGCCAAGGTAAAAAATATCCCCAAAGTATCGAAATATGTCGTCCTAAGGATCATCAAGCCGATTACTGGAATCGTAAAGGTTACCACAGCATCATTTTATAAGGAGATAGAGTGTTTTTGGATGTATATAGTGGTGAACCAGGTTCAATACATGATGCCCGTGTTTTTCGAAAATCTCCATTACATAGTACCATAGGAATAGAATCTCCTGTATACCATAAATATCTATTGCTTGGCGATTCAGCATATCCCACATTACCATGGTTGATTACGTCCATTAAGGATAATGGTCATTTAACAGATCAACAGCACATTTATAATTATGAACATTCATCAACACGGATATGTGTTGAGAATGGTTTTGGATTGTTAAAATTTATTGTTAAATGTACTATAGCTGCATGTATAATGCACAATATTTGTATGTTGCATAACGATCCCTGGGAAGATATGACAAAAGTAGATAAAAATTTGTAAATATAAATTTATTAATTTCCCCCAATTATTTTCAAGTATGCTTCAAATGCTGATACTTTTCTCTTTTCAATTTCATTTTTTTTTCTCTAAAAGGTCTACTTTCCTCTTCTTCCTTTCAGCTCTATAGGCACACTCTGTTTCTAACAACTTCAGTTTTTGCTCGTGCGTTTCCATTCTTTTCTTTAAATAAATTTTTAATGGACTTTATTTTTGTTTTGGTGTTGCTAGTGGCGATGTTGTTGGTGAGCATGTTGATGCTGCAGTTGATGGAGATCTTGACTCTGCCGTTAGAGAAGAAGTAGGTTCACCATTACGGATGCTCCTCTTCCTGTCTTACATTTATTGTCCTTGATCACTTTGTATGTGCGAATTAAGTTTCTCCATTTGGTTTCACATGATTTTGCATTTTTTCAACGCCTAAACTTGTAAGTTCATTGCTAATTGCCTCCCACACATGCTTTCTTTTCTGTGCATTATTAAAATAACGCGATCCTCCTCTGTTTGGTTGCTTGTTTCATCTATTCCTTCTTCAGCATTGGCTTGAATTAATGTCTCTTGCATATCGTCTTTACTAGCTGTCCACAATAATATTTTCCTAAAACTTTAATGAAAAATACGAAATACAAAAACGTACTCATCATTGTTGCTAATCCGGTAAATTTCGTTAATTGTTGCCACCCTTGGTAACTGTCCAGTAGAATGCATTCCGAACTTATACAACATTTAATCTCCAAAATCATTGTTCCAATAAACAAATAAAAACTGTTCAAAATTTACAGGTTATGTTTATTGAATGAAATGAACTGATTTAACCGCACCACCTTTTTTCAATAATCACTGGCAAGTGTGCAGTTTGAAGCAGTGGGAGGTAACTGATTGCGTGGAAAAGAACGAGTTCCATTCGCTTAAATCGATTTAAATCAGTTATATCACCAGAAACAAATACACTTAATGTTGGCAAACGATCGATATAATATTAAAAAAACAGCATTCTATCGTACAAGATATTTTACAAATGTATTTCGTGTACGCGCAGACTCCCGTATTTATGTTGTATCCTTTCATGCTTTCTTTATTTACTTAAAATTTGAAACGTAGTTGGTTTAGCCAGCCATTTCAAGATTACTCATTCCCAAAGATCCCTAGGATGTACTGTATTTACAATTTACATGGTAAAACAAAATAGATTTTGTCAATTTGTGCCTAAGAGTTGCATTGTTACCCAATACTCTCAATATGTCCTTTTTTTAATAAGTTTGCATTCTCATTCGGCATAACGATTAACAAAGTATTTCATTATACAAATTTCATGGTTATCTGAATCTAAAGTACTGTTTACCACAGGATGAGGAGGTACAAATATTTTTTTGATAATAGGAACTAAATGTATTGCTACATAAGCTGTAATTCTTTGTTTGAAACTATGCTTTCCTTTCAAGCCAATATTCATTTCTGTTCTGAATGCTTTTTCAGTACATTTTATAATTTCAAACAATGCTTTTGAAGGAAAACATAATTTACCTCTATTGACAAACATAGTAAAAGTTGCATAAGAATTGACACTGAAATTATGATCATTATGTAATTGATCATTTACTAAAATATTAGGGCAATAGTGACAATTATTTTTTTGTAAAAAATTTTTTAACAGAAAACCAGTAATATAGTAAACTGTTGAAATGGTGAAAGTTGTCTATTATTCATATCAGACATGATGTGTGCAATAAAAGCATCTTCATGAGAATTATCGTTAATTTCATCTACTTTATGTGAATATTCAAATTGAAGTACTGGGGAAGAATCAAAGTTTACACTTAAACCATTGAGTACATATATATATATATATATATATATATATATATATATATATATATATATATATATATATAAAATACTACTTCCCAAATGATCTTGTGAGCATTTGTAAGTAAGAAAATATTTAAATGGATTTGTCATATTGAGTAGGTCTGTGGCTAATCCAGTAATGCTGGAAATATTCAGTAGAAAACCAAGTGCAAATGTTTTTCTAGGATCATACATAATATTACTACCATCAACATTACTAAATTAAATATTCTATCAAAATTCGAATAAATTCTGTTGTAGCGCTACTTCCCTCAAAGTCAGGATGACCACTCTTCCTTAAAAATCTATGGTATCTGCCACACTACTATTAACCCAGATACCCCCGGAACTATTTTTTTGTGAAATTTATGTTTTTTTCACATTTTTAGATCTTAATGTAATCCAAGATCAGTATTATATAAAAAAATGTTTTTAAAAAAGGATGGTTTTTCTGGAAATGGGTGTTCTTTTAAAGGAACAGTGGGATAATAAACTTCTACCAGCTATGAAAAATAATGGGAGGTAGATTATATTTAAAATAATACAAAATACACATATTGAACATAGTTTGCGTTACTAATTCGTATGATAATTAACAAAACAATTTTTAGGGTGTAATGCAACCGAGCATTTTTGGCATATAAAGTTGCAATTTTTATGGCATACACCACATCGGGTCTGTT
Organism: Vesta saturnalis; assembly: GCA_036346205.1. NCBI lineage: Eukaryota > Metazoa > Arthropoda > Insecta > Coleoptera > Lampyridae > Vesta > Vesta saturnalis. The sequence continues at coordinate 201,479 of JARFJB010001739.1, read as the reverse complement.
TTTCTTGATACACAACTAAATGATCTAGCCTATCAAATTTTGAGTGTTCATGAAGATTTGTAGATTGGCGACTGGGTCCTCTTTTTGATGTTTTTTTGTATGTTTCCAATATCGCTAATGCGACAGATCGTCTGAAAGAGAGATGGTCCTTCTGTCCACCACCATGCCTGTATATTTGCCAACCGTTTTGTAAGGCCATATCTAAGCAGTGACAAATAAGTGGAAAATACCACTTCTTTCCCCTTATCGATGTTCTGTATAGGCTTATATTTTGGTCCGCCCTATCCACCCCTCCCATGTGCTCATTATATTTCCTTATAATTGAAGGCTGTGGTACCATAATGTTTTTCTTCTCTTTCTGGGAAAATCTTTTTACTGGTACAGTTGGAAAAATTTTATTACAACTTGAGGCGATGGTCACAACGCTGTTGTCATGCCATTTGCACACCACGACATTGTTATCCTCTGTAGCTACATATTCAAAAAAACCTCTCTCCTTTTTAGAGCACTAGAGTGAGACAAAGAACATTATTTACCTATCCTGTTTTCTCGGATTGTACCAGTTCCGTGGAATTTCATAGCTTTTAATTCTTCAATCAAGTGGAGGGAAGTGAAAAAATTATCAAAATATAGATGGAATGCGACATTAGGATGCGTTTCTTTGAGAACATTTGCGAACTGTAATACGACACTAGCTCCTAGTCCCAAATCTTTATATTTTTGAGAAATAATAGTAGTCGATCCTTGATACGGTTCAAACCATTCAATATATCCATTTTTGTTAGTGCCCGTCCAAAATTTGTATCCCCATCTAATGGGCTTACCTTTTATAAATTGCTTTGAACCGTGCCGCCCAAAGTACGGGATCATCGATTCATCTACACTATGGGTGCCATTTCCATAAATTTTTTGTTCAGAACTTCAATTAGTGGACGTACCTTTGAAAATTTGTCATTTGCCGCCAAAGCATTATTGTCACAACAGTGTATGTTTTGCATTATAAAGTCAAAGCGATTTCTAGAGATGGCTTCACAAACTAGTATATTATTTGTATCTTTAGAATTTTGCCAAAACATGGAACGTCTGGGATGACATGTATATCCACTAAGTAGTAGAATTCCAAAGAAACATCGTAACTCATTGTCAGAAATATCCCCATTCCTATTGTGATTGTTAGCATACATATTTGTAAATTTCAAAAGCATGTCAAACACTGTATGATAAAAAATAACGAGAATGCTTCCAAAGGAGTATACAGTTGCTTTGGTCCGTTAACATTTTCCCAAGGAATATTTTCTGGATCTAAATCTTTGTTGCACCACTTGTAAATTCGCTTTCTCTTTACAATTTTATCACCTACGACTCTCGTTCCATAAATTGATAATGGCAAGTCATCTTCACTATCAAAATGTTCTGACTCATCTATATTAGAAGAATTTTGCTGGGCCTCTCTATAACCAATCTCCACGTTAGCCCGCAGTTGTGACCCAGGTAAATTATTCAAGTTCACATTATCTTCGTCTCCCGAATCTTCGTCTGTATTATATTCATTTGAAGGAGGGAATAAAATTATATTGTCAGGGATTTCGGCATCATCTCTTTCAATTTCCTCCAGCATTTCATGTAGTTTTAGTGGCCTCCTCCAATAACTGAAAATTAAAAGATAGTAGTCACTTTTCCTACTGTTCCGTTAAAAGAACATGGTATTATCTTGCACTGTATCTTTTTCATATTCCTTACAACCTGGCCCAACTTTAATAACTTCATAATATAACATATTATTTACCAATAAAAAGTAAAGTTTTCCCAAAAATATTATAGAAATAATTATTACTTACGACAAATTATCCATTGCACCTTCAAGAAACGCACTTAACAACAATATTTTCGCGCTGTTTTTGTAACACTTGCAAATAAAACATGTGGATATGATTACATTAATATATTAGGATTGCAGTAATGTAGTGACATCTCTAATTCAGCGGCGCAAACCTGTGCAAAAATAAATTTATAATACGTCGTTTAAAAGAACAGTGGGTATATCTGGGTTAATGACCTGTGTTGCCAAGCGGACATTCATTTTTTTTTTGAGAAAAATTAATTTGGGGACCTGAAAGATTTTTATTTCTTTATCTGAAGGATGTTGGAAATGTGACACCAAATTATATACATTGGACACCTTGCATTCAAGATTTTGGAATGTTGTTATGTTTGTGCCACAACCATCACATGTAATGGATCTTACTGTAACTCCTACATTGTACAATTGTTTCCAAATAACAATTACTAAGTGACACTGAATATCAGCAGAAACCTTATTAATAAAAAATAACCTACTGGAACTTTGAACTCAGTGGTGGAATACGACACTAACTCTTCGCTGTTGCTATTTACCACTCCGCCCAAATCTACATAGCCAGCTGTTTATCTGATCAAACATGAGTTGCTTACTAATTGCCATTGAGTCAAAGATCAATACAACATTTTTTAAATAATTGTTGCCCATCACATTTTTTTTACAAATAATCATATACTTCTGATAGAAGTCCTACATTACAATTACGTGTTGCTAGACACTTGCGCAACATGGATGGATGTGGTAACTAAAATTGTTTTCTAAGAAATGTATATGGTTTTGGACAGTAAAAATACAACGTTAATGAAAATCTTTTCATACTTTCCGTGTAGCGCCTATGGGTTGTAGCTACCTTTCCATTCCTTAGTTGAGATTTGAATAAACCAAGGGGTAAATTTTCAAACTTATTCCTAATGACATTTTCTAAATCCGTGGTTAATTTTCCATTTTTTTAACTGACTTATTAAATCCTTCATATTTGAGATCTTTTGACCACTGCTCATTAGTTTCCTCTTTCTTCTAACTTCATGTTATTTGCAGTATTTAATTCAATTGCAGATCGTTGCATCTTTTATATTACTACTACCAACACTACTAATAAATGGTAATGCATCATAAGTCTCCATTTCTTCATCCCAAAATGAGAATGCATAATAGCAAATTAATACAAGCTTTTGCCCCGAAGTTGAAGCTACGTGTCGTATTAATTCTCTACGTATATATGGCTTTTTCTGAAGATGACTTGGAAAATAGAAAACTGTTGGCACAGCATCTTGTTTAAGTAAATTATTGTTAACAGAGGATTCCAAATAGCAGTCTGATGTGAAGTGCTTACTACAGATTTGTATTAGGTACAAAATTTGTAACCGTACAGCTTTCTCACAAATTGCTGGACGTTTAACAGGAAATCTACGAAATATTATTACAGAATTTCGTAATAAGGGAAAGAACAAGAAAATTATTTGATCAATTATACTGATTATGTATTAACGTCTAAAGTGAAATAATTTCGTAAAAGTGACTTACCTATGGAATTTGATATTCTTGGTTGGCTCCCAAACACTATTACAAGCATATGCACAGCAATAGTTCACCATTTCAATAAAATTTCGTGTTTATTTCTTATTATTAAGTGTTAAATAATTATTTCGCACGTTTATACAAACATGTTAGAAAGAAATTGCTACCCACTCAGCAGCAGCGGTACTTGTCTAACAGCCGAGGACAACTTACGCAAGCATTTGCAGTGACAGTTATCCTTCCAGGTAGATATTGAATTCAATGGTCAACCCCTTCAACCAATGAAATAACACAAATTTCAAATTTTAAACCAATCACATTTCAATTAACTGATAAGTATTACATAACCCTTATCGTTTCCGTGTTATCAAAAAGGGCAGGTAACTACAATAAATAAATTCAAAAAATGAATTATTTATTAAAATTAAATATACATGGTGAGTCAACGATATAGTAATGTAGACTGGTCCTCTCTGGGTAAACTTTGTCAATAAAATGTATTTTATCATAAGTGTGTGCATTTTAAAATTAATTCTTGACTATATAGAGTGTTTCAAAAAAGCAGGACAAGACAAAATTAGCATTTTTTTAGTGTAACACCCTGTATATTATTCGATTTCTGGATTCTACGTGCAATTATAAAACTTTATGTATAGAGGTTTCTTGCATGTAAAATTTACGGTTATTGAAATTCGAATTTTTTTCAAAAAATCGCATTTACAGGTATAACTTTATTATTATGTACCGTCTTACTCGCCTGAAGCAGTAGTTAACGGGTTCGCTAAATATTTCAGAAGCGTCTATGAAACAAGTACTACAACAACTTTTAATAAAGTGTTGAATAATTTACCTCCCAGTAATATTAATGCTATAACTGAACCAAGTATTCTGTCTTCTATAAGGAAACTTAGCAAGAAACAGATGGCAGGTCCAGATCAAATACCTAGCTTTCTGGTAAAAGACTCTAGAGCTGTGCTAGTCCTCCCATTACAAATAATATTTAACCTAGCATTAGAAAAATCGGTATTCCCGACTGAATGGAAGCAAGCTCGCATTTGTCCTGTTTTAAAAATTTAATAACCACAGACCAATTAGTATTTCATCAAACTTCTCTAAAGTTTTTGAGGTTACATTTATCTCAAATCGGGCCACCGTTACCAATCTTGCATATTTTACTCAATACACGTCTGAGGTACTCGACAAATCAAGGTCAAGTCAATGTAGTCTACACAGACCTTTCAAAGACTTTTAACTAGATTGCCCATACGATCAGTATATCAAAATTAATTAATTTTGGATTTAGTAACACATTGATAGCGTTTTACACTTCATACTTAAATTCTCGCGTTCAATATGTGACGTACAATAATTATACCTCTGACAGCTTTATTGCATTTTTGGGTGTTCCCCAAGGATCCAACCTGGGGCCTCTTTTTTTAATATTTGTAAACGACCTAACATATAACTTCCGAGAATTTGTTGTTTGCTGACGACTTAAAAATATTTCACTCTACTACTAACACTTATTTTTTTGGGATTAACAACAAACTCTTCAGCTGCCGTGTTCAAAAGAACATTTCTTATTATTCTAGCATTATGGATAGAATAGCCCAAGGTTGCAAGAAAAAATTTCTTACATAAACTGGCGTTGTTGACTTTCTGAGAGGTTCCAGTAATCAGAATGGATTGTCTGTTCTACATACATAAAGACAAAATTTACATCGATTGGGACTTGTATGTCGATAGCACAGTTGGTTAGTGCGGTACTCTAGCAAAGTACAGGTTGTAGGTTCAAATCCTACTCGCTAAACTTTTTATTTATGTATTTAATAAAATTAATAATGATTTTTTAATTTTTCTCTTTTTTTAGTTTCTTTTTGTCTCCCAAAGGAATGTCAAATTTGTTTCTCTTCCTTAAGTGTTCTCTTTTTAGTGTAAGTTTCTTCTCTGCTATTTTCGCTTCTGTCGACAGATCAATTAATGATATCGCTGAGCACGAAACCTTTAATAAGATTGGCGACTCCCGTATCAAAGTCTTCCAGGCAACGTTTATTTTCTTATCTAAATTTATTCGGTGAAATTAAAGAAGCAGAAAAATGTTAACAGGAAATTAATATCTGAAGAACGTTTTGCACTTCTCTCCATGGTTGATCTTCGAGAATGTCTAGCTATTCCTGAATTTCTCTCTTCCGTTTCCATTTCCGTTTTGTTTGACAAGTTGTTAGTCTTATGGGTCTATGTTAAAAACTTTGAGGAGGAATTTTTTTTAACACAGATTCTCTGTTCTTTATTAAGTTAATGTCATCGTTAAAAGCTTTTGACTTGTCAGACATTGCTTTCCCAAACCAAATAAGGTATTTTCAAAATGGCGACACTTCTGGTTATACCGAAGGTTACTACCAACTTCTTTACTTTAAATGGAATCCCCTAATTTTTTGCCATTTTTTTAGAATTCTCGTTAATTTTTAAGACCAGTTTATGTAAAGTGTCTTAATGTATAACTTACCGTTTCCGAGCCGTTTCGAAAATTGAATGAAAATTTTGACAGTTGCAAGGTCCCTGTGCGCTAACCACTGCGAATTTGGAAATCAGTTTCCTGGGGCCACAAACCCCGAAATAAGCCCCCAAAGTTGTATGATTTTGAACTCAATAACTCGGTTATTACAAATGAAATACCCTGTGCCTTAAAGCATTTTCGAGTCTAGAATTTAATTCTGTATCAAATATTATTAAGGTTGCCAGGACCTATTCTGGACGGTTTTCGAGATAGGTAATTATGATTTTCTTGAAAACATCGAATAAATTGATTCAATTATTCTGTGTTAATATTAATATGTATTGATATTAAATAAATTATTGTTCATTTAGGAACTTAGTTTAATAAACTACAACAAACATTTAAATTAGAATAAAAACGTATAATACATTTTCAATGTGCTGTCCATGCACTTGAAGGCACAATTTAATTCGTCTCTCTACACTTGCTGTAAGTAAAAATCTAAAGAGGTTAAGTCAGGCGATCGTGGAGGTCACCTCCAAGGTCCATTAGGACCAATCCTTCGTTCATCAAAAAATCCTGTCAATTCGAGATAAAACTCACGCCGATGCACCATCTAATTGATACCAAAAATTTTGGCGTTCATCGACAGGGAATTGCTCGTTAAATGGATTCATAGTTCCTCGTAGAATTGGCACATATTTAGTGCTATTTAAGTTTTCTTCATAAATGCATTACCGCACCTGATTGTTCAAAAGTACTGCAAAAACATTAAAACTCAACATATCTGGAAAATGCGCATATCGTATAGCGTGTAGATTTTCTTCTGCCTAAAAGTGTTGGTTTCTTCTATTTATTATCCCCTTTCCAAAAAATGTTTGCTTCATCTGTCCAAAATATTTTAAAAAAGAATTGATGGTCTTTTTGAAGTTTTAATAACAAAACTCTATTCCGCGCATCTTATCACCGGGTCTAAAGGCCTGTACGTTTTGGAACGAATAGGGATGCTTTTTCTAAATTGGCCTGACAGATGAAGCAGATATTCCCAAATCCATTTCTGCAGACGGTGCTGAGATTTGTAGTAATACGTGGAAATAAGCCAGTGTATTTATTACAATTTCCTCGTCATTGCTTGCCGGTTTTGGAACATGTTTGGTAGCTTTAACTTTGCCAAAACACAAAAAGTTGAACTCAATGCAAATGGGAATTTCATTCATTAAACGCGCGTCAAGTTCTCTCGACAATTTTGCAGCATTATCCCTGAATATAAAACAAATTAAGAATATTTGAGTATTCTTGCATTTTGTACTCAAAGTTTCTTAAAAATAAGTTAACATTAACGATTTGCCGAAGATGTCAAAAGATGAAAAACATACACTAGATACTATTTATTATTTGTCATTTGTGTTGCTGTCACATATAAATTACTTTTCCATGGATAACTATGTGAAGTCTAATATTAAACCGAATAAAAGAATAGTTTTTGGTTAACATTAATTATCTTGCAAACTGTCCACAATAGGTCCTGGCAACCTTAATAATAATTAATACAGAATTAAATTCTAAACTCGAAAATGCTTTAAGGTACAGAGTGTCCAATTTGAAATTATTTACCATAGTTATGTGAAGGTCTAATAAAACTCGATACATAGTTTCGGTTAGGCTTATTTCAGGGTTGCATGTCCGAAGACGTTTTAATAATAATTATTAAATTCTAAACGTCAAAACGTAGTTTAAGTTAGGTCCTCTTGAAATAACCATTAAAGGTTCAAAATCATAAATTCAGCACGGTTGTAGCGTAATTACGTCAATATCGATTGTTCGTGGAACCTTGCAACTCGTCGTGGAACCTTGCAACTGTCAAAATTTTTATATTTTTCGAAATAACTCGGAAACGGTAAGGTTTAGATATAGGCAAAAAAAATTAGGGGGTTCCATTTAAAATAACGAAGTTTGCACCTACTTCCGGTATAACCGGAATTGCTGCAATTTCGAAAATATTTTACTTGGATTTAAAATGGTTGGTTCTAGCCTGAAACTAAATTTTATTATGCTACCATAGTGAGAAGTTGAAAATTTTCTAATGAACGGGTTGCTAATCCTGTATAATCATTAACTGACAAAACAACAGTTTTTTTTGCATACAAAGCGTAAGTCTTTTAGATCCAGGCGAGGTTAAACTACTTTACATTTTTGTAAAATTTTTAACTGTGGGATACAGTTTTCGAAAAAGAATTATTTACTCAATGCATTCTCGAATTACGTTAAAATTTCGCAATTTAGTATAAAAATAACTATCTTACATTTAGCGCCGGTCTTTCTATCTCCAGATAAAGTCCCAGTTAGCTATCCATTGGAATTAGTTATCCGCCAAATAAATCTGTCAGATAACTTTTACCCGTCTTTCCAAGTGCTTTATTCCGATAGTTAGTTATCTGACTGTTTGTACCATTTTTAATACTTACTGAATGCAGCCCTAAGTGGCTAATTTCAGGCAAGTGTTGTAAGAGCGAGCCGTAGCTTACCCAGATCGAGAAGGTAGAAAGAGATGCATTTTTATTGACAAATCTGTTTACACGCGTGTTTACCTTTGTTTACTATATTTTCACTATTGAGGTTATGTATCCACTTTTATTCACAGTTCAGTGCTTTTATTGTGTTTGTTAATTGTTCTGTTTTTCGTTATTGTTGTTATTTTTTTATTGAGATGGAAAAAAAGTGAAACGCAAGCGGAAACCTGATTATTCCGATGAGGTACTAATTTATGTAGGTGAAAAGCTATTCACTACCTGGTGACTGAATACGAATGTGGGTATAGTCTACTGCTCCAACAGTCGGCGGGAAACGAGCCAATCTATAGAAATCCTCGATAACATTATTCCTCTCGACTGCAATAATGCAATATACTGTGGGCGCAGGCTTGCAATTGCATTTGTTACCCTAGAAATGATCTTTCCGGCTGTAGCTTTACTTACACCGGCAAAGTCTGCTGCAACTATGTATAAGGAACCGCTTGCATAAAACCGTAGCGTAAGAAGTAACTGGCCCATCGGTGTAACAGAATTATTTCTAAAAAGTTTGGTTATTAGTTTCTGTTTTCAAGAATTGTTATTAATATAAAATTACCTGTTAGTACGATGTAACAAGTGATGGTCGATTTGTTGCAGCAACCTTTCAACAGTGCCCTTCTTTAAGCGAAACCTTCGAAAAAATCCAGATCATCCAATATATCAAAATGATCAATACGTTAGGCCAGTGGTTCCCAACCTTTTCTTAATCGCGACCCATTCTAAATTTTAAAAAATGTTTGCGACCCCCCTTTTTTTGTACGGAATATTTGATATATAAAACAAAAAGAAGAGGTTTGAAATAAATTTTAGAACTAAACAAAAGTAATATTTTATTGTAAGATATTTTATTTAGCATTAATTATTATTAATGTGATGACTGAGCTTGCATTTGCTCAGCAAGTATTGTAATTCTTGGTGGAGTTGTTGTCAAAGCTAATCTCATGTCATCTTGAATATCCAGCTTATTTCTAGCTTTTGTCTTAATCTGAAGAAGAGTTGAAAATCCACTTTCGCAGAGGTAAGTAGAAGCAAATGGCACTAATATTTGAAAAGCAAGCATGGAAACTTTAGGATACGAATGCCGCATTGCACACCAAAATTGACTTAATGATTTTTCTTGAAAAGTATCACGCTCTGAAGAGTCATTTTGTAACTCCAAAAATTCATCCTGTATTTCATCAGGAATGTTGGCAACATTCAAGGATATGTGAAATGGATTTCGAACTAAAGCAGCTTCTTGTTCTGAAAGTTCCGGGAAATAGCGTTGAATTTCTGATTCAAGGGCCTGAAGGTGGTTACTAATTTCCTCCCTTAGATTATCTGCGATGCCCGTTTCTGATGCTTCAGTTTCTGTAGAAAGGTGTTCAAACATGGCATAGTTTGCAAGATTTACTTTACGGCGCCAATTTTGTAACTTTAATATAAAAGTCTGTATATTATCTTTGAAGTGAATAATGTTAGTGTCTTTTCCTTGAAGTTTTAAATTTAGCCTATTTAGCTGATCTAGTATATCAGATAAATAAGCTACTCTTTGAATCCATGATTCATTATTAAAGTATGTAATAAACTCGTGTTTTCCTTCAATTTCCAAAAACTGCTTAATTTCGTTCTTTAATTCGAAGACTCGGTTGACAACGTTTCCTTTTGATAACCAACGAACTGCAGTGTAAAAAAGAAGAACTTCGTGATCAGAGTTCATGTTGTTGCATAGTTCTTTAAACAGCCGAGTATTAAGAGCACTAGATTTTATATAATTGACAATTGTCACCAAAGAGTCAAGTACTTCTTGTAAAGACTTTGGTAGGGTCTTGGTAGCAAGAGCAAAACGGTGAATCATGCAGTGCAATCCTTTTGCTTGGGGTGCAAGCTCTTTAACTTTCGTCTGAAAACCCGACCTGGATCCAAGCATGGCTGGAGCTCCATCAGTACACACTCCACACAATTTACTCCATTGTAAATCATTATCTTCAAAGAATGAGCTTATCATCTCCATAACATCTTTACCTTTTGTAGTTGTTTTTAGTGGTCTACAAAACAAAAACTCTTCTTTAATGTCATCTAAGTAAATATATCTCACAAAAACGAGTAATTGGGAACATGAACTAACATCCGTGGACTCGTCAAGTTGAAAGGAAAAGACAGGAGATGCCTTAATTTCAGATAAAATTTGTTTCATCACATCCATAGACATGTCTGAAATACGTCTCTGAATAGTGTTATTGGATAAAGAAATGTTACGAATTTTAATTGTACTCGCTTCTCCAAGAACTAGTTCAACCGATTTTAATAAACAAGGCTTAATGAGAGTTTCTGCAATAGTATGAGGCTTCTTATTTTTTGCAACTTCCAGAGCAATTTCATATGATGCCTGAACTACAGCCTGGTTTTGTTATTGAAACGTACCAGTTAAATCTAACTTTTGTTTCTTCAAAGCCGCCTCATGTCGTTTGAAAAAGTTCAAGTCTTTTGCAACATGTTCGTGATGCTTTGTTTCCAAGTGACGTTTAAGTTTTGAAGGTTTCATAGATTCAACACTAAGAATAACATTGCATAAAACGCACTGTGGACGGTCTATGCCGTTATTAACTACAGTCGAAAATCCAAATTTTAAGTAATCCTCCGAATATTTCCTTTTTTTCACCATAATGTTAATATCTAAAATGGATAAAAAATGAAATGCTTTAAAATATTTTTCCCATCATATAAAAATTTTAGATTAACAGTGTTTAAAAACTTTTACTTACCCAAATTTTAAGAAATAATAAGATAAATAATATTTGTGTCTGAATTTATCAAAAACAAATAGTGACAGGTGATTATTAGTATTGCATCAAATTTTGTATCAAACAAGACATAAACTAGCAACAAACTGTTCAAACATAAACCATAAAAAGAACACTGCAATGACTTCACTTGAGAAGCAGTTATTTTCTTCTAAAACTAACTATAAATAACAATTATTAGCAGGAAATCAGTGAAGCAACCACACCCCGTAACGATTCAGTAAGCACTGTCACCCTGGCGTGATCTGACCAGGCCGCTGCTGAGGCGGTGGTTCCTATGCCGCGCGGTTTGTTAAGCTCCGTATTCATTGCAACGAGCAACTTCGAAACACAGTGTTCGCTGCTCTTTGCAATAGATTCGCAGCAATCGGGCATTTTAATTGTTGTAAAATCGCTGAATGGATTAAAAGCAATATAAGAAAAGTGCAATACGGCAGATAAATTATCTCATAAAATAATACAGAAATTTTCCGAAAGAACTCTTTTCAATAACGCGCAACTCGTTGGCGACCCCCCAAAAAAGCTACGGCGACCCCCTTGGGGGTCGCGACCCACCGGTTGGGAACCGATGCGTTAGGCAATAGTGTCTGGTCGGCGATCTGAATTTATCTGGTTTAAAATCTCAATCTTTTGTACTTCTAACGCTTCATTAATCAAATCATCCATAGTAAAATTATGAGAAAACTATTCTATTAATAATAACAATAAAACCTCGTAGTGACAATTTGAGGTTACGATTTTTACGTTACCGTCATAAATTCACAATTCGTACGTTTTCAGTAGCGCTTATCCGCGAGATACAGCGCTATCGGGTAATTCATGTGGTTGTTAAATTTATCCTCTAGTTTAGGAGGTTAACTACTGGATAAGAGGTAACTGACATTGGAAAGACGGAAAATTGCGCTAGCGGTAAGATATATCTGAAAGTTAACTGACTGAAACTTTATCTGGAGATGGAAAGACCGGCCCTTAGGGCCGATCTTTCCATCTTCTAATAAATTTTGTTGATTAATGAATCCCTATACAATTGCATGGGTATCGAAGCTATTACGAGGAGAATACATGTATTAGGAGATGGAAAAACCGGCTCTTACTTACCATACTCTAACCTCAAAATAAAATACACTTTTATTCCAAATTTCCGTTGTGTTTTGAACAATTTACTGATTGTCCTTTTTACGGCTGTACCGCTATATTCTACTATTTAACAAACTCACCTCAAGAGCACATGAAGCAAAATAAACCTTCACAATAACAAATTCACTACCGGACACGTTGCTAAATTTATAAACATAACCTAAATTTTATCCTCGTTGCTAAATCCAAAAGTCGTAACTTGTTACGTTTAAGGCAGATTGGGCATTTTGCCTTAGTAAAACTGAAATCTTCTTATGTTTCTTGTACAGCTTCCAAGTCCGTAAGGCGTATCTGAAATGTTTTAAGCATGTTTTTAATATGACAGCATAGGACAGATATCATTTAATTAACGTATTTGCGCTTTAGGTGCGACTTTCCGACTTGGTACGACGATAGATTTCATTTCATTAAAGTGAACTATGCAAAAATCGAAAATTTTTGGTTAGTTACGACCTTCTGTTTCAGCACAGCAGTAATAGAGTTGATAACGACAGATCGATTAGAATTATGCGTAATGCGAGGTATTAATGTTATTTGATTGTGACCTACAAAATAGAGATGTGCACACTTTTAACAATTTGTTATCCATTACCATGTTCTCTACAACAAGCTCATACAAACAAATCACGTGGTAGTCAAAGATAAAAGCATGATTTTAAAAGTTATAATTTGTGCCATTTTGAAAATGGAAGAAAAAGTATTTAGCGTTTATTCAATTAGGTTAAACTAGTAAAATTAAATCATATGCGAGAAACATTCCAGAATCTTTATTAAAATTAGCTCTTTTATATTGCATAAATGCTTATGCTTAATGAACTCATTTACCACTTAACGCCAAGATTCTTTTCATACATGTTTAGGATTAAATCAGTTTTCCTTTTATAAAAAGCACTTAGAGCATTTAAGACAACATACTTTTATATAAAAATATTAAGCTATTATCTCTCAAGCATTTTTATAGGTTTTCGAGAAATTATGAACGTATAGAAATTAAAATAATTTACCAATTCACTATGTTTTAAGGAACGCACTATAAGATCTCGACATCTCTGAGTGAACATTCGTTCAGAGAAATCGAGCTTGTTAAACCAAAATAATAATTAATTTTAACATAATTAATTAAATAAATTTACAAAAAAGAACTGAGCGTTTGCACGCTTACGCGCCAGCAAGCCAGCAAGGACAACAGCCAGGAATCACACGAAGGAATCAAGAAGAAACAAGGTAACTAATTAATAAAGAATTTTAAAATAAATTACTGTTTTTATAATACTAACAAATCCCTCCATTCTAAAGGACTCTCAACGCCCAATCCTTTATCAAGTGGGGTGTGAGGCAGCACCTCGGCGGGAGTCTACTATTTCTTAAACACGCCACTTTCTGTGCCCTAATTCACGTACCCTTACTAACCGCCATGGCGAAACATGACAAACCGGGCTACAGTCTCCCTTGCTTCTTCCCCGCCCCTGAGACCCGTGACACCACCTCCCTTCCTATCCTTTGCGGCATCCGCCGCATCCCCTTCAAAATTAGAGAGGACATCTTCTATGTCCTCTATCACCTCGTCCTACATCCTACCTACAGCCAAACCCGTTCACTGTGCCTTCAAAACACCCAAACCTTCCACTTCCCTTTCCGCTACAGCATCCCAGCCTAACCCTGCCGTTAGACCCACCACTACACCTTCCGCTACTTATAATCCCGTCAACCGATATTGCATCCGCAATATTCCCGCCCGCTTATGCTCAACACAAATTGCTCTCACAAAACGACGTAACTATTTCCCTGCAAGGGGAAAGATTACCGCTTCGTGACGATATTACTTACTTAGGAATTACATTTACCAAGACCCTTAACTGGAACGCTGACTTAAACAAGACTCTAAACAAAGTACGGAACCGATCCAACCTCCCAGGCGCCCTTAGGGGCCGCATATGAAGTTGTCAACCCGAAACCCTACAGCATACTTACAAGACATTCATACGGCCAGTCATACAGTTCCGTGCTCCATCGTACGCTACCCTAAAATCCAAAATATATAACCGCATGTGAACGCCGAGTCCTACACAGAATACACTGATTACACTACACTACGCTCAACGAAATCACTATACAACACGCCAACATTACACCGACTCACAACGACTCAAAACACTACAAACAAGCTATACACACACCGTAGGATACTCGGCGAAACAGAGCCACCAAAAACATCTTACGGACTCCATTTACTCCCCCTACTTACATCCAATACCAAAGATCCCACAGGAAAAAGCCGAAATTTAAGCACTCTCTAGCTATCCTCGCCCAGACCGAAAACATCCCTGAAGAATTCGAAAACCTCCTAGATGATATCCCATATGCTCTAAAATAAAAGCGAAGACGACCACTGCTAACGACCAAGAAAACCGATAAAATACACCTCACATACACACCCTTCAAACCCAAACAAAGAAAATAATATACAGGATGCGGCATTAGTGCGTCGAAGTACGATATATCCGTTATTAAAGGAAATATCAAAAAGGTATTTACAAAGGTTATAGGCAACTTTCAAACTTCACATTATACAATTATTTTCGTATTTACAGGGTGTTACATATTACCAGGGTGAACAAACATACTTTTTTTTAAATGGGACACCGTACATATTATTTCAAACTTAGATTAAGCTCATATCCCCCATACTTCCAATAATGGGTTTCATTACGTTATACAGGGTATTTCAAGAGTTATGGTCAATTGTACAGGAAAATTATTCTCATTTCAACGTCCCGTATACCCTAGACAGAACAACCTAACAATGATTTTTTCCAGGCATAACTTTACGAGTGTTACGAGAAAGTCCTATTTCTTTATTATTGCACCAATTGAATAGCCAAAACTCGAACACATGATTTTGTCAATTTTTTCAAATGAATCGCCCTGTATTTTATTTTAAAAAGTGAAAATACACTGTATATTCTTTCATTTTTATTAAGTACTCCCTATAGCTAAAATCGTTAATTTCTGAGATATTTTCGGGGATAATATAACTAGTGTTATGAATTTATGATTATCCTCGGTGATAGCTCGAGTTAAAACCGATGAAAATTGAACGAGTGCAAATTAAAAAAAATAATTTTTATTTTAAGAGAAATCAGTGGCGTACCATTTTTTTATCCAATTTTATACAGGTTTTAACGAGTGGTATCATCGATTATTAATTATAACACGTGTTATATTTGGTAAGAGAATATAATGAACGTTAATAGAAAATATGTTCTTTAAAGTTAAAATTTGAAACGATCTGTCACTTTGATAGTAGTCATGTGACAGTCAACATGCGGTGATAAAATTATCACCGATTTGATAGGTTATTCTGCGATTTTGTTTTTGTATTTTAACCAATGAAAGTAATCAAAAACGTACCATGTGACATGTGAATTATATTCTGAGTTTAATAACAGAAAGAGATTTTGTTAACAACTTCTATTATAACAAGTTAGCCGTGAACGACAGGTAACTATTATTCAGTAAGTAGCTTGTCATTTAACAAACTTCTTTCAGATTGTGTAGTGTTTATTAAATTGTAAACACTTAAATACGGTTTGAAATGAACTTTCCTGTTGAGGAATTAACAGACATAGTATGAGTAGTGGGAGAATGTATGAAACATTGTTTATTAGCACAAAGAGTTTACAAAGAGAGATATCCCGCACGAAGACAACCCGAGAAAATGACCTTAAAAAGGTTAGTAGATCGTTTTAATCGTACGAGTTCAGTAGTTTATGAAAAAAAGGAAAGGACAAAACCTGTACTTAACGAGAAAAATGAATTTAACGTGATGCTTGAAGTTGCGCATAATCCACATGTTAGTACACTTAAAATCTCGCATCAGCATGATATTAGTGACAGGTCCGTCCGAAGAATACTGCGTAAAAATAAGATGCATCCATACCATATCCAGTTGCATTAAGAGAAGATTACTATTCCAGAAGGGTTGCTTTTTGTGAAAGGGCTCAACAACAAATCCACAATTAGGCGGATTTCTTTCATTTGGTCCTCTTTGGAGACGAAGCCACGTTACATAAAAATGGAACTGTGAATAGACTCAATTTCCAGTATTATTCGACAAGTAATCCTCATTTCATAACAACTCATAGTCAAACTAGGTGGTCTTTGAATGTGTGGGGTGGTATAGTTGAAGATCACGTAATTTTACCACGTTTTTTCGATAGAACAGTGAATGGTCAGGTTCATTTGGACTTTTTAGAAAATCATTTATCATTACTGTTGGCAAACGTTCCTCTTAACATTCGTGGAAGAATGTGGTTGTTACACGATGGAGCTCCGGTACATCACACTAGATTAATTCATTATCATCTTAATACCCATTTTCCTGGAAGATGGGTGGGAAGAGGATGACACATTGCATGGCCAGCTTGTTCACCAGAGTTAAGTAAAATTGACTTCTTCAAGTGGGGTTATGTGAAAAACCGTGTATCAAATACCTCCAACCACACAAGACGATATGAAGAGTAGAATACGAGAAGCATTTCAGAGTATTAATGTAGAAATGTTAAGAAATGTCAGTCGAGAATTTGAAGATCGACTGCAATGCTGTATTGATGTTTGGTGGACATTTTGAATATTTATTATGAAATTAATTAACTTTATAAGAATTTTGTCATGTCTAATCTTATTATGGAAACTTTTAGAACACTTGAGGGACTATTTGGAATTCTAATCACACGTGATTAATTTTATATGAATTTTGTCTTAATAACCGATGTTTTTTGAGTTTTTTGTAATAATTTGTCACACTTTTATTTTATTCACGGCTAACTTGTAATAGAAATTTAAAAAAAAATCTTTCTGTTATTAAATTGAAAATATCTCAGAAATTAACAATTTTAGCTATAGGGAGTGCTTAATAAAAATGAAAGAACATAAAGTGTATTTTCACTTTTTAAAATAAAATACAGGGTGATTCATTGGAAAAAATTGACAAAATCATGTGTTCGAGTTTTTGCTCGGTCTATATTCACTTGGTGCAATAATAAACAAATAGCACTTCCTCGTAACACTGTAGCAATGTCAAAAAGTTATTCCTGGAAAAAATTATTGTTAGGTTGCTCTCTAGGGTATACAGGGCGTTGAAATGAGAATGATTTTCGTGTACAATTGACCATAACTTTTGAAATACCCTGTATAAGGTAATGAAACCCTATATTGGAAGTATGGGGTAGATGAGCTTAATCTAAATTTGAAATAATGTATAGGGTGTCCCATTTAAAAAAGTATGCTTGGTTCACCCTGGTAATATGTAACACCCTGTAAATACGTAAATAATTGTATAATGTGAAATTTGAAGTTGCTTATAATTTTTGTAAATAACCTTTTTTGATATCTCCTTTAATAACGGATATATCGTACTTCGACGCTCGAATGCCGCACCCTGTATATTAATAATATTGTTTTTTTTGCAACCACTTAACACCACGCACTACATTGTATGCACTAACACAATACACAAAACAATTCAACCCCACTAACAAACAGAAGACCCAGGACTGAAGAGGGAGCAGACTCCTGAACAGTCCCCTGAAATAAGATATAAGAATAAGCATATAACAATAAAACATACTAAGTAAAAGAAAAAAAGATCTCGATAAACACACGTTCTATTAAGAAATGGAAAAAATATACATCGACTGTTTTTTCAGTTTTATTAAATTATATGCGCATTAAATTAATTAATTAACCGGTAGAGGATGGTGCTGCGAAGGGCATATTTAAAACGTAAATTAAATACCTTCTCTATTTTTTATTGCAGAATTGGATCCTACAGAAAAAATTTGAGTCAGCGGACTCGAAAATAAGAAAATGGGCGTAAAATTAATTTGGAAACTGAAAAATGAAATATTAAAACATTAAAACACTTATGGATTTATTACATTTAAATTATAGCATACGCTTTTGTTTTAATGTGGCCTTGATCGAAATTTCTTAAATACAAACGTTGATTGAATTAAAATAAAGTTTTCGCAGATTTATACATAAGATTCTATATACTCTATTTTCTTATCCTCTGCCTTTGAATATAAGTTTATATTCAAAGCCCTTTCTAAAAAATGGTTTATTGTCAAAGTTAAAGAAAGGAGTCTTGTTAAAAATTCCTTGACGGTTGTTTTATGTTAAAGTATAGGTTATTTTTTTTTTCGCTTATTTCTTTATTTATGAGTAATATATTTGTTACACTTCATATAATGTGGAAAAGTTCAGTCATTATAGACGCGTGCTATTTATTGCGCTTTTTGTTCGTTTACTGAAAGTTGCTTTACGCTCATTTGCAAATGTTATTTTCATTTCTCCAGCAAATTCCACCGGTGTCTAGATATTTAAATCTCAAATACATAAAATTTGAATGCAATCGCTATTCAAGTTTATGAGTTAGTTATTGCGGCCAAAAAAGAAATAAAATCTACCCCTATTGCTATTTACCCTAACTCTTATCACCAATAAAAGTTACTCGAACCTAGATATTTGGTGGTAAATTCGAATACTGCTTTTCGATTCTTGGAGTTATCGCTGTCAAAAGAATGATCACTCTCGCCCCCATCCACATACGCACGCACGCACACACACGTTTCAAATACCACTGTTTTGAACTCAGAGGACCTCACCTTTAGGTAGAAAGTTAAAAAATTTAGCTTTTGCCTGAAACTTTTTTTAGATCTACCACAGTGGGCATTTTTTTTCATGTAATATTACTGTACAGTTTCCAGTCGTTCATTCTGCATCAACTGTATCATTACAGTGACCTTATGAAAGTATTTTCATCCAGGATTCTACTATAGAGTCCTATAGTTTAAAATATACCATTGAAATGTTGCCGTTTTCTGTCGCGTGAGATACTGTGCAGACGGATCAATATTGTTGTATAGTAGTATAACCTTCGTGTGTGCATTCAATTGTATTTAAGAGTTATTTGTGCTAGCCTAAGATGTACAGCATAAAAACTCTGGCATGCACATACCCCGTTTTGATTGAGCAATTTTAATATTTATTTGCATAAGAGTGACAACATTTATCACAAAAGATAAATAAATTCGTCATGACTCATGCCAGCTTGATGCGGTAGTTGCCTATTAAGGTTCCAACTAGCTCTGCGATTGGGTCCCTTCTGGACGATCTAAACAGACTTCAGCCGTGGGTGGTTGTATTATAAGTGTATGAACTTAATGACCGTTTGAATCGTTATTCTCACCTCTTCTGATTGAGGAGCGGAATTAAAAAATTAGTAAAAGTCCTGTTTGTCTGACGGACAAACCAGTTACACTACAATGTTAAAATTATAGAGTACAGAAATAAAGTTAACCTCAGCTAAGAGCAGCTATCAAAATTATTACCGTCTAGACATAATTTTGATTCTGTATTTATGATTGTCATAGCATAATAATAATTACATGAATTAAATTTTATTTACAAAAATGATTTTTATGTACATTATTGTACAATACGTGTGGGTATTGCGTATTTTGCTAGTGAAGGATTAAAGCGTTTAAGGGGATTAGTATTTGCCATAGCCGGTCTCAACTGCCAAATTTTAGACTTATTAAAACAAGTATTATGTATGAGAAACAAATTTAAGTTTGAATTGCATTTATAAAAAATCTACATTCTGATTTTGAAATTCTTAATGGTGGTTATTTATGTGTAAAGCTGACTAATTAAACATTTTGAAATCAGTTCAAATGTATGCAATTTTGCATAATGCATTTTAATTTTTAGTGGGTAACAAATTATAAAATTTGAAATTCCATTTTTACCTTCCAACCTACATGTACATATGTAGGTGTAGAAGGTTGTGCAACGTTTGACAAAGATCCGTGATGATGTGTGTGTGTGTGCGTGTGTGTGCGCCCGCGCGCGCGTGCGGTGTGTGTAAGTATTCACCATAACTCTGGAACAATAAAACGTACGTACTTGAAATTGAGTATCTATGCTTGATTTCATTTCTCCTGGGGCTGATAAAGGTTTGCATTGCACTTTCTAACAAATATGTGATAACCGATTGTGAACATTACAAATTTAATTTGATGAACGTTTTTTATTTTGTTGGATTGCACTGTGCAGGTTACTAAATTTTGAACAAATGGCGTTCCTGGACACATTTCCGATTATCGATTCCGAACATTACCAACTGGCCCCCCACCTTAAATTGATTGAACGTTTTTTATGTTGTTGGATTGCACTCGTTCCGTACTACCATGCACCGCATTTTTTTGCTTTTCAGATTATTGAGTTTTGAATTAATTGCGTTCTCGCGTCCTAGACCTTCCACTTCTACAAAATTGAGTTTTTCTTTAGTTATCGCATGCACTTATCATTATGCAACAGTAAAACTTTGAATTGCACTTTCTAAAAAAATACGATTTATTCTTTTGCATCATTCAGTCTGGTAAATTATGAGCAAATTGTGTTTCTAGACATTAACGCAGTACCGCTAAAATTTCTGTTTGTGCTTCTTAATAATTGTCCGAAAATCGATTCAGAACAGTACTGACCTCCACATTTCGTAAAAAATTCCCATCCGCCATTTATATGTTTTATGTTCCTACCTGTGCAGGGTTAAATATTTTTCTACAACCAGGCCCCCACTACAAAAATTTGGATACAGTATTTTATATCTTTGTATTGCACTTCCCAAAAAATGTAAGCTTGTCAATTCAAAATATTATTAAGTGTCCCTTCACTTGAAGAATCTTTGTGTGGTTTGGTGACATTTACATCGCACCGTGATACACCACTAAACCATTTCTAGTATTACCATGCTTTTAACAAAAAAACTATGCTAGATTGTGACACGATTTGAAAGCATTTTGATTGTGATTTTCATTTAAAGTATAAATCCATTCTGATTATACCATTTCACAAAATACTATTTAGTATTTAAAAAGAAAAGAATTATTTGATATAAATTAGAAAGTTGTGTCTTGAGCACCTGAACATCTCGCGTTGAATTAAAAAAAAAATAGAGAAAACAGTTATTGCGATGTCAAAAAATTCGAAATAAAACCGAGACCTGTTTACTGTGTGCTGTATGGAACAAATTTAATAACTCAAAATATATTAATATTAAAAAAAAACATGGTATTCCTTAATTTTAATTTTGACTGTTGGTATGTCCTGCACCTGGAAGTGAACGCTTTACGAATTAAGTATATTAAGTTATTACAGCATTGCATTGATTTAACATATATAGGTAAAATTAAGTTAAGATTAAACATACAGACAGGGGAAGTCGGGAAATTTCCAGGCGCGCCATTAGGTGCGGCGGCGCTTGCGGACGCGGATCCGTCTACGGTTCCAACTACTCCCCTCGACGGCGAACGCTATCGTTTGAGTGAAAAGTCCGCTGAGGGACGGTTAGTTTTGTCTACTCAATAATGATTTTGCCATTTTCGTATAGTACGAAGCAGGTAAGTGAGAACGACATGTTATTTTTTCAATCGCCGGGCACCGGTCATACCAATTTTCCTCCGCCGGTATAACACTCTTGCATACACATTTTTACTGTATAATAACTATTACAGTCCTTAAGCAGTAACAGAAATGATTTCTTTATTGAATTTGTTATGCTGTAACTAGATATTGAATTCGTATGATTTGTCATTTTCTAGGCGGTTTAATAATATTTGATCTATTAAAGATCTAGCTAATCTTTACTAAAATAAAATTAGATTCCGTAGTTACCTTTTTAGCATACGTTCCCTTATTAGTATAGCATTCTTATATTTGCGTTTTGAGATTTCATATGTTTATTTGACATCTTAATTAATTTTCGAAAACTATCATTTATTTGTTATTAGATTATCAGCAAAGTGGAAACGGTTACACATTTAATCTTGGCGTCAAAAATACAAACTTGATGTTAAACAAATGACACTCATGGAAGTAAACTTTACATTTTACTTAAGTAGCGTGTTTTGTAATTTCACAGACACTCATACCTATGGTGGAAGTAGTGGAGTAACAACAGTGGGGTCTTAACATTTTCTTTCATATCGCCTGTTAAAGCATAAGATCCTCTTCATTTTTTGGTTGAACTTTTATAGTGATGGCTAGCTGCTGAATTGTGAAGTAATTCTTATATATTGTAGGAGTAGGAACATAACAGTAACCTAACATAGCAATGTTTTGTCTAAAGTTTGAGATGGGAAGGAGAAAGTTAGTAGGGCGCGGAATAGATTTTCGGGCATCAGTGAAATAAGTGCACTCCAAAATTTTAGTGGTACACAATAGTGCAGTACAAATTCAGGCGAAAAAAATAAACTTAAGGTTATACAAGTGGGACGGGGAAATGTAGGGTCTGGAAATAAAATTTGCTCAAAACTGCATAAAAAACTAAATAAATTGGGGGAGGAGGTTAGTTAGTAATGTTCAGAACCGATTATCAAACATTTATTAGGAAACGTAATTCAAAATTTTATCGCTGCACAGTGGTGCGATGTAAGTGCAAGCGCAAGATAAAGAATCGATTGTCGAATATTTTCTAGTGCAATCGAAACTATGAATGGTGCATAATAGTGCAATGCAAGTGCAGGCTATCGCTATGATGCATATGAGTGCAGAACGAGTGTAATCCAACAAAAAATGTTCATTAAATTAAAAGAGGGGGCAGTTAGTAATGTTAGGAATCTATTATAGGATATTTTTTAGGAAGTGTAATCCACACTTTTAGCAGTTCAATACAAGCGCAAGCAACCAAAAGGGTTGGAAAACGAAATGTGTTCATAACTTTCCAACCCGGGTGGGGCAAAGCAAAGACAGGTGCAATCAAAAAACGTAAGCGATCTGGAGATAACTTCGCCAACCCACTCCTTAACTCCTTTCCAATGACTACCATAGCAGGGGCCATTAATGCCAGGGGCGTTCGTCGGAAACGCCCGTTACTTAAACACTTTCTACACACACAATATACACATCCTTTCCATCACGGAAACAAAGCTCACACCCCGATGCTCACTCAATTTCAACACGTATCACTCATTCCTAAACAATAGCCACCACGGAACCGCTCTCTTAATTAAAAACTGCTTCCGATCCACTTCTTTTCAACTGACAGCATCTCGAATGCGTTGCTGTGACGGTGTACTTTCCCACTCCTATAATATTTATATCATATAACCCGCCAGGCGACAATTCCCTATCCGATGCTCTTCTAATCTATGCCTCTAGCCTCCCAAACGCAGTAATCCTAGGTGATTTTAGTGCACGCCACGCCCAATTTGGTGACACCGCAACGAATGGCAACAGTAACAGATTATCATCTGCTCTGTTGCAGTTGCCGCTCCTGCGAATCGCCAACACACAGCCAACCTTCTTCGAGCACTTAGGTGCCTCAATAATAGACCACGTCATAGTCTCCTAACCCATAGCTCACTATTTCGATCGTGAGTGCTTTTTAGGCACCACGATCACATCAGATCACATTCCCCTACTTGTCAAAACTTTATTTTGTCCAGCCCCCCTTTCACCCCCTCAATACACAGTCATTAAAGATTTTTCAAAAGCAGACTGGAATGTGTTCTCAGAACACATCTCCAACAACCTTCCCACACCTAATCTTCAAACGACCCAAGATCTCAAGAGAGCCATTAGAGACCTAACTTTCGTTATTGCGGAAGCGGTCGATAACTGTCCCATTAAAAAACATCGACATTTCTCGAAAACCGCTCCCACGGCACATTGTGAACTGGATCAAAGAGAAAAGACGAATCTATCGTCAATTCTTGCGATCCAGGGACCCGGCTCTCAAGACTGAATACAATCGCCTTAACGCCTTAATCAGGCGAGAAGCCAATAAAGATTCCTGGACCAAAGCCACCTCCCAGTTTGATTATAGAAATGGTAAACTCTTCTGGCAACAGTTGATAGACTGACCAGAAGAAAAGTAAACCCCAAATCCTTCCTAACCGACCTTCAGGGCAACCTAATCTCCTCCGACCAAGGAAAGGCCGATTTCTTTGGTCGCCACCTCCAATCCATTTTCCGATCCCCAGATGATCCCCAATTTGATAACCAATTCAAGGTACTCCTTGAGAGTCGCCTTGAAGATTTACGTACCCTTAACTTTCCCGAAACCCTACTCGATAACGAGAGTCCTTTTTACGCCCCTATCACGCCCGACCAGGTGAGCTCATATTTCAAAAAAGGTAAAAATTCTGCCCCAGGTCATGACGGCCTAAACTGTAAAATTCTCCGCCACCTACTCGACCCAGCCCTCCGTTTACTTTCCACCATGTACAATAAATGCTTTACCCTATCGTACTTCCCGACGGACTGGAAATCGGCCTCCACCGTCATGATACCTAAACCCCACGTTGTTTTTACCTCGCCCCCCTTCTACAGACCAATCACACTCCTGAGCTGCCTCGGAAAATGCTTTGAGCAGATTCTAGCCAGGCGACTCAGGGACCACCTAGAATACAACGACCTCCTTCCCAACAGCCAATTCGGCTTCCGTCCTAACCGAACGTGTCACTATCCCTTGTTGAAGCTGCTTACAGAGACCATCAGAGCATTCAATCACAAGCAATGCAATCTGGCTGTGTTTCTGGACATTAAGCAAGCATTTGACAGGGTCTGGCACGCCGGTCTCCTGCAAAAGATCCGAAACCTTAACATACCCGATCCCTTCGCCAAATTCCTACTCTCGTACCTGACCAATCGGTCAGTTCGGGTCAAAGTAGGGAAAACCTTCTCCGATCCTTTTTAACCTACAGCAGGCGTTCCGCAAGGTTCTGCCTTAGCCCTTATCCTTTACAACATCTTTGTATCCGACGTTCCCCAACCCGGAGTAGTCGTTGCGCAGTTCGCGGAAGACACCGCCTTCAGGGTGGTTAATCGGAACAGCGAAACGGCCTCCCGCCTCATATCCAAAACCCTACGGAACTTATCTAACTGGGCGAACCAGTGGAGAGTCTCCGTCAATCCCACCAAAACGCAAACAACCCTTTTCCGACATACTCATTACGCAGAGGATAAGTTCCCCAATCTTGCCTCCAGAAACGTCTCCCTCACCCTTAATCAAGAAAGGCTCACACTCCAAGATGAAATCACCTACCTAGGAATCCTCTTCACTAGAACCCTCAATTGGCTCGCCGATGTAAAAAGAAAACTAACCAGGATTAGAAACCGCGCAAACCTACTGGGCGCCCTTCGGGGTAGAATCAGAGGTTGTAGCCCCAAAACACTTCTACACACATATAAAACAGACATCCGCCCTGTTATGGATTTCCATCCTATATACACAATCATTAGCCCCAATCACCTTTCCTCAATCGCCTCCTGTGACCGTCGAATTTTTAGACCGATACACAGGTTACCCCTCAGGTACCCTAATGACTTCATCCTACACCACGCCAATACACCCCCAATCACAAACCGTATCCAAAAACTCCAGGAAAACTTCGCCTATAAAAGAATTTTCGGCAACACTATCCCAACCAAAGAAATCCTTACCACTCTCTACAACTACCGCTTTCCCAAATTCCCTCGAAAGAAACCCAAATTAAAATTCAAACATCCTCCCGCAATCCTCACACAACTCCTCGATGACCTCCCCGATGAGGTATAAGAATCCCTCGATAATACCCCATATGCCCTCCGCATCCCCCCGTCTATTCGATGACGACCCAGCATGACACCGGCCAACGATCTAATTAATCACACTGCACACTACACTAACCCACACGATTTATTACCAAAAATTACCACACCTCATGATTATACACAATACCACAAAACAGCGCAATACCAACAACGAGGGAATGAACAGGGCTGAAGAGGAGAAGGACTTCTGAACAGTCTACAATAAGATATATATATATATATATATATATATATATATATATATATATATATATATATATAGCTAAAATAAGTAATTACTAACCATAAGCGTGAGCATACTAACAAATGGAGACAACTTAACGCACCTAATATTTCTCTAATAAATGTGTTCCATGGCGTTAGGGACATTTTAAGTGTGGACATTTGCGAAGACTTTTTAAGCGGGAAAGTTAGAAGTGTAGGAAAGTATATAATGTACATGTTACACAATTATTTTTGGTGCAATCGCACCAGAAGCGACATATTCACAAAAAGTTGATTTTGTCGCCATTTTTCCAATATGGCTTCGCAACTCGCTATTCTTGAAAGGCGAAAACTCATTAATATTACTCGACCTTTTTGCATGGCGTACGAAATTTTGTTGCTTGATTTACTGGACTAACACAACAAATAATGTTGATCTCTAATGTACTTATATAAAGTAGGGCGTGAAAAACGGGCGTAAAAGTCATTACCCTTTGGTACATGGCAAGCTTATTTATTTCATTTGAAGTAATTATTCTTAGTTCCTTCTTTTTCTAATGAATTTCTGTAATAAATTAGTCGAAATGTTAACTTGTTTACGTCAACTGTTATTGTCTTGTAGTTCAATTAGAAACTCCCTTACGAGATACCCTAACGGCTTCTTTTTAATTGAAACCTCAATCTGTATATCATTACACATCAGCTTACAAATAATCCGTACGTCTCTATGCAGTAACGGCTACAATGATAAAGTATCCTTCTGAGACACTATTCCGCGCACGGAATAATTATAAATTAGTATTATATTCTTATAACCATTCTCATAAAATTAAATACGCTTATGATTAATATCAGAATTGTATTCTAATCTACAACATTAAAGAATCCATCTTAAATAAAATACTGGATGATTAATTGCTATTAAAAGCGGAAATTGCATTATTGATTTGAGGAATGGAAAAACTGTTTTCATTAAATGTGAAATGAATGCCCCAAGCTATGCTTTCATTTACTTTTTTTTGTCTTATACTGCTTGCATAGTTAAAAGTCATTTGCGCCAAGGGAATTTCATATGCACATTTCACAATGCGCTTAGTTGTTCTTAGGAGAGCATGATAATTGAAGACGAACTTTTTATGATTTCTTCTTAAGTTAACGTGAATAACGACTTGATTGACTTATTAAAAAAGCCGAACATTTTGTGAACATCTGATAAAAAAACAAAAATGGAGGAGAAAGGGGGTTTAGTTTATTAACTGAATTAAATTTAGGAGAAGAACTTTCAGTAAGTTTAATTATAAAAGTTATCTTGTATACGATATCCGTATAATGTTCAGAATTAAAACCGAAAACATAAAAAAAACCTAAAAGTTCATGAGTTTTTTCGCAGCTTAAAATATTAACTAGAAAGAATAGGGATGTCGGTAAGTTAGAAACAACTTGGAGAAAAAAAACCTTTCTAATCCTCTTTTCTTTTATATAACAAGTGTGTTACTTTCATTATTATAGGATCGATAAAGCTCATTATACCTATTACTAAATTATAACATCCGATTTGCTCCTTAAGGAAGAGTTTAGGATTTCTATTTAGCCGTTTAATTAATAATGGCTGCTGAAATGCACGTTTTCGCTTTGAAATAAATTTGAGTGCTTCTTAAGATTTGGGATAATTAGACCCTTGATTGAACATTTTGATGATGTTGCGGTCTTTGCAAGTATGAGTACAGAAAATCTCGCAATTGGTTATCCCTCTTATTAAATTAGGATAATTAATACTTTCCAAATTTAGCATGTAATTCCTACTTTTCTTACAATTTCAGTTTTTAAAATTATGCAAATTATGATACTGTATATGATTTTATACTTTATGTGCACCTATGAATACACACTAATGATGCAATTGGTATAAATTCGTATCAAGTAAATAGGAATGCATAAACTAATTCTGTCAATTCTTAACCTTTTATGGCGACCTGAAATCTTAGAATTTAACCGTTATAATTAAACAGCAAACAAACATGTGTTCACGTTACTTACCTAAATAGAAACATTATCTTGTTTCTCCATCACACTTTATACTCAAATTTGACTTGCCCCGGCTTTGTGACTTGAAAGAGTTTGCAACGAAAATAAAATCATATGCAAAGGTTAGGAGAGGTAGTGTTACCGCCTAAACATTTTTGGCTTCTTTCCGCTTCACTCCGTGTGCGTACCGAGTTTCGAGAAATTTCGTCGAGGGGTTTGAGAGGGCATTGGGACGTTCGCGACGCTATTTTCGTGGGAGTCCAGGTTAGATATCCTCGAGTGTCGAATTTCGTCGTAATCTGACCACATTTTACTCGACGGGTCGGCGACCGCTATTTCGTAAACGTCGATAGGCCCCCTGCCCACCTACCGAATTTGGTCAAGTTTGGTAGAGTCATCTCGGAGATTTTCTCCCCGGCGTCAAAACGCCTGCGTCACCGTCGAAAACCGCATTTTCGGGTTCACCCCGCTTCTCCTCATATCGTCGTGATTCAACTACCATTCGAATTTGGTTGAGTTCGGTTAAGCCGTCTCAGAAATGTACCTCCCCTGGCGTCATGACGCTTCAAAAATCATACACCTCTAGACTCATCATATTAACTTTCAATTTTAACCGTTTTTGAGTTATGCCACCGATTGACGGCCGGCAAGGCTATCAGTGCCTGTGTCGCCATTTAAAACCGCATTTTCAGATTCTCTCTGCTTCCTCCCATATGCGTATCGAATTTTGCAAAAATCCGTAGAGGCGTTTAAGATATGGCTCCTCAAGTGCGTCGAGATACCTACTAGACTATTTTCGTGCGAGCTCACGCCTGGGCGTCGAATTTCGTCGTGTTTCGACCACCCGTTCGTTTGGCGCCTAATAACGGCGTCGTAATGATGGTCTCCAATACCGCAAAGCATTTTTTCGTATCCTTCGAGCTTCCACTCCGAACTACTGAATTTGGTTGAGATGGGTTGTGTCTCTGAAGTGTACCTCCCCAGGCGTCGCGCCTCATGTATCGACCTTGAAAAAGTTGAGCCGTTATTGCGTTATTCGACCGACGGATGGATGGGGTGAACGAGACGGATGGTCGGCCAGGCTATCAGAGCCTGTGTTGCCGTCTAAACCATACTTTCGGATACTCCATGCTTTCTCCCACGTGCGTACCGAATTGCGCAAAAATCCGTAGAGGGGTTTAAAAGATGCCTCCGCGAGGACGTCACGATGCACACGACACTTCGTATGTATCGAATGTAAGAATCAGATCTTGAAAAAGATTAGCCGTTTTTGAGTTATGGCGACCGACGGCCGGGTGGCGTGGACTAGGCGAACGACCGGCCGGATTGTCAGAGCCTACATCGCCGTCTAAAACCAAATCTTCAGATTCTTTCTGCTTCCGAGCATGTGCGTTCCGAGTTTTGCAAAAACCAATAGAGGTGTTTAAGAAATGTCTTCACAAGGGCATCCTGAATCCCGCGACACTTCTTTAGTGCGAATGCCTGGGGGTCGAATTTCATCGTGATGCTACCACTCATTCGTTCGGAGGCCAATAACGGCACCGCTGTTCCATATCGCAAATCCTCCCGAGAACTCACTGGTCAAGTCATCTCGGAGATGCCTCAAAAATTATACACTCCCAGGCACTTATCGTAGGTATCGCATGCAATAACAAGACTTTGAAAAAGTTGAGCCGTTTTTTAGTTATGTGACAGACGTACGGCCGAAGCGGGAGGACGCCAGACTATCAGAGTAAAATTATCAGGTAGTCTGCATTCTGCTGTACTACCTAATAATAGTGAGAGATAGTGAGAGACATTGTACAAATATACATACCCTTGTAGAATAAGTTTATTGCTTAGAATGAATTAACCTTGAATTGGATTAATTATCAATTACCTGGCGTCGTGTAACTATCCTTTTCGTTAATATCATTTATTACTTATTGTTCATTAATTATTAAATAAGGCATACAAATGTTAATAAATTACAGCACAAGAAAGGAAAAAGAACTGGTGAAAGTGGTTCATGCAATAAAGCTGATACAGGTTTTTGGCACATTGTATTAATATATTTAATAATATAATAGTTTCACGTTTAAATTTTAACACAACAATTCCTATTTTGAAATGAGTTAATAGAGTTTATTAATAAGATTAAAATTTGGGCAGAGATATCAATTTTTAATAAAGTATCAAAATAAATTATCGAATTTTGCGGATTAATTGGAAAGCTTAAAGCTTTTCATGAATTCAAGTGAACTTTTACGTAAGCTAGTTTTTTCAGCAAATTTTACAGGAGTCAATAATAGGCATTTGCATTTCTGCTGAACCAACACTTTATCTGTACGTATCTTTATCTGTTAGGTTAGGTTCTTAGTTTTTCATTTGAGGATATTTTGTGTGGGAAAATATCTACTGGAGAAAGCGTTCTGTCTGTTGCCGTAAATGTTGATTATTGACGATGTTTTGTGCAATGGAAAAGTACTGTGTCATTTTGAGAGGAATTATCTGTTAGGTGCAAAAAGTACACTACTACATTGACCTCTACAGATAAAGTGCATGGTTCCGACGTAACTCAGTGGGATGGACCGTGGTCCTAACGTAAACTAATAATTAATCACAACGTCAAGGAAATCAGGAATTATACATGTGGTGCAATCTGCTTTTAAATGTATAACAGAACACGTCATGGATACGATCTAACATTATTTGCATAAAGCAGGAATGGAAACTTTCACTCAGATTAAGCAATACAATTTGTTTCAAGCTAGCTTGTTTTACATATCTAGCTTGTTTAACCCTAGAACGACCAAGCTTCGGTAGGTTGCAGGTTGGACCATGCCGTGGCAAAAAGTACCACGCGTATATTGTAGTTGTTTCTACATTTATTAGTAAACTAAAAAAAAATCCAAAGAAAAAGAAAACTTGAACATCAATAATTACAATATACAAGTACATAAATACAAAGAAAATTTAATTTTTAGTTTGATCGGTGGTTTCGCATCTTATACAAGTATTTGTTTTTTTGCTATGTGATCCACATACATAATTATCACATAAGGAACATACTATGGAGGTTTTAGATAATCTATTTTTGGGGGTATTATTACGTTCTGGGTCTTCATAGCAAACAAAGCATCGTCCTTTGCTATAATTTTGGAGAGGCACTTTTACTCTGTTTTGTGATATTTTCTTTTGTAATATGGCTTCCATGGAAGACACAACATCAGTTTTTAGACCACTGTGGCCGTGTTTTCGACTTCTGGTTTTATCAAATCCATACCAAGTTCTTGCAAAAATAATATTCGGCGATTATGATGTTTTTTATTCCACTCTGGAAAATTTTGAATAAATATAGAATAAGCATTTATTGCAGCTATATCCAATAAAGTGTAGAATATGGACATTGGCCACCTTCTAGTGGACCTTTTCGTAGAATATTTGCGCGCCATTTGATCTATAATGTCAACCCTTCCTCTGGTTTCGTTATAAAATAAATTTATAACCGATTTCTTCTTTTCTTCATTATCAATTTCATTATCGGCATCTTGCGTAGATAAAAATATAAGGAGCTTTTTAGGCTTTTGACGAGGAATATAGGAAACCAGCGTTACTGGAGACGATTTTGATTCCGGATTAGTAAATATAAACAACCTAGAATAGAGGTTTCTTTTACCAGCAACTTTGAGTTCTTCGGGTATTCCTTGTCTATTGCTTTGTAACGTTCCAACAAGTGTAAGACCAAAATCTGTGTACAGTTCTTCAGCTAGTGCTACAGAGGTATAATATCTATCAGTAGTTATGTTACGTCTTGAATTTTTTATAGGAGTCACCAATCTCTTTACAATTTCCAACGGACCTCTGGACTGCAATGTACTTGCTGGAGTTTTTCCCGCATAAACCTCCATACGTAATATATATCTTTTAGTACAATCTGACAGAATTCTAATGAGAATTCCATATTTACCTGGTTTTTCTTTCATGAATACCTTGAATCCACATCTACCACGAAACAACGATAACATTTCGTCAATCACAACATTTACGTTTGGTGTAAAGTATCGTAAAAATGTCTCATTCAGCATGTCAAATACCAAATGTATTGGTGCAAATTTGTCACATTTTTTATGTTCCATCTTAGTATCTTTATCGTCAAATCTAATAATTTTTAGTAATTCACGAAATCGATTGCGACTCATTGTACCAATGTATACTGCTTTTCCTAGTACTTTGCTCCATAAATCATGATAATCTAAATGAGTATCATTATTAGCACCCATTAGTAAAAAAATTCCTATCAAAGCGTACATTTCTCGCTCGTTAGTTTCTTTTGTATTTATGCGTCGAGCTTCTTCATTTGAATGACGAACGATAATATCTACAATATCTCGCGTTATAAATTTTTGAAATGATTCCACAATATTATGTACACGTCCATCTGGACGTAAACCAGGCTTTTCGCGAAATATATTTTGAACACTTAGTCTGGAGGCTCGGGGAAGTTGAGAAGTGTAAGATCTACCATTTTTTGCTACGTAATTTTTAATTTGTGTAGTGTCTACTTCTGGTAATAAATGTACGTTTTGTTCACTCTCGTTTTCACAATCGTCTTCACGATCAATCACAGAAATATTATCTTCCTCGTCACTACTTTCTTTATCACAATCACTAAAATCGGAAAGATTTTCCAATTCTCGTTCGAGATCGCTATCGTTCAAAAACTTTGTCATTTTAAAATAACAAAAATAGTACACAAAGAAAAAATATTGCAATAATGATAATAGGTGCAACGTGCAACTCGGTACGCAATAACAGATAGAAGTAAGCTGCTACTGTGCAAATATAGCCTACTGTGCAGAATCTCGCGCGCAACATAATATGAACATGATATACATACCGCACCACCTACACAAAGTTTTTATTTATTCTACAACCACATTCATGAAATCAAAATATAATTATTGTAGCAGGCAACAAGACCATGAATGGACAATGTCAAATTTTTTCAAATTTTTGTTTATGAAAGTAAATTAATTATAGAGAAATCATTATGCGCGGGATACTTTTTGCCACGGGTTGGTCGTTCTAGGGTTAAACCCATGGAAGGTTTTAATCTTACCCCAATAAATCAAAAATATGCGATAATTAATTTTAAACTTTTCCATAAATTAATATTGTAACATTCTAAATTTTAATCTTATGAAAATAAAGTTGCCTAATTTGAAAATATTATTAAAATCGATACCACAAAAATAATTTAGCAATTTAATGTTACTAAGATGGCACAGTAGTTGATTATGTTCTTTGCACGACTCTCAGTATCGAACATTACAAAGCTCATTCAAAGCGTAAATAATTAGTCTCTTACAGAACGGCATTCACCAAAATAGAAACTCCGTACTCCCACTGTAACATAGCTAAGAGCTTCATCACGATTATATTGGTTGACTTCTTCCGTAGCAATTAATAAAACCGGCTGAACTGAAACATCGTTTTCTAGCCACCACCGTTTACTTCCAGCAACCACAATTAGACTCCAATACCACTTCTGATGCAGGGTCGTGGTCAGTTTAACATCGCGCTACTAATGAGCTACATTTTTACTGTTCGAAAATTTAACAACTAACCCAAAAGTACGCCACTTACGGCTCGTCTCCTGTAATTACTTAAATACGCAATCAATTTGAAAATTACATTTAAATACGCTGGAAAGTCAAGTTTTACGATAAATCTTCCTACGATTTTCCAACTGTCCATTTAGCAACAACACACAGTTTTTATCCTGTAGTCCGATTCTATCACCAACAACTCAATAAGAAAATTTAATAGCGAAAGACGCCGTTAAGACCGAATGTTCCGTGATGATTACGAAGTGCTACTCGACATATGTAACGGCTTTATTAATTTAACAAAATTTCCTCAGCAACATTTTCAAAATAACTGTTTTATAATAAAGTCGTTATCAAATGATTCCCAAATCAACTTTCCAAAAAGATTCGCCGGCAATCGAAATTTCTTTTAACGGATATGTTTGTGCTACACCGTAAATTACACGCACGTGACAACTTTAATGGCATGCCAGTTAGTGGACAGGTCTTTTTTTAGTAGGTATTTATGTTCATCAATGCCCGTAAATATTTTTTCAGATCCAAAGCGTTATGGTGCGCTGAAGTGTATTAGTCATGAACTAGTGAAATTACATTTTATTTTTGGTCAAATTTTTCTGTGGTTATCAAATATCGCAGGTCGCATTAATTTATGTTATAAGTGGAA
The DNA here is from genome assembly GCA_036346205.1 of Vesta saturnalis. NCBI lineage: Eukaryota > Metazoa > Arthropoda > Insecta > Coleoptera > Lampyridae > Vesta > Vesta saturnalis. Next base: position 166,970 of record JARFJB010001739.1, on the reverse strand, counting down.
ATACCTTTAAAATTTATGTTATGAAATAGTAAGTAATAGAAAGCAGATATTGGCAATATATACCTTTAAAATCGATGTTTTCTTTTCAGCTGTTTTTAATCGCAATGCATTTAACTTGTAGACATGTCCTAAAGATTTTATGGACAAATAATGAAACGAAAGTATTTTGACACAGTGTCTCGTTTATGTAAATACCTATTTTTAGTACCCACATCTCGACTATCTAGCGATTCAAAAAGCTCTCTTATTAAGATTTAACCATCCTGTATGTCAAAAGGTCCCATGACCTACAAACTTTTTCCTCTACATCTTTTTCTTACAATGTACAATTCCTGATTTGATTTTCAAATGATTTCAGCATTTGAATAACACATAAATTATGAAATCGCGAATTTTATTACGCGCAAGAAAAGATGGAAAATAAAATGTCAGCCAAAGGTTTGTGGTCCTATTAGCATAATAGATCAATATTATACTGAATATTGCTTTAAAATACGTAATCTCAAATAGCGACTCTGTTTTGCGCTAATTTTTTACCTTTGGTCAATAAGTACGAGTCATGCATGTGAGTTACCTTAAAATTTTAGGAGGGTTATTTTTTATTAGAGTTGTACGAGCGTACGATTTAGGTATCTCTAGGGGAGATGTAATCAAACGATTAACAGTACACGGATCAATGTATTTGAGACCAATTGATAGGTTAAATTTTACTTATTTTAAATAGAAAACTCTGGCAACGGAAATTAAAGAATGCGTTGGTAAAAAATAATAGGTCTATGACGAATTCTTTTAAATTCATGATTACAAATATTAGGTAACTAATTATGAAATTAGCCTCTTGACCTAGAATAAAATATTAATTAACTACACATTTTTAATAATTAGTTTTGATTATGGTTTCATTATCAAGGCATATTACGATTTGAACTCAATATGAGAAAAAAAGTAAACATCTGTGAGAACATTTAAAATAACCAGGACATACGATTTTTTGGTAAGTAACAAATTTTAATTTTAACGTCAAATGTGTGGGGTGGTTTCAAAATGTTGTATTACAACATTTCTGAAATAATTGTTATAAGTATAACCTACCATCTAAAGGACCGACAGGTAAAACGATTTACCAAAATCAACTCAGTATTACTAACATTCCATCAGAATCAGATTCCGCTTCTTTGGTTTTACTTACTTTCTATTTCTCTCTCGGCCCTATCAAACAATGTCGCTAAAGTTGATCGCCGCTGTCCCAAACTTTGATCTCAGTAAATTATGAAAAACAAGAGTTTGGTTTGGATGGCACTAAATAATTAAGGATCTCATTCAACCTCCAATTCATTCATGAACTATGAAAAAAACTAGAAATATGTATGGCCGGGGGTTATACCACCGATTTCCTGAAATGTAGTTGTTTAATCCTTGAACTCAACTGTCAACGCATGGGGTTATATTTTTAATTCTTGAGCTCTACCCAATTGTGTTTAAACAGTTTGATACGGTCTTCGATAGATAGATAGATAGATTTGCGGATCGTGGGAACTATACTTTGGCAATTTTTGGCAAATCTCCCGGGCCAAATCCTTTGATGTTTGCCGACTAGGTCATAGTTCATTCACCTTTTCAAGGAATTGGGCTGTTCTGACCTGTTTTGGGGAAACGGGTTTCCTTTGTTGAGCTGTTTTGACCTCTTTTTGGGAAACGGGTTATTTTTTGAGCTTTTTTGACCTATTTTGATCTGTTTTTGGGAAACGGGCCGCGTGTTTGCTGTTTTTGGGCAACGATAGTAAACAGATCAAAAATGGAACCTGTTTCCCAAAAGCACGTCAAAACAGCTAAAAAAAGTAAACCCGTTTTTCAAAAACAAGTCAAAACAGCTCAGAACAGTTCAATTCCTTGAAAAGGTCAATGAACTTTGACCTTGTCGGCAAACATCAAAGGATTTGTCCCGGGCCATTTGCCAAAAATTGCCAAAATGTAGTTCCCACAATCCGCAAAATTTTCCCACGGTCTTTCAAAATTTTCCCACGCACAAGTGCCGCAATACCTACTTTCGATTATACTCATCTAGAAATTATGAAAAAAAGAATTACGCATGAGTGAGCGGGTGTGGGGGGGGGGGCTTATATTTTCACCGACCTCCAAACATTTTTCTATTTCTTAGATTGTGTGAACTAAAATTCGATTGTGCTTATTTATAATCGATAATTTGACACGGTGGGGATTGCCATCATCTTACCATAGTTTTGAGTTTTTTTTATTTATTATATTTTCTTAACATAGAGCTAATCTCTACCACGAGTTTTCCGTAATTTTGAGTTTTTTTAATTTTTTGGGCGCATTTCATTAATAACCAATTATTGTCAAACGCTGTATATTAACCTAATTGATTCTTTATAGTCCGGTACATTAATAAAAATAGCTACACAATAAATTTTAACGTACCTTTCTAATCCAATAAGAAAGAGACAGCGAATGAACTATTAAGAGGGCATGAGAGAGAGAGAAAGATAGGGATTTTAAAATCTGTTTCAAGATGCTGAAACCAGATTCAAGATGTAGATTAAGGGCTTCTTCCGTCAATAGGGTCTTATTTAAAGATATTGAAACCATCTTCTAACAAACGGATCTTAGATTAAAATAACAAGGTTCAAGCTGTAGGTACACGATGCTTACTTCAACTACAAAGGGCTTAATCTAAAAGCGTATACATCAGAAAAATGGCGAAAGCAACATGGCGGAACGCGGAAATAAGAACACGTTAACCAGATGACGGAACATGAAACAAGATAGCGATAAAACCAAAAAGACGCTAAAGTACATAAATTGAGGGGCAAAAGGGGGTTGAAAAACGAGGAGATGAAAAACCGTCGTAAAAGAACACAATTTCTCCCCTTAATCCAAAAACGTCTAAGGGAACAAGATGGCGCAAAGCTAAAAGAACACTCAGAAATAAGAAGGCGGGAAGTCAAACAGGCATGCGGAAGATGATGGACCAAGATGCTGAAGTACGATGGTAGTCCATAAAAAAGGTGACGGAAAATATGGGATGAAAAACTGGTTTAAAAAATATGATAAAAATAGGGGCTAAGAATGAACCGAAAAAGTGATCGTAGGAGTTGAAATGACGAAAGCAGCATGACCAAAGATGTTGAAACCAGCTGTACCCATTTGGGATCCCCAGTGGTTAGTCCATAAAGAAGGCAAAAAAGAGGGGGGAAAATCTGCTCGAAAAAGACCATAAAATAGGGGCTACATAAATGGACCGAAAAAGTGACCTTAAAAGTAGGGGTTGAAAAGGCCGTCGCAACAAGTTATTATAAAAGTAATTAAGTGGAAACCACCAGTATAAAAAAAAAGCAATGATATCACATTAGGATAAGAGGTGATTGCAAAGCAATTAAAACGCGACTAAAAGAGTACAATAATTATGAAATAAATAAGCTTACAGTGTGCACCCAAGTTATATATTTGCAATAAAATTCCAGACGAAAAGGGGGTATTGTTTGGCTGGAATATTTTTTGATCATATCTAAATAATGCTAATCTAATAAGTAATTTACCCATCGTAAATACAGGGTGGTGCAGTTTATAACGACAGGACTTTACCAAAGGATAGTTAACGTAAAAATAATTTCAGTTTTTCATATAATATATGCTGGAGAGCTTCGTTTTCGAGATACAGAGTGTTGAAATTTTGTAGAATAAATACAATATTTTGAATATTTATAAAACGGCAGATTTAAATAAATTTAAATATGGTACACAGTGTGAACTAATTTTTCCTCATTATTTAGGGCTTTTGATGATAAAATACGAAAATCAGTGGCGGAGGTATGGGTGTACCATCGTCCCTTTTCAAAAAAATTTCTACGCCACTGACTTTATTGCAAATCCAATAACGTCTCCCGATTGCTTATGCTTTTTGGAACAAAAAGTGTGGTTCCATAGTACACGTACGGCACACCGTTTTCGAGATATTTCAGGTTTTGTAAGGTAATATGTTTAACTAGTATGAATAACATTTAGGAGTGCATACAAATTCTAACTAAATAACTTTTAATAAAACCAGTAAATACAACTCATAAACCGATAAATAACTAATGTAATTATTTATTTATTATGTTCTTGGATTATCGGTTCGTAAAAAGTAATGAAATAACCACTTTGCTTCAAATTGGGCACTGGAAAAAATGGTGTTTTAATTCATGTTTACGAACCGAAAATCGATACAAATAAATATTAAACAAAACGTTTCAATGACAAAATAAAAAATTAATAACTAATGTATTAATTAAAAATTATTATTAATTTTATTTAATACATAAATAAAAAGTTTACCTCGAGTTGGATATGAACTTACGACCTGTACTTTACTAGAGTACCGCGCTAACCAACTGCGCCATCAAGGATCAAGCCCCAATCGATGTAAATTTTGTCTTTAATAGTAGATTCTAAATGACAATTTAATTAAATTTGAGCCTGAAATATCGCAGTACATTCCATTAATATAAAATTTGATTAATTATTATTATTAAATTTCATCAGTTCTACATACATAAAGACAAAATTTACATCGATTGGGACTTGAACTTGACGCATTTACGTACTAACAACTGCAAACCATCAGATAAGCCAATGTATTTAATAAAATTAATAATAATTTTATTATGTATTTAATAAAATTAAAAATAATGTTTAATTACATATTTACCTTTGAACTTATTCGTTCATAACAAACTTATAATAAATTAATATTAGTCAATTGCTTTGGTATTTGAATCCTGATATCGCAGGCTCACATTCCATTAATATAAGTAATTTGATTGTAATCTCATTATATTTAGAATTTACATCAGTTCTACATACATAAAGACAAAATTTACATCGATTGGGACTTGAACCTTGATGGCGCATTTGGTTAGCGCGGTACTCTAGCAAAGTACAGGTCGTAGGTTCAAATCCTACTCGAGATAAACTTTTTGTTTATGTATTAAATAAAATGAATAATAATTTTTAATTACATATTTACCTTTGAACTTATTCGTTCATAACAAATACTTATAATAATGCATTAATTGTTCGAAATAAAAACCATTTTATTGAATGCACAATTGGCGTCGTTTTCTAATGGAATGGTTTAGGCTAACTAGCACATCATGATTAATTTCTGCACACATTTTGAATTCAGATGACCCCATAGGTAGAAATCCATGGGGGTTAGGTCTGGAGATCGGGGATGCCATGCAACTGGACCACCACGACCAATCCACGGATCTTCAAAATTTGTATTCAACCATTACGAACGTTTATGCATAATGCGCTGGACACCCCTCGAGTTGCAACCAGGCTTGTCTTCGCATATTAAGTGGAACGTCGTCCCACATATTCTGATTCTCCGTCTCGAAAGTTTTCAGAATTCACACACTGTGGAAGTTTATGAGGGCCAAACAGATTTCCATTGTAAATTCTTATCCAAATATTCACACTAAATTCATGTTGAAATACATGTTCATTATGAAAGTTCACAATACCTCGTCGGGCAAAACATGACTCATCGGTCCATAGAATATTGCTTAGAAAATCCCCATTGTTTTGAACGGAGTTCAGAAGCCACCTACAAAATGCAACCCTGCGATATTCTTCTCTTGGGTGTAAAGCATGGACAGGTTGCAGATGAAAAGGACGTCTGTGGTCCTGTTTTAATATTCTTACAATAGTGCTTTTAGAAGTTCCAGTGGTTCGACTGACTTGACTAGTCCTCGAATTTCTATTAAATGCACGAAGTACGTTATTGTTTCTCCTTACCGTATTAAAATTCAGACGATTAGGATTCCTAGGTATAGCCTTCAACCCTTGATTGACGAATTGAAGATGCACGCTTGAAAAAACATGATGTGGCTGTCGTCTGTTGGGAAATCGTATACGGTATTCTCGAGCTGCTTCTGCTGTATTCCCATCACAAAAACCATAAACAAAATGCATGTCAGCATATTCTTCATTAGAAAATTTAAAAGGCAGTTTATTTAACGTTTGAAACTAGTAACCAAATTAAAAATAATTTACGAAATTACTTCTGATTTAAAATATTGTTCGTATAAATGTCAAAACTTAGTCATAGTTTACTTCGTGAAATTTAAATTCGAAATTAAATTTGCATCACTGGCCTGACATTACCTGAAAAAATCTGAAATATCTCGAAAACGGTGCGCCGTACGTGTATCATGAAACCATACTTTTTTGGTCCAAAAAGCATAATCAATCGAAAGACGTTATTGGATTTACAATAAAGTCAGTGGCGTAGGAGGTTTTTTTAAAAAAGGGCGATGGCCACCCTCCGCCACTGATTTTCGTATTTTATCATCATAAGTCCTAAATAATGAGGGACAATTAGTTCACACTGTGTACCAAACTTAAAATTATTCAAAGCTGCCGTTTCAGAAATATTCAAAATATTCTATTTATTTTGCAAAATTTCAACACTCTGTATCTCGAAAACGAAGCTCTCCAGCATATACGTTTATATGAAAAACTACATTATTTTTATGTTAACTATTCTTTGAAAAAAGTCCTGCCGTTATAAACTGGACCACCCTGTATAGACATTTATATAATAAGTAATGAAAACGTCGAAAATACCTTTAAATATAATTGTGTCGCAGTGTATTGTAATGTTAATCCAACTCAACACAGATAAATAAACAATTGTTAACTCAAAAAGGAACGTGGTGGAGTATGGAATCATTGGACAAACAGCAATTACAACTTTTTTCAAGTGTTGCCCTTCTAGTAATCTATGAGTTACCTAATTGCCATCTTTCTTGCATTAAATATAATAATTCCTCTCAAAAATCCTTCTTTGCGAACCACTGGTCATAAATGTTGTATTGATTTGAATTTCAAAGCTCTCCGTTTTTGTGAGTAAAGTAACAAACTTTCTCAAGCAGAAAGAAGTTGCCTCAGCTTTTATCAGTCACAAGTTTGCCTTAATTTATATTGATAAAATTTATGACCAAAGAAATTGCTATTCTTAGATCAGTCATTTTGGACATACTGCTTGTCGGGCAGGCACCCCCTTCCGCCTGCCCTGTGACTCGTGACGGACCGAATGTGCTATTGCACGTGCTCTTTTAATGTTGTTACTGTTTGCTTCTACCTTAATTGTTAAGTTTTAAGTTTTGTGTTGCAAAGTGTTGTGTGATGGCGGACAAGTGTAATTGTTAAACGTAAGCATAAAACTTTAATTCTTACTGATAAATGGGAAATTATTAAAAGGTATGACTGTCGTAAAACTCCAACTGCGATTTCTAAAGTTTTTGATATCGGAAGACCTACCGTTTACGACATAGTAAAAAAAGAAAAATTTACAAAAACTGTAGAGCGAATACTCTCAAGTTGAGGGAGCTCTGTACGCTTGGTGTAAGCAACAAAGAAGCAGACAAGTCCCTATTTCGGGAGATATTTTAAAACATAAAGCCAAGTTTTTGTTTTATATCGTGAAATAACCAACAAAAATGATTTTCGTATCAGCCATGGTCGATTCGAAAACTTTAAGAAGCGATATGACATTCATTTCTTACAGATCAACCGATGAGACTGAAGTTTCTCTATTCATTCAAGATTTAAATGCCAAAATCGTCGAACTAGGCCTTACGTACTAGCAACTGTATAATGCGGATGAAATCTGCTTAAGCTGGCGGCAAGTCCCAACAAAACTTTTGTAACGGAGGAAGAAAAAAATGTTTCAGGAGGGAAACCTCAAAAAGAGCTTACCCTCAAAAAAAAACTATCACGTTAATGGTGTACGCAAATACCGCTGGAAGCCATATGTTAAAACTCTCAGCTGTGGGTAAATCTAACTCCCAACGGGCATTTAAAAACGTAAAGGTCGAATCTCTACGGGAATTTAAAAACGCAAAGGTCGAATCTCTTCCAACGGCGTACAAAAACGTAAACCAAGCGTGAGTCACTAAAAGGGTTTTTCTTTAAACTGGTTTTTCAACCATTTTGTGCAAAGGTCAAAAAACACGTAAAGGGAACAAATCTGTCATTGAATGCCTTTTGTTGTTAAATAATGCTCCAGGACACTCGTACAAGGAAGAATTGAGAGTTAAGACGGCCGATGGCTGAATGGAGGCTTTGTATTTGCCAAAAAATAGGACCGCACTGCTTCATCCGACGGATTAATTGTTATCAAAACTTTGAAAGCATCTACTAATTGATATCGTCACCCAACCTGACTCAAACATCACATCAATCTTGAAAAAAATTAACATCAAGAATGGCATTGTCAATGCATCATTAGCATGTCAAGGCAAGTCTTTAACTCTGATAAAATCTTGTGAAAATATTTGGCTAGAAAAACCCACTGTTCCACAAGAATCTGTAAAAGAATTGAGAAAATGGGTATTAGACAATAACCTTGGTTCGGAACTGACCGAAGAGGAAGTAATCCAGGAAGTTACGGCTTATGTTGTAGACGACGACCGGATTAGGAGGCCACGGAGGTGAAATTCATAATGACAGACTTTACGTAAGAAGAAACAAAAAATGATTACAGATTTTTAAGCCGTAAATACGTAAGTAGAAATGTATTTTAATTTTTTATTTAATAATTTGTATTAACTATGTATTCATTTGAGTAAAACTATGCCTAAGTTTTTTTTTTATATTCTCAATGGCCGTAAAATATTAGCCCAAGGCATTTAGGCGAAAAATAGGCGAAACCGGGACATTTAGAATAATAAGCTGGGTAATGAAAAAATAGGTTAAGGTATCATTAAATATCATTATCCCAAAGCTTCCACGCCTTCCAATGGGATACCTGAAAAAACTGGAAAATCCTGGAATTTTCCTGGATTAATATTTACATGTACCTAGATATGTTCGCTTTAAAATCGGAGTTGTTTCTTCCTGAAACTAATAGTTAAATACTCGGACGCCAACTTGTTTTTAAATATGGAATAAACAAGTAAACCATTATACAATAAAGTTAAAAGAAATTTCTACAATAACAAATTTATTACACAACCTATATTTAATTATAAACGGAATACCTTAATACTAATGCTAGTAACGTTATAACCTAATGAATACTTAATGTTGTGAGTAATTAATGGAATCAGAATAACTTATTCTTGGTCACACTGTAGATACCGAAATGGATGCCTGCTGTGTCTGCGTTTTGGAAAATTGTTGCGTAATATTAGTTCAGGTTGAAATAAATCTGGATTTATATGCTTAATAATTCCCAAATGAAAAAATCTCTCTCTTGATTAATCGTACTAATACCGTAACTTAGATTAACGGTAAAATATTTAATTGCGTAGAGGTGTTTAAACGTGTAAAGGTGAATTTAAAGTAAAAAATAAAACGTAAACATGAAAGTACAAATAAAAGTGCCTGAAAAAAGCAAACGTCTCAAACTTTAATATAATAATTTTTTATAACTTACCATACAAATTGTATAGCATTTGTTTTATAAAAAATATTCAACAGAGCGAAAATGGATGCTTACATCCACCTTAAAAATATCATCAACAAAGAATCGCTACAGTAGTCTTTGCGCATGATGATATCTAGATTGAATGTCCAAAAAAAATGCGTACGAGTTCTAATTAAATAATTAAATGCATGTTTTTATGCAACTAGATATGCAACACACGCTGCACGAAATGCATGTTAAGTTGCCTACATAAGGTGAATTATTAACAACACGTTCGAAGTTTGTTACAAAATGTCATTTTCTTAAAATTTTAAAAATCTGACATTCCCAGTTATTTCCCTTAACCCTTCAATTATTATGGCCAGGTTAATTAGAAAAGGCGGCTTGTTTGAGGGAAAAAATTCAGTAGTGCTTCATGAAGAATGTAGGAAGGTATATACAAAACGACCAAAACCAACTCAAGTTGTTGTTCCAGAAGACATCTACCGACAAAAAGGCATTCAGGAGGTTTTTCTTTTGATTTTACAACTCAGTGCTTCTTTTGTAAAGAGAAAATAGACATTACGAATCCTGATCCTGATCGAGACCCATTCAGTACAGTGGAGTACAATGTATCTCTGCCGTTCGTGTTGAAGCTAGTAAGAGGAATGACGAGCCTGAGGAGCCCTCACCGCGGACATGCCGTTGTTTCCAATAATTATATTAATCTTATTTTATTGAAACCGAATGACTAACCTAGTGTTGTATAGTATTTTTTTTAATGAATAGGAAACGAAATGGTTTCTAATTTGTAGCGCCCCCCAAGTACCCTATCTTGAAGAGTGTAATTTGAACTTATTTGCATGAATGCAAATTCAAGAACAAAACAATCGCTGAGTCATTTATCTTGACTTTACTGACAATAGTGTTACTATTACTCAAAATTAATTGCTTGTCTTACTTTGACTTTCCTGGCAATAATTAAAACATTAGAATTTATTTACAAGTCTGATATTTAATTACTCGCAAACCTCAAATCTGATCAAACGAATTGGTCGTCTAGTGATAGGTATGTTGTGCTATTTGACAATAAAAATAAAATTCGAGGTGTTTGAAGGTCATCTGGCCCCGGAAGTATGTACACACAAGGCCTATTACAATTAATAACTAAGCAATATCCTGTACCCGTTCGCCAGGTCCACCTCTACACAAGTAGAAATATGAATAGCAAACAACAATGCTAATTCACCCAAATACAAGAGAGAGAGCCCTGTACTGCCTTTTATTTTAGCAGATTGTCGCTTTCTGAACCCGCGTGCGAACCATCACGACGAGTTAACATACGTGGTTTAAAACTCGGCGCTGCGACCATTAATTACAGATTAATTTTTAGAAAAATTTACATTAAAACATACACAAAAAGAAAAGAAAGAATTTGCGAACTGTTTACAGCGGGAGTTTCTAATTAAAACAATAAAAGCAGTCCGGCTTGATCGAAATTTCAACAGCAACTGCCTTCCCCTCTGGATTACAACTAACCATGTTTACTCCCGAAAACCAACTCCCGTCTTTTAAAAGTAATTAAAAAAACAAGAAACATTAATTTACGTTGGAACAGTCATATTATTATTGCAAGACATCTTAATTTTAAAAATATGCATTCGTCCGTAACAAGCGCTACATTTAAGTCTCAAGTTTCAACGTACCAAACAAAGATCCCTTTGGACATTTTTAGATCAAGAGCGCGCGTATAGAAATGTTCAACAATTCGTCACGCCAGTTTTGGCAGAACACCTGATTCTCTACGCTAATATATGTTTCCTTTTTCTGTTCGACCTTTACTCAAATATCAAATATTATTCCCACATTTCTTACATAAAACTACATAAAATAAAATATTCCTGAAACATTAGGAAATTACGACGTATTATCAAGATATTAAAAATCCACTAATTATCTTTTCTATTGCGGTAACAATGGCGATTTGACAAACGTTTATTACAATAATAAAATTTTCGCGGTCCGCTACCTACAAATTAAAATCTTCCAATCTAATAAATTAGCCAGAAAAAGTACCTACATACCTATTAAATTCAGTATTGTAGACACAAGGGATGTGGTGCTGGTGGCATGGGGGGTATGACACTTATTAATAATTATGCTACGCCTAACTATCGTAGACAAAATACGTAATACTTTGTCAAAATTCGAATTGTGCCAGAAAACCGCAAAATTCTTGAAATTTTTTGAGGGGTGCCGGAACTTTTGGAAAATACAGCTTTAAAACTTAGTCATGTTTTTCGTGTTCCAGCTTGTTATTCTAAATTTCCAGGTTAAACCGTAAACGCACTGGGCTATATGTACTCAATATGGATTGTAACAATATAAGTACTGCAGTACGTACTACATTGTGAATTCATCATATTGAAGCCGGTTGGGTTTCAACATTACTGTATATTTTGTAAGCAGTGAATGGTTCTCTTTCAACTTATTTAGATTTACCAATAATTAAAAGAGCACTTATCTATGAGAAGTTATTTTGAATTTTATTCTTATTGAATGGACACACTGTATAAAAAATACTGTCATATAACAAATTAAAATTAAGGGCTTCTTTGATTGATGATTCCTTGGTGTTCATAAATAAAAAGTTTACCTCGAGTAGGATTTGAATCTATGACCTGTACTTATAATAATTATACTTGCTTAATTTGCAATTTAAAGTAAGTAATACTCGAACTTCTTCATTAAAATTCTTAATTTGTAAAACTAGAGTGTATAAGTTAAGTATTAAAGGAATGCGCTGTTTATAGTTGTAATTAAAGTTGCATATAACAATTTGCATTCAGAGATTTTCTGAATAATAAAGTAATAAATTTCTAACTCTATTAAAATAATATTTGAATGAGAAGTTAAATTTATTGTATAAATAATGCAACCATATTGCAATAAAGAATATGCAGCGGTAAATTAGATGGTGAATAACTATAAATATCCTTTATGCAGGTATTGTTTTTCTTTATACACAATAGTATTCTAAATGGCGGTAGTGTTGTTTTTTAAACACCATGTACGTGCGTATGCAACGTCCGCTTACCACATTCGTTAGTGAAAATTTCGTTTATCTTAATTAAATGTGGTTTTTTTAGTATTATGATGTCAAATACGAATACAAAACAATTAATTAGGATACTGACTAAGGTAATTAAGACCGTAGGCGTGTTTTGCATACAAATACACATTTTTGAAAATTTTATTTCGTTATACGCCGTCTAAAGAAATGTATAAAGCGAGTTAACCTGCTGTGCAACAAAAATGCACCTACCTACTTTGAAAGCTGTGACTTTTTTACCATCATTCCATTCCAGAGGTCAATGTGGTGAGTCAAACAAAAAGGTCCCTAAATAGCGTTTTATAACCGGTTACTTTAATATATAAATCGTACCGTTTTTCTTTAATCTTTACTTTAAGCAGTGCTCAAATGATTATTTTTTCGTACTGTAACTATATCTGCATCTGTACGATATTTGCAAATTTCTTAAATGGGAAAAAGGTAATGTGCATATGTGAGTGTGTGAGCGGTCCGTTTTTATTACTTTTTGTTACTCGACGACAATGGTGTGGAATGTGGCTTTGCTTGTTACCCTATTGGGTGGACTTAAATATTTAGTACATACAATTTCATTGCTTAATCTTCTCTCATTTTCCCAACATTCTCATTTGTGTAATGTTAATTGCCGTATATACAAGGGATAAAAGTGAATTTTCACCTTTTATGGGAAATTAGGTCCATGTTAAAATGTCTCCTAAGAGCGTCTCTGAAGTGCAGCTCTATGAATGGAAAGAGCTCGAGCATGAAAAGAGATGCATATAAGTGTGTCATTGGCCCCTTTACAGTATGTTCAATCCCTTAAAAAGGCGAGTTACAACTTGTAAAGTCGGTCGTCGAAGTTTGCATTATTGAACTACTTCAGCAAGACGTTGATCGAAATCAAGTATGCTATTTACAAAAATTATAAGTATCAGGCACTTGCAAAATCTTAATATTCGTATTATAAGTGTCTTTAAACAACATTGCTTCACATTTTCATACATTTCCCCCTGAATGAATGTGAACAGCATAAAAATTAAATATAAGTAAAATAAACTGGGCAAAATACGAGCATTTCTAACAATGATTAGTCCTCGTGACATTACATTTTACATATTATATTCTACCCTTGTAAGGTCTTTTTGTCTGCTGTACTTCCTATGAGGGTGTAACAGACTGTCAAAGAAATGTTTGTAATATTTATATTTATACCACTAAATTTCCTTCTCGGAGCAGGGTCCTATCTTAGATAAGAGAATGTTACAAATTATAATAATTTCATTATTATTTATATGACATTAAATACAGCTGCATAATTAACTGATTATGTTGCAAATTCCGGTGATAGGGGATTTTTCCGAGACATGTGAGTAATTATTGATGTACAATTAGTACGAATGTGTTTCTTAATTATTTAAGAATTCATAAAATGACAAATATTACTTATCCAACAAGATGAAGTTTACAAGTAATTTTCGAAACTGCATTCTAATTATAAGAATTACATTTTTTTTAAATTGCCTTATACTTGAAGCACCTATAACTAAAGTACTGTTTTCGTGAAAAAGATCGATGTCGAATTTTCGACCACCTAGACTATTTTCCAGGCGCGGCGCAGGCGTGTGTATACCGGGTGTCTAGAATCTACCCACGTTCTATGGCTATCTTTGTTATTATAAGAGATACAGAGTCGGTTAAATTAGCAAAGTTGGGAAGAATTACATGATAATTCAAATACCGATAAGCAAATTCAACATTGTTGCCAACTTTCTAGGGTATCTGAAAATAACTAAAAATCGTCCAAATTTTCAATCGGCTATATCTTTTTTAATATTCAAAATACGAAAAAGTTATAAGAGAGATTTTTGATAGCTATTTTTACGCAAAATGGGAAAATGTGAATAAACAAATTTTTTAGTAATTATTTTTCAAGCTACAACCTAAACATAATTTTTTTTAAATGGCAACTATAGTTGGCTGTGGACTCATTCAATGGCTTATTTTTTTCTGATTTCAAAAATGTATAGCTTTGTATGTTTAATGTTATTAGTTGACTCACAATTTTTAAAAAAAAAGGTAATTATAATATTTATTAACAAATTAAAGTGTGCCGTGAACATTTAAATAACAAAATAAGCTCATATTCTACTACTAATTTTGTGGAAACAAGAAATAATGTACTACATTATCAAAATAAAAAAGTTCTAAATAAATTTAACTTACAGCGGTGAGTAACAGCAAAAAATATAAACAGATAACACAATCATAGAAGTGCTTCAAAATGCCCTCCATTATTTTGAACACACATTTGACATCGTTTTAAAATTTCGTTTTGAACTTTTAATAAACTTTGGGTTCTAATTTGTTATATAACAACACGAATTTTAAATTTTTATTACCAGGTTTTAGTCGGTACACTTTGTCTTTAATTGCACCCCACAAGAAAAAGTCCAGGGGGGTTTAAGTCTGGAGATCGCGGCGGCCAAGCTATTGGACCTCGATTTCCTATCCAATTATTAAAACGTTCCTGTAAATAGTTACACACAAGTAATCCATTGTCTGCTGGTGCTCCGTCGTGTTGAAAATAATTCAAATTTTGAATTACGTTCAACGGAAGGTCGTCCAAAATGTCTTCAAATTCGTTTCGTAAAAAAGTTAGATATCTTTCGGGATTTAAATTGTATTCATAAAAAAACGGCTCAAGGATTTTGGTACCAATAATATCGCATCAAACGTTTACTGAAAAAGCATATTGATCTCTCCTCTCAACAGTAGTATGATAATTTTCTTGGAACCATTGGATATGATATTTTCTATTTAAGATGCCGTTGTTTGTAAATTTTGCTTCATCGGTAAAAAAGTGGTTTTCGAGAATTGATTGTTTGCTCGACTTTCATTAATCAACCATGTAGCAAAACGTTATCTTTTCTGATAATTTTCAACATACAATGTATTTTCTACATGAAAATGATATAAGTTTGAAGATATGATTCCGAAGCAGCATTAGCATCTCTGTTAGACACTTAATAGCAAAAAAGCATATCATTTCTTTCTTTAGAAGAATAAGCCATTAATAAACTAATATTCACTATTTAAGTACGAACTCCAACTGGTTACAACAAATAATTCAATATCTACTATTTGACAGTCAATCAATGAAGAGTTTTGTTTTTAATTGTCACAGCACACCACGACAAACACTGCATTTGTTTAGTAAATACTATAATTACAATTTTTTGAAAATTGTGAGTTAACTAATAATACTAAACATACCAAGCTATACATTTTTGAAATCAGAAAAAAATAAGCCATCGAATGAGTCCGTAACCACATATAGTTGTCATTTACACAAATGTATGTTTGGGTTGTAGTTCGAAAAATAATTACTAAAAAAATTTTATTCGCATTTTCCCATTTTGCGTAAAAATGCTAACAAAAGTCTCTTTTATAACTTTTTCGTATTTTGAATATTAAAAAAGATATAGCCGATTGAAAATTTGGACGATTTTTTATTTTCATATATCTTAGAAACTTGGCAACAATGTTGAATTTTCTTATCGGTATTTTAATTAGTAATTTTGCCCAACTTTGCTAATTTAACCGACTCTGTATCTCTTATGCAGTAGAAGTCTATTAGTCGCTCCGGAAAATTGTAAAAATTTTGGTTTTCTCCAAAAGTGTGTCTTTAAAGCAAATAAAAACGCTCGAGAGCTATTCGGAGATCATCCGGAAGCGCTCGGTATTGTTCGGAAACAATTAGCGGCCGGCTAGTCTCAGCTGTCACAATAAATTCAGGTGCAGTGCAGCTCCGTTAATCAATCACGAAGCGTCTTCGCCATTTTTTTGTGCGTTGTTGTTTTGTGTCCTTTCCCATCGCAGTAAACGTAACTTTTGAAACTGTTTATAAAAAAAAGTGATTTTCGTTCTAACTGTACAGTGACCATGTTTTCAAAACCTAAGCCTTCGAGTTCAAAAGGAGAGAAACGAAAACACGTAACACTGACTCTCAAACAGAAACTAGAAATCATCAAACGGCTAGAAAAAGGCGAGAATAGAAATGTTTTAATGAATGAGTTTAATATTGGCTCATCAACTATTTATGACATTAAAAAACAAAAAGATGAACTAATGAAGTTTGCTTCTCAATCGGTAACAACTGAAAAATTGGCTTCTAGACAAACATTAAAAAAACCAAAACTGGAACAGCTAGATAGTGTATTGTTCAAATGGTTTAGTGCAGTTCTGAAGGAAAGCCGGTAACAGGGCCAATGATTGTTGAACAGGCAAAGAAATTCGGCCAAGATTTAGGAGTTGCTGAAAGTGAATGTAGTTATTCTGATGGTTGGCTCAGAAACTTTAAGTTTCGGCATGGAATTCGAAGACTTGATGTAACTGGAGAAACACTTTCAGCAAACCAAAACTCTGCAGAAAAATACAAAGACGAGTTTGAGAAAATCGTGGCTGATAATGATTTAACACCTGAACAGATTTACAATGCTGATGAAACAGGGCTATTGTGGCGATGTTTACCAACATCTACACTAGCTGGGGGAGGAGAAAAAGCAGCCAAGGGTTTTAAAAAAAACAAAGACAGATTAACCGTTTTGCTATGTGCTAATGCGTCTGGAAACCACCGAGTGACCCCTTTTGTGATAGGTAAATCTGCAAAACCCAGGGCTTTTAAGAATGTTACATACTTGCCTGTCCAATACGATGCTCAATCAAATGCGTGGATGACTGCCGCCCTCTTTAAAGACTGGTTTTTTCACCACTTTGTGCCTGAGGTCAAGAAATCCTTCAAAAGCCTTGGTCTACCAGAAGATACTAAAGCCATCCTTCTTTCGGACAATTGCAAAGCCCACCCGCCAGTAGATGAGTTAGTTTCTGGAAATATTGTTGCTACTCTGCTCCCACTTAACGTAACATCTTTGATTCAACCCATGGACCAAGGGGTTATTCAAAATTTTAAATGCTTTTATAGAAGGTCTTTTATTCAAGGCCTGTTAAATGCCGACTGTGACGTGACTGATTTTCAAAAAAAGTTTACAGTAAAAGATGCCGTCTATGCTATTGCACTGTCTTGGAACCAGGTAAAAAATACAACATTCCAAAAATGCTGGAGAAAACATTGGCCAGCTGCAAACCCTGCATCTGACCTAACTCTACAGACTGATGAGGAAGAAAACCATCAAGACGCTCTGACCAAAGTTTTGGATGTCGTTAGAAGTGCTGACAACCCCTTGAAAAACCTGCCTGAAGATGAGGTAGAGGAGTGGCTTCTAATCGACGAGAATGAGCCTGTTGAACAAAAACTAACCAATGAGGACATTATCAACATTGTAGTAAACCCTAAGCCTACTCAAAATCTTGAACAAAGTGACTCAGATGCCGAAACGGAAGAAAAGGAAAAAATCAGCTGGGCAGAAGCTGCAGAATCAGTAAATAAGTTTATCTCTTTTGCTGAGGCTAGTACTAGCTACAGTGCTTCAGAAATTATTGATTTCCATATCATTAGAAATAAATTTTATACTAAACGCCAAAAGTCAAGAAAACAAAAAGACATTCGTGACTTTTTTAAATCTAAGTGAAATATGTTTTACAGTACGTGTACATACATTATATAAAATGTAAAATAAACTTTGTTGTATGTATTTGCATACTGTATTTGTAGTTTAATTATTAACCTAATTGTTCTTATAATTACCGCCCGATAGACCGGAATTTTCGGTAGTCCGGCACCGAGCCGCTCCCGAACGTGCCGGATTATCGGACTTCTACTGTAGTAAGAAAGATAGCCACAGAACGTGGGTAGATTCTAGACATCCTGTATGCCTAAGAGTGGAAGCGTGGGCATGCGTGCGTGTGTACATACGTGTGTGTGTGTGGTGCGCGCGTGTGTGTATGTGGTGCGCCTCAGTGTGTGTGGTGCACATGTGTGTATGTGTGTGGTGCGCATTGCTGTATGTGTGTGGTGCGCCTGTGTGTATGTGTATGGGCCCCTGTATGTATGTGAGTGGTGTGTCTATGTGCATGTGTGTGGTGCGACTGTGTGTATGTGTGTGGTGTGATGTGGGGTAACGGGGCGTGGCGTGCTATGTTTGTGATATGGTGGCTAAATATTTGAAGTTTCTTTAAAATATCTGGGTTCTATCAAATTTTGTACTTTATGCGCTAAACTACGTTTTGTAAATTTCTCAAAAAATGTGTTGGGGGTGTGGGCGTATGTGCAAGTTGGTGTGTGCGTGTACGCGCATGCGTGCGTGTGTGGCTTGAGTGATGTGGTATCGTGAGTGTACCTCCAACTATCTCGCCTGGAACTTTTGTTGCCTCTTGTGGGTTTTTTAGTGAAAAATTTTCAACTGTTCTTGTTTTTGTAAGTTTTATAGTATAAAGGGAATATATTAAGGTTTTAAAGTAAACTAAAATTTTAACAAGATGCTTAGCGTTTGATTTTAAATTACAGATTAATAACACTAACTTTCTTTCTGTTCTCTAACTAGCTTTCTGTTATTAAATTGTGACCATCTTAAGAATTTCATAATTATTTATAAAAATCACAACCGTAAATTAAATACCCTGTTTTAAATGACGATTTTAGTCTCCATTGCGACTTGATGAAATGAGGGCTTATCTATATTATTCCGATATCACTGGTATGTAGTCTTTTCCGTGTTACTCGTCAATATATCCCACCATTAACCAAACTAACTAATCTTATTATGAAGTCGGGAACGTTTCCAGGCCTTTTAAAAATGGCCCTAGTAAGGCCTATGCACAAGTCAGGTGACAAAAATGAACAAATTGTAGACCAATATCAATATTGCCCATCTTCTCTACGGTTTTTGGAAAAGGTTATATATAAACAAATATCTGACTACTTCGAAGATAACAACTTGTTCTATAGTAAGCAATATGGTTATCGTCCAAATAAGAGTACAATGGGTGCCCTAACCACACTCGTAAATAAATCTCTAAACTGCTTTGAACAAGGAGAATATACCCTGGCCATGTTTTATGACCTGTCAAAAGCTTTTGACAGTGTAGCGCATGATATTCTCTTTAGTAAATTGGCACTTTATAAATTTGACCAGACTAGTATTAAACTAATACAGTCTTACTTGTCAAATAGATCTCAATGTGTTAAATATAATGAACGTACATCTACTAAACAACAACTAACCAGGGGCGTACCACAAGGTTCAGTACTGGGTCCGCTGTGATTTCTTATTTATTTGAACGACTTTCCGTATTATGTAAACCTTAATGTTGATTCCATATTAGTTGCGTATGACACAATTATGCTGATACAAGATGAAAAAATTGAAGAAATTTTAACTTCAAATTGAAACTTTAGTGATCGATTGGTTGAACTCTAACGAATTACTTTTAAATCAATCTAAAACTGAAAATTTATTATTGACATTAAAGTCTAACACTTACAATAATCCGACAGCAGTAAAATATCTATGTGCATTAATTGACCCCAACTTGACTTATTCAGAACATATTAATTATATCAGCAAAAGAATTAGTAAAAATATTTATATCTTAAGAAGATTATCTGAAAAGGTTTCAAAGAAGATCTTGGTCACAGCATATTTTGCTTTAATCGACTCTTTAATTAACTATGGCATATTGGTATGGGGTAACTGCTCAACCGCCGACAGAATATTTATGCTACAAAGAAGAGCTGTACAAATTAGCAATTCATTAGGATAGAGATGACTGCAAATTGACTTTCCAAGAAGCAGGAATTCTCACAATACCGTCCATTTTTATTTTACAAATTATTGTTTGCCACATGAATATATGTTACAATATGATCATGATACAAGATTTAAAAATTAAATAACAACTAATATGGTAGACTAACTAAAAGACAACATTGTCCGATTTACTAATTACAAGTTTATTATAACCATCTTCCGAACAACATGAAAACTCTGAATAAAAGCCAGCTAAAACAGAAACTTAAAAAACATTTGATTAAGAAAGCCTACTACTCAATCAATGAATTTTTGAAAGATAATTTAGCTATTGACTAATTATATGTGTAATATCAATATGTAATGTTATACCTACCATGACGAATGTACATATGTATGTTAACATTATAAAAATAAAATAAATAAAAATAAAAAAAATTGTCATAATTCGTTATTAATAAACCACGTGTCAAATTTTGTGGTTTATTCCTAATTCTAATTTCTACGTTTTTCCTTGTTTGCTTGCTCTCATTTCTTATTTTTTTTTCATTTCAGACTTGGCGTAAAGAAAATTCGTTATTGTGATAGTTCTTAATTTAGCAAAAGCGCCTACTATCTCACGTGGGATATTTTTGTCTTTTTTGATTTTTAGTGAAAAACTGTTTCTTTTTTGTCAAATTTCTAATATAAAGGTTTGGAATAGTCAAGGTAAAAGGGGTGGAAACAGATGTTGTACATAAAGGATAGTAGGTATATCTGGATTAAAGCTACAATTTTTTTTTAAATTTTAGTTGGCGAAAATTCTGTCGTATCGTAGACACTAGACATGTAATAAAATGTTTCACCAAGATTCGCTCTAAATATGATGGTAGTCGCCGAGACGAAATTTCTCGTCTTATTTGTATCGATTAGTCGTCCCAAACCATGGTTGCATTTTTTATCATTTCTAGAAAGAAATACATATGAACAAAATAGTTTGGAGAAAATACGTTTATAAATCAATAGTTGAGAATTAATATTTGTACACGACGCTGCTTACAAGATTGAAATCAATTGGAGACGTATGGCTTCTAATGAGCGACTACCCCTAATAATTTGGTAGTTTTCAAGTTTTATGGAAAACTCTCGAACACGTCAATTTAGATTTTCAGTTTCCATTCTGGCAGAATTAATTTGTTTATTATTGACATCTGTCAAAAATATGACATCATCGACATTTTTCTTAAATGACAATACACGGCATATAATACATCATTTATAGGCTCTTGTTTTACTCTACGTTCCTTGATCTTTGTGCGATTCCGTTACGCCGTTTTACAATGGCGTTCGTTCAATTGTCAAAATTATTTATTTATTGTTTATTGTTTTTTGTTTTGTCAGAAAAAAAGCAAACTATCAATAACGCTAAGACAGCCCTAAGGCTTTATCATTCAATCTCTGTCCTTACATTCAGTTTCTTGACCTGTGCTTGATCTTAAATCAATGGTGGCAAATGAAATTCGAGATCGCAGTGTTATTACAATAGTAGTTTTGTTTATAGGAAGCTTAGACAAACCAAACACAAACAAAAATTAACGTCAATATTGACAAGTGGTAAGGTTAAGTATTAGTAAGATTTGACTGTCATTACGGTTTAATTCAAAAATATTCCTTTTTTAATAAACGAAAAATGTCGGTCAGTGAAAAAGACCATATTGAAATTCTTATCATGGTTGGTTATGGAGATTGTTACATATCTACTAACGAAGTACGTCAACTTTTCAATCAATTTCATCCAGACAGAACCCCGATTTTGCAATCCAACGTTTGCAAGATTTTAAGAAAATATGAAGAACATGGCCATGTTAAAAATTTACCTAAAAATGGAAGGCCGGAGGTAAATGAAAATATGCAACTTGATATCCTATTGGCTGTCGAAGAAGATGATATGAGAAACAATTTGGCACAAAGAAAAATATCACCTGTACAAAGTCTGCCTGGTACAAGAATTAAGTGAGTGTGATTTCGACCGAAGACTGCAATTTTGCGAAATCATCAATAAACAGATCTTTTTTTTACTTTTTTTTTATTAATACTATCCTATACATATACATCACTACATACTACTGAAGCGTCTGACAAATACACACTCACGATGCTGTTTTTCGAGGATTGGTGAAATTATATTACCAAGTCATCTCTTTTTAAATCGTCAGAATCTCTAGCTATTTGTTATTCTCCTTCGCGTCAATGTTGTAGACCAATCTATTACTACTATGTATGTCTACGTTTTGGACTCATTAATCACACCTTCTTCACTGGGTGAGTGTCATCTGCTGGCTCAAAATTCGTAAATATTTTCTATTTCGTGTATAAATTGCTCAATGATATTTCTTTAAGGTCTTCTATTAATCGCTTTATACAACAAAACATCTATCATCATCTGCATGCGATGTTAAGTATTTTTCAAAAGGCGTATTCCTCATACTTATTAACTAGATTATTTAAATAGTCATCATAAATCTACCCATTCCATAACTTTTTCATGATCAGCATCGAATTCTAATGATTGTAACTGGCATATTAGTCTTTGACTGACTAACACAATCTACAGCTTTAGGCACGTGCGCACTATAACTATCACATATTGACTAACATCCTAATACTATCCACTATTGACTAACGCGGTTACTTTCAGTTATAGGTTTAGAAGATCCATATCCATATATCGTTTCTCCTTGGCAAATTCTTCCATTTCCAGAAGGCAGGCTATGTTGACTCAAGTTGAATCAAGTTGAATCAAGATGAAAAATTCTATTCTCAAATGAAGCAACTTTTTGCCTCAATGGTATTGTAAACAGGCAGAATTGTTGATATTGGTTCAAAGAAAATCCACATTGGATTCAAGAAGCTCATTATCAATCACCTCAGAAAGTTAATGTATGGGCCGGCATATTGAGAGGTAGAGTCTTAGAACCATTTTTCTTTAAAGGAAATCTTACAGGCTAAATCTACTTGAATTTTTTACAGTTAGAACTTTTTCCAGCTTTAGTCACTCTTTATCTTAACCAGTATAATCCTGATTTACCCCGTCCAGAAATTTGACTGACCACCTCACTATGTTTGCAGAAAAATGGATTGTTCGACGGGTTCCTATTGAATGGCCAGCCAGGTCACCTGATATGACCCCTGTAGATTTCTTTGTGTGGGGTTATTTGAAGTACAACGATTTTTAAAAAAGACCATTTATTGGTAATCTAAAGTGCCTCATAAGAACGCAACACAACAGAATCGCACAAAAATCTAGGAAGTACTAAGTGAAACTAGAGCTTTCAAGTGATGTGCCCGCCATATATTATCGTTTAAGAAAAATGTCGATGTCATATTTTTGACAGATGTCAATAAAAATGAATTTTATCAGAATGTGGGAAACTGAAAAACTAAATTGACGTGATCGAGCGTTTTCCTTAAAACCTGAAAACTACCAAATTATTAAGAGTGTTCCATATTTTTTCCATACTGTATATTAGTCCTATATCATTCATTTTGTAACGCGATTCTTTTATCAATTCATTTTACTTAAAATTGTCATATGTCGATGATTTGTGAAACTTTTAATAACTTAATGTGAAATGCTTACAGTATAAAATGTGAGGTTAATTTTGCAACTGTCAGTCATTTTGATGTGTTCATTTTTGTGATTTCATTAATTCATTATGAAGTAATGTAAATCACTTGGGGCGGTAAATCCAAAGGTAAGTTTATTAATACTGTTTGTCCACAGATTGAGTTCATTATAGGTGTAAATGACCAAAAATTTTGAAATTTCAAAATGATTTTTTCAGATTCAGTGGAAATGAATTTTCATCGTATTTTAATTTTTTAAATTCAAAACTGCCTTGGTGGTGGAGAAAAATTTCCTTGCTGGTAAAGTACCTTTTTTGTGTATCATAGAGCAAAATTTTATTAAGAAAAGCTGTTCAGAATCGAAAAATCATAATAACTGCAAAATAATCGACACAACTTCATGAAACCGTTATTTTTATTTATTAAGAAAACTATCATCGATTATATCTAGGAATCTATGCATACATCATTTCAAACAATACATTGTCATTTGTTTACAAACAATACTGATTGTCATCATTATTGTGAAATTTAGTAGTGTCCTTATGCAAATTATTATTGTAATTATCTAATCAATGACATTTCAATATGTCATATAACAGTAACGTGCATTTGTAATCAATGACAAAAGTAATTAAAAAAAAAAAGAAAACGTACATTAAATAGTAAAAAGAACAACTATTCGATGTAGCCTCCAGCAACTTCAAAACATCTCTCCACTCTAATTCGAAATTCTCTGTATACATTTCTTGGCATGTATGGGGTGATATCATTTACGGCATTAATTATTTCTTGTTTAAGATATTCAATATTGTGGTTCATATCTGTTTGCTACAATTTCTGTTTTAAGTAGCCATGTAGAAAAAAAATTCGAAATTGTTAAGCCAAGAGAACGGGGCGGATACATCAGCGGTCCATATCGTCCTATCCATCGTTCCGAAAAAGATTCCTCCAGTCATCCTCTTATTAGCAAAGTCAAATGTGATGAACAGCCATTATGCTGAAAATACATTTTACGCCTTAGCTCCAAGGGAAAGTTCTCTAATTCTGGTAATGTAAAGTTGTCTAGCAAATCCAAATATACTTCCTGTTTTAATGACTCATCCAGAAAATACAGTCCAATTATTCTGATTGGTACAGCACACCAAACATTTACCTTTTTAAAAAATTGGCTTTTACATTGAATCTTGAAAGGAGGATTTTCACTAGCCCAATATCGATAGTTTTGGGATGAAGCAACTCCATTTGTCGTAAACGTTGTTTCATCGGAAAATGAAAATTATAGTGAAAAAAACGGTAGCCATAATTATTCCACCAATGTTTGCACAAATATCAAGTCTAATGTCATAATCACAAGCTTTTAAGGTGTGGCTAAATTTTGGTTTAAAGGGAATAATTTTGTTTTCTTTGAATATATTCTTTAAGTGGCATAAACTCAACCTGGGATTTTCGAATAATGAATGCATCATAGCTAAGGCAGTAGCTGCATCGTCGTCTTCACGGTATGCCTTTATCGCTTTCTTTTTGTCTTCAACAGATCCCGTCTCATCGAATTTCTTTATTAATTTTTTATTCCATTAACCGTAATGTGTACATCTGGATATTTTTCATTGAGCAGACTTTGAAATATGTATTATTGAAAATTGAGTAAAATGACAATGTATTGTTTGAAATGTTGTATGCATAGATTCCTAGATCTAATCGACGATAGTTGTCTTAATAAATAAAAATAACGGTTTCATGAAATCGTGTCGATTATTTTCAAGTGTTGCAGTAATTATTATTTTTCGATTCTAAACAGCTTTTCTTAACAAAAAAGCTACTTTACGTGCAAAAAAAAAATAGTAATGAACTCATTCCGTTATTCACACTATACAGGGTGTCCACAGACTTTTATGCCGATTTAACGTAAATTACCTTAATGCAAAGATACTTCCTAAGAGAGCTGGAGCTCTTGGAAGATGGCGGCCTAACATCGGTTTAATTCAAATATCTTCAAAATGGTTTCTCGTTAAATGATAGTGTTCTGTACATGTATTTGGTGCCCAATCGTATGCACGATTTTTAATACGTTATATAGGCTTGTAGAATTATTTGCTGCCAGCCTTAATTTATATAAAAGTACCTACTTACACTTGAATTGATCATAGACACAAATCGTAAACATACGCGATTTAACTTCAAAAAGGGCGACTGTTATTTATAGACTAATATTTGGAAAACACATTAAAACTAACACCCGAAAGAAAAGACAAATTAGCGTTGGCTAATTCAAAAAAAAAAATGTACACGCAAGAAATATTTTAAAGACAAACTGTTCACAATGAAGGCATTTAATTAACCACACCGATCTGGCTTGATCGACACTCTAACTGTAACTCGCTTCCCCTCCAATTTCAAACTAAAACTAACCACATCTACTCCCGAAAAACCACCCCCGTTTTTCAAAAGTAATAAAAAACAAAACAAAAAATACTATTACGTTGGAACAGTTTCATATAAATTATTGAACGACATCCTACTTTTGAAAATATGCATTCGTCCGTAACAATATATTAGGTCTCAAGTTTCAACGTACCAAACAAAGATCCCTTTGGATTTGCGCTATGTTTAGTCGTAATTAATTATTAAATCAATGACATTTTTACATCAAGAGCGTGAGTATAGAAACTTTCAACAATTCGTCACGCCCGTTTCGGCAGAACGCCTGTTTTTCTATTCTAATACAGTTTCCTTTTTCTGTTCAACCTTTACTCAAATATAAATTATAAACATTCCCACATTTCTTACATAAAAATACATAAAATAAATATTCCGAAAACATTAGCAAATTATGACGTATTACAAAGATATCAAAAATCCATTAATTATCTTTTCTATTGCGGTAACAATGGCGATTTGACAAACGTTTATTACTATGATAAAATTTTCGCGGTCCGTTACCTGAGGATATATATATATATATATATATATATATATATATATATATATATATATATATATAGGGTGTCCCAATAGTGCGTATTCGGTCGTTAGCTCCTTAGCCATTAAACTTAGAAGATAAGTTTAAATACGAAAGTTGTCTATTTTTATAAGCTGCATAATCTAAAAATAGTTTGGTTTCTACAGGGTGTAATATAAAAGCGGTACAATATAGAACTTTTGATTTTTCGATTCTCCTTATAATTTTACATCTTTTTGATAAGAATTACTTACAAGCTAAATCTTACAGTTTTTGAGATATTTGCAAAGTTAACTAAAAACTGACATTTTTATGTAGTAATTCAAGTAGGCGTATCTCTATTTCTAAAGATAAAAAAATAATCTTTGGTGTAGAATTTATTTATACACGAGCTTACTTTAATCTGTTATCAAAATTGGATTTCAATATACACGGTGATCACACAAATTAATTCAATAACATAAATTTGAAAATGTTATATCTTCATTTTTAAATGGCACACCCTATACTTTTTAATGCCTTGTCTTCGTCTATTAATCGGCTTTCATTTCCATTAAATATGTTCTATACCTATCTCTAATAGTTTCGGAGATATTTAAGTTTGTTCAATTTTTGTTGTTGATAACACCGAAGAAGAGTAACATTAGTCGGTCCAAGCAAGCTATGAATACATAAGAAACTAAAAAACATATTAACTGAAATACAAACACTTAAAATTATAATCAATGATCAATGTGACCACCCTTTTGTTGCTGGCAAACGTGAAGTCTTTGAATAAACGACAAATTTACTTTTCGTAACGTGGAAACATTTATATTTTGAATGACGTCTCTAATTTTTGCCTTCATATCATCTACAGTCGTTGGAGGAGTTTGATAGACTTTTTATTTAATCCAACCCCAAAGAAAACAGTCCAGCTTTGTCAAGTCAGGCAGGCGATCTTGCAGGCCAGGAGATCGGCCCTCCTCTTCCAATCCACTTGTTTTGAAACTGGATATTTAAATAATTTCTAACGTTTCTGCTAAAATGCGGAGGAGCGCCATCTAATTGCAGCCAATTGCGTGAATGCCAAAATAACTAGTATTACAGATACCAGTGAAAGATTTATTATTGTTTAGTTACATTGCCGTAAATCCAAAAAGTTGAGTATTGTTAGAATGGTTTCGTTTAGTAACGAATAATATGCCGATATGCATTTATTGTAGGGCGAAATGCAATGCAACGATCGGTCAGCAGCATGTAGATATGCAGATAAATTTCCAGGTAGATGCGATAAGGGAAAGTAAACATCAGGAAAGTTATGGATAGGTGTTCTTGGTGATAATTTGCTTCGACCTGCAGAATTGTCTAACCGTTTAAACGGCGAAGAATATCTCAACTTTCTACAAAATACTTTACAGGATTTATTAGATGATATTTTTTTATTATTAATTGTGTCAGCAACATTTTTTTGTATTAAAAACGATTATATTTCAACCGAGTTTATTTCTTATTTCCTAAAGCAAAATTAATTTCATTATTGTAAATGAATTCCTTAGTTAATTTTATAAAAGTATGATTGAGACATGAAAAGTTCAAATCGATTTATTTCGAAAACAAGAGTATCGTTCTTTTATGAAAAGATCGATTTTTTTTTAATTTTATGTTAAAATTGCGAAATTTTGAAAAACAAAAAATTTATGAATAACAATGTCCAATGCCCCGCCCAAACGAGCCGCTTATGAGTACAACTAAAAAATCATATTCACGCCATACGATTAGGCATATTCCACTAAATAAATGTACAAAACGCTATCATTTAAAGGGAAACCATTTTGAAGATATTTGAATTAAACCGATGTTAGGGCGCCATCTTCCAAGAGCTTCAGCTCTTTTAGGAAGTATTTTTGTATTAAGATAATTTACGTTAAATCGGCATAAAATCAGCTCTAGAATCTGCAGTTTCTTTGTGAAAGAGTTTGGGACACCTATATATATATATATATATATATATATATATATATATATATATATATATATATGCTCCGGGTAGGCTGTCTACAGCGTGGACGGAGGATTTCTCCTTAAATATTAGAGATATCAAAACCAATTTCGGTATGGTAATGCACGATCATTGGACCTTCATTCTAAAAATGTTTAGGTATATACAGGGTAATTGACAAAAATATGCCAACTCAAACCTGTGTTTTTTAACGGAACACTCTTTATATTTTTGCATTTTTGGTTTCACTGGTACATTTAGAATAAAAGTATAGAAATTTGTATCTGTATCATTAACCGTTCTGCAGATATCGTCACTTTAGTACCAAAATAGAGTTAACTTTGGAACCACGTTGCGAGCGAGCGTTGTCACCACGAGTTTGTAAATCTGTTTATACCACCGACTATTCATAATAGTCTATTAACAAACAAACTGGGAAACTTTTGGAAAACACGTAAAACTATACAGAATGATTAACTTACGCGAAATGTAATTTTTCTCAATTTTTTCAAATGAACACCCGGTATATTTTTTCACATTTCGATTCCCCGTGAAAAGTAAATACTAATTAATAAAGGTTTCATAGCCATAAGACGGACCCTTCTTGAGATGTTGACGCTGTATTTGAAAATATTGACATACGGAAGAATAAATAAAACAAAATCCAAAGAAAATAAGAAAATACGAATGGCAAATAAATTATTTAACTGATAGGAAAACTTAATTAATAACTAAACAATAAAATAATTCTCTACACATAAAAATAAGTTGAACAAGTGAACATAAACGAATAAAACTATAAATTCAAATTAAATGTTCAAAATGATGACCACGCCTAGCTAAACACTTTGCAATTCGTTCGGTAAACGAAAGATTCACTCGCAACATTAGAAGCGAAATGGATTGAAACGCAGCTCTAATTCTATTTTTCATATCTTCGGTTGTGGTGGGAGATGTTGGTAAACTTTTTCTGTAACGCAGCCCCAAAGGAAGAAATCAAGGGGCGTAAGATCCGGTGATCTAGCTGGCCAGTTTTGCACATCACCTCATCCTATTCACCTCATCGGATAATTTCTATCGAGATGTTGCCTAACGTCGATTGCATAGTGTGGAGGGGCGCCATCCAAAATCTCGGGTAAATCATTTACCAAAAACTGTAAATATCTTTCTCCATCAAAGAAAAACGGACTAACCACATTAACTGATCGTCGATGCTGATGATCAACAACTCTTAAGATGTGTGGATTAGTATCTGAATAGTGATGATAGTTATGTGTATTAATATTGCCATTATTGTGAAAATTTTCTTCATCCGTAAATAGAATGTTATTAACAAAATTGGGTTCTTCGTTGACTTTAGTAGTTACCCATTGGCAGAAAGATTCACGATTTTGAAAATCTATTTCACTTAAAGCTTGATGTTACTCGATATGGTAAGGATGCAATTTGTTTTTTTTTAATAAAGCTGCCAACTGTATTTCTATTTAGATCTAGGTGTGTACTTATTTCTCTGGTACTAATTTGCGGATTTTCTATAAGAGATGCCACTTGAAACTCAATTTCTTCATTTGGGCTTGTTTTTGCGCGCTTGGGATAACACACACTTCCAGAATTTATAAATCTCTCAGCCACATTCATAAACGATTCTTTCCGCGACTGTCTTCTCTCTGGATATCGTTCACAGTTCAAACGGATAGCCAGCAAAGCATTTCTTTGAGCTTCGCCGTAAATAAAGATCATATCGACCATTTCTTCTTTGGAAAAATTCATTTTATACAAAAATTAACAATCAAAAATCACACAAACTAATGGAACAATATTTTAAAAACAATAGATGCAATTGTTCCTCTTTATTACGAGCTGCTAGCCTACCTGATTTGTTTTGTTGGATTATTATCATAGTAAATTTATTTGTATTTTAGGATATTTTTACGTAAAAGCGTTAATATCTCAAAAAAGGCCCGTCTTATGGCTGTGAAACCGATTATCAATTAGTATCTACTTTTCACGGGGAATCAAAATGTGAAAAAATATACAGGGTGTAGTATTTGAAAAAAAATTGAAAAAAATTACATTTCGTATAAGCTATACAGGGTGATTCACGTCGATGGTACTTTAGACGTTTACGGAAAACGAGACATGGGATCTTTTTGAAAATTTGGTCATTTGCATGGCTGGCTCGGATGTATCGATCTAAAATATTTTCAGCGTTGCGACGTTGTCGCGTATGTGGAAAAGTGACATCACGTTTGATATTTTTAATGAGACGCCTTGTATATTTTTGGGTTAGCTATTACTTTTAAATTATTTTTGCCTCACACATTCATATACCTATCTTCAACCGTTTTTGAGTAATTAATTAATTTCCTTATTTTTTAGCCAAAACATGGTTCTAATCGGATGATCATTATTGTGGTGTTTGAATTTGTAGAACGTTGAAATTCTGGATGCACTCTATGAATAAGCTGTTCATCAGTTCTGCATAACGAAGTTGGTTCCATATTGTACAGGGTCGTTCGAAATTCGTTACGTTTTCGCAAGGTACAAAAATGCAGAAAAGTTCATTATTTCAAATACGACACCCTGTATATTAACGAATATTCTGATAGACAATTGAAGTCCCTTTAAAATGATATAATCATGTTCCTATACCTAAACAGTAAGGTTTCCGAAATAGAAACATGTTCCTATAAAAATCGTACTATTCTGTCTTTTCTGTCACAATTAGTGCACTAATAATAAAACATTCGGGCGTTTATTAACGGGAGAAATTTGAAAAGGATCAAAATAGCAGGAAATTACTACACAATTCAAGTTTTGATAAAACTATTTATTTTTCATGGACAATGTGACCAAATTATAGCGAGAACATGCAGGAAGTTCAACGAAATGTATCCTAATTTGCGACCAATGGACAAAAGAAAGTTTGTACGATTATACAATAATTTCAATAATTATTAATACCTACTGTTATTTATAAAAAAAGAACGTCAAATAACAAATTCAGTTAAACATGAATCGTAATGTAAATAATATCAAACAATAATTAACAAAACTAGAAAGCATTTACAATAAATTTTCAAAATGACGACCGTTGGTTTCCAAACATTTCAGAATACGAATAATCGTTGATGAAATTGTGGCCCGCCTTATCTCTGTGGGATCTAACTCTTCAATGCTCCTGATAACTCGTTGACGCAGGTCTTGTTTCGTGAGTACCGGTGTCATATAAACCTTCCTCTTCAAATTACCCCACAAATAAAAATCAAGAGGTGTGAGGTCGGGTAATCTCGCAGGCCAATTTCACGGTCCTAACCGCCTTAACCAGCGATCGTCGAACATTTGGATCAACTCTTCAGTTACTTCTGCAGAGCAATGAGCTGGTGCTCCATCCAGTTGAAACCAGCAGGTACGATAATCTTCTAATGTTAAATTATCCAAGAAATTGTTCACTACCGTTCTTAAAATTTCGAGATATTTTTGAGAGTTCAAAGATTCATCATAAATATAATAACTTATTTTATTATCTTTCAAAAGACAAAAAACATTGAAACTAAACTTTTCTCGGAATCCCGTTTCTCTAACAACTTTTGGATTTAGGTCTGCCCAGAAATATTGGTTTTTTCTGTTGAAAATGCCTTCCCTAGAAAATGTAGCTTCGTCTGTCCAAATTATTCTTTTTAAAAAGTTCGGATCTTCTTGGATACGGACCAGAATGTCTTCACAAAAGCTTATCCTATTTTGATAATCTTCCGGTTTGAGAGCTTGAACTGTCATATACTTGTATGCGTGCATCTCTTGATATTGAAGAATCCTTTGAATGGAAGCATAAGATAGGCCTAACTCTTCTTCTGCACTCCTTATGGAAGTTTGGGGATGAGCGTGAAAATAGGCCAGAACGTTTATAATATTGTCTTCGTCTGAAGTGATATACTTTGTTCGTTCCGCAATCAGTTTCGATCCATAATTATTGAAATTATTGTATAATCGTACAAACTTTCTTTTGTCCATTGGTCGCAAATTAGGATACATTTCGTTGAACTTCCTGCATGTTCTCGCTATAATTTGGTCATTGTCCATGAAGAATGAAGAGTTTCATCAAAACTTCATTAGAATAATTATTCCTTTCCATTTTAATACTTTTTGCTACTACTCTTGTTAACGAATGTAGACGCGTGATAATATCAACAATACTGATGTTAGAATTTAATAATGTCAAAAAATTTTGACACTTCATTGTAACAATAGAAACATGTGACTAGATTACAAATTTTTATAGGATGTTTCTCTTTCGGAAACCTTACTGTTTAGGTATAGGAACATGTTATATCATTTTAAAGGGACTTCAATTGTCTATCAGAATATTCGATAATATACAGGGTGTCCTATTTGAAATAATGAACTTTTCTGCATTTTTGTACCTTGCGAAAACGTAACGAATTTCGAACAACCCTGTACACTATGGAACCAATTTCTTTACGCAGAACTGATGAACAGCTTATTCATAGAGTGCATCCAGAATTCCAACTTTCTACAAATTCAAACACCACAATAATGAACATTCGATTGGAACCATGTTTTGGCTAAAAAATAAGGAAATTAATTAATTACTCAAAAACGGTTGAAGATAGGCATAGGGATGTGTGATCCAAACAAATTTAAAAATAATAGCGAACCCAACAATGTGACAATATACAGGGCGTCTCATTAAAAATATCAAAGGTGATGCCACTTTTCCACGTAACAGACAACGTCGCAACGCTGAAAATATTTTAGATCGATAGATCCGAGCCAACCATGCAAGTGCCCAAATTTTCAAAAAGATCCCATGTCTCGTTTTTCGTAAACGTCTAAGGTACCATCGATGTGAATCACCCAATATATATATACAGGGTGAATCTTATCTAATCCGCCAAAATTAAAGGAGTACTAGAACTCGTCATTCTAAGCAAAAAAGTTTATATGTACATGTGTCCGGAAATTCTTCGTTTCTGAGATACAGGGTGTCAAAGTTGAAAAAAGATATCGCGTTTTCATCAATATCTTTCGACTGTTTCGAAATAATTTCATGAAATTTCGTATACGGGGTTTTTTTGCGATGACAAATTCAAATTTGTGGTCTATTTAGTTGTGGTTTCTAAAGAGCGCCAGCGGCAACTATTTCCACCCCTTTAATCGTTGCAATTTTTTTGTGCTACACTGTATGCCATTTTGGACTAGAAAAATCGATTCTCCTATCTTTTCTGCTAAAAAAATGTATATCTTAGTGAAGTCGCTAGGAGTAACCCTTTCCGAGAAAAACGCATTTAAAGCTCATGATGCATACACATTTCCGGAGGGTATCTTTTTGACAGGTTTATCAATAGAGATTCTTAATTGTTACTAAGTAACTTAATTGTTTACTTATGTATCTGTCACTTTGCGTTCATTGGTAATAAAATTTTAACAAAAAGTCCATAATTAAATACGATAGAATGCCTAGACACAATTTATTTTCAAATTCAGGAATGTGTGATATGATTTGCGTTTACGCATAAGAAAATTTTGTTGGGCGTACAGCGCATAGACGATATTTAGAATTGTATTCCAATAGGCGGCAGCCAAGTCGTAAACTTTTTCAACAACTTTTTAGTACACTTGGCGAAACTGGTACTTCTCGTCCCAAAAGCGATTTCATGGGACCCAAGCGTACCATTACTGTAGATCAGGAAGAAGAAATCGTAACTCGAGTAGCAGAAAATCCAGAAATTAGTAGTAGACAATTGGCTAGAGACTCCCGAGTAAGTCAAACAACAGTACCGAGAATCCTCCATAAAGAGAAGTTATATCCCTACCATTTTACACCGGTTCAAAATCTCCTAGCAGCAGATCTACCAGCTAGCCTACAGTTTGCTAATTTTTTGCGCACTCAGCAACAACTTGACCATCAATTTTTAAACAATGTGCTATTTAGCAACGAAGCCACGTTTAATCGTAGGAGAGTATTTAATTTCAGAAACAAGCACGTTTGGGATGTTCAAAATCCTCATGTTGTTAGTGAGCGTCATTTTCAACAAGAATTTAAGATCAAGTTCTGGTGTGGAATTATAAGGAACTATCTCCTTGGTCCATATGAACTTCCTCCGAATTTCAGTGGTCAATTGTATTTAGATTTTCTGCAACATCATTTAGTTGATTTCTTGGATGATTTACCTTTCATTTTTCGACAAAACATGGTGTTTATGCAGGATGGAGCTCCAGCCCATTTTGCTATTCAAGTACGCAACTATCTTGAAGAAACTCTCCCGAATTGGTGGATAAGTCTTGGAAGCCTACGCGTAGTCCTGATTTCAACCCAATGGACTTTTGTTTCTGGGTCGATATGAAATCATCAGTTTACACCGGAGTTATAAACAACCGAGAAGAATTATGGTACAGAATTGGAAATGCGGCCGAATCATTCCGAAATAAGAATATTTTCTTTAAAATAAGGCAATCTTTTAATAAACGTATTGATAAATGTATTGAAGTTAGAGGCGAGCATTTTGAACAGTTTTTATCAAAAGAACATCTTTACTTTTATTATTAATTTCTTTTCTTTTGCTTTTTTTAATGTTGGATATTTTAGTGCTCCTTACAAAAGTTAGTTTTAAATAAATAAATATTGTGAGCTTTAAATGCGTTTTTATCGGAAAAGGTTGCTCCTAGCCACTTCACTAAAACATACCTTTTTTTAGCAGAAGAGATAGGAGAATGGATTTTTCTGGTCAAAATGGCATACAGTGCAGCACAAAAAAGTTGCAACGATTTAAAGGGGTCGAAATGGTTGCCGCTGGCGCCCTCTAGAAACCACAACTAAATGGACCAAAAATTTGATTTTGTCATCCCAAAAAACCTTCGTATACAAAATTTCATGAAATTATTTCGAAACAATCGAAAGATATTGAAGAACTTTGACACCCTGTATCTCGAAAACGAAGCATTTTCGGACCCATGTACATGTGAACTTTTTTGCTTAGAATGATGAGTTCTAGTACTCCTTTAATTTTGGCAGATTAGATAAGATTCACCCTGTATACAATATTGCAATCATAAAAAAATTTCCAAGGCTTACCTTGCGGAAAAAACATCGGAATACTTAAATTAATTGATAAAACACATTTAAACTTACATAATTAATCTAACATCGAGTTTTGAAGATCGCGAGCAAAATGTACCTAATTGGACTTGGGATAAGATTTTTATCATAGATACGAATTAGGTAAACATTTAATGCGCAAATGTAGGAGTTAATGGTAAGATATTTTACAAGTACTAGAAATTATTGACCTTTCCTTTTATACGTAACAAGAAGTATGTATTTCTCCGATGTAAACATTCATAGACAAATTACACAACATAATAAAATTTTATTTGGCCATATTTTTGTATGATACACAGTAAGGTAGGCATAATTAAGGAAAAAGCTACATCTGTACGACATTAGAGAAAAAAGATAAAAAATATTAACGATTATTTCTAAATTCCACTTGTTTGTTGATTAATTAATTTTAAATTTGGAGATGAATAAATAAATACAAATTCATATATAATTTGTTAAATAGTTCTCCGATTTTCCAACAAATTGTACATGAACAGAACGAAAACGATTTGGCTGTAATTTTCTAAATTGAAGATAGCTTTATTAGGAGTAATGTATACAGCAAAAAACACTTAAACAAATTAAAAAGTCGGAAAATGTTTTTTTTTTTTTAATTTATTTATCTTAAAATGCATAGTTCAAATCGTACAGTTTGTATATAAAAATTACAAAAGTATCCATTTAAACGTTAATCGATAAAATTGGCGCCGAAATTCGACGATGTTATCCTTGAATTTTGTTACAGACGAAAATCCTTGTTTTCGTCTTGGCACAAATCCAGATATTCATTCTTTTTAACCTACATTTATAAACTCCACCACTCCGACTTCAATTACTTGTCTTGATTTATTAATGCTACCCATTTTGTAATAATTTGTTTATTTTTTTAGTAATTTAACAAATTTGTTTTTTGTTTATGTTTAGTAATATTATACTAAAACATAATATAATAAAACGTTGATGGTTTAAATCGTGACCTAATTTATTTGATCTCTTTTGATTAAAGTAATATTCAAATTTCCTTTACACTCTCATAATTAGGTTTCTAATGCTTTGCATCAAATTTCGTCTTTATTATGAATTTAGGAAAACATAATTTTCACATTGTTGATTTTAGTTAGATCTTGAATAAAAACTGCGTTTTTAATTTGTTTTTGTTTTGCCCAATCTTTCCCGTCTCAATAAATAACCCGTGTGCGCCGTTAACAATAAGTAATTTTTAAAAATAAGGATTACTTAACCCAACAATACCAGACCTATTTCCTAACACGTATATACTCACCGTCGTGATTTTTACCATATATTACAATATCGCATAAATTTTTTTATAATAAACAATTTCAATTAAAAAATATTACGCATATACAACGTGCCCAAGATAAGGATGAACTGCATGGGGATCTTGAAAACGGTAAGAGATACGAAGGCGGTTAAATTAGAGTAAAAGTTGTACAAATTTAGTACATGTTCACATGTAGTTTGCAAAGGTTCATTATTGTTTATCGTTTCCGAGATTTAAAACAAAATGCGATTTTGGGTTTCTTTTTCGTAATTAATTAATTTCTATTAGATGGCGTTTTCAAATTTTTATTCGACGTTTCGTCTCTAAGAAATCTTCATCAACTTTATTTTTATATCACGCAACCAACGAAACACCCTGTATTCGATAGTATTTTTATTACGAACTTAATCATGTTTTATTGCGATCGGATTTTCATTTTTAGATTTTTCATATGATATCAGTTAATATTAGAAGGCTTTGATAAAATAACACTAATTTAACATTTTGTTTAAAACTGTTTTAGTTTAGTTTTGTGGCGTTGATATGGTTGTTATTTGAATTGTACGTATTTTAAGTTGTTTTTATTACCATTACTTCGTGGGTAGTTTTTTGATTTTGTTTAGTTAATTTATAATTATAATTAATCAATAAGTGTAACTATGGAAAGACGAAATTTTACAAACGGAGAAAAGTTTGATATGTTGACATGCTACATCTTGTCCCACAGAAGTTGTGTAGTTACTGAGCTGATGTATTTGGATAAATATCTGGAATAAAAGCAATTAGAGAAAAGTTGTATAATTAACGGCATGTTCACATGTAGTTTGCAAAAGTTCATTATAGTTTATCGTTTCCGAGATTTCAAACAAAATGCGATTTTTGGGTTTTTCTTTTTTCGTAATTCCTTCATTTATTTTAAAAAATCTTTAAAAATCAAAGGTACTTACTTCTTCATTTTCGAATTCTATTAGATGGCGTTTTCGAATTTTTTATTCGACGTTTCGTCTCCGAGAAACCATCATCAACTTAATTTTTTTATATCGCCGCAACTAACGAAACACCCTGTATTCGATAGTATTTTTTATTAGGAACAACCATGTTTTATTGCGAAGCTAAAAAACTCGGATTTTTATTTTTAGATTTTTCATATGATATCAGTTAAAATTAGAAGGCTTTGATAAAATAACACTAGTTTAACATTTTGTTGAAAACTGTTTAGTTTTATGGCGTTGATATCGTTGTTATTTGAATTGTACGTATTTTAAGTTGTTTTTATTACCTTTACTGCGTGGGTAGTTTTTTGATTTTGTTTAGTTAATTTATAATTACCTATAATTAATCAATAAGTGTATCTATGGAAAGACGAAATTTTACAAACGAAGAAAAGTTTGATATGTTGACATGCTACATCTTGTCCCACAGAAATTATGTAGTTACTGAGCTGATGTATTTGGATAAATATCCGGAATAAAGGCAATTAGAGAAAAGTTGTATAATTAAAGGCATGTTCACATGTAGTTTGCAAAAGTTCATTATTGTTTATCGTTTCCGAGATTTAAAACAAAATGCGATTTTTGGGTTTTTCTTTTTTCGTAATTCCTTCATTTTTTTAAAAGATCTTTAAAAATCATTGTCACTTTTCGAATTCTATTAGATGGCGTTTTCAAATTTTTTATTCGACGTTTCGTCTCCGAGAAACCATCATCAACTTTGTTTTTTTATATCGCAGCAACAAACTAAACACCCTGTATTCGATAGTATTTTTTATTACGAATTTAGCCACATGGTTTTGAAGCTGAAAAATTCGGATTTTAATTTTTACATTTTTCATGTAATATCTGTTACTATTAGAAAGCTTTGATAAAATAACACTTTTAACTTAGTTTGACTATGTTGAGATCGTTGTTGTTATTTGAATTGTACGTATTTTAAGTTGTTTTTATTACAATTACTTTGTGGGTTGTTTTTTTCGTTTTGTTTAGTTAATTTATAATTATAATTAATCTATAAGTGTATCGAAGACGAAATTTTACCAAGAAGAAAAGTTAGATATGTTGACATGCTACCTCTTGTCCCACAGAAATTTTGTGGTTACTGACCTGATGTATTTGGATAAATATCCTGAACGAAGGCAACCTGGTAAATCCATTTTTAGACGCTTGGAATCTAATTTAAAAAAATTCATTTACAAAACCTGTTCTATCCCGTCAAAAACAGTCCGATGGCGAAAAAGCTTATAGCGTTTTACAAGTTGTTATTGAAAACCTTGAAATATCGACAAGACAAATTCAACATCCTACTGGACTACTGGTATAGCTAATTCTATAGCACAATTCATTTTAAATAAGAATGTTTCATCCATATAAATTTCGAGTTTGTCAGTGTGTTAGATCAGCTGATCAAGAGCGGCGAGCAGGTTTTTGGTTTTTGGAAAATGTGATGCAGATCTAAATTATCCTTTTAAATGAAAGCATGATAACCAAAAATGGAATTTTGAACCGTCGTAACAAACACTATTGAGCAAAACAAAATCCTTATTTAAAAAAAGAATAATGTGACCCTTTATTTACCACAACAATTTAAATGACGAACGATATCTGAACTTGCTAAGGACTGATTTGGAAAAGCGGAAATAAACTTAACAATAAAAAGAATTGAAATTATTATTAAAAATTGACAAGTATGACAAATAATAATATACAACGTGAACCAAAGAAACGTACCCCTGCTTCAAGCGTATATTCTACACATAAATTGAAGACGAAAAGTCAGATAAAAATTTTCTCTAAAATGTATGGCTACAAAGTGACAGACCCACAAAGTTGAATTTTGAAAATCGTTTTTCGCAAATAACTCGAAAACCTTTAGGAATTCCAAAATACTATCCCCAATGAAAATTATTTCTTTGTTGGCGAGGATTTTTCTGGTTTGATTGGATTGTCTATTAATGGACTGGAAGTATTAGTTTTCACATTGTTCCCTATACTTTCTATTCCAACTTTTTGTGCGATTTTCAGGTATTTTGGTACTTTTGGGTCCGTTATTCAATTTTCCGAAACTTTCCTCTTGGTTGAAGTTGATAAAGTCAACGGTTTACGAGTTATTTTCAATTTGTTCAATCACGGTCAATTAAATATTACCGCACCAAAATTTAGCAAGTGGTCCGTGGACTAAAAGTCATAGTTGTCAAAGAGTTTATTAAATTAAACAAATTAGTTGATTAAAGGTTCGAATTATTCACCGTTGACTGCTATGCATTTACGAATTTTTTCATGATTGACTGACGTACGTTGAAAAATAATTGCGGATCATCTTTTATTAAATTAGAGCAATCAAAAATTCGTTGCTGAAGATGTTGGACGTTTGTAATTGGCACCGAATACACCATGTCTTTAAACGACCCTAGAACAAAAAATCCATAGGCTTTAGATCCGGTGAGCATGCAAGCAAAGGAACCGGTCCTCCACGTGCAATCCAGTTTGCATTAAAAGTTCGATTCAACGACCGCCTAGTAGTGAGTGCAAAATGAGGAGGCATGAAACATCCGACCCCTAATATCCAGATGGACATTTTCTAGTAACTCGGGTAAATCATAATCCAAAAAATTTGGTGTATGAATTACCATTTAAACGTTGTGGCAAAAATAATCGACCAATTAAATTATTACCAATAATACCAGCCCATACATTCACACTGAATTGCTGTTGATGATTGGTTTCAATGAAAACGCGTGGATTTTGATAATCGTAGTAATAGTTGTTATGGATGTTAAAAGTTCCGTTTCTGGTTTAACCTCATCAGTGAATAAGATAATCGATGGATAATTTCGGTCATTATTGAATTTTTCTAGAAACCAACGTGAAAAGTTCACTCTTGCTTGAAAATCATTAATAGTCAGAGCTTGTATCTTTCGATAATGGAAAGGTCTCAAGAGTTCCGTTTTAATAATTCTACATATCGTGGACTGATTTGAATTATTTTCTCTTGCCAATTGAATAGAGCTTGTTGTGGGATCAGCGTCAATTGCATCCAACACTCTTTGTTTTAAAACTGGTGTTCTTGCAGTTCGCCTCCCACCACTGTCAATTTTTAGTGGCTTCAAACAACCTGTGAGAACTTGATATGAATAGAATTTTTATAAATTGATAATATGTACCACTTTCACGAAGACGCCGGTCAATGTTAGCAAACGTCTTTTTATTCGGTATCCGTCAATTTGGAAATGCCTGGGAATATAAACGAACAGCTTCAGCACAATTCCCAAAAGCTCTACCATACATTATGTGCATATCTGCCATTTCAGAGTTGGAATACCAATTATTATTCATTATGGATAAAGAAATTGTATGAAAACTGATCAAAAATCACAATATGACAACTATGACTTTTAGTCCACTGTCCACTTACTAAATTTTGGTGCGGTAGTATTTAATTGACTGTGATTGATGAAATTGCAAATAACTCGTAAACCGTTCACTTTACCAACTTCAACCAAGAGGACCAAATTTGCAGAAAATTGAATAACGGACCCAGAAAAGTCACATACAAAAAAGTTGGAATAGGAAGTATACGGGAACAATGTGAAAACTAATACTTCCAGTTCATTGATATCAGATTTTCAATTGGGCGAATTATTTCAAAATGACGACTTTCAACTTTTTTTTTAAATGGAATGCAATAATTTTTTATTATTATTGAGATCCTAAAACTATTCTTTTTACGATAGTATTTCGTTTTTCTTAAAAATTCATTTCTTTTCCTATCTAAAAGCAAACTAACATTTTAATCTAGTAGCGTATGAATGTTTTACACTCGATGTTATTCTTGTCCAAATATCAAGTAGCGGTAGACACAAAAGAAACAATTAAATTTTAATCTAGTAGTCAAACGTCAATCAATGCAATTTAGTTGTCAGTGCTTGTTAATAACAATTGTATTGTTGAAGATTATAATTGTTAATTTAAAATTAATTGATACGTTTTTAAAATGCCGTTAAGTAATACGAGAGACGGGTTAATTGATATGCTCCTAATATTTGGAAAAACAGATGAAGATCCTTATGAAGCAGCCAGATTGTACAGAAATAAATATCCAAATAGAAGGCACCCTGAATATCGAACATTTACTAAATTATTGGAGAACACGCGTGAAACGGGAACTGTGGATTATAA
The DNA here is from genome assembly GCA_036346205.1 of Vesta saturnalis. Classification (NCBI taxonomy): domain Eukaryota; kingdom Metazoa; phylum Arthropoda; class Insecta; order Coleoptera; family Lampyridae; genus Vesta; species Vesta saturnalis. Next base: position 124,633 of record JARFJB010001739.1, on the reverse strand, counting down.
GAAACCGGTACATGAAAACCCACCTGTTTGCATTGACGACAACGAAAACCAAACCCCATGTCAGTACTAGGGAGATGGCAAAGTTGGTTGGAATATCGCATAATTCGGTCTGGATGATAATAAAAAAATATCAATTTCGCCTATTCAAAATGATTCTTCATCAAGAATTAACCGAAAATGATTTTCTGTTAAGAATTAATTTTGCACAATGGGGTTTGCAACAGATAGGACAAAATAACTTTTTTAACGTTTTATTTTCGGACGAAGCAAGTTTTCGAAATGATGCTGTTGTTGTAAGACATAACATGCATTATTACGATAATGTAAATCACACTGGACCCGTGAGCTACATTATCAACATCGATGGAGTTTAAATGTGTGGTGTGGAATTATAGGACAGCACATTGTTGGGCCAATATTTGTTAATAGACTAACTGGAGGAAATTACCTCAGTTTATTAGAAAATGAAATTCAAAATCATCTAAATGAACTCCCACAAAACATCAGAAATGATTTGTGGTGGCAACAAAATGGCGCTCCAGCACGTTATGCCCTTCCAGTTAGGGAATTTTTAAATAATCGATAGGAGAACCGTTGGGTTGGTCGTGAAGGACCAGTTGGTTGGCCACCTAGGTCACCTGATATGTCACCACTGGAAAATATGCAAGAGAGAATTCGTACTTGCATAAACGAAATTTCTCCGGAAATTATCCTTCGATCTATTGGCTCCATTGTACGATGTTTCAATTTACGTATTGAAAAGAAGGAAACGTTTCGAGCTATTTTGTAAATACCTAATTTTTATTTGATGTAAATTTTAATTTTGAGTTTCAAAAAGTAGATGTTTGTTACAAAATAAAGTTTAATTGTTTCTTTTGTGTCTACCGCTACTTGATATTTGGACAAATCGAGTGTAAAACATTCATGCGCTACTAGATTAAAATGTTAGTTTGATTTTCATAGGAACGAAATAAATTTTTAACAAAAAGAATGTTTAAAAAAATTATTGCATTGCATTTAAAAAAAAAGAAGTTGAAAGTCGCCATTTTGAAATAATTCGTCCAATTGAAAATCACCATCGTTAGAGAATATCCTGAAACATAGTACTGCCAAATATTTTGAAAGTAGTACCATAGTGTTAAAAATATATATATATATATATATATATATATATATATATATATATATATATATATATATATATATATATATATATATATATAATACCGTGAGCGGCTAAATTATGGAATAAATTCAATAACCTTAAATCGACAGAGAAAATCCCGATACACGCCAATTTTATTTTTAGACGCGCGGTTGTTCAGGTTATTAATTTATTTTTGAGGTTACCTATGTAAGCGTGATGACGTCATTGATGATTTTCTTTATTGGAAAGGGAGGTGTTGCAATGGACCTTTTGAGAGATCTTTTAATTATCTAATCAGTCGTAGCAATACTTTTGAGTATTTGCGTTACGTATACAGGGTGATTCAAGATTATTGTTGTTCTGTAAAAATACAAGCGAACTAAAAAAGACAACTATTCCAAATTTGGTATGTAGACATAATAGGTCATGATCTATCTTTTAAAACTATTTTCAAAAGTGCAACGTTGCCATTTATACCAGAAACCCAAGGCAACTTTAAAAATTCAAATTGAATACCCTGTATGTTATTGTATTTTCGGATTCTGCATAAAATTCTAAGCAACTTTTGTTAATATTTCCCTATACCCGTCTCTAAGCGTTACATAAATGACCTCTAAAATAAAATAATAATCTGACCAACCGCACACTTAAAAATAAAAATCGAATAGTTTCGGAATTTTTTCTGATTTTATTTGGTTTGAAAGTTCTATAATAATAATCTTTGGAAAGAAACTGATTAATGAGGTATATCCAGAATCATCCTTGTAATAAATTCTAAATTTAAATTCAAATGCATTTTCTTGACTAGTTGGACATTACTTGGCGTTTTCTTGTTTATAATTTCCGTTATTTTTAGTAGTTACGTTGAATTTCTGTTTTACCGACCATCAGCTGTTTATTTAGATTGTTTAAATTTCAAATTTTAGCGTTACTGAAGATGTTAAGATAACGGTTTATTTGTTATTAGTATTTTAAGCTTCCTGTAAGTTTTAATTTTAATTTTGTTGTTTATTAATTACTTCCACATCCAGCAGATGTACGGCTAAAAAATTTTATTTGATCAATCGCTTGAAGATGTTCGAAAACGCCCAAAACAAAATTTGAGGAAAAATCCTGGGTGTGTGTGTGTTGTGTGTGTGTGTGTGTGTGTGTGTGTGTGTGTGTGTTGTTTTGTTGTGTTTGTGTTGTGTGTGTGTGTGTGTGTTTGTTTTTGGTGTGTTGTGTGGTGTGTTGATGTGTTGTTGTGTGTGTGTGTGTGTGTGTGTGTGGTGTGTGATGTGTGGGTTGTGTTGTGTTTGTGTGGTGTTGATGTATGTGTGTGTGTGTGTGTGTGGTGTGGTGTCGGTGTGTGTGGTATGTGTGTGGTTGTGTGTGTGGTTGTGGTGTGTGTGTTGTGTGTGGGTGTATGTGATGTGTGGTGTGTGTGTGTGTGGTGTGTTGTGTGTGTGTGTGTGATGTGTGTGTGTGTGTGGTGTGTGGTGTGTGTGTTGTGTGTGTGTGTGTATATGTGTGTGTGTGTGTGGTGGTGTAGTGTAGTGTTGTGTGTGTGGTGTGTGTGTGTGTATGTGGTGTGTGGTGTGGTGTGTGTGGTGTGTGTTGTGAGTGTGGTGTTGTGTGGTTGTGTTGTATGTGTGTGTAGTGTGTTATGATGTGTGTGTGTGTGTGTTTGGGTTGTTGTATGGGTGTGTTGTGGTGTGATGGTGTGTGTATGTGTGTGTGTGTGGTGTATGTGTGTGTGTGTGGTGGTGTATGTGCGTGTGTGGAGTGTATGCGTGTGTGGTGTCGTGCGTGTGTGTGGGTGTGTGTGCGCATGTGATGTTTGTGCTGTGTGTGGTGTGTGTGTGTGTGTGTGTGTGGGTCTGTGTGGATGTGTGTAGTGTGGTGTTTGTCTGTGTGGTGTGTGTGTGTGTGTTGTATGTAGTTTGTGGTTTGTGTGGTGTGGGTATGTGATGTGTGTCGGTTTGTGTGGGTGCGTGTGTTGTGTGTGTGTGTGTGTGTGTGTGTCTGTGTGGTGCGTGTGTGTGTGTGTGTTCCATAACTTTGAAGGACTAACATATCAACTTGAAATTTGGCACACATATAGATGTCAACTACCCAAAGCGACTGATTGTTTTGAGGGCAGTGGGTATGGGGAAAGGGTAAAATTGTGGGTAAGTACCCCTTTTGCAATTTTTTATTTTTTTTAGATTTTTTCCTTTTATTAATTGTGTGTATTCTTGTCCCTATAATTTTTCTGTACAATAAACGGTTTACAAGACATTATCAAAAAACTTTCACTTTAAAAAACCGGTTTTTCCTAAATATCTCCGGAACTACTTAACATATTCAAAAAGTGAAATTACCATTAGATAGGAAATAAAATTTCTCACAAAAAGTGTTTTTGAAATTTTTTCGCAATATTTTCAAAAAACTCGATTTTGGAACCCGTCCTCCTGAGTTATTTAAAAAAACGATTTTTTCATGTGGAAGTATAGATACAATTTGCAGCTGTTTTTTTAATTATTCTAGCATACACTTATTTGTGCTTAATTTCAGCAGGTAGCAAGTAACTTTTAATGTATAGGGTCCTGCACCACTGCGTCCGCAGAAGATAGCGCCGTTAATATGATAGAGCTCCTACAGATATTGACGTACATACAACGTGTCCCTAAATAGGCTGCACATTTCATATCATGATTCTACATGAAATTTAAGCGCAACCGTGCCTGAAAAAAATTTTCCTATTGGTAACCGTTTTTTGAATATACACATTTTTTTTTAATTTTCACATTTTCAATGCATCAGAAAAAAACGCTTTCTTAGTACAGCAACGGGCTTTAGATATGTTGCACAGTCTTGACACAAAAATTACTTCAAACTTGAATATCGTAAAAGATTTTCTCAAATCTTGTATTTTCGGCCTTCATCAGATGCAATCTTAAAGGTACTACCAATTTGCAATCGTGTTCCCTATATCTACCTCACACGGTTTTCGCATTATTTCGAAAAACTTTTTTTTGGATAAAAAAATAATATCATCTTACGGAAATGCTCAGTATATTTCTTATTATATTATTTTCTACTCGATTCAAGATTGAAGAGCAAACGTTTCGGTATGTATTATCCTATTGCTATCGTTTACCGTTAAGTTGGAACTAACAACTAAACAAATAAATAAACAAATAAATGCTAATTCATCTACTGTTCAAAATGTTGTCCATTCTGTTGACGTCACAAGGTGAGATGTTCTATACTTGATCTACAAATATTCCTTAACATTTTACATGTAATATGCACAGTTATTATGTTCTCAAGTTAATTGTAGTGCGAGTATTCTGATAACATACCTTAATATGACCCAAGAAAAATTTATTTAAGATCAGAAGATCATTCTAACAGATCTTGATCCATTTTCCTAGGAACAAATCATTCACCATTTTGCTGAAACCGCATTTCTCTCCTTTGATCCTGAAGTTAATTACGGCAAACAATATCGAAGAAAGTCTAAGTAAATAGCGCCATTCTTCAAATGATTTGGCCGATAACATGTTCTCCCATTATACTACCCCAGACGTCCAACGATGTTGTGGATTTATAGTTGAGTATTAATGGAAATTATGACGATTGACTGGGATTTCCTCAATTTCTTCCTTCCCTCGCCCAGTTACATAATGTGACGCGTTTCTCCAAATCTGAATGAGTAAATTACGGATTGAGCAGACTATAGTAAGCATGTACTTTGTTTTGCTCCAAAATCCGTCATACTGACCTTTCACTGAATCGAATTGTCTCTGCAACGCCCTTTTGACTGGCGTGGGGATTTTCAGTTACAGACAGCAGCACCGACAATTGATTGTCTTTATTTATAACTAGTTTCTGTTTCTCCCGTTTACGTACTTGACAGTACCAGTTTCCATAAATCTGTTCCGCAATTTTGTGGAACAAGCTACTTTGTTTGCCGTCTATCAGGATAAGTTTCTATGTGACTGGCCCAGAACAAAAACCATATCAAACAGTTGTAAAGTATTTTACTTCACAAAAATGTCAGACAGATAATGCAAAACAGTAAGAGATAGCAATAGGATAATATATACATAGTAGAATGTTTGCGTTTCAATCTTGAATCGAGGGACGTTAAGAAATATATTATGCATTTCTCTATATTGTTTTCACATCAAAAACAATTTTTTTCGAAATAACGCGAAAACCACGTGAGATGGATATAGGAAATGCCATAGCATCTGATGAAGATCAAAAATACAGGATAGTTTGAAGAAACTTTTGGATCAGATTCAGCATAGTTTCTCACACATTCCCATTAAATATTGTAGCGAAAACCTTCCCCAACAACCTATCTAAAGCCCATAGCTGTGCTTCTAGCATTCAAAATGTCAAAATTTTTTTTAGACAAATTAGAACTTAAATTTCACGTAGAATCATATTATGAAATAATATACAGGGTGGCCCAGTAATGCGTGGGTGGAAGATTGTGAGTTTATTAAGGAATATTTCTAAAGTTTGTTGATGGGATGTGGTGTGGTATGCTTAAGGCTACAAACCTAAAATATTTTCCCTTGACTCGCAAAGTTTATGCAGGGCGATTTATATCAAAGTCGCGTTTTTTAAAGTGAACCCCCTGTATATTATTGCATATTTGGATCCCTTGGTCAATTCTAGTGCGACTTTATGTATCGCACATAGTACCTAAAACGAATTGTAAATATCGTTGTGATCACAAAACTTAGAAGGTCATGACTTGGCGATTTTACTAGACATGAAATGTACTAGCGTAAACCGAATGATGAAATTCGAATTCTTTAGAGAAATTACTTGGTCAATTTGTAAAGTGGAACGGCCATTTTTTCATTTTTGCATGAAATGCACAATTTTTTTACCTTTCTAACGATATAAATTAGTCGATATCTATCTTCGGTTGATTTCTTTTAATTTCACAATTTCTGATTAATTTGCTGTATTTTTCAAGTTTTATTTTGTATTATCTAGTAACCCGTGGAAAATAAACAAAAAACTGTTCACATTATAGAACATTATTTATTAAGTAGAAAAATACATAAACATAAAAAACAAAATTACGAGCTAAAATAAAAATAATTTTAATATTCTAAGAAAATTTTAGTTCTGTGAAGAAAATAATTTTTAGCCCTATTTAACATTGCTGGATTAATAGTTGCAAAAACGTTTCGGATTCTATTTTTCATATCTTCCGCAATGGTTGGTAGTTCAGCATACACTTTTTCCTTGATGTACCCCCGCAAAAAGAAATCAAGCGGGGAAATATCGGAAGATCTCGATGGCCATCGTGTTGGTCCATCCCTTCCTATCCACTTTTTATCAAATGCATTATTAAGCCATTCACTTACAACACGGGCACGTTGTGAAAATGCATGTCCCTGATTTGAGCGAGCGGAGACATCTTCAAGGAGTCCAAATAATTTATTATCCAGGAAATTCAAGTACAAATTCGAATTTAGAATACCGTCGAAGAAAAAGGGACCAATAACTGAAGTACCGAATATGTCTGCCTAAATATTAATCGACCATTTTTCTTGGCTATGAACTCGGAAATAGTGAGGGTTTTAATCTGAGTAATAATGAAAATTGGGCTGGTTAACAAATTGCGTAGGAAGGTGCACTCATCTGTAAACATGATCGTATGCAAAAATTGTACATTTTTATTTAACTTTTGTTCTACCCAATTGCAAAGATTAAGCCCGTTTTGAAAATCGGTCTCCTTGAGCTGTTATTGTAGTTGGATGTGCTAAGGATGAAATTTGTGATTTTAATCATTCTTCTTTGTATTTTATTATCTAATTTAACTCGTAATTTTGTTTATGTGCTTAATAAATAATGTTTTATAATGTGAATAGTTTTTGTTTATTTTCCACGGGTTACTAGATAATACAAAATAAAAATTGAAAAATTAATCAGAAATTGTGAAATTAAAAGAAATCTGCCGAAGATTTATATCGTTAGAAAGGTAAAAAAAATTTCGCATTTGATGCAAAAATAAACAAATGGCCGTTCCATTTGAAAAAATCATGTTACCATTGATTGCAATTTTCCAAATTGACCAAGCAATTTCTCTAAACACAAGAAGAATTCGAATTTGACCATTCGGTTTACGCTAGTACATTTCATGTCTTGTAACATCGCAGAGTCATGGCCTTCTAAGTTTCGTGATCACAGCGATATTTAGTTTTTTTCGGACATCTACTTTTTGTAAAAATGACGAATTGCGGCTAAACGATTCATTTTAGGTACTATGTGTGATACATCAAGTCGCACTAGAATTGACCAAGGAATCGAAATATGCAATAATATACAGGGGGTTCCATTTAAAGAAATGCAACTTTGATATAAATGTGTAAACTTTGCGTTTCAAGTGAAAATATTTAAGGTTTGTAGTCTTAAGGATATCCCATCAACAAACTTTAGAAATATTTCTTAGTAAACCCACAATCTTCCACGCACGCACTATTGGATCACCCTATATAGGCGATTCTACTTAAGATAAAAGAGGAAGACCCTGTGTTGTCTATTTTGGGACACTCAATATATTTAGGTCGTAAAGCTTTTCGTCACGAATAACTTTTACCCGAGACATTTTGCCCTATCTTATCATATTAACGGCGCTATCTTCCATGCATGCAGTGGTGCAGGACTCTGTATAAGTGTATGGGGAAGGTTTCGATTTTTTATTTATTTATCTAATTATCCCCATTGTGAGCAATATAGACATCAATCAATATAAATATAGATTTTCAATATGACGGATTGCAACAGTATCGTCTTCTTATTCCCAATGAAATCAGATTTTCAAGATTTTTTTTTTTAATTAAAAGGTATAGAAACCAATGAACTATTCAAGCTTAAATGAAAACTAGTACTATTATCGTTTCTAAAATCTGTAACCTTCTCCTATTTTTTTTACTATTGCCGAAGCAGCTTAGTTTGATGGACACCTCTTTTTCTACCAGAGTTTTTTAACGCAGTATGATAATAATTTAATTTGATATGAGATCTGTTAGCTTGATATATAAAAAAATCTAACACAACTGCATTTTGCTTTAACTTGAGTCGATTAGTATTGCGGCGAGTGGACAAATCACCTCAAAAGTGAAAAATTTGTTAAACCTATTTAATCAGTATTCACTTTTACATATTAAGGATATAAAGTCTGTCCTAAAAATCAAGGCGCCTACGCTTTTTTCTCTACATAATGTTCTACGTGAGCTCTTCTTTACGCCCACGCATGCACAACATACAAATTTGGGTTCTATGTAAATTACAACTAGCAAGTTGATAGAGTAAGTTTCGTTTAAATTTAAATTGTCCACATTCGTCGAAATCGATTTGTAGAAGGGCGATGTGTAGTAGGTTCATACAGAAGATCGTAAATATTTTTTACGACTCTCCAAATGATACTTTACTACCCAAAGGAGTTGCGGATGTGAAATACAAAATTGTACCTTAATAAAAACCTAACCTAGCAAGAATAGACTCAGAAAATGCTTAATCGATATCAAATTACGTAACAAAAACCGATTGCGAGTTGTACAAAGTTTATTTTCATTGCGACCAAAATTGCTTCTTTTACACTAAAATAATTTCGCAATCAATATCCATTAATCTTAAAAGATTTGTATCAGTCCACTGTCCGAAATAAGACCTATCATTTATTTCTTCTAAATTTTATACGCTCCATTAAATGCGACAAATATTGCAAATTCAGGAAAACTTCGCTTTCAATTTTTAAATAAGATTAATGCCTTAAACCCTTGGGCATTGCTTTATTATTCCGGAATCGAGCGGTCTTTACGTTAATTATAACATTAACAGGAATTATCCACCTTTTCTAAATAAACTTATTAAAATGGGCTTTATGTGGGTTGTTTCATTTCAGTCTTCTTATACCGTTAGAAATAATTAAGCTTAGACTCCTACCTCGTCCCCGAACAAAATTAACGCAGAGATACATGAAATTCTTCAATTATTTAAAACGCGAATTCTGAATAATTTCAGTTCTGTTCAACATTAAAAAAAGAGATATAAATAGAAATGTCATAGAGCTTGAAATATCGCTCAATTTCCTAACCTATATTTTCATCTCATAAAAAATGTGTTTTTATTTATCTCTTTTTGACATTTACAAAACAAATATTTATATATTATACTAAATTTTATCATATTTCGCAAATCTGTTTTATTACAAGAGTATTTGTAAAAGAGAATAACACTATTAAAATTCGGAAAACGGCACTAATTTGGAATTTAGTTTAGCTTTTCTACAAAATGTGAAAAAATCGCAGCTACTTCGATTTACGTTAAACATAAAATTGTGGCGATTAAGTAATGATTTTGAAATAGTTACCAACATATGAGAAAATCAATCTGATCTGTTTTTATTTAGAAGTAAAAGATGTCTTTAATTAATTAAAATAAGGATATATTTGTCAAGTGTAAGAATGCGTAAAATATATAAATATTACACCATATTTATTATTCAACGAAATTCTTTATTGTCTTTTTTTTTCTTCTTTTCACTCGATTAACTTCTCAATTTCGATCGTAAAGGCAGTATATCTTTTCTTGTGTTACATTAAGTCATTTTTTTACATGGTATTTTCTGATATTCTGAGCTATAGAAAGAAAATGCCATTATATAGTTATACTTGACAATATTTGTATATTGTATCGTATAAAGAAGTTAGGATAAGATTTATTGTCGAAGATCCACAACACAGTTCAATAAACTAATTAATTGTAAGACTCTGTACAGGGTGTATTTCAAAATCACCGACAAACGAAAACTGGAGATTCTATAATTCAAAATAAGACGAAAATGATCATAAACGCTTTTCGAAAATGCTTCCTAACCGAGATACAGGTTGATTAAAAAATACTTTTTTTAAGGTTTTTTAAGATTACTCAAAAACTACAAAAGATATTACACTGAGATTTGGTACACCTAAATGTCTAATTAAATACAATTAATCAGGTGAGTTTAAGTCAACTGACTCCCTCCAATGGCGTAGAATATTTTAAGTTAATCAGTTTAAGTAAAAAAACCGCACGCCCCTGGTTTTTTTGAAGAAATATTTTTTTGATAGATTCAACATTTAATTCTGAAAATAAAATCATACTTAGTATTTTTTCGATTCGGCACCCCGTTTTTGAAATAAGCGACCACATTATTCAATAAAAATCAAAATTTGTTTTATTTTACAAAAAAATAACGCAGTTAACTATTAGGTACATTATTAAAGAGATATTGAAGGAATCAAAAACAAAATAATAATTATTTTATACATATTGTTCAAAATGTCCCCCTTCCTTTTGAATGCAAGCTTGTATTCTTCTTAGCAAATGAAACCTAACACGCTGAAAAATTTGTGGCATAGCCCTAATCTCATCGTATGCCATCTGTATGCGATTCCAAATTTGCTCTCGATTATCAATTTGAACAGAATAGACACGAGTTTTCAGATACCCCCACACAAAAAATCCAATGGGTTTAAATCTGGCGATCGTGCCGGCCACGGTACTTCACTTCCTCGTCCAATCCAGCGTTCAGGGAACCATGCATTTAAAAATTCTCTGGCGTTTCGTGTAGAATGTGGTGGTGCACCATCTTACATGTTCATTCTAACATCTAAGGGTACGTCGTCAAACAATTCTGGCAAATCTTCTCTCTAAAAATTTATATAGAATTCGCCAGTAAGTCTTTGAGGAAAACAGATAGGTCCGATAAGGTGATCGTCTAGTATATACCTATCCAAATATTTTCGCTAAATCTATATTCGTGAGCTGTAACTACAGTTGGATGTTGATTTTAATCTAACCATTTGTGGGAATTATACAAGTTTATTATTCCATTTCGGGAAAAAATACACTCATCAGTGGTCAATAAGTTTCTAACAAATTGTACATCTTCAGCATTTTTATTTAAAAACCATTCGCAAAAATTCATTCGACGAGGATGGTCAGCAGGCAACTATTTTAGCAAACATAAGATACGTAACTGTCAAATCTAACCATTTGTGGGAATTGTACAAGTTTATTATTCCATTTCAGGAAAAAATACACTCATCTGTAGTCAATAAGTTTCTAACAAATTATACATCTTCAGCATTTTTATTTAAAAACCATTCGCAAAAATTCATTCGACGAGGATGGTCAGCAGGCAACTATTTTAGGAAACATAAGATACGTAACTGTCAAATCTAACCATTTGTGGGAATTATACAAGTTTATTATTCCATTTCGGGAAAAAATACACTCATCTGTGGTCAATAAGTTTCTAACAAATTATACATCTTCAGCATTTTTATTTAAAAACCATTCGCAAAAATTCATTCGACGAGGATGGTCAGCAGGCAACTATTTTAGTAAACATAAGATACGTAACTGTCAAATCTAACCATTTGTGGGAATTATACAAGTTTATTATTCCATTTCGGGAAAAAATACACTCATCTGTGGTCAATAAGTTTCTAACAAATTATACATCTTCAGCATTTTTATTTAAAAACCATTCGCAAAATTCATTCGACGAGGATGGTCAGCAGGCAACTATTTTAGAAACATAAGATACGTAACTGTCAAATCTAACCATTTGTGAATTATCGTTTATTATTATTTTACAATCTGTGGTCAATAAGTTTTAACAATTATACATCTTCAGTTTTATTTAAAACCATTGCAAAATATTCACGAGGATGGTAGGCAACTATTTTAGTAAACATAGATACGTAACTGTCAAATGCAAAGCAATCTCTGATTTATTTAATTTGGTTATTACTGAATAATGTAGTCGTTTAGTTAATGCAAAATATTTCAAAACTGGTGCCGAATCGAATACAAATATGATTATTTGCAGAATTAAATGTTGAATTTAACAAAAAAATATTTTTTCAAACAAAGCAGGGACGTGCGTTTTTTTTACTTAAAGTGATTAACTTAACATATCCTACGTCACTGGATGGAGCCAGTTCACTCAAACTCACCTGATTAATTGTACTTAATTAGACATTTAGGTGTACCAAATCTCAGTGTAATATCTTTTGCATTTTTTGAGGAATCTTAAAAAAATCTTAAAAAAATTATTTTTTAATCAACCTGTATCTCGGTTAGGAAGCATTTTCGGAAAAGCGTTTATGATGATTTTTTTCTTATTTTGAATCATAGAATGTTGAGTTTTCGTTTGTCGGTGATTTTAAAATACACCCTGTATATATACAATACAACGTACCCAAGATAAGGATGAACAGCATGGGGATCTTGAAAACGGTAAGAGATACGAAGGTGGTTAAATTAGGGAAACGTTGTATAATTTAAGGCATGTTCACTTGTAGTTTGCAAAAGTTCATTATTGTTTATCGTTCCGAGATTTAAAACAAAATGCGATTTTTGGGTTTTTCTTTTTTCGTAATTCCTTAACACCCTGTATTCTATAGTATTTTTTACGAATTTATCCATGTATTACACATTGTGATTTTGAAGTTAATTTTTAAGAAAAATTTGGATTAATATTAGTATTTGATAATATTTTTTTATATATGAATTTAACAACTCCAATCTTTTAAACCTATTTAATTAAAGTTAAATAATTACAATAACTGTTCAAATACGTGGCCGTTATTTTCTAGACACAAGTAAGGTCTCTTTACTGAAGAATTTAAAACACGGTCTAGCATTTCTGGCGAAATTGCTGCCATAACCGACTCTCTGTTATTCATTTTCAAAACTCCACAGAAAACAATCCAACGGACTTAAATCGGATGATCGGGCTAGCCAAGCTACTGCACTGTAAGTTCCAATCCATTTTCCTCAACCGCAAAGACAGATAGTCCTGTACATTTCTTGAGTTATGTGCTGGGGCACCATCTTGTTGAAACCAACAACAAGTCATTTTCCAAATCAGTCCGTAGCAAGTTACATTGTTGTGGTAACTAAAGAGTCATATTATTCTTCGTCCCAAAATGCCCATCCATATATTAAATCTAAATCTATGTTGATGTTGTGATTCTTTTTTTAAATAAGGATTTTGTATTGCCCAATAATGTTTGTTACGTCGGTTGAAAATTCCATTGTTGGTTATCATTCTTTCATTAGACCAAATTATTTTTAAAGGAAAATTTAGATCTTCGTCACATTTTCTAGTATACCATTCGCAAAAACGTGTTTGCCGCTCTTGGTCAACTGGTCTAAAACCATTACAAACTCGAAATTTATATGGATGAAACTAATTCTTATTTAAAATGAATTGTACTGTAGAATTAGCTGTACGAGTACGATGTTCAATTTGTCTTGTCGATATCGCAAGGTTTTCAACAACGACTTGTAAAACGGTATTAGCTTTTTCGTCATCAGATTGTTTTTGACGGGATAGAACAGGTTTTGTAAATGAACCAAATTCTTTTAAATTAGATTCCAGACGTCTAAAAATGAATTTACCAGGTTGCTTTCGTTCAGGATATTTATCTAAATACATCAGCTCAGTAGCTACACAATTTCTGTGGGACAAGATGTAGCATGTCAACATATCGAACTTTTCTTCGTTTGTAAAATTCCGTCTTTCCGTAGATACACTTATTGATTAATTATAATTATAAATTAACTAAACCAAACCAAAAAAACAATCCACGAAGAAATGGTAATAAAAACAATTTAAAATACGTACAATTCAAATAACAACAACGATCTCAACGCAATAAAACTAAGTTAAACAGTTTTCAACAAATTGTTAAACAAGTGTTATTTTATCAAAGCCTTCTTATATTAGCTGATATATGAAAAAAGTAAAAATGAAAATCCGATTTTTTCAGCTTCAAAACCATAATGTGTAAGACATGGTTAAATTCGCAATAAAAAATACTATTGAATACAGTGTGTTTCGTTGGTTGCGGCAATATAAAAAAATAAAGTTGATGATGGTTTCTCGGAGACAAAACGTCGAGTAAAAATTTGAAAACGCCATCTAATACAGTTCAAAAAGTGATATCTAATAGATGAAGAAGTACTTTTAGTTTTTAAAAATCTTTTAAAATAAATGAAGGAATTACGAAAAAAGAGAAACTCAAAATCGCATTTTGTTTTAAATTTCGGAAACGACAAAGAATAATGAACTTTTTCAAACTGCATTATAATACTTTTCCCCACGCTGTTCATCCTTATCTTGAACACGTTGTATACTGCTGCGTCCGTGAAGACAGCAGAACGTAAACGGCACTAATGTCCAAATTATTCGCATATGTTAGTGCTTGGTTAGTGCTCATGAGTGCTTCAATATTTTTTTTGACAAAACCAAACACTTTCTAAATATTACCATTTTGGGATGTTCTACCAACTTCACACCTTGTTGAAGGTACAAATGTCAAGACTGGGTTTATAAGTTAGTGCCTCGTTTGTGCTCCTCAGTGCTTCTATAAAGGTTAGACAAAGCCAAAGACTTTTGAAATAGAAACAGTTTGAGTGTTCTGCCAACTTCACAACTTGTTGAAGGCACAAACGTTGAAACTGGGTTTATCGGTTAGTGCTCGTTATTGCTTCAATAAATTTTTTGACAAAAGATTTCAAGATAGAACCATTTTGAGGTGTTCTGCCAACATCACACCTTGTAGGAAGGCCAAACTTCGAAAGTGGGTTTATCAGTTAGTGCTTCATTTGTGCTCATTAGTGCTTCAACCAACTTCAGTAAATATTTTTGCGTTCAAAGACAATTACTAAACTAAACTGCGGTTATTTCTTTTATTCCCCAGTATTTAGAACAAGAATTAAAATAATATATTGTTAACAAAGCAGTTAAACCCTTAATACATCCCTTTTTAATAAAATGGTCATACACGGGATAATAGAACGTTGTTAAAGTCTCATTAGATATTCTTTGTTATGTTTATGCATTTTAAATTGTTTCACTAATTGTGCAACATTATCTTCATTGATTATTCAGGTTTAGAGTAATATAACTGCGACATGCATTGTTTCATGTATATTTTATTCATTACCTCACATAAATTTTAACATGCATTTCGTCGAATACTGATACCAACAATGTGTGAAATTCGCAAACACCCTGTAGCGTCCCCCTGGTACCCTATCTTGAAAAGTGTAATTTGAACTTATTTGTAATAATGCAAATTCAAGAACAAAACAATCGCTAAGTGATTTATCTTGACTTCACTGACAATAATGTTAATATTACTCAAATAATTCATTAATTTCCTGAAATATAAAACAGAATTTATTTACAAGTCTGATATTTAATACAAACTCAAATCATATCCGTCTTCTAATTAATACTATGATAAGTTGCATCATAATAAAAAATGAAACTACATTAAAATCAACAGCATTTGCACAACGGTGTTCATAAATTAAACATAAGGAAAGGAATAAAAAGATTTAGTTACAAGAAACACAACCAATTGTTATAGCACCACAATTGTCATAAATAATAAAATAAAAGTATAATAAAATATCTATATATAAACATGTTTATAACATATATATATCTTTAATAAATAAGCACATAAAATAATAAAGCAAATGTAAAGAAAAAAAAATCAGCAAACAATCATATTAAACAAACTGACAAAAATCATAAACAAAATTTACAGTAAGTTTAGACCACTAGGCAAATCATACGAAATATATAATATATATTATATATATATATAATATATATTATATAATAATATATAATATAATAAAAATTGAGTTTTAATATTATATAGATAATGGTTTCCATTACAATATAACAAGTTGATAATCTATATTTCAATCTGCAATCTTACAATATAGAAAATTTATCAATTGTATATATTTAACAAACATTATCATATATATATATATATATATATATATATATATATATATATATTATATAAAAAAAAGAGAAGAGAAATTAGTTCGCAGTCAAACAATCCTACTTAAACAAACTGACAAAAAAAAGCTCATTAAAACAAAATCTTACAAGGGTAAGTTATAAATAGGTCCTAACATCGTGACCGATATATATATGTTAGAGTGCGTTAGAAAAATACAGCGCTCCTTTCTCAGGTTACACATTCATCTATAGAACAAATAAAAATAAAAATTCGAAGTGTTTAATGATCTGGCCCGGGAGTGTGTACCTACTTGGCAATTGCCCTTTACAATTAATAACCAAAGCGGTATCATGTACCCGTTCACCAGCCACATCTACACAAATATAAATATAAATAAACAGCAATGCTAATTCACACAAATATCAGAGTGAGGGAGCCCTGTACTGTCTTTTATGTTAGCAGATTTACGCTTACTGAGCCCGAGTGCGGATGAGATACCTTCGCAAGGCAATGTTTGATTCTATTAATACGTTACATAGGCTGGTAAAATGATTGGCTGCGAGCTTTCATTTATATAAAAATACCTACTTACACTAGAATAAATATTCCTTTAATTGATCACAGGCACAAATCGTTAATATACGCGGTTTAACTTCAAAAAAGGTGACTGTTGTTTATAAATTAATATTTGAAAAATACATTACCGCTAACCCCCCAAAAGAAAAGACAACTTAGTGTTGGCGAATTCAAAAGAAAAATGTACACGCAAGAAATATTTTAAAGACAAAATGTTTACAATGAAGGTATTTAATTAACCAAAAATCGGTCTGGCTCGATTGACACTCTAACTGTAACTAACTTTTTCTCGCTTTAAAACCTAACTATCTTTACTCCCGCAATCAACCCCCATTTTTCAAAAGCAATAAAAAAAACAAGAAACATTAATTTACGTTGGAACAGTTTCATATTAATTATTGCACGACCTCTTAATTTTAAAAATATGCATTCGTCTGTAACAAACCCTACAGTTACGTCTCGGGTTTCAACGTACCAAACAACAATATGTTTTGATCGCGGTCTGTTTCGGTACAATGTCTTCCTAAATTAGTGACGTTTTTACATTAAGAATCGGCGCATAAGAAATTCCAATGATTCGTTACGCCACTTCAGTAAAGCAGTTTTAAGCGTACACCTGCTACTCACACCCCTAACATGTGTTTTTCAACCCTAGCCAAATATTAGTTACACATGTCTTACATAAAATATATAAACAAAATATTTTGAAAACATTAGCAAATTACACCGTATTATTAAGATATTAAAAATCCACTAATTATCTTTTCTATCGCGGTAACAATGGCGATTTGACAAACGTTTATTACAATAATAAAATTTTCGAGGTCCGCTACCTACAACCCCATAATCATTCTAATTTGAAAGCCTTTGGTGTTGCCAAAAAGCACAAACGAAGTACTAACCCGATAAACCCAGTTTCTGCGTTTTCAACAAGATGAGAAATTGGCAGAATACCTCAAAATGGTTGTATTTTGAAATCGATTGGTTTTCTAAAAGAAATTATTGAAGCACTAAAGAGCACAGACGAAAAACAGCTCAAAATGTTCTATTAAGGTACTCTTCTGTTTGAACAAAACGATTATTGGAGCGCTAGCGAGCACAACCGAAACACGTTTGTGCCTTCAGCAAGGTGTGAAGTTGGCAGAACTTTAGAAGATATTTGGTTTGGCTAAAATATTTATTGAGCAGAAACCAAGCACTAATATATGCAAGCAATTTGAATATTAGTGCTGTTTATGTTCTGCTAACTACACGGATCCTTTACTAATTATTATAAACTTAGTATAGCAAATGTGCTTTTCTTGATTTCCCAGAATCAAACGCCTTCATTATCACAATACACACCCACGTACCACACAAAATGAAAACACACCGAACGCGTTCCAATAACTAAGCTATCATCATTAGCGGACGAATAGACGAACGTAGTAGTCGTAGTCATATCTTTGTTTAATTAGAAGGTATGTACGAGAGAGCTAAAAGTGTATTTTACTAAAATACTCTGGCAATTCTTCTTTATTTTAAAATGATTTATTTGATTCGTTTTGAACAGTAAGTTGTGAAGATCGTCGTAAAATTGTAATTGTGTTCGTATTTTATTGTTTAAATAGGTGGCTGGTGGTTTGTGATATTATAATAGTGTAGTCAAGTGAAATTTAGTTCTTTACGTATTTAAAGTTCTGAAATCGTTTTAAAAATATAAGATGTCTGACAGAAAGAAAAAAATCTGGTTGAGAAAATAAACAAGAAAAAGATAGTCGACTAAATAAGTGGGAAAATAGGGATAACACTGGAGCAAGTACTAGTCTAGCACTACCGAAAAATTACATAAATCCAAGATTTTTCTAGGTGAATAAGATTAAGATTATAAGATGAATATTATAAGATTAAGATTATTAGATTAAGATTATAAGAATAAAATTTATAAGATTGAGAGTATCAGACTAAGGTTGCCAGATAGAGATTATGAAACTGAGATTACAAGGCTGAAATAAGATTTAGATTGTAAGGTGAGATTGTAATTTGCGATTGTTAGATTTAAATTATAAGATTGAGCTTGTAAAAGTGAGATCTCGTAAGCTTTTAAGATTCAGATTGTTCGATTGCGATTTTAAGGTTGAAATTTTAAGTTTGAGATTGAAAGATTAAGACTTTAATATTGAAATTCCCAGATTGAGCATGTAAAATTGAAATTCTCGGATTGAATTCGTGAAATTGAGAATGTAGGATCGAGATTATGAGATAGAAATTATAATATCTAGAATATAAGATTGAGGTTGCAAGATTGAAATTATAAGAACGAAATTAAGTAAGATCAAAACTGTAAGATCTAGAGTGTGTGATTGTGACTGTAAAATCCATATTATAATATCGAAATGGTAAGATTTTGATTGAAATTCTGTGATTGAGATTGGAAAATTGTTGTGAGGTCGGGATTGTAAGATTGACACCGTTTGATTGGGAATGTAAAATTGAGATTGTACGATTTGAAAAATCTGGAACACTGGAACTGTGACAGGTAAGATTTTGATTGAAACTCTATGATTGAGATTGGAAAATTGTTATGAGGTCGAGATTGTAAGATTGACACCGTTTGATTGGGAATGTAAAATTGAGATTGTACGATTTGAAAAATCTGGAACACTGGAACTGTGACAGGATCTGTAACAAACAAAATACATCCACGTACCACACAAAATTGAAAAACACTGAACGCATTTATTAAATTATATATATATATATATATATATATATATATATATATATATATATATATATATATATATATATATATAGTAATCCTTGTTTATCTGGTGAAAGTGAAATTATGAAAGTTTAATGAGTTCTGACTAGCCTAACATTTCTTGATCATCATTATTCATTAGAATTTTTTTTTTAATATCTCTAAACTTTCATAACAATCAAGTTCGTGCTTATTACTAACATGTTTGATTAAGGATACCTTATCTACTACATGATTTTTATCAAACATATGTAGGGCTACTTGTCCCAACGTTTGTATTTTATATGAGCTAAATGTTCTTTAAAGCAAATTTTGATAGGTCGTTTAGTTTGCGCCACATATACTTGTTTACAATTTTTACAATTAATTTTATAAATTCCCAACCTACCTTGCACAATAATCCCAGTAACATAGTTTTTAGTTTTTGTGGGTATCCATTTATCTCTTCTTCTAGCGGCAATCCACTTTTGCAATACCTCCGATCTTTTAAAAGAAAAACTGCCAGAAACAAAGCGATTTTTTTCAATTAAACTCGAGATTTAAATTATTAGTAAGTATATGTACCTATCTAACCTATCTAACTTCCTTTTATATTAGGTAGAGCTTATTAAAAATGAATTATGGTTCATTATCTTAATAAATGGCAATGATATTTGTACTGATTTTAGTTTTCATGACTTTAATGTTAAATGGTTTTAAGTGGGGAAATAATTTGCAATGATGACATTATGACTTATTGTAAAAAGTAAAAACGTACCTGTGAAATTGAACGTTTTTTTCTTTTGTCGTTCTCATTTTTGCAACCATACGCTGTACAATATATAACCATTGTTTACTATACAAATCACACTTGCAAAGAGTGCTCAAAACTTAAAAATTTTAATAAATCTAAGCACAAGTCGAAAATATTGATCTTTTCGTACATAACCAAGCACAAGCCAAAGTGAGATAGATTCCCCTATAACTATCTATTTCTTTCTACATATACTTCCAGTTATAAATAAAATTCAATGCGTTTTACTCATTGAGGTTGAAATATGGAAAAGCGCCATCTTGTTGGAACAAAATACCTTCTGCGGGCATATTCTTATAAATGTTATGACGAAAAATTATTTTTAGGGCTGTAATATGTTTAAAATTCAAACATCCAAGTGTGTATTAGCTATTAAAAAAATATGCTCATTAAAATCATGTATTTATTACATAACTTTTGAGACTTGAGATGTTCTGTATAAAATTCTAATGTAATTACATAAATTTAAATATTCAAAACGGGCCCCTTCCACAATATTTTATTTAAAACGGCGAAGCGTTGATAAAAATTATTTACAATTTATTGTATTAGTTACGTTTACATCCAACTGAAACTAAATTACTTTTGAATCTAATTACTTTTGATTATTATAATTATATAAACATTGAAACTTAAAATACAAGCCTATTAATAAGGTTGGTAACTTAGTTGTTGTTGTAGAAAATTATATCAAGATATAATCGCAAATTCATCTACCCGAGTGGTTTCATTCCAAATTTGTAAAAGTTATTTAAATGTGCTTTGAATTTCTTAAAATTCACGCAATGTGAGTTTTAATTATTATTTTTGTTGTATGCTCTTTGCTTTATAGTGGTAATAGTTTAGTTCTTTCATTTAATTTAATTTGAACTTATTATTATTCTTGAGAATTATTCATTATTACAACCAAAATTATCTTAATTATGTAAAATTAATGAACAAAGATAATTATGTTGAATGATGTTTAAGATTTGTTATTAATTTCATTCTAAAATTTAATTAACTAGAGCATAATACAATGGTTAATGTACCTTAGTTGTCGCTAATTATTACATAATTATAATATAAAATTATAAGTAACTTTTTCAGACCTTTAGAAAACCGTATTTAAGTTAATAATTATTATAGTAAACTGTATATAATTATAAAAATATAGTGATACGGTTAATTATATTTTCCGACAATTAATATGTACCATTGTGCTTTCGAATATTTAAGTATCTAATTTATCATTCTACTTAAAGTATCATCTACACTTATCAGTTTTCTACTTTGAATTTTAAAAGCTTCCGAAATCGTATGTTCATTACAATTATTTTTAGAATTTTTTTAAAGCATAGTAGTAAAGATATGTAAATGAATTTTGATCAATTTTTAGTAACTCCTATATATAATTACTCAAAATTGAGTTTGACTGAATTCTAATTATAATCAAATAAAAACACTTTTTAAAATAATTGTAATTCCATAATTATTTGCATCTACAAAATTAACAGCGCTATAGTTTAATCCAAATGATATACATAGTAAATACAAAGTAATTATAATCTTACTGGAAGGTCTTACGAAACTGAATTTAAACTAATTCTAATTATTAAAAATTGTAATAAAGCTATTAAAATTTCTCGAAATTAGGCAACTATCCGAATTAGCAATGAACGAATATGAAATAGCAAAATACTCGTGCTTCCCAATGGGATGAATTTCAACCCCTATTTTCCACTCTCTGATATTTGTTTGAACTTGAAACCCCTTGAGTGATGATTAATTTCATTATTGCCTTTCCCTTGTTTTTGCCAACTATTTTCCGTCTTCGGGATACTCCATACGGTATACTTTGTTCAGAAAACTTAATTAGCTTCTACCCGTTAGGGAATGATTTCGAGGAAAAGTCAAAATCCATGTTTCTTTATTTCTTAAGGAACATTTAAATATCAATTTTGCATGGTTCTGGGCTTAACGGCTTTTAAGATATATTCACTTTGTTTAAACAATTCAGCCCCCTTTGGAATCCAATTTCATCCCCCGAGGTAAAATTTCAACAAACGGTGAAACATGGGCCGTTCGATCATTAATAAGAATTGCTTCACCGATTTCAAGATCTCAAACTGCCCCTGTTTACGAAAAGGTTTATTTTTTCAACCCTTAATTTCTACCCCTTAGGTGCTCAGTTTCAAAAAATCCTCTCTTAGTGTGCGCCTACGTGTAAGGGGTGCATGTTACCCAAAGTTGCAATTCCTAGGCCAGACCTGGGCGTTGATTGATGAGTCAGTGAGTGAATGAGGACAAAGCCCTTTATAACTAACGCAACCTCATAAACTAGAAAATGGCGCCAGCTACCTTTAAATTTCGAACGGGATAATGTTACTATAGTTTATTTGCTGCTGAGTGTCCGATATGGAATTATCCCCTACAAGCCCTTGACCAATTTGTGTTTTCTTTCCGTTATAGTAAACCCAAAGACTCTAAGCTTGTGTTAAAGAGAAATGTAAATAATGCGACGTTTAGTTAAATACCGACCGTTCGTAGTGTTCTGCAGAAATCAACCGTAATACTTTAGTAAATAGTTTCGACAGTGAATCATATTCCTTTGAGTCGGAACTAAGTTGCTGCTTACTTTGAGCAGTAGTTCGCAAACATTTATTCATTTTATATTATTTATTAGTTTTTAAATATGTACATATGTATAAATTTTTAAATATTCAGTTACCACTTCTAATAAATTAAAAATTGTTAAAACAAAATTATGGATATTATTTGGTACAAACATTTGTATAACTTAAATAATATTTTTTGTTTTAAATATGCGTGTTAAATAATTATTACCTGTTACTATAAATCGTAAATCGTAAATAGGTAAAATAAATACAATTTGGTGTAGGAGTAAGAGTATAAACTTATTTAAATCATATATTTTGAGAAAGTTTTATTTTCTATTTCGTGTTGTTCCAACTACCATAAAAATATTACTACATTTTTTCACATTCTAAGTACATTTTTAATCTAAATATATAATTATTACTTTTTATTAAGAATTAAAATCGATGACAAAATATTTGAATGGGTGAGCTAATGTTATACGTATGAATAAATGTTTGCGAACTACCGCTATAAGTAAGCGGCAACTTTGTTCCGACTTCAAGAGAATATGATTCACTGTCGAAACTATTTACTAAAGTATTACGGTTGATTTTTGCAGAACACTACGAACGGTCGGTATTTAACTAAACGTCGCATTATTTACGTTTCTCTTTAACACAAATTGGTCAAGGGCTTGTAGGGGATAATTCCATATCGGCAGCAAATAAACTATACCTATTGCTCGCATAAGGCAAGAATCCGAACTTCATTTACTTTACTATTCGATCGAACTTAACTTCTGTCCAAATAGGGTACGTAATAACTTACTTGACGACCTAAAGCGTTTTCACTATATCCGAAATATTCGATGAGTAACAAAAAATTTACCGTTAAATCGGCAACGTAACTTTACTTAGTCTTAATCTTAATTTTAAAATGAGCAATCTTCAGGTTGCCTAATTTTAAAAATAGGTATTATTTAAATCGATACAAAAAAAAACAGTATAGTAATTTAACATTAGTACTAATCGCATATGTACTCATAATGGTTGGTTATTATTTGTATACCTTAATTGTAGTGTTTTGATGTGCCTTTTGCAATTCGGTAATGAATTTGACTTAAAATATCTGGCTAATTGCGCAACCGGGCATGTAATTTGCCTCTAAATATTACTTGAAAAATATTCGTCGTGCTTTATGATTTGGTGTTTACAATTAAACGCGCAATAAATGTATAATAAAATCTTTGAATAAAGTAAAAAAAGGAATAAATAAATAAAAAATGAATAGAAAATATGTTCATAAATAAAGTGTGGAGTTAAGGCACCGAATACGCCGCTTAAGCAAAATAAACAAAATGGGATGCCACGTCTGGATTACTAAACCACAAATAAAGAAAAATTGAAGGAACTCAATAATAACAAAGCAAACTACGTTAAAATCAAAAACAGTAATCTTATTTAAATATCGAAATTTCAATAATTCTAATTATAATAATTCCACAATTGGTGCAAATAGTGCTGAGTTTACCCAGGCGCTAACTTCCACTCCTACTAACACGAATACTTTATAACATTTTAAACTCTCTTTTCTAACATTCAAAAAAATTTCCAAATTTTAACTTCGTAAAACCGACTCTCAAACGCAATGTGTTTCTCAGCTAAAAAAGTCTTCTATTATGATTACATAATTTGAGGCATTCCAATAAAATTCTAACGGCAATCAAATATAACAGCTGAGCATGCTAAGCTTACTATGGCGGCCTCCATTGGGCGGCATCTTTATACAAATCGGCAAATGCCAAAAATGGAAACTCCGTAACACCACTTATAACTATCAATTCCATAACGATAAATAGTGCTACGATAAACTAGTAAACGTTCACGAAAATCCGTTTTACGTGAAACGCTTGTTATTTATCCTCTACTATTTACTTTTCCACCAGGACAATAACACACGACCGACGTATGACATCGCAACCTACCTTGGTCTTCACGTTACTAAAGCTTTACACTCTTAAGTTCTTCGCATCAACTAACTCCTTTTCTAACATTTCTTAAACTTTATTTAATCGATCCATCGGAAAACTACATTTGAATGAGCTCAAAAGTCAAACTCGATGAGAATATATCCCCGACGCTATGTTGCCACTTTAAGCAAAACCGCGACTTCAACAAAATTTTCTGTCATAATGGAACTCGATATTCTTTTAATTAGATAGGACTTGAAAACTAACAACTAGAGTGGAACATAAATATTCTTAACTCCGAACTAAAGTAAAAAATAATAAAAGAAGGTTCCACGATAATACAGACAACACACTTCGCTAGCTCGCGCATTATAATGCTTCATTAGTTAAATCAGGTAGAAATCTGAAAAAATGTCTTAAAATAAACCTCAAACGTTCCCAACAACGAATAATATAATAAACTGTATATCCACCACAAAAGCCAAAAATAATTCATTTCTACAGTTTCACATTGTAATCGAAATTTAACTCAAATTAGCCAAATTTTATTTACACGTGACACTTCCGCCACTAGATATTTTGTCACGAAAATATCGACAACTAAGAAAATATGAATTTACCTTAAAAGACTCGACATAAAAATCATAAAATTCGAAATGCTAAAATTGAGACGATCAAAATAAACGAGCCCTAAAATCAGAATATATATCCACCGTAAATGCCAAACATAATTCATTTCTACAGTTTCATACTGGTATAAAAAATGTAACTCCAATTACCCAAATTTTATTCACACGTGACACTTCCTCCACTATATATTTTCTCCCGAAAATATCCACAACTAAGAAAATATCTCAAATTAATTCACTAAGTGCGTTAACTCGCCGTAATAATTTTAAAATTCCAAATTCTAATATAGGAAAACAACAACAAAAGAAAAACACACCCCACGTTGGGGCATCAAGTTAAATAAACCATAAACAACTCATTTTCCCAACAACGAATAATAATAAAATACACACAAAAGCAAAAAATAATTTATTTTTACAGTTTCACTTTTAATATATATTACCACATCGATCAATAAAAAATTTATTTTTCTGAATTTGTTATACTGTATTAACCATGCGAAAATAGCATTTAGAATTAACGTAATCCTTAGACTATATTTATTGGGGTAAAGAAACAAAATTAATAGCTTGAATAAAAGTACAATTTTATGTAATATATTTTCATTCCAAATTTATATAATCATATTATGCCGTAACTTCATAAAATGAATATTTTATAACTCTTTTGTGATTTAGTGTTATGATATAATAAACTTATAAATTCGTAACGTAAAGGTTACCATATCATTTTCATCTCGTATTTTTCGCACTAGTACATTAATTAATTTATATTTCCAACTCTTTATCGTGCATGTATTCTATGCATATAACATTTAAATTCCGATTCTGAATAATTTTTAAATATTTTTACAGGTGCAATGTGTGGAGGGCATTGTTGCAGTAGTGAAATGGAAGCTGCATTAAAATCGCAGGGACAGAAGGATTTTTCTGCACTTTTAAGGCATAATTCGAGAAGTATTCACGGACTACTTAATTCAACAGCCACGACATTGCAAAGTAAGTACATTTTTAATACCAAAAGGTTGAAATTTTACAAAAAAAACTCAAAACTGTTTTTGTTTAATTCATCAGTTTATTGTAAAAACCATGACGAGCCGCCACTGTTAGTGACACATCCTTTATTTCTTTATTTAGAGACTCAAATAGTTTTATAGGTGCACTAGTATCACAAAGCGCTTCATTTTTAAGATACAGGGAGTTAAGCTATTGAATTTAAATGATATTAAATTATACTAACGAAATTGAAATAACCAGTATTGCAAATTTGATTTTAAGCACCGAAGTAGAAAATATAAGAAAAATGCTTGTTACAGTATTGTACTATTGCTATCGTGTGATACGAGTGGCGACGCCACGAGTATCATGTTACAATAACGTCTATTGTAACACTTATTTTTATTGTCCTATTGTGAATCACTATTCCATAAACGATCGTTTTGCGAGAATTCGCAGTTGCAGACTTCGACTTAATATTCTGTTTATACTCGCAAAACTATCGTTTCTGGACTAATAGTACGAATAACTATTGACTACAACGAAATTTCCTGTAATATGCAATAAAAATATACACAGGGGATTTTATTTCAGAAAAAGTAATTTTTGTCGATATTTCAATCGACCTTGTTGCTCCAAACGAAAAAAGTTAGCAATATTACCGACTTGATTTGAATCACGCTCTATATTTACGACAAAACCACCATCAGCAACTTGCAGCATACTCCATATTTTGCTTATTATCATAAAAAAATTTAAAAATCAATCGTAGATTTTGTAACTTTTTATAGGCCGAGTCAAAACTTGTATAAAGCATTTCCCTAATTTAATCTCATAGTACGTAGACGAAGAGCTTAGAACTTTTTTCATTTACGTTTATCCAGTCACTGTTTGCTAATTGAGATATTTAAAAATTTTTTGCAAAAAAATCGATACTTTAAATAAACATCGGTATAAATACTGTTAAGGTTCTATTCATAAAATGGCCACTCGTGTCATTTATGTAGCATTGCATTATCATTGAATGAAAAAAGGCCACCCTGTAAATTTGATCAAATGATGCTACAGCTACAAGATTGATCTACTGTAACTGTAAAAACTGTAGTGTCGGTGTACATTCAATGGGGAGCATCGTGAGTGTTAGTAAGTTGCTAAATATCGGAAACATTTCTTACGCTAATCTCTTACCATACGTTAGCTCAAAAATCGGTAAAAAAGTCCAAAGAGCGCCATTATAATCAAAAACTTACAACGTTTGGTCATGAGTTGCTGTTACCTTGCGAAGGTCTAGAGAATACAAAATTAGTTCATACAGTATAATTAAAGTCCTAATGATATTCATAAACGCAAATGGTTCTTCTTGAGTATACATGCACTCACTGGTTTGAATTAATTCCAAAAACAATAAAAAAACATTTAATTAATTTAGAAAGCGTAATGACTTAAATACAATAGCATTTGTTCTTAGTGATAGCATTACTTGTGTTTTTGTTGAATAGATTTCCGTCCTTGTCACTTTAATTAGAATTGACCTACTCATTTGCATCTTGAACGTAATTAAAATTTTTAATTGTGATATAAATTTTTGTATTTATCCAACACAAAAGAAAATGTACGTTAGTGATTAATTAATTGTCCAAAACATGTTACTTAATCAAATAATTGCCTTAAAAGCTTCGCAATTAATTAATGAGTATAATTGCCATTTATTCACTCTCGTATATATTCAAGCTGGTGATGAAAACGTTAATCTGAAAACAAAGGCCGTTACTTAGTTTCGCAAGCAAATATTTGCATCACACACTCTATATATATATATATATATATATATATATATATATATATATATATATATATATATATATATATATATATTGGCGTACATGAAATATACATAAGTGTCAAACAATGCATTTTGACAAATCTATCTCTTTAAACGGCAGTACATTTAATATTTATATATACAAAAATAGAAAACCGTTTTGGATTACACCTCCCACTTCATAAACGAAAAATATTCTTATTCTAAAATATTATATCTACCTATGCCAATTAAAGTAGCAATTGTCCTCCAATGAATGCGTTTAAATTTTACAAAATGAAGGAAAAAGAACTAAACGGAAGTGTTGTTCAACCACAAGTATTCAAAAATCTTACAATTAAAATGAAAATCTCTTATTCCAAAGATAACGAGATTAATCAAGTCAACATGATCAAAAAGGGTACCATATTTTATTAACTCTGTAAATTGAAGACTATCCCTCAACCTCTGTTTGGTTTCATTGTTCTTAATCATGTCACAAGTCATAAGTGTAATTTTTCGTAAACAAGTTTAAATCTAACTATTGATATTAATCGAAAATCCCGCGGTTTAACCCGCTCCTCAAATTTGAGAGGGCGGCGATATTTTTCTAAGCTTTACAAACTTCTAATAAAAAATTTAATTTCAACTCGATATAATTGATTTAGCAATTATTTGAACGATTTTCTGTGGAGCTCTTACGTGTAAATCTGTAAATATTTCTTTAAAACTACAATTATATGTTAAAAAAAACGTTGCACATTATCTACGTATTATTTTTTCGTTATTATCAATTTACTGTTATAAACTTTTATGTGAGCAATCAACGCCTTTTGTATTCAAATTAGGCTAAAACGAAATTAATGCTTAAGATCGCATTTTAATTTGGGTAAGAGTTACATTTTCTGTACTATGGACCCTAAACCGAAAAAAGTGCCAAAAGTTCGTGTTTTTTTTGCTCCCAAAAGGTTATCTTACCTCAGAAATTGTCACAAACTTACGTTATTCTTATTCGAGATGCACAAAGTGGATTAAACTCATTTCTAGCTTTGTATGATTAATCAAAGATACAACCTTTTTTTGTTTTAGTCTAATCTGCCCTCGAATTTGGCTGTATAAGGTATATTCGGTTAGGTACAAAGTAATGCACGCTACCAATTTTTGTTGTGGTTAGAAAAACTTAACCTCTTTACTTACCGCCTTTTATTTGTGCTTATTATCAAGCAGGTATCGTTCAGGGAATGAAAGAATGTCATCCCTTAAACGCGCCCAAATGGCTATGTGTCAAATAAAGTATAATTATATTCTTTCACGATTATGATTCATAATCAATAATAATTTTGTCGTAAAATATATTATCGCCAGTTCCAGTTTAATGGCACATGACACACCTAGAAATCATATATTCGGATGTCTTCACGTATGACGTATACTCTGTATACTGATGCTGCAATTTCTTAAAGTATTTAATTGTCACTGACAAAATTACAATTTGAGAACGGTAAACTATTTGATAATACGCCAAAAAAACAAAATAAAAAAATTAATTAGAAACCATCGAAGCTTACTTAATTAAAACTGAAACAAAAGAATTTCAATTTCCATCACAAAGAGTCGTTTCTGAATTAGACAGTTAACAAATATGATCAAATGATCTACGACAAAATTAGTTTTTATTATCATTGTTTAAGTAGACCATAAATTATATATCTGTTTGAAGTACGAAACGTTCAAAGACTAAAATAATGGCAGTTAGCAAATAATGGCAGGAAAAATAATATTAAATGGAACGAGGACAGAAATCAAAGAACGTCGCGTTATGCATATGTATTAACAGAATTGCTTTTAAAGCGAAGGAAAAATATATAATTTATAGATCAATTCATATCATGTTTTACGTAGACTTATAAAGTGTACTTTTTCGATCGCTTTCATGCTTTTATATGTATTTGAATCAAAATGGCTGCAAAATTCAATTTTCAGACACGACCATAATTTCTGATTATTAAAAACGATAAATTGTAAACAAAGAGGTGTCATCGATTAAAGGAAGTTACATGGTAAGAATTGCAATGTGCAGTATCACATAAAGCCCAAAGTGCACACTAGAATGTAAACGTGATATTGATTAATTGTCGTCTGGAATTTATTAAATATAAAGTGTGATTAATTTTACACCTATTGCACATTATCGATAGTTGGATGAACTCATTAAATTAAATTGTAAAAAATAATAGCGTTAATAGTGATTGTTCTCATAAATACAAATATTTTACACCAATAAATAACACCTACATCATTTAATTCTTTTATTGTACAATTCAAAATGGTGGGTTTAAAAGAAAAATAAGGATGTTTTAAGACTTTTCCAATTTTCAAAATTATTCCACCAAATGGTCGGGTTAAGTAACAAGTGATTCAAATTATTTTATTAGAATGTAGTTGCAAGTAGTATTAATGGCTATAAAGTTGGCATCTTTGACAAGGAAAGAGAGGGGACTCGTAACATGCATTTCAGACCTGCGTAAAAAATTGAGACCAAATATTAATCGGTCGCCATTGGTTTAGTGCCAGACAAACTTTAATGTCCTTCGTGCATTTTGAGTTTTTGTTTATAAAAAATGAATTAAACACAGTTTTATTTTTACGTTGTTACAATTGTAGTGTGTTCAGCGTATGACCATAGTGTTTGATTTCTGACATATTATGCCATTGTGGGTAAAGAATTATTTTTAAGTTTATTGTATAAACTTGGCAACACTGTTTTGTTGTGTATGTAATCCCTTTTTTTTATAACCAAATTTTGGGTATAATGTAAAATGTAAAAAACGCATTTTCATAGTTAAAATTTTTATTTTTAACCGGATTTTTAATTATAATCCCAACAGGTTATGGGCCCAGGCACGTTATAATAGTATATTATCTTATAAGGAGCTAAAGTGACACTTTTTGTGGCGAATCTGCAGGTTTCCTGTATACACTTGTCGTGGAAGTGTTGTCATTTCTGTGTACAAGTACATCTAAGAATGGCAGTTTTTGTTCTGACAAAAAATTCCATTGTGAGTTTTATGGAAGGTACGCTACTATTTAGATGATCTAGGAATTCATCCAATATAAGCTTACCGTGTTGCCAAACTACGAAGGTATCGTCCACGCCCTTGGTTTTTTCGTGAATTTGGGTATCGCTTGGTCTTCGATATCTTAGATCCATGTAATTAGGCTGATGCATAAGTAATGTCGTTTTTTTTAATTTAAAAGTTGGCTCTGAAATAACAAAATTTTGATTACTCAATATCCAGCTTTTCAGATAATTAGTAGTTCTGTCATATAGTGTGTTTGCTTTTGTATTTCGTTCTTAATTGTTAAAGTTTAACCTTATTATAATGGAATGTCAAGTAGACAAAAACCAGCATTACCGACATTATCTTCTTTTTGCGCTTAATCGAGGTGCCAAAGCCAGTGAAGCTGCTCGTGAGATTTGCGATGTTTACGGTAAAGATGCAATGCCTGTTAGGATGGGGAAAAACTGGTTTAAACGTTTCAAAAGCGGAATTTTCGACCTTAATGATATGGATCGTTCAGTACATCCTGTTAGGTTTGATGAAGAGCGATTGAATCAACTTCTTCATGAAAATTCACGCCAATCAACTAGGGAGTTGACCCAGGAAATGTAATGTGACCAATCAACGATATGTCAACATCTGAAATCCTTAGAAAAAGTTCAGAAACTTGGCGCTTGGGTTCCTCATGTTTTGAGCGAGAACAACAAAAATCAAGGTTTCACAATTTCCGCGGGATTGCTCCCTCGAAATCGTGCTACTCGTGGTCACAATCAGAGGTTCCTCTACCGAATCGTTACCGGCGACGAGAAATGGTGTTTGTATGTGAATATGAAGCAGAGAAAGCAGTGGCTAAGTCCCAATGAACAAGCGACGCCTAGAGCGAAACAATATTTTCACCCTCGAAAGACGATGTTATGCGTTTGGTGGGACTGGGAAGGTATAATTCACTATGAATTACTTGGGCGTAACCAAACAGTCAATGTAGAGCTATATTTTAAACGATCCCATCGGCAGCATGACCTTCTTCATCACGACAACGCTCGCCCTCACATTGCTAATATGGCAAAGAGAGCAATTCAAACACTTGGCTGGGAAGTATTACCGCACCCTCCATATTCTCCCGATTTGGCTCCGTCAGATTTTCACCTATTTCGATCACTTTCGAACAGTTTGCGGGATGTTTTGTTCAATAATGATGTGGAATTACGGATTTGGTTGTATCATTCTTTTTGATTTAAGGCCGAACGATTTTTACTGTAGAGGTATCGAGAAACTTGTTGAACGCTGGGAGGAAGTCGTTAAAAATAACGGAGAATATATATTTGATTAACATTTTGTAAATTTTTGTAGTAAAATATATATTTTTCATCAACCTGATATATATTGCTCACTATGGGTGATAATGGGAAATGCATCGCCATCCCAAACTCTTGTTGGTAAAATTTGTCTTCTACTTGAAAATATCTTGTTCTAATGCATATTGTCAGAAGTTCCATTATTGTGTTTACCGACGAGAGTTGCATGTGTTCGTCTATCGTTTTATCCTTTTCGGTGGCACATTTGTGAATAAGATCACTATGTCGAAGTTTACCGAAATTTCTTCGTGGTTGGGTTGGAAGATTCCGATAGTTTTCACGAAGTACTGCGTATTCTGGATCATAGACTCGGTTTTTGCCGTTAAGGAGGGATGATGCCTAGCAGATCGTGTACTAATGGATAATAAGGAGAATTTCGCGAGCTCACAATTGGTCTCGGAGGAATTCCTTTCTTGTGAATCTTGACAAGCCGTACAGATGCGTAGGTTAGCTTTTCTAGTTTCTTCTGCTCAATTTCCTTGTGCTTTGCCTTGGTCTTGGAACATTTGCTTCTGGTAGCCTTATCTATTCTGTCAAAGTCTTGTTCTTTGCTCGATTTCGAATGGTTTCTTTAATCGTTGGATTGTTGTTCTAGTTGGTATTTTCTGAAACGGAGACGTCTGATTCGTTCTTCCTTATATGGAAGAACCTAATTAAGATTATCAAACACTGCTAAAATACATATGGATAATTTCTAAAAATAACAAAAAATATTTTTCCAAGAGTTTTTCATTGATCTTCAAAGATAAATAATATTTACAGTTATATCTGCGACATCATAACAACGATGTGATGTTCTAAAAAAGAATAAATAAAAACAGGTGGATTTGAAAAAATAAAAATTGACGGCTTTGAAATAATTCAGTATCTGTCATAATTTTGTATTGCACAATTTTGTATTTAACTGGTATTAGTATTTAACTCTGAATTAGTTAATTTGTGGTAGTTATCAGTAAGTATGGCGCAATTTTCAAATGTCGAAAAATATGATGTGCTATCGTGTTAGTACGTCAACGAAATTCCAAAGAAGCGGAACGCATGTATTTAAATAAATATCCAGAGAGTTGTACTTGTCAGTACAATTTAAGAGAGGATGGTGCATTTAAAAAGCCTGGAAATTCCCGTAAATCACCTTGCAATGAAGAAAAAGCTAATAATGTTTTATTAGCTGTTACGGAAAATCCATAAAATTCTGCACGACACATTAAACAAACAATTGGAGTGGCCCATTCTACTGCTCATTTTATTTTACAAAAAGAAAAAATACGTCCTTTTAAATTTTGAATTTGTCAGGGACTTCGACCAGGGGATTCAGTGGGCGCAGAGAGTTTTATTAATGATATACCAGGCAATGTGCAGAATGAACAATTTCAATATAAAATCATTTGGTCGGATGAAAGTCAGGTGACCAATAATGGAATTTTCAACAGAAGAAATGTTCACTGTTGGGCGAAAGAAAATCCTAGAGTTTACAAAGTGCGCAGACACAAACACCGTTTTAATATGTGATCTCCAATGTTCGGAATGCGAGTAATGGGTCCATTTTTCGATAACGGGTCTTTAAATTCTGAACGCTACCAAAATTTATTAGAAGTAGAAGCAGCTTTAGCTGATTTACCTCGACCTGCTATTGAAGATTATTGGTTTATACAAGATTGGAACATATTCGAGAGTAAGATGGCCAGCGCGATCCCCCGATATAACACCTCTTGACTTTTTTTCTCTGGGGACATGTCAAAAATTATATTTATCGACACAATATTGAAAATGGCCATCAATTGCGGAACTTAGTTCTCGAAGCTTGAAAGTATTTTACGCATCAAATGCTTCGCAATGTTTTGAATTCAACTGTAACACGGTATTATTATAAGACTTATAAGTAAGTAATTTCTACTTTAATTTACACTAAAAACAAAAGGAATTAGTAGTTTTCTTTTACCGTCAATTTGTTTGTTGATATTAACTTTTAATATTAAGAAACTTTATTATGGTAATCATACGGGAAAGTTACTGCATCAACTTCTAAAAAATGCAGGTCTAATTTTAAAAATTTCGTGATGATGGTCCATAAAAGGTTCAAAACGCGATCAGACCATCAAATAAAGTGAACATGGGCATATTCTTGATTCGAAAACGTAGACATATCAAACTAATCTTAAAATTACGTCAAAGAATAAAAAATGTCAAAACAATGTGACAAAACAATTACATGGTCTACCAGATTTGGTTTACTGTTAAATTTAATATTGCCCATAAGTCCTTAACTATTGAGTTTTGGACAAGAGTGTATAAGGCACTATCGACTTAGAACTGCCCAAAGAATACAGTCTTAAAGTATGGCCATCAAGTCACGGGACACCGGTATATATATATCATATATATATATATATATATATATATATATATATATATATATATATATATATATATTGACTGATTGATTGGACGACTCTTATAAAAGGCAAACAATTTTGATTTGAGATTTGAGCTTCGGGACGAGCACTGCTTGGTTTGAAACTAATTTGTTTCGAAAAATCACGTGTGCCTTGGCAATTTTGAAAAAAATGATTTTTCACACTAGCAAAAGTGCTTTTCTGTAAGAGATACGGCAAAATGTTACTATGTGGTATCTCTTACAGAAAAGGACTTTTGTTAATGTGGAAAATTATTTTTTTTCCAAGGCACACGTGATTTTTCGAAACTAAAATTTTGTTACAAATTAGTTTTAAACCAATCAGGGCTGGAGACCCCAGAAGCTCAAATCAAAAATTTTTTGCTTTTTACAAGAGTCGTCCAATCAATCCGGGGACACACTGTGTATATATATATATATATATATATATATATATATATATATATATATATATATATATATATATATTAGCGTCCCCTAGGTACCCTATCTTGAAAAGTGTAATTTGCACTTATTTGCAAGAATTCAAATTCAAGAACAAAACAATCGCTAAGTGATTTATCTTGACTTTACTGACAATAATGTTACTATTACTCAAATTAATTGCTTGCCTTACACTGACTTTACTGACAATAATTTAAATATTAGAATTTATTTACAAGTCTGATATTTAATTACTCGAAAACCTCAAATCTGATCAAAAGAATTTACCGTCTAGTGGTAGGTACGCTGTGCTATTTGAATTAGATAGGCTGGATGAGGTAAATGTTGTATCATGTGGGGCAGGTAAAAAAAATGAAACTACTCAAATTAAAATTAACGAGTTTTGCGCAATGGTGGTTCAGCCCGTTAATATACTATTGTGGGAAAGAACCACTAATAAAAGCCACTTTATTCATAAATAAGTAATTACACAAGTATATTAATAAATAAAATAACAAAAAAAAAACAATGAAAGGGTTAAATATATAACAAAACACCATTAAATCAGGTTAAAGTGCGTACAAAATTCTAACATTAAGAGACAAATAAATAAAAAGCAGTTTAACTACACACAAGCACAATAAAAAAAACCATGTAGTCACACCCACAATTGTGTTATAAATAATCAGATAAAAACCGTAATACCAAACATGCGGCCCTTTTAAACCAATCATGCCGGTCTTTAAGTAAATAAGCACATAAAACAATAACGCAAATTACGATACATATAAAATACAACAGTAAAATTGCACAAGTGATAATAAGGTAAAGGTAAGGACAAAAGAAAATAGACAAGGAATTTACACGTACACCATTGTTTAGTGACCACTAAAGTACAAAATACATACGTACAGTTACAATAAATTACATATAAAGAGAATTCCGTTCGCAGGGAAACAATTCCACTTAAACAAACTGACAAAAAAAACTCTTTAAAACAAAGCCTTACAAGGGTAATTTATAGATAGATGATAACATCGTGACCGATATATAAGTTTGAGTGCGTTAGAAAAAGTACTGCGCCCCTTTCTCAGGTTACACATTCATCTATGCAACAAAAACTAAAAATAAAATTCGAGGTGTTTAATGGTCATCTGGACCAATGAATGTATTTAATTAACCACACCGATCTGGCTTGATCGACATTCTAACTGTAACCCCCTTCCCCTCTGATTTGAAACTAAAAGTAACCATATCTACTCCCGAAAAATCACCCCCGTTTTTCAATAGTAATAAAAAAAATATATTGTTACGTTGGAACAGTTTCATATATACTATTGAAAGACATCTTAATTTTAAAAATATGCATTCGTCCGTAATAAGCGCTACATTTAGGTGTCAAATTTCAACGTACCAAACAAAGATCCTTTTCGATTTGCGCTATGTATATCCGTAAT
The DNA here is from genome assembly GCA_036346205.1 of Vesta saturnalis. NCBI lineage: Eukaryota > Metazoa > Arthropoda > Insecta > Coleoptera > Lampyridae > Vesta > Vesta saturnalis. The sequence continues at coordinate 87,861 of JARFJB010001739.1, read as the reverse complement.
TAATTATTAAATCAATGACATTTTTACATCGAGTGGCGCGTTTAGAAATTTTCAACAATTCTACACGCCCGTTTCGGCAGAACATGTTTCCTTTTTCTGTTCAACCTTTACTCAAATATAAATTACAAACATTCCCACACTTCTTACATAAAAATACATAAAATAAAATATTCCGAAAACATTAGCAAATTACGACGTATTACAAAGATATCAAAAATCCAGTAATTATCTTTTCTATCGCGGCAACAATGGCGATTTGACAAACGTTTATTACAATAATAATATTTTCGAGGCCCGCAATATATATATATATATATATATATATATATATATACAGGGTGTCCACAAACTCTTCACAGAAGCTGATTTTATGTCGATTTAACGTAAATTACCTTAATACAAAAATACTTCCTAAGAGAGCTGGAGCTCTTGGAAGATGATGACCTAACATTGGTTTAATTCAAATATCTTCAAAATGGTTTCCGTTTAAATGATAGCGTTCTGTACATTTATTTAGTGGAATATGCCCAATCGTATGGCGTGAATATGATTTTTTAGTTGTACTCATAAGCGGCTCGTTTGGACAAGGTATTGGACATTGTTATTCATAAGTTTTTTGTTTTTCAAAATTTCGCAATTTTAACATAAAATTTAAAAAATTTCGATTTTTTCATAAAAGAATGATACTCTTGTCTGAAATCGCTACGACGCACCGTTTTCGAAATGAATCGATTTGAACTTTTCATGTGTTAATCATACTTTTATAAAATCAACTAACGAATTCATTTACAATTATGAAAGAGGGCTATGGAAAATAAACAAAATAACAATTGCGTGAACGTCAAATGCTCACATGTCATAAATTAATGTTGTTTTAAAAAGTAAGAAATAAACTCGGGTAAAAAATAATCGTTTTTAATACAAAAAAATATTGCTGACACAATTAATAATAAAAAAAATTCAAAATGACAACTGACAGCATGAAACACAAAACTGAATCTACAAAATATGCTCCACATGACGACCATCCGTTTCTATACACAAATTTATTATGTAAAGATTGCCGAAATTTTGCAATAATTCTCCTATTGTTCCTAAATTCGTCGCAGGCATCCTGAATTCTCCTCCAAAGTTGATCGCGTGTTTCTATTGGTTGGGAATAAACCATTGATTTTAGATATCCCCAAACACAAAAATCGCAAGGATTTAAATCTGGAGACCTTGCTGGCCAAGCAACCGGACCGCTCTTCCGATCCATCGAGCAGGAAAATCAACTGCTTGCATGGCCTGGCCTTTTTTGAATGAAAAGGATACAAGCTTTTCTTATGTAGAATGTTCCACGCAGACGATTTTGACACATTGGGATACATTGCAGCGAATCTTCTTACGCTTATTTCGGGATTGTACTCAATTTCCATTAAAATTTCCTGATATTCTTCCATTACATCAGCATATCTTTCCGTTTCATTATTTTTAGGAATTACCGATCCTATTTCCCTAATTCTTTGATTAAGAAGCGTAAATGATTTAGGAATCTGGAAATTTATCTGCATATCTACGTGCTGCTACCCGAGCGTTCTATTGCATTTCGCCGTACATTAAATGCATATCGGCATATTCTTCGTTACTAAACAAAACCATTCTAACAATATTCAACTTTTGTATTTACGGTAATGTAACTAAACAATAAAAAATCTTTCACTTAAAACTTATTTGACACTTTAATCTCAACTAGTATCTGTAATACTAGTTACTTTGACGTTCACGCAATTGTTATTTTGTTTATTTTCCGTAGCCATCTTTCACAATTGTAAATGAATTCGTTAGTTAATTTTATAGAAGTATGATTAACACATGAAAAAATCGAAATTTTTTAAATTTTATGTTAAAATTGGGAAATTTTGAAAAACAAAAAACTTATGAATAACAATGTACAATGCCCCACCCAAACGCGCCGCTTATGAGTTCAACTAAAAAATCGTATTCACGCCATACTGAATAAATGTACAGAACGCTACCATTTAAAGGGAAACCATTTTGAAGATATTTGGATTAAACCGATGTTAGGGCGCCATCTTACAAGAGCTCCAGCTCTCTTAGGAAGTATTTTTGTATTAAGATTATTTACGTTAAATCGACATAAGATCAGCTCTAGAATCTGCAGTTTTGTGAAAAGAGTTTGTGGACTATATATATATATATATATATATATATATATATATATATATATATATATATATATATAAGATAATTGTATGAACCATAACGGGAACTTATTAATTAAATTTCATATTTTTAATTTTCACAAAAAACAGGGTGTTCCATTAACAAATTGTTTGAATATTCACAAAACATTTTAAACATACTCTTTACAGTCTCCCGTTTATTCACAAAAAAAATAAAACTTGTAAATACTTAAAACCGTTTTCTAATGGTCAACAAATGGTGCTAGTAAATATAAATATGAGTGAGTTATTTCGCAATTAGTTCTATGTTATACATGGATTTTTTATCCATAAATAATATAGTATACGTGCAAATATGTTGATGGAGAGAGGAAAGGCGAATTATTGATACACGTTTGTATCCATAATTAAAAAATATTCTCAAAAAAAAAAGTATTCGAAGCGTTTTTTTTCTTAATTGGAGCATTAATTGTGTTAAATTTGCACGATATACCCATTAAATTCCCGAGAATATTTATGTTTTCGGTTGGAATTGAATATATTGCTAATTAATAATCTAGTCTATACATAAAACGAAAATGGCTATGAAAGAGCGTATGTTAAATAGATTTAATGAAAAAGCAAAAGGGATTAGGTTGAAAAACTAATTTAAACGCGAACACCGCGTTATTACAAAAAAAGAATAAACTGCTTTGTTATCCCCTTCATCATGCTCGAATTTTATATAGACCATTAGATTCAACAATTTATCTGAATATTAAATTGGATGCTTCCGATTATTACATTTTCCGATTGAACAAAAGTTCAAATAGAACTAATTACTTACATGAAATACATTTGTGTTTATTTAAGAAAACATTAATAAGAAAATGGCTTGTGTTGGTCATCATTATTGATAAATCAAAAAAAGTTTGCCGAACAATCTGTCGTTGTTAATATCTTTCTCTTGTCCACTTTTATGCCTGTCTAGAAAAGAAGGTAGTTGATTGGCTTACTTTTATGTCCTCGGGAAACGTAATCGAATAATTTCATTTATCCAATAAGGCAACGAAAGTAAACTACTTTCGATTGAATATAATAACAAACTTCAAAGAATGCGAGATACAGAAAATAAATTAAGTTATTGTACACGTTTTAAAACTTTGAAGAGTAATAAAAAAAGTTTTCAATTATATACAAGTTTATTACGAAATTAAAGAAACGTTCACTTCTCTTTTTTTGGAGACAGGTTTTATATTTCAAGGGTTATGTTTAATTAAAAAGTTAATTAATGGAATAAAAACACAACTTAAGCCAGATTGTCGCACATAACCTTAGAATGATAGGTCAGAGTCATCTAGGCTCAATTCGAAGATTCACTATACAACGTACTCACTATCTTTATTTACAAGAGAAAGCGATAATTATTGCTAGATTTGAAACGATATTCATTTTTTTAGATTTATTCCGTAATATAGACTGATTGTTCCCGGGCTGGGTTTAAGTTTAAGTAAACTCAAAAAAAATTCTAAAACTTCTGCAGCAAGAGTTATTTAATTTTACTCCATGCAAACTGATTTTACTCTCAACGTTTTGGTTGTTCCTGGATTGACTTTACAAAGATCAAAAAATATTGATATTTCGTATAACTTAATAGTCCTTATTTTTTAAAAATGCGATCATTTCATTTAATAATGGAAATGTTAATTTAAGGTATAATAAAAAATTTCATTTTAACTTATACTTGCTCTTTAGGTATCTCTTAAACAAAAGTCAGATATATCATTCTTTTTAGAAATAACTAATTTGGAAAAATATAGAAAATGAACTATACAACGTACTCACTATCTTTATTTACAAAAGAAAGCGATAATTATTGCTAGATTTGAAACGATATTCATTTTTTAGATTTATTCCGTAATATAGACTGATTGTTCCGGCTGGGTTTAAGTTTAAGTAAACTCAAAAAAATTCTAAAACTTCTGCAGCAAGAGTTATTTAATTTTACTCCATGCAAACTGATTTTACTCTCAACGTTTTGGTTGTTCCTGGATTGACTTTACAAAGATCAAAAAATATTGATATTTCGTATAACTTAATAGTCCTTATTTTTTAAAAATGCGATCATTTCATTTAATAATGGAAATGTTAATTTAAGGTATAATAAAAAATTTCATTTTAACTTATACTTGCTCTTTAGGTATCTCTTAAACAAAAGTCAGATATATCATTCTTTTTAGAAATAACTAATTTGGAAAAAATATAGAAAATGAACTATACAACGTACTCACTATCTTTATTTACAAGAGAAAGCGATAATTATTGCTAGATTTGAAACGATATTCATTTTTTTAGATTTATTCCGTAATATAGACTGATTGTTCCCGGGCTGGGTTTAAGTTTAAGTAAACTCAAAAAAAATTCTAAAACTTCTGCAGCAAGAGTTATTTAATTTTACTCCATGCATACTGATTTTACTCCCAACGTTTTGGTTGTTCCTGGATTGACTTTACAAAGATCAAAAAATATTGATATTTCGTATAACTTAATAGTCCTTATTTTTTAAAAATGCGATCATTTCATTTAATAATGGAAATGTTAATTTAAGGTATAATAAAAAATTTCATTTTAACTTATACTTGCTCTTTAGGTATCTCTTAAACAAAAGTCAGATATATCATTCTTTTTAGAAATAACTAATTTGGAAAAATATAGAAAATGAACTATACAACGTACTCACTATCTTTATTTACAAAAGAAAGCGATAATTATTGCTAGATTTGAAACGATATTCATTTTTTTAGATTTATTCCGTAATATAGACTGATTGTTCCCGGGCTGGGTTTAAGTTTAAGTAAACTCAAAAAAAATTCTAAAACTTCTGCAGCAAGAGTTATTTAATTTTACTCCATGCATACTGATTTACTCCCAACGTTTTGGTTGTTCCTGGATTGACTTTACAAAGATCAAAAATATTGATATTTCGTATAACTTAATAGTCCTTATTTTTTAAAAATGCGATCATTTCATTTAATAATGGAAATGTTAATTTAAGGTATAATAAAAAATTTCATTTTAACTTATACTTGCTCTTTAGGTATCTCTTAAACAAAAGTCAGATATATCATTCTTTTTAGAAATAACTAATTTGGAAAAATATAGAAAATGAACTATACAACGTACTCACTATCTTTATTTACAAGAGAAAGCGATAATTATTGCTAGATTTGAAACGATATTCATTTTTTTAGATTTATTCCGTAATATAGACTGATTGTTCCCGGGCTGGGTTTAAGTTTAAGTAAACTCAAAAAAAATTCTAAAACTTCTGCAGCAAGAGTTATTTAATTTTACTCCATGCATACTGATTTTACTCTCAACGTTTTGGTTGTTCCTGGATTGACTTTACAAAGATCAAAAAATATTGATATTTCGTGTAACTTAATAGTCCTTATTTTTTAAAAATGCGATCATTTCATTTAATAATGGAAATGTTAATTTAAGGTATAATAAAAAATTTCATTTTAACTTAACAAAAGTCAGATATATCATTCTTTTTAGAAATAACTAATTTGGAAAAAATATAGAAATGAAAAAAATTGGTTTTGACACGAAAAATAATGATTGCTAGATTTGAAACAATTTTCTTCTTTTTGATACATAACATACTGGTTGTCTCAGTGCTGGGTTTAAGTTTAAGCAAACTTAAAAAAAGTCCTGAGTGTAACAAGAGTTACGTAATTTTACTCTATTCATACTCATTTTAATGATTTTACTCACAACGTCTAGTTGCCCCTGTATTGAGTTTGCAAAAATGCATTAAAAAATATTAATATTTCCTATAACTGAATAGTCCTTATTTTTTAAATACCATAATTTTATTTATTGATGGAAATATTAATTTAAGATACAACAAAAAATCCAGTTTTTACTTATTCTTTAAGTATTTCTTTTACAAAAGTCAAATATATCATTCTTTTTAGAAATAACTTACATCGACAATCCAACTCAAAATTTAACAACCAATCGAAACAGTTTTTTAATTTCAGCCTATTAGGATCTGATTACACTAGCGATCTTCCCATACTAAGGAGCAAGTTCTTACAGCGATATCACAGGTGAAAATAAAGGTAAACGAATTCAACAATAAACTACTCTTGTCACAAAACTCAATAATGGATAAACAACCTAAATTAGCACAGTGAAATGCCTATGATCTGTTACAACATAGAGACCAATTAATATCTTTCCTCACAAACCAATACATCGACATCATGTCAATATCTGAAGCACACTTTACGGACAGAAGCTATATAAGAAGACCACGTTACACAGTATACGTAACACAACACCCAGATAACGGAGCTCATGTAGGTACAGCTGTAATCATTAAAAATTCCATCAAGCATTATGGACTTGAGGAATATGAAACAAACCACCTCCAAGCTACAACCTATAATGGTAGAAGACAGAGGAGGGCCTCTGGTAATTTCTGCATCATACTGTCAACCGCGTTACAGTAACCTGCAGAAACACTATGAACAATACTTCCAATCTTTGGGCACCAGATTTATATCAGCCAAACACGTACAATGGGGATCAAGATTAACAACGACCAAATGAAGGGAACTACTAAAAGCAATTAACAACAACGGGTTGCAGCATTTATCTACTGACGAGCCAACGTATTGGCCATAGAACCTCCCTCAACAAACTGCCTGACTTGTTTGACTTCTGTATAGTTAAAGGAATCAATCTCAACTATTTCACCGATTATAATCACACTAGGATCACAGGTGCTAATTAGTAAAAAAACTTCTACCATGAGCAATAAACGTACCAACTGGGACCTATTCAGAAATTTAATAAATGAATCCCTATCCCTAGACATTTCATTAAAAACGGAGAAAGAGCTAACTTTGGCAGTAGAATACTTTAACCACGCTGGCAGGCAACTCCAAACAGAGCGCAGTACATAACAAACAAAGATTGTCCTATAATTGTGAAACAAAAAATCGCAGAAAAGCATAGGCTCCGCACACAATGGCAAACAACAAGGCATCTAGCTGACAAACGGAGGATAAACCAAGCGTCAGCGAACCTCAAAAATCTACTTACTGACATTAAAAACCAATCGGTGCAAGACTACTTGAAACATCTAACACCCACAGAAACAACTGCTTACTCGATCTGGAAGGCAACTAGAAAGATAAAACAACCACAACAGTACAAATCTCCTATTCATTCGATAACGGTAACTGGGCCCGAAGTGATCAACGACAAGGCAATAGTTTTTGCTAACCACTTAACCAAAGTAAAATTCCAATGTAGAAGATTTCATCAATAGGTACGTAGAATCTCCCTTCCAGATGTACCTTCCAATAAAGGAGTTTACTACAAACGAGATCAATTCGGAGATTACTAACAATTTTAATCCAAACAAAGGATTTAGATTCATAGCTTATCTACCATCAAACTAATCCCTAAATCGGGTAAACCTAAAGAAAATGCACCATCATACCTACCAATTAGTCTACTACCGATTCTATCTAAGGTCTTGGAAAAATTGCTACTAAAAAGGATAACTCCGCTAATTTCATCAAATAACTTAATACCTGATTATCAGTTTGGCTTCAGAAAACAACACGCCACAATCAAACAAAATCATAAAAAATTTAGAAGATAAAAGACACTGTTCGGCTGTATTTTTAGATCTCTCTCAAGCATTTCACATTGTGGCATGAGGGACTACTTTTCAAAATCAAACAAAATCTACCTCCAGATTTCTTCCCACTTATTAAGTCTTACATCACCTACATACACTTCTTGGTCAAATATGGTGATTTCCATACATATTTATTTCCCATCAAATCAAGTGTCCCCCAAGGAAGTGTACTGGGTCCTGTTACTATTTCTCCTATATACGGCATTCCTACCAACTACGAGAGAAACAATGACTGTCACTTTCGTCGACGACACTGCTGTACTGGCTTCCCATTCTGACCCTCAAATGGCAACTCACAATCTCCAAAATCACCTACACTTATTAAAACTATCGTTTAAAAAGTAGCGTATTAAAATTTATGAAACAAAATCGACCCAAATGACTTTTACTACAAAAAGAGCAACCTGCCCACCTGTTTCAATTAATAATCAGCAACTTCCTGTTGTAGAAAGCACCAAATATTTAGGAGTTTATTTGGAGGAAACGCAAACAGTTAAGTGAAATAACTCGCAAAATGTATTGGCTCATAGGAAACAAATCCCAATTGCACCGACAACAAACTATTATTATACAAAGCTACCATCAAACCCGTCTGGAGTCCGCAAGTAATTCCAATAATACTGAAAAGATTCCAGGCCAAAACTTTAAGATAGATCGTCAATGCACCGTGGTACCACAATTAACGAAGAAATACAAAGTTATAGCTTCTCATATCGTAATCGTCTCAATGATCATCCAAATATATTAGTAGAGTGCCTATTTGAAAGTGAACACGAGGAACCTAGACTTAAGAAATTCAAGCCGTCAGATTTACCAAACCGTTTTGAATGAATCCGTGAGTGTTAAGTAATCAAGTTAAAACATTTACTGAATGTCAACTTTTGACAGATTGTAACAAATTAATAATAAAAAAAAAACAATAAATTGTATTAATAATAATTATTATTTATAACACAATTACTATAAACTACTACATTTAGAAAAAAAACCTTCAATTTTCCTGCATTTTCTTTGGATTGTCTTGCTGAATTCAACTCGTGGTAGGAATCTTTTGGTAACTTTGGTCAGTTAGAATCACTCGTAGTTGTTGTCTTGAGAAAATTGCCACCTATTCGTGATCTGACTGACAAAAGTTACCGGCAAGATACATACCACTTGTATTATATACAAAACAAATATAGAAAATGAAACAAAAAACAATTTAGTTTTGACACGAAAAATAATGATTGCTAGGAAACGATATTAATTTTTTTAGATTTAGTCCATAATAGACTGGTTCTGCCCGGGCTGGGTTTAAGTTTAAGCAAACTCAAAAAAGAATTTTAAAGTAACAAGAGTTACGTAATTTTACTCCATTCATACTCATTTCACTCACAACGTTCTGGTTGTCCCTGGATTGACCAACCGCAAAATGATTTTTAATCGCCCTATACCTTATCACACCGTTACTGCGGTATGGGGAATGCTAAAAAGAAGGGGGAAGGAAGTCGACGAATACACACAAACTCAAATAATAGACGAGAAAATCTGGGAGGACTACTTCAAAAATCTATATACAGCAGACAACGATACACCTGAAGAACAAACACTGCTTAACAACAGAATACAAGTAAAATTAACGGTAAATTAGATCATATGGAATAGAGAATGAACTGTTGAAATACGGAGGCAAAGACCTAAATGAGGAACAGACAAAGACTTTCCAAATTATAATAAACACAGGAGAAATACCAAAAGATTGAAAGAACAGTATAACAATGCCCATATTTAAAAATGGGGACAAACAAAGACCAGAAAATGGCAGAGGTGTCACACTCCTTAACTCGGCCATGAAACTATTCGCGAACATATTAAAGACGATCATCAGTGATAAAATTCAACTAAGTGAGGAACAACATGGCTTCCAAATGAACAAATCTACAACGGACGCTATCTTTATAATACGCCAACTGACAGAAAAATCTGTAGAATAGACAAAGCCATTATAAATGTGTTTCACCGATCTAACTAAGACCTTCAACAGAATTAAAGTCAAAGGTGGATCAGCGATATTAGAAGACAAGGACGTCCCCATGGAAGTAATACTCATAAACTAATAGAAGAAGTTCCAGTATCAACCGGTATCAGATAAGGGGACCCTAAATCCTGTCCTGTTTAACCTTCTCATGAACAAAATAATAGAGAAAGTTAAAAACATAGGAAGAGGATACAGAATCGATAATCAAGAAATTAGAATAATATATTATGCAGATGACACGATAATACTGTCCGAAAACGAAGATAACCTACAAAGACTGGTCCACACTCTCTATCTGACAGCCAAAAAATACAATATGAAAATATCAGTAGAAAATACCCTGGTAGTATTAAAAGAACCAAGAAGATACAAAATAGTAACCGAAAACAAAACGATTGAACAGACGATGACTTAACTACCTGTGAATCGAAATCTCAAGTGGCAGACAGCTACTAACGGAAACTAAAACACAAATAAACAAAGCTGCAAGTGCATCGGAACACATCAGAGACATTATATGGAACAATAAAGGAATGAATACCGAAGCAAAAGTGAGAATTTACAAAACGTGCATCTGCCTTATCATGACATACGCAGCAGAAACTCGAGCAGATACAGCAGCAACAAAAAGACTACTACGTACTGCCGAAATGAAAACACTACGACAGATAACGGGCCACACAATACAAGATGGAATAAGTAACGAAAACAATACAAATATGTAATATACAGGATGTAGTTAGATGAACTAGGAAAAGAAGGAGAAAATGGAGAATGTCGAACACCAGGCTACCTAAACAGAATCCACCACATTACCAAGAGGACCACCGAAGCGATGGATTGATAGCTGGACCTCAACATCGCAAGAATGAATATTGGAGAATTAAACAGGCCAAGGCCTACTATAAGAATAATAAGAAGAAGATCGTTACTATGGCAAATCAATGGAATCTGAAGGATTAAACTCTTTCATAGTTGTAATATTCAAATGGCAAAAAACATTAATGAAATAGTCATTTGTACAACTAGAGAAACAAGTGGTGTTTTTTCAATTAGAGGTCAATGTTTGAAGACATACGAGCGTAGCGAGAAAATTTTTTCTGTAACTATTAAAATTATAAAAATATCGTGCGCACTAATGAAGTTCGCTTCACAACTTGACATGTATGAAGTATGTATGCTTGGCAACTATGTTGTTCATTTTTTAGGTTAGTTTCCGTTCAGTTCGTGTTTATGGTTTTGTAGGTTAAAAGTGTTAAATTAAGTAGAAATTAGCCCTATAGGTTCGTCTCACTCTCCATTATTAATAAAAAATGTAATAAAGCTAACTCTAATTTATAAAAAATAACAATTGATGATTCCTATTGGTACGGTATCGTCCTATATTTAAAAATGTTAGGGGGAATAAAGGGTAAATGTAATCTACAATTGAATAAAATTCTTTTGTAATTGGAATTTTATTACTTAAGAATTATGACGTCAGCATAAGAGTTTTAGAAAAAAAACCTATACGACACGGAATAAAATTGAAACGGGTATTCTCCCATTTTAAATGTAATAATTAATGTGGTCACATTGTTTTTTACTTTCTTCACTAGAGAAGAAAATCCTATTTTCGTCCCCTCTTTTATAGACGTAATTTCATGTAATTGGCAATTCTGGAATAAGCATCGGACGTATGGTTTCTTGAGCATAGCCTGCTTTGACTTTGAATTCAATTACAGACTTCACGGTATGTAAGAATGTAGTGGTACTAAAATAAAAATGTAACGCTTAGCTAATCTATGCTAGAAACGATGAGTTTCCGAACGATTGTTCGTTTTTGAATACATTTTGACCTGTTAAAAATATAGAGCTTTGCTTTTGAAAATCAAGATTTTGTACTATTTTCGTCGAAACCAGAAGTCAGCCAAGCTAGCAAAGCAAGCCTACCCAAATAATTGCCAAGGTAACATTTCTGGAAACAAATTTTGATACCCCAATAGTCTACACTCTGTTTTAAAAATATTATCTAGCTTTTCAAAAAGTCCCACAGAAACCAACGGGCGTTTGTGTAGGCCTGTCTTTGCAGATATGGTAATTTTGGAAATTGCCAGTTTTTTTAACTGAAAATTGGTCCGGAGCTCCGGAGCGCCTTTGTGTAATTTTGACTGCCTCCCTTCCATGTCCACCCGGTGGTGTCTTCGGGATAAATTGATGATGTTTTGTATGAGGTACTAGACACCCTTTTGAAGTTTTTTGGATGGTCGTTGTATAAAGTAGGGGGCCCTAAAATACGTTCTCCTTCAAACAATGTTTGACGTGTGTTTCAGTTTTGTTACAGGTAAGTCACCTTCATAGTTAATTGGGGTGGTTTGTTTCATCTAGGACACAATTTATTTGCATAATAAATGAATAAATTGTTATTTTTTTCGTGACTACACAGTGGACTCAACCCCTATTACACTATGCGGTATAAAAACATTGAATTTTATTATCTTAAATCACCATTTAGTATATAGTTGCTAATAATTAAAAATAAAAATCTTTATTATTTGTGCCCAAATGATCTCATTATGCATTCATTCTAAAATGGCACAAAACTTTTATTTTCAAAAACAATACTCTATATTTTTAACTGGTCAAAATGTATTAAAAAACAAAAAGTAGTTATGTTCTACTTTCGTTCAGCAACTCTGACTTTCCAATCCTTACAACCCTCTAGAAACTTTATGGCTATAAAACGTACGTATAATTAATTTTTTTGCTAAAAAAGTAAAAATATGTATCAACATGTTATTACCTTAAAGTATCCTTTATTATACAGGGTGAGTCATGACGAACTTTACATAATACCATATATAGAGTCCCTTATGGGGAATATCATATGATCATTAAAAAGTGTCAACTCCGCTTTTTTATTAATATACAGGGTGATTTATTAATTTTGATAAAAAATTCATTTGGCTATAATATCTACACGGATTATTTGATTTTTCTGATTTTTTGGTAAAACATTACACTATTATGTAGTATTCGATCGGCGTTCTCAAATCTTATAAATTCCAGGACGGATGATGATAGCGTAGCTACCGAAACGCGTTCGGTGTTTTTTTAAATTTTGTGTGGTACGTGGGTGTATTTTGATTGTTACACATCCTGCCACAGTTCCAGTATTCCAGATTTTTCAAATTGTCATATTATGTTTAACTTTTTCAAATTATTTAAAATTTTTGCTAAAAAATATCTCTTGTAGTCCTCATCATTTATAGCATTTTCCAGTAAATGATTAATTTTGTTCATGCAATTTGGATAGCGGGTAGGCGAAACCGGAATATAAGCAATACTAAATAAGTCTTGGCCAATTTTTATATAGGGTGTTCGAGAAATACTTCCAATAGTGGTATTAAAAATGTATTTTAATAGCGTTTTCACTCCGACTGCTGCTACGCACAATCCAAATTGCATTAATGATTAATCGTTTACTAAAAGATGCCATGAAATTTTCAGAATTGTAATAATTCTATTTTTTCGTAAATCGATGGTTTCAGTTCGCCACTGACACGCAGTGTAAGGGTTAAATAATATCTAAGGTCTTAGACTGTCATATACGCAGGAATAAACCGATATGTTTAAATATTTTTCGTAAGTTCTAAAAAGAATTTGTGTTGTAATAACAGGTAACAATCACAAACACGGGAAGTTTTTTACTAATATAGATTTTAGTACACTCATATGACAAATACAGGTTTAAGCTTAAATCCATTACATTCACCCGTTTTTTTTTAAATTGTTACTTGACAGTAAGGAATTTCTAAAATTGTAGAAACTGCATACTTGTGTATTTTTAATTTCTGAAATAAAAAGTACAGCATCCTATTTAAAACGTTCTTACTAAGTATTTTGCCAAGTTCAAGAATGTGTTGCATACTCCCTGTACATCGTTTCAAAAAAATTTAATTTCAATAATAAAAAGCTATCATTTTATAATTAATTCCAAATTTTAATTTCTTCAGAACCATCAGTGTATGAATATTTGATTTTTTTATGCTTACAAATATAAAATATTTGTTCTCAACGGTTAAGGTTAGTTGGCCATATTAGTTAATACTCTCTATTAATTTTTGCCTGTAGATTGTAAATATGCAATAGTCAAAAAAATTACATTTTTTCTTTGTCACACTATTTTGTGAACACCCTGTATACTTCAAGCTTTTTTAAACTATTTTAAATAATAGTCGGTGTAAACTTTCATTACAATTATTTCCTTCAAAATGGTGTACTTATGAACCATCCTGTATACTAATAATATAATTATTCATTGTAGTTTAATGAAATTTGTTTTATAACAACTGGTAGTGTCTATCGAACCATTTTATTGTTTTAATGCTGGAAGATCAGATTCCTAAAACAACTCTCCACGAAGCTCGGTGGACTAGTATTATGTTTGGGCTGTGATACCAACCTTCGTCATACTCACTTTTTTATTGTTTAAAAATATCAAAACAAAAACTAATAACCCTTGAACAGTCTATAACCATCATTTTTTTTAAATTACTAATTGTTGTTCATTTTTCCTGTTACTTCCCTTTTCCGTTTAAAATTCCAATTTTTTATCCCGTCAACTGCAACTTTTCTAAATTCAAAAAGCCAACTTTTAATAGTGTGCATTTTAACTGTAACTGTATTTTAATGTTCAAATTGTTGAAATTTATGAATTAAAAAGGTCTCAAAATGTACTAAATATTCAGGGTACACTTGCATCTTCCATATATTGTGATTTTTAAAACGTATTTACTTGTTATAACAAAACAAATTTCTATTATTAAAATTAAATTAACAGTATCAAAATTTAGAACAACAACTCTCTTTCTTACATGCTCATATATTAGTATTCTTTTACAACACCCTGTATAATATTCTACAATACAAAAAAGGCACGAATTTCACAAAATTTTCTTAATTCTTGTAATTATAATCAACGTTTAATTAACACTTAATTATTTCTCAAACATTTCTCGCACAGTTATGTTTTAGATACAATGAGTCATTAAAATTTGTCTAATTTAAACAAATTTATGGCTAGAACCTCCCACAATTTTCCGATTTTCCAAACTCAATGAACATAAATTCTTTAAAAAATCACGTTTTACTTTCTTTTTAAATTCCTATGCAAAATTTTCTTGGATATGGCCCAATATTCTTTTTAAACTATTTTTTAGTTGCAACTTCGCATTCGATTAATCCTATCCGGGTTAGAACTGTTAAAAAATGTTAAAATGCGAATTTCAACTTAAATTCACATTTAAATATAACTTCGGATGTGTTTTGTTGGTATTTGTACAGTTTTAGTGTTTAAAAATTTTTATTGTTGGCGTATTTTTTGTAAACTCGAATAAACACCTGCTTTAAGTTGTCATTGCGTTACGGAGTAATTATTTTTAGATATTCATGGATTTACGACTACTCGTTGCTCTCCATTCAGGGAGTTGTGATTCCTTAGCTTTCTTGACATATTCCATGCACGTAGTGCGATTATGTAAGTTGTGTTGATTTACACCAATAATGGTTAACACTTACTCTTCCTACAATGGATCAGAATAATTGTTAGAGTCTTAATTATAGTTTGTATGTGTAAGAAAAATAAATTTAATTTTGATTAAATGAAATGCATTTTAAAATTAACTTCAAGCATACAGTGTGTCTTAAAAAATGTACCTTCCGAAACTGCTGTCCTCGTACTGTATTAACGTTCGATAATCTATGAGTTATTTTCTAGTTTGTAACATTAAATACTATTAAGAAGATATTTATTTCGGGTATAACACTATTTTTTTATTCGAAAAGTGTTTAGAATACTCTGCATAATTGACAAGAGCGGCCATTTTCACCATTTAATCAAAACAGTATTTATAAAGGCTAGTGAACATTATTTTTTGCTTTTTTCTGTTTCAATAACCTCTAATAGCTATTAAAAAAGTGTCCACATCTTGCTTAATTTTTGAAATCTTCAAAACCAAACAAAAAAAACAATTCCATAAATAATTTGATAGGGGATCATCAGATTTATAAAGCAATCAAACAACTTAATCTTTTTAAAAACAAAATTAATCGTTGGCACCAGGAACTAGATTTTCTGTCTAGGTTAGAATTTTGTGAGTAGATTCAATAAAAAAAAATGTTTTAAACAACCTTAATTTTTAATTTTGTATTTTTCTGAGTTTATTTCCTATATCTTCTGTTGTTGTGACAAAGTGACAAGGTCTACACTTAATCTTAACCAACTCAAAAATGATTATTTATACAGTTATGGTTCTAAATAGGCTCCATATTAGGAATGAGTGCAACATAATAACAAAAAACGTAACATTTTTTAGTAAAGTTTGTAAATGATGTTTGAACAGATCTCAATACATTTCTCCATTTACCACATAAACAAATCTAGCTCTGAATGACATAGTCCCTATATACCACCTCTCCCCTTCCCCTCATTTCCCCACATTTGTCGATCTAGTTTAGTGAATGTCAAATAGGTATTTGAACTTGAACAATTGTGCCGGTTTAAACAAAATTCTAACCTAGACAAGCAGTTCCTGACGCAACCCATTAATATTGTCTTTAAAAAGATTGAGTAGTTTTATAAATTCCTAATACGCCATCTCTATGCAATGGTATTTATTTCGTTTTAAAAATGAAGCAAGATGAAACAAAATACATCCACGTACCACACAAAAATTAAAAAACACTGAAAGCGTTTCAATAGCTAAGCTATCGTTATCAACAGTCGACCGCTGATGATGATAGCTTAGCTATCATCATTAATTGAAACGTGTTCGGTGTTTTTTATGGTATATGAGTGTGTTTTGTTTGTTACAGGTCTTGCCACAGTTCGAGTGTTGCGGCCACTTTTTAAATGCTATTGGCTATGGAACTTACTAATGGCTGATATAAACTTAACAACACATAATAAAAAGTGACTAGCATTTTTTTATTTTTTCGATTTTAGATTTTTGTTCATGTTTGCTTTTCTCGTTAAGAGTTTACCTATAAAAATTTATTAAAAATACTATCTTATGTTATGTATGATCAAGTTTACGGTCATATTAGTAAGTTCCTTGCCCTTAACCTTAAAGAAAGTTTGCTTAATTTTTGGAATTTTTTAACGTTCGAAAGACCATTTCCTAGAGAAATTGATGACGAATCAAATAGAATACAGAATAGGAGTAGTGTTATTTTAAGAAAAAAGAGTTGGGCGCATTCAGGTTAAACCAGAAATAATAATTTTGTTCTGGTTTGGTCAACAATAGCTAGCCATTACTTCAATTACATGTGAAGTATGCATTAAAAAAATCACTTTCCTAATATTACCCTATTACTTTCGCAGGAAGTCGTATTCGGCCTTGCGCCGCAGCAACGTTCGTTACGCTTTGCATTATTTTCGACGATTGTAACATAAAATACTATTAAGAAGATAATTATTTCAAGTGTAGCACCACTTTAAAAATAATTACAGGGTAGCCATTTGTCATTTAAAGACTGGTTAGGCTACTGCGTAAATAACATAACAGTAATTATTTAATTATTTTGAAGAATATTCTTTTCATTAATAAACTGTTGTAAGTATCTCAACCACAAACGACATTAGGGACTGCTAAACGAAAATAAACAAGTTTTAAGCACTTGTCTAAGATTACTATAAGTTGTATTTAAACGTTCGTTGAATCACTGACAATATTGCACTCGAAGATTATAGTCGGGCGAATGTTATTTTTGTACTTAAGAAATTTTGTGCGGATGCATATGTAACGTCTTTGTGGCAAATACCAGTGGGAACACCTGTAAAAAAATTATGTTCATATTTCTGGTTACGCAGTATATTTAATCGTACCTGTTTGAGCGGATAGTTGTGGAATATATTTTTTAGGACTTTGTTGCATTTGTAAGGTTATTTTGATGCACCGTGTATGTGGAGTATTTTGATAACGTATGTAACGTGTTTTGAATGTAGCTGATATGAATTTGCAATTGGTGTAATTGATACGCCACTGGAATTTAGTGAGGTATTGGTTATCGTGTGAAGGAATATTTCAATGCTGTTGAAAGATTTTCGTGTTGAAAGCGTTAAAGTTGGTTGAGAAATAATGTTTTGAGTAAATTTTTATTGATACGGCACTGGTAAAACTTCTGGTCTTTTTGCTAGTGTGTATGGAGGAATTGGGACTAAAAAAATGGCTCTAGACGTATGAGTGAGTGAGTTTATGATATATTCATTTTTTATTAACGTGCAGTAAGGAATGTGTATGCATATTTTTGTTTGTAGAAATTTTGTGATATGGTGCAATAATGGTAAATTAATGCATGTTCAAGAATGAGGTTGATAGAATGTGAGGGAGTTTTCTAAATTGTGCAGAGATAGAATTCGCCCACATGTGAGATTTGCATAGAAAGTTGTGGGATAATCTGGTTAATCTACTGTGTGAATGTAATTGCAATTGATGATTTCATCGGAAAGTTTTTAGTGAATTTACAAAGTAATTCAAGATGACTACGTTTATTTCGCATCGTTGGCGTCTTCTTCCACGATGGAACCTTCGACGCGGCAAAGAAACGCACGAAATACCCAATTGGGATAGGTGAATTTTGATTTTAGCGCGAATTTATTGAGACGTATTGGCAATATGGCGGACAGAAGGTATATAAGCGAGTGTCCCATTTGAGGGGTGGGTTAGTTAGTTGGTTAGAGGTTTTGAGTAAGAGTCACGCGTGCGTTGCAGAACCATCAGAATAGTTAGTGTCGGAGTTTATTTGTGAAAATTATGTTAGCAGAGCATGTATAGCGACTGCATTAACCCGGAAGGGGATAAATCGTATAGACATTCACAAATAAATAATTCAATATATTGTGAGTTGAAGGAAAATATTGGTGATTTTCTTTCTAAGACAGCAAATATTTTGTTATTAGTGTTCAATTGTGGGACGTGTGGCCTAATATTATTATAAAGAAACCATTTAAGTGACTGAAAGGAAAGTCTGTAAAATTTAGTTAAGTTATTGGTGATCATCATTGACATTGAATGTGTACCACAATCGTTAGCAATACCAAATCGATTGTATAAAAGCAAATAAGAACTTTAATGTGTATATGGAAGTAACCATTTTTCCATTGTCGTAAACGTTTTAAAGGGCAAACATCACAGTATAAGGTGATGTGATGTTAGGCTAAAGAGTCCCTATACCAGGTACGCGAGTGAACAAACCATAGACACTGCGTTGGTGAGTACTACAGCCGAGTGCGTAGGCCGAATACGGCTACCTCTTGTGTTTTGTGCATAGTGCATCTAAGAATTTAAAAAGGATTACCGAAAGCAGATCATATGGACTACAACTATCGCACCAAAAAAGGATTAATTAATGTAATACGTAAGAATTATATTTAAATTTTATTGAATCAAGACAAGTACGATTATCTTTGAAGTATATTTTTTTATTGTTGTGTTAATTACGGTTCATTCAAAGAAAAAAAAAAGGTAATCGAACTTTAGTTATTTTGTTGTTTTTAGTTTTAGGAATTGGGTAATTTTAGTCTTAACGTATTGATGTGTTTGGTGGTTTTTTTTAATCCACGTTGTTGTATATATTTACATGCGGAATTTGTCAATATATATATATATATATATATATATATATATATATATATATATATATATATATATATATATATATATATATATCCACTGTTTAATTTATTTGGTCGTTTATTTATGTCAATTATGTGCCTAACTGGTTACACCTTCTGATAAGTGAAATTAGTCTTTGCATATTTTCGAATTTAAGGATCGATTGAAAATTGCGTAATAAGCCAGCTCGATCACAAAACTTCAATTTAGTTTTGAAATACTAATGCAGAACTCTACTAACAAAGTAGTTTTTATTCAGCATAAAGTACAGTTTTGAAGTAGTAAAGTTTAAACCTATTAATGAATATCTAAATACGAGTTTAAAGATAAAGTATTAATAAAATATAACGATTTTATTGATGATACCGCTCTAGGTTTGAATTATTCAGCATTAACAAACATTTTGTTGAGATAACAATTTATTATTAAACCGATTTCGTTTATTTTATTTAGAACTTTCTAAAGTGGAAATATTTATTTAATTCAAAGTTTTATAACAGTTAGAAGTATAAATTTACAAGTATACGAGGGATACTTAAAAATTATTTAAATTAACGTCTTGCGATTTAGGAATTTTCGTTTATACAGGGTGTGTTTAATAAGTTTACGACGACTCGTGTATTTCAGAATTTTGTTAAGCTTTTGGATCAATTTATTTTGAAGTGTGATCGAATTTGAATGGCGAATGGTTTTACTGAGTAGGCTGCAATCCTGTCTTCCACAGTCAGATAGGATTAATTTACCATGCCGCCTAAGACTATTTATTTGAGCAAAATTTAAGAGACAATTTTTCCCGGACTGAGCTTTGTGAGTTGTAGATTATCATTTTACTCCTTATATCGATCACGCCCATTTCCACTGTAGCTGGCTGGGCAACCCGCTTATTTCGGTAAGCATACACGACGCCTAGTGCGGTTTGGACGTGTAACATTTTCTTTGTTGAATGTCATTAACAACTTTTTCGATTAAAACAGTCGGCCTGTCTGTTGACTTGCCTTTACAATACAGTGATTGTTTTCATACCGTGTAATAACACGTGACTTATTTTTTTAAATACAACATATTCGATATTAGCAAGCCTCTAAAAACTGCTCAATGCATGACTGCAACGAATAGCTCCAAGTTCCATCAGGGTGGAAATGTGCCATTAAAATAAAGGCATCTTGTTCTGATGAGAACACCATTGTTGTATAGTATCGCTATACAATTTAGATTAAGATAAATGACAATTCACTTTAACTTAGATCACAATAGCTTCATAACGTTAAGAGCTCTGGAAAGAACGTTTTTAAATATTGATTAAATGTAGAGAAAATTTGAAAAGACAGCAAACAGAAGTAACGCACATATGAGGTTATAAAACTAAACATTACGATTTAGTAATTTTTATTTTCAACCTGCTAACAACTACCAACTAGAGCAAACATGTTTAAAGTGCGAGATTTAAAATTGATCACGTGGGGGTCAAACATTTACGAACACCCGGTATATACAAACAATACTTAATTAAAAATGAAATCTAAATTAAATTTTACAATATATTCCGTTGAGCCTGTAACGCCTACAAAATGTGTAGTCCGATGGCGTTCTCCGTGGCAAATCCATATTCGGCGAAAATTATCAGACCATTGATCAATAAAATAATCTTTGAATTTAACAACGGCTTCGTCAGTAGATAATTTTCCATTATACAAAGCCAACCATCTGTAACTTTATCTCATGGCAGATGACCTAATGCAGCATACCTCTTTATGTGACTCCTTACTTCTTCCTTTTCCTTGTACAAGTTAGTTAAACGTAAATCGTTACGTCATATGGTTTGTTTAAAATATACGTTACATCCTTTGATAACTGTAGCCGGAAAAACTCTTCTATACGATTATGTACGGCAACTTGAATTTCGATGATACATTTTTTGGTAAAAAATTCTTAACTTTCTTTTTTAATAAGTCGTTTGTATGTCACATCTTTTTTGTTAGGGGGCGGGGCGTATACGGCAGGAGTGATATTTGTTCTTTCTTCTGTACTACCAATATTAACGTGAATTGTTTATAATTGGTAAAGCAGTAAACTGCAGCTTTAAAAGTTGCTTCGAATAGGAAGCAAGAACCTTCAGTCAATATGTGACCTCTGTTCATCGCCCATACATTATGCCTTACATACCATCGTAGGTAATGACGTACTGTTCCATATACTCTGGAACCTCTACGTCTTCTCGTTTTTCGGAAGCAAGCTAATGTTTATGTCGCTCATTATATAATGCGTGTTCCACTGATGTAAACTGTGGGATATTTGTAATGAATCCAAGCCTTTACCCATAGCAGTCATCACCTTTTGACGATATATCTGCGATACTGGTGTTACCTCTTCTCTTGCTCATTTTATGGAATTATAGAAAGACTTATCAACTTCATTGTTTGCAATATTCGAAGTACAGTTGTGTTTTTTCTAATTTATGACTTTTGATTTTACTTTATCAGTAACAGTCGCTCCCGGGCAGTTTCTGTGTATGCAAATCCATCGAAGAATTGGATTTTGTTCTTTGCTTTTACGTTGAACTTATATCCAGAATAACAAGTTTTCCACGTTTTGATTATATCACTTCCATCACAACTGTTCTACTCATACACACGTAACAAAAAATAACTTTACTGCGTTTACAAGATTCCCGAAGAACGTATTTATTTTCGTAATATGGAAATTTTTATGTCATCCCTGTATTGATGGAGTACATTTCATTGAACAATGAGTAGGGTACTTATGTAATCATACCTACAATAGGCAATTAATAGTATATTACCTTATGTACAAGGCGATTTTTGAATCTAATAAGGAAACAGGTAATTAAGACAAACAGAAGATCATTTTCCTATGAATCCCCATTAACTATTCAAATGGACAAAATGCAATTTTAAAATAGGTAATTAAATCAATGGAATATTGGTTGAAAGTAATCAAATACAAGTATTGCAAAATTCATGTTTGCGATTGATGTTTGGCATACGGAGAAAACGACTCATTTCACATAAGCTGATAGAACTAGGATGGTTGAATATGAAGAACCAGCGCAAGTTAAGGTCACTTTGTCTTTTTCACAAAATTATTACTAATAAATTTCCTCCTTATCTTTATAATAAAATTACATTTCGTACTGATGTTCACCAGTCTGCTAACTATACCATATCATCGCTCAATTACATTTGAGCGATCGTTCACATATGAAATTGCTAGTCTCTATAACGCATTACCTAGTGAAATTAAATCATTCTCTTTTATAAAGTTTAAGCGATATGTAAATAATCTTCTTTTAGATTAAAGTTAGGGACCAGTTCCAGCAGATATTGTACTAAAACCGTAAAAACAACGTTTTATATAGTCTTTTTCTAAATTGTACTTCCTGTCATAAGCATAAAGGCTAATATATTTTTCTTTTTTTATTTTTTATTAGGGTTTAGATGTAAGAGCAGGTGAGAGAAAAGCTCATTTTCTTTTTTCTCAACTGAATCTCGCCCCAATTTTCAACTCTTTTTTTGTTGTAAATTATTTTTCTTATAATAATAATAATAATATTATTATTATTATTATTATTATTATTATTATTATTATTATTATTATTATTATTATTATTAAAATAGGTCGTCTTAGATTAAAAGCTAAGGTGAATTTATATTGATACCATATTTCTTTTAATGCAAAAAAAATTAATAAAAAGGACTTGGTAGCGGCTGTATTTTATTATTTGTATTAGTTTTTATGGAATTTAAAGCAATGATAATATTCCGTCCCATGAACTTTCTACATTTAATTGAACAATGATGTACTAAAAAATGTGGTTTAATGCCGCAATATTTTGATGAAACAATCAAACATTTTGATCAGCTGCACGAGTATGACATTAGAAATAAAAAAAATTTATACTGCATCATAAAAAATACGGGATGTCCCACTATATTTTCCCCTCTTTCAAGGGCTTATAACTTTACACGAATAAAGTTAGACACTTGCGGTTTTCACTGAAATGCTTCACAATGATATAAGTTTTGATTGGACTCATCTAAATTCTTTCTTCACTTCCGGTTAACCAAAAAACAAAATGGTGGTTTTTAGAATTTTTTTTGTTGACTTTTTTTAATGTAATTTTCTGATAAGGTGAAAGCCATTTATTTCAGCTATTCGTCGCTATAAAGTTTTTAAAAATCGATGCAGAATTAACTAAGCAATCAATTTTTAAGTAGAGGCCTGCAAAATCGCTAGTCAACAGTAATTTTTTAGTAGGTAGACTCTGGAATATTTTTATCATAAATGT
The DNA here is from genome assembly GCA_036346205.1 of Vesta saturnalis. NCBI lineage: Eukaryota > Metazoa > Arthropoda > Insecta > Coleoptera > Lampyridae > Vesta > Vesta saturnalis. The sequence goes on along the minus strand of JARFJB010001739.1, from coordinate 63,992 downwards.
CACAATTATTGTGTTTGAGATCTATAACCAGATATTTGCCATTGAAATGATGTTTTCCTATATAGGAAAGGCAAATATTGTCCTTTATTTCGCTGAAACTAAATCTATTGTATAAAGCAGAAGAACGTTTTTCAGGGAATTTAATAAAATACAACCAACTGCTAAGACAATAAGAAAATGGTTCAACAACTTCAAAAACAATGCATCGTTGTCACGTAAGAAATTTCAGGTAACAGTAATGTTATTAATGATAGAATAGCTATGAGTTTATGACAAGATCTCCTAAGTCATCATTCAGAAAAGTCGCGTCACATTTTGATATAAGTCGATCTAAACTGCATATAATCTTACAAGCACTGAAGCTTAAACCATATAAAATTCAGCTATATCAAAAAATAAATCAGAGGGTTTACGAAAAATGCCTTTTTATGTCTGAGATTTTATTGGATTTAATGAGAATTACTCCTGGTCTCCAGTTAATAATGTCCGTTGAAGCCAAATTTCCATCTAAATGGAGCGGTCAATAGACACAACTGCAGGATTTGGAGTGAAGAGAATCCACGTGAATTTGATAAAACTGTAAGAGACTCACCTAGAGTAAATGTTTGGTGTGCAGTAAGTAAAAACGAAATTTATGGGCCATTCTTTTTTGCTGAAAAAACAGTAAACGGTGCTAACTATATGGGCATGTTAGAGTTATTTTTTTATTCCCAAATAGACTAGAATGAAAATGAAATTTATTTCCAACAAGATGGAGCACCTGCCTATTATTCGCTAATTGCTCGAGAATCTGTATGTAATAAATTTGGTAATAATTGGATTGGCAGGGGAGGTCCAATTGAATGGACTCGAAATTCGCCAGATTTGAGGGTACCAGATTTTTTATATGGGGTTATGTTAAGTCTCTGGCTTATAATACTGCACCCCAAAAATTTAGAAGATCTAAAGGCCAACATACGTCGCGCTTTTGAATAGCACCCCTTATGCTAGGAAAGGAATTTACGAATTTAGTAATGGGTTTACACAAATGTATTAGTGAAAACGGGGGTCATATAGAACATTTGTTAAACTAAGGTGTCTACGGGACAATTATTTTATCCATTAAATATGTTTTGTGATTATTTGTTATTCTCAATAAATTGTCAAATAAAATATCTTACACATTTAATTTTGTTTTCATGAACTGATTTTGCAGACTTGCTATGAACAGCTCACTAAATTGTGACATTTATGATAAAAATATTCCAGAGCCTACCTACTAAAAAATTACTGATAAATAATACAATAAACTATCGATTTTGCAGGCCTCTACTTAAAAATTGATTGCTCACTTAATTCTGCATCGATTTTTAAAAACTTTATACCGACGGATAGCTGAAAGAAATGGCGTTCGCCTTATCATAAAATATACAGGGTGTTACATTAAAAACAGTCAACAACAAAAATTCGAAAAACCACCATTTTGTTTTTTGGTTAGCCGGAAGTGAAGAAAAAATTTAGATGAGTCCAATCAAAACTTCTATCATTGTGAAGCATTTCAGTCAAAACCGCAAGTGTCGTTTATTCGTTTAACAGTTATAAGCCCTTGAAATAGGGGAAAATATAGTGAGATACCCTGTATAAAAGTCAGCATTCATTATTTTTTGAGGCATTAAAAAACTATAATGTTACCAAATGATATGAAAAGTAGTGTAAATGTAAATAGATTTAAACTGAAAATAACGCATTATTAGGAATATAAGTGTGTAAGATGTATAGCAATTTTTTTTAGCCAAATAAAGTTTATATTATTATATACAGGGTGTCACAACTGACGCGACGGAGTTTTAAGAGAAAATTAGATATATTTTTTAATTTTTGTGGCTGGGACATTGTGTAGGTCCATTAAGACTACATTTTTAAAATAATTTCAAATATACAGGGTGCTTCAAAAAAGAGTGGCATATCAAAGTTATGTTTTTTTAAATGGAATGCCTCATATTTTATAAGTGTGTAAGATATATAGCATTTTTTTTAGCTAAATAAAGTTTATATTATTTTATACAGGGTGAGTCACGACTGACGCGACGGAGTTTTAAGAGAAAACTAGATATATTTTTTAATTTTTGTAGCTAGGACATTGTGTAGGTCCATTAAGGCTACATTTTTAAAATAATTTTAAATACACAGGGTGCTTCAAAATTCAAAGTTATGTTTTTTTAAATGGAATATTTTATCACATTTTTGAATTAATTATGAAAAATAAGATAGAATTTCGTTAGGGTTCCCTATTACCTAAATACAGAGCGTTTTGATTTATTTTGATTTTTCTTAAATTGCAAGGTTTTGGAAAAAAATTAATTGTTACCAAACGAAACTAATTTTGCCAAAACTGCTTCAGAATCTCGAAAATAGATTGTTTCGTTGATTTATTTGGCAATTTAATTGTGAAAAATATTATACTGGGTGTTCAGATTTTTCGGTTGTATTATTAATACATTCGAACTATAATATCTTCCGTATTTCAAATGGAACACCCTGTATATTTTAGACCTGTCATGTGACCAATTCAATGATCTTCCAAAAAGTACTAACATATCCTGTACCTAAACCTTCACGTTTCAAAGTTATTCAACAATGTTTAACAATATCACGAATATATTAAATAATATTATTCTTAACAATGTAACATAACTACAACTTTTTTTTTCAATGCAGAGTTCTCTTTTAAGCGAACGTCTTACATTTTGCAACATAACAGGAGTGACGGTTCCGAATGCATTTTTAATTCGGTGTATCATGTGTTCTGCAGTAGTAGGAGGAGTAGCATACATTAGATTTTTAACATATCTCCATAAAAAGGAATCCATCGGAGTGAGGTCTAGAGATCTAGGAGGCCAGTTAATTGGGTCACCTCTTCCGACTCATTTGTTATGAAATTTTCGGTCTAAATTTCCCCTTACACTTCGTGAAAAATGTGCAGGGGCACCATATAATTGTAACCGAATCTTTTGTCTGATGTGTAATGGAATATTTTCTAAAAGTAGCCAAAATTCTTTTAAAAAGTTTAAGAATTTGCGACCATTTAATGTGTCGTCGAAGAAATGTGGCACAATGATATGAGTGGTATTTGTGTTTCCTTAAAAGTCTGGAGACACTTGATTGACTAATGCCTGTTTCTCTCGCAATTATTCTAGTACTGGTATTTGGATTATCAACCACGAAACCTAACACCAAAAATTCGTTATTTTCGTTATTGTTAACCACTATTGATTTTTCCTGTTTTGGGTAAGCAACACTTCCCGTCCCACAAGACGTTTGCAACAATCTCTCTAGTACTTTTTTATTTGGATGATTGCAGTTGGGGTACCTTGCTGCGTAGACCCTTGAAGCCAATAAACAATTTCCATAATATTCACCAATAGTTAAAATCATATAATTTTTTTCCTGCTTCGAATAAACCATTTTAACTTAAAATAACTATTTGATATTCATCACACAGTGCAAGTAATTAATACCCAATTATATTGACATACTATTAATTAATAATACTTGTCATTTTGACAATAGCCCACTTGATTAGAATTCAGCTTGGTAGCATCGTTTTTTATCATTATAATATACATATTTTGATAAGTAATATTTTAATTAAAAATTACTGCATACCAACTTGTAATATGTGTACACATACAGACAAAATAAGAAATATCTTTGCTAATTACTCGATTCAAAAAATGATTGACAAACATTATTTGTAAAAATATTTACGTCCTGTAAGTCCCATAAAAAAACCTTAAATTTCAAAATTACCCCATTAACTTTGAAACGTGAAGGTTTAGGTATAGGATACCCTAGTACTTTTTGGGAAATCCTTGAATTGGTCGTATGACAGATCTAAAATATACAGGGTGTTCCATTTGAGATAAGGAAGATATTATAGTTTGAATGTATTAATAATACAACCGAAAAATCTGAACACCCAGTATATTATTTTTCGCAATTAAATTGCCAAATAAATCAACGAAACAGTCTATTTCCGAGATCCTGAAGTGGTTTTGACAAAATTAGTTTCGTTTGGTAACAATAAATTTGTTTTCAAAACCTTGTAATTTCAGAAAAATCAAAATAAATCGAAATGCTCTGTATTTAGGTATAGCGAACCCCAACGAAAGTCTATCTTATTTTTCATACTTAATTCAAAAATGTGATAAAATATAGGGCATTCCATTTAAAAAAACCTAACTTTGATATGCTACTCTTTTTTGAAGCATCCTGTATATTTGAAATTATTTTAAAAATGTAGCCTTAATAGACCTACACAATGTGCCACAAAAATAAAAATTTATATCTAGTTTTCTCTTAAAACGCCGTCGCGTCAGTCTTGACTCACCCAGTATAGTATACTGGGTATAAGATTTTATGACGTATTAAGCAGTAGAACATTAAAAGAATACATAAATTCTCTCCATAATGAATAATGTACAAAATGGTAGTGTCGACATGTTTTTGTTGCTCTGGAGATATGTCAAATAGTAATTAAACGAACCATACATGATAACCTATATTATGCCAAATAAATAATTAAAAGGACATGTAAGGCCTTGACATATTTAAGTGCAATTTATTTAAAATTCAATATACACACAGAATAATTATATTACAAAAATTAACACATCCTTTTCAATTACCTAAACTATTATGTTGTGACAATAAGCTTAAAGTACCAAATTTTTAGTCACTATCCGTATCAGATAGTTCAGAATAATTCCTCATCAACTGTAATGTCCAACATTTCTTCACGTTTGTATCACTGCTTTATAAAATCACAATGATACGATGGCAATCATAACACTTCATGTCCATAGCTTCTAATTATTTCATCTACCTCATACCTTTTCTCTATTTGTCGAGATTTAATTAGTAAATAAAGTTCAGTTTTAAATAGTGTGGGTTCATAATTGATATTTTTTGTGTTAACCATGAAATCATTTTAGACTTTGTCCAGGATGATGTTGGTACCTTCTCGAGTAGCATTGTGTGGTACGGTGCATTGTCCATAATAATTAATGAAGGCTCTTCTAAATTATTTAATAAATGCTCAATAATCCATTTTTTAAACAGATCGTCATACATTTCACCATCATAATCTTCTTTTAATGAGTTTGAAGCAAGTAATAGGGATTTATTCTTTATAAATGCTGTGGTGCAACTTGCATGAATAACAATAAAGCATTTACCATCACAGCCCTGAAGTTTCCATACACTCTTAACGTCTTCATCTTGCCACGACTTCCCTGGATTTCCTTTTGAGTAGATCCATGTTTCATCCATAAATACTATTTGTCTTCGACTAGGTGAATTGATCTCTTGAATGTATCGTTTGAGAAAATGAGTTTGCATTTGTGCTATATTTTGTTTTTACTATAAAGCTCTACGATTAGAGTCTTTTTTGAACTTGAAAACTAATGTGTGCAATGCGCGATTTAAACTTCTATCACTTAACCAAACATGACTATCACGGAGTTCAGCATTTAAAGCTCTAACTGCAACATGCTTTTCTGTAAATAAACGCATTTCAGATGTGGGAATATGTATACGTTAGATTATACTCACTTTGTGCGTACATGTTGAACAATGTATTCCTAATGCACATTTTTAATATTTTTGGCAGATCGTTCGATTTGGTTTTTTTTTTACGAGGTTGTTTTTTACCTGGACTGGATATACCCAGAGCATTTGCCACACGCTGTAATTTTGCAATTACAATAGTGAAATAAAAATAAATATTACATTTGAATGCAAGATAGTGATATTAAGAGGCCTCCATTTTCTTTCTCCCTTTCAAAATATTCCAATAAATTTAACAAACTGCTGCGCTTGTGTATGCAAAGTTTTACCTTGCAGTCATTACTGCTGCAATGTTTCGCACGCAAAGTAAGATACCTATTTGAAATGATAAAGGTAAAGTCACAAAGGGGAGAGTTCTGAAAAGAACTGTTGTTAAATTCTGAAAAAGAACTGTTGTTAAATTCTGAAAAGAATTGTTGCGAAAATGTGTAGATAATGAATGATGAAAATGTAGGATAAGTGGAAAAAAGCAAGAGTACAATGAGTAAACGGAGACAGGGAGGTTAGATGCTAAAATTACACGTTAGTCAAATTAGAATTAAAGTACATCGAGTATTTTATTTCACTTTTATTACTATCCTTTTTTTTAAAGACGCTTTGGTATGAGATGGCAGTATACACAATTTGAATAGCTAGGTTCATAAACTAATGACGCATGGCGATTCTTTCCTGGCGAGTAGGTATAAATACTGTAAAAAATGGGAAAACACCCGATAGTACAACATTGTTTTTTGAATTTTATTTTAATAGAAAACTGCAAACACCTTTTTTGTAATTTGTTTGATTCCATTTTGATTCTTTAATACATATTAACATTAATACGTATTAACATACGCAACGTCATCAACTCCCATGTCATTATAGCCATTAATTCACGGAACATTTTACGAAAATTTTTAAGTTGGCACAGCTTGATCCGGAATTATGTCATGCACGTCACCCTTACAAAATGATTCAAAAACAGGATGCGTCCAATGGAAAACTTTGATGTGAGCGAATTCGCGACCGTATTTTTGTCAATTTCACATATGTCAGAGGGCATACATGCAGGATTATTTTGATTATCTTCTATTTTCGTGTTTTGTTACAGAATTTGGATAAAACAAAAGGCGACTAGATCAAATTTTCATTTTTAAAATTAACCAACCGCCACAAAAATCCTTAAATCAACTAAAGTAAAAATTTTTGTTTAAAAACAGGGCAACTTATGTCGTATAAAACTTGTTTTTTAATATACTATTTTAGGTTTTAAATCGCGCAGTTTAAGATAAATTATACTTTACTACTGACGACGATAACTGTATTTGTTATCTAAGCGTATAAATTTTGTATAATTAATCTTAAAATACACGATTTAAAACCTGAAAAAAATAAGAATATATATAATTATCGGTTGAAATCGTTAATGTCTATTATTTGCTAATGTTTGTTTCCGTGTATACCGTTCGTTAATTAATTAATGAATTAAAAATTAAAAAAAATTGTTCTTTCAAGTGAAACTATTTTTACATATTAAACTGTTTTAATTGTAATGAATATTTAGTTTTGTATAACATTAATAGAACACCCTATTTCAAAATTCTCTTCGTTTCAGTTTATTTTTTTTTTATTTTACCTTTTCAACGGTTGAGGTTTCAACGTTTTATCATTTTCTGTTATACGATCTAGTAATTGCAACCATATGCGGGCGTTTGGTTTCAAAAGAAGCCTTTGTGGGAGCAAAAAAACATCGAAACCCTAAATGTACTTATTATTTTATTAAAATCCTACACAATGTAAATAAAGAATAATCTCTTATTACATATTATTTTCCAAAAAACCGTATGACGGAATATAATAATTACAGAAAAAATAACACTTATTTCCACTTTATTTAATGTTGTCCTTGTAAACTACAGCTTTAAATTATGTTAATTACTACTCAAGTTTTTACCAATAATTAGTAATTTTATCTGTTTCATTGTGTTTCATACTTTTGTAATAACCCTGTTTTGATAATATGAATGATATAAAAATACCTTGAAGTGTTGATTATAAGCTTACGCCAGTAAAATTAACTTTTGACCCGGAACAAAATTGTAACAAGCCAATTCCTTCGAGAATGTGTTCAGTAAAAGCACCCCTGAGTTACTGACCCAAAATCCCAAAAAATCCGTGATATCGAAATTGAAAAAAAAACGCGCCTCCATCTTGAAATTAGGTTTTTTTTTTTGATAACTCCTACAAATGAAAATTTATCAATAAAAGTGTAGAGTAAAAATTTAAAGCAAAATATATAATCATGCAACTGGTATATACAGGGTGAATCTTATCTAATCCGCCAAAATTAAAGGCGTGCTAGAACTCATCATTCTAAGCAAAAAAGTTCATATGTACATGGGTCCGGAAATGCTTCGTTTCCGAGATACAGGGTGTCAAAGTTGAAAAAAAAATCGCGTTTTCTTCAATATCTTTCGACTGTTTCGAAATAGTTTCATGAAATTTCGTATACGGGGTTTTTTTGGGATGACAAATTCAAATTTGTGGTCCATTTGGTTGTCGTTTCTAGAGGGCGCCAGCGGCAACGATTTCGACCCCTTTAAATCGTAGCAATTTTTGTTTGCTACACTGTATGCCATTTTGGACTAGAAAAATCGATTCTCCTATCTTTTCTTCTAAAAAAAGGTATATCTTAGTGATGTCGCTAGGAGCAACCCTTTCCGAGAAAAACACTTTTAAAACTCATGATGCATACACATTTTCGGAGGGTATTTTTTTGACAGGTTTATCAATAGGAATTTTTAATTGTTACTAAGTAACTTACTTGTTTACTTATGTACTTATCTGTCTCTTTGCGTTCATTGATAATAAAATTTTAATAAAACATCCATAATTAAATACGATAGAATGCCTAGACATACAACATGTATACTTTTAATATTAATTTTTTTTCTTTTTCTTTTTTTAATGTTGGATTTTTCTCGGAAAGGGTTGCTCCTAGCGACTTCATTAAGATATACCTTTTTGTAGCAGAAAAGACAGGAGAATCGATTTTTTTAGTCCAAAATGGCATACAGTGTAGCACAAAAAAGTTGCAAAGATTCAAAGTGGTCGAAATGGTTGCCGCTGGCGCCCTCTAAAAAGCACAACTAAATGTAACGCCAATAGGTCCCTATCCATTTATAAAATAAAACTTTTTTAAAATCAAATACTTTAGCTATAATACTTCGTGTCGAATAGCGTGAATAACCCTGTATATACAAGGTCCGGCAACAAGAGCGCCTTCTTCCATATCTTGCGTTTTATATAAGCTAGATTAATAAAATTTGGAATGCAGTTATAGTTTAGTTGTGTGCATATTTTAAAATTATTAACGCGAATACAGGTTGTTTATTTAAAGAGGACCAAATTATTATAAAAAAATTGAAATGGAACACCCTGTATATTATTACTTTTTTGAATTCTACACATTCTTCCTAACAAATTCGCAATATATTTCTCTATCCCTAAATATAGCCGTTTTTGAGTTATTTCGATTTTTCTAAAAAAAATTGAAAGTACAGAGTTTGCTTTGAAAATGTACCTCCTTAACTATTGAAAAATAAAAGTTATCTAATTTATATGAGAATAAGTACACAGATAGAGCTTCCTTTTAATGTGAAGAAAATGACACAATTGCATACATGGTGCTTATAATTGACTTGCCAATCAACCATTATTCGAAGTACTAAAAGTGTACTTTTTCAAATAAAACACCCTGTATATTATTACATTTTTGGTTTCTACATATTAACCCTTATCAGTTCGCCATACAACTCCCTATCCCTAAATATAGCCGTTTCCGAATAATTTTCAATTTTTCCAAATGTATAAGATTATTGAGACATTTTTAAATCTATGGCCTCGTATAGATAAAAAAGAACATCATAAAACAATTGTATTATACATTAAAAAACGCAACAGAAACTAATATATTATGATAGAAGACTAATTACAATTTTTGTACTGGAGGCATTGCAAGTTAACAAGAATTTGACAAATATTTACTTCAATTTCAAATAAAATTCTAAAATCAAATGTGCTTCTTATAAAAATTGAATGTTTGACGTAAATAAATAAAACTGTAGTTAATCATTTACGAGTGTTATTGTTACTAATCAAGATTTTTATAAAATCAATTTTACACAAAATGACTTAGTTGATATGATATGCGTGTTGGGTGCTGCAGAAAGAAACTGTTTATTGGTCAGCAGAATTAATACTGAAAGATATGCAGATAGAAGACATCCAAACGCAAGATCGTTTCAGAAAGTTATGAGTAGATTAATTGCAACTTCATGTGCCAATTACTCCAAACATGAACGTGTTATAAATCTTCTACAAATGAAGATAGTGAATTGAGGGTTCTTCTCGCCATCGAAGAGGATCATCACAGAAGCCAAAAGGACATAAGTGAAATAGTTGGTATAAATGAGAAGTAGGCCGTCTTTTAAAGAAGAATCGCTTACATCCCTATCATATTCAGTTACACCAAGAATTGAGCGATGCAGACTTCGATCGTCGAGTAAGATTTTGTAACTGGGCCAGAGAAAAAATTACTCAAAACCCAAATTTTTTTTATAATATTTTATGGACAGACGAATCAACATTTCATAAGAATGGATTTGTTAATACACATAATTTTGATTATTATTCCTCAGAAAATCCACATTTATTAAGACAAGTTGATAATCAACATAAGTGGTCTTTAAGTGTCTGGGGTACCATCGTTGGGGATTATGTCATCAGTCCATTCTTTTTTGATGGACACTTGAATGGTGAGAAGTACCTTAACTTTTTGCTTAACGATTTACTTGGCTTATTAGAAAATATTACTCTTGATATTAGAGCCACAATGTGGTATCAACATGATAGCGCTCTGCAGATATGAGATTATCTCAATAGAGTCTTTCCAAATAAATGGATTGGGCGAAATAGACCTGTGAGGTGGCCAGCTAGGTCCCCTGATCTGACAAGAATATATTTCTTTTTATGGGGATACATAAGAAGTATTGTCTATAGGGAACCACCAACCACTGCCGAAAATATGCGTAATCGTATAACATAGGCTTTTCATAGCATTACTCCTGAGTTGTTGCGTAGAGTTGAACAATCTTTTAAAGATCGACTTCAGGTCTGCATCCGAGGAAACGGACAACATTTTGAGCAGTTATTATAAATCACTATCGCTAATGATTAGCGTTAAATTGTTTTATTTTTATTTTATTAGTTTTGTATTTTTAGAAATAATTTTTAGTTTCTATTGCGTTTTTTAATTTGCAATACAATTGTTTTCCACTGTTTTTTTTTCTATTTATACGAGGCCATGGAATTAAAAAAATGTTCCAATAATCTTATACATTTTGAAAAATTGAAAATAATTCGGAAACGGGTATATTTAGGGATAGGGAATTGTATATCGAATTGATAAGGATTAATATGTAGAAACCAAAAACGGAATAATATATAGGGTGTTCTATTTGAAAAAGTAAACTTTTACTAGTTGGAATAATGTCAGATTGGCAAGTCAATTGTAAACACCCTGTATGCAATTATGACATTTTCTTTGCATTATAAGAAGCTTTCTTATAATGCAAAGAAAATGTCATAAAATGATATAAATTAGTTAACTTTTGTTTTTCAACGGTTAAGGAGGTACATTTTCAAAGCTATCTCTGTAATTTCAATTTTTTTTATAAAAATCGACACAACTCAAAAACGGCTATATTTAGGGATAGGGAAATATATTGCGATTTTGTTAGGAACAATATGTAGAATTCAAAAAAGTAATAATATACAGGGTGTTCCATTTAAATTTTTTTTATTATAGTTTGGTCATCTTTAAATAAACAACCTGTATACACGTGAATAATTTTAAAATATGCACACAACTAAACTATAACTCTATCCCAAATTTTATTAATCTAGCTTATATGAAACGGAAGATATAGAAGAAGGCGCTCTTGTTGCCGGACCCTATATATATATATATATATATATATATATATATATATATATATATATATATATATATACCAGTTGAATGATTATATATTTTGCTTTAAATTTTTACTCTACACTTTTATTGATAAATTTTCATTTGTAGGAGTTATCCACTATTAAATTAAAAAATACCTAATTTCAAGATGGCGGCGCGTTTTTTTTGCAATTTCGATATCACGCATTTTTTGGGATTTTGGGTCAGTAACTCACGCCTACTGAACACATTTTCGAAGGAATTAGCTTGTTACAATTTTGTTCTGGGTCAAAGGTTAATTTTACTTGCGTAAGATTATAATCAACATTTCAAGGTATTTTTATATGATGCATATTATCAAAACAGGGTTATTACAAAAGTATGCAACACTTAATGAAACTAAACAGATAAAAATTATTAATTATTGGTAAAAACTTGAGTAGTAATTAACATAATCTAAAGCTGTAGTTTACAAGGACAACATTAAATGAAGTGAAATAAGTGTTATTTTTTCTGTAATTATTCTGTCATACGGTTTTTTAGAAAATAATAGGTAATAAGAGATTATTCTTTATTTACATTGTGTAGGATTTTAATAAAATAATAAGTACATTTAGGGTTTTTACATCTGCTGTTGCCATAAAATACAGGGCGTCCTATTTAAATTAAATAAGTTACTACCGTTTAAAGATTGTAATTATTGACCCTTAATTTTAAGACACCTTGTATAAGTTAGTAAATGTTTCACACGGGCGACATAAAACTTGATCAATTAGTAGACTCCAGTCTTAATTTAGTTGAAAATAAAAAAATACAAGTTCAGAAATTAAGCATTAAATTTGTTACTACATTTTCACAAAATATTAAATATTTCAAGAACCCATAAGGTTTAAATAGGTTAAGCCTTAATAAAACTCGCATGTATTCATCATAGAAACTGAAAATAAAATAATATACAGTGTGTTTCATTTAAAAAATATCAACTTTGTTACTTTTCGTTTTTGGCACTCCCTGTATAAATTGAAAATAATTTCAATATAGCGTCAATAGGCTACTTTAGCTATAATAAATACTTCGTGTCGAATAGCGTGAATAACCCTATATACACACAGACACACACACACACACACACACACACACACACACACACACACACACACACACACACATATATATATATATATATATATATATATATATATATATATATATATATATATATATATATATATATATATATATATATATATATATATATATATATATATATATATATATATATGTGGTTTTTCTTATGTGAACGCCATAAAAATTTCTCATTTTGTACAAAAAGTATTTTTGAATAGTACCGTATTGATGAATGTTTCAGTTTGAAGATATTTTGAACTGTAAAATTGACATATTATATAACTCATTGAATTTTGTAGAAAATATTGAGGTATTTGAGTAGCTACCTTAATCTCATTATATTTACAATACACTTTCTAGAAAATAAGCATGTTTTTTAAATAAAAAAATAAATTTTAATAGCATTTTAAAATAAAATTAACAAAAAAAATAATAAAAACAAAAATAAATGGTCAAATCAGCCTTAAAACTAATTAACAAAATAAAAACTCAATCACATAAAATAAAAGTAAATTCTTAAATAATGTAAAATACAAAAACAAATTAAAAGTTATTGGTCTAGTACATCAGAAAGATCCACTTCTGATTCATTTAAGGTTGTATTTTTTGCAGGTACAGGAACCTTTACAACTCGTTTTGCATCCACAAGAGAGAATTTTTAATATAAAATCCGGAGCACATTTTTTTGTCATTTTGATTGACTAGATAATTAGTTTTTTCCAGCCCCAATTCTCACTATTTTGATAAAAATAGTGAGTCCAACTGAATATCTGCCTGAAGATGAAAAGCAATTCATAATACATGGGGGTATCGCACCAAAATTTAGTAAGTGCTCCTTGGACTAAAAAACAAATTAGTTGATTAAATGCTCGAATTGTTCACCATTGACGGCTATGCATTTACGAATTCTTTTCATGATTGACTGACGTACGTTGAAAAATAATTTCGGATCGTCTCTTATTAAATTAGACCAATCAAAAATTCCTTGCTGGAGATGTTGGACGTTTGTAATTGGCACCGAATACACCATGTCTTTTAAACGACCCCAGAAAAAAAATCCATAGGGTTTAGATCCGGTGAACGTGCAGGCCAAGGAACCGGTCCTCCACGTCCAATCCAGTTTGCATTAAAAGTTCGATTCAATGACCGCATAGCAGTGAGTGTAAAATGAGGAGGCGCACCATCGTGCATGAAACACATTCGACCCTAACATCCAGATGGACATCTTCTAGTAACTCGGGTAAATCATTATCCAAAAAATTGTTGTATGAATTATCATTTAAACGTCGTGGCAAAAAGAATGGACCAATTAAATTATTACCAATAATACCAGCCCATACATTCACACTGAATTGCTGTTGATGATTGGTTTCAATGAAAACGCGCGGATTTTGATAATCGTAGTAATGATTGTTATGGAAGTCATCAGTGAATAAGATAATAATCGATGGATAATTTCGGTCATTATTTAATTTTTCTAGAAACCAATGTGAAAAGTTTACTCTTTCTTGAAAATCATTAATGGTCAAAGTTTGTATCTTTCGACAATGGAAAGGTCGCAAGAGTTCCGTTTTAATAATTCTACATACCGTGGGCTGATTTGAATTATTTTATCTTGCCAACTGACGAGAGCTTGTTGTGGGATCAGCGTCAATTGCATCCAACACTCTTTGTTCTAAAACTGGTGTTCTTGCAGTTCGCCTCCTACCACTGTCAATTTTTGGTGGCTTCAAACAACCTGTGAGAATCCGATATGAATAGAATTTTTATAAATTGATAATATGTACCACTTTCACGAAGACGCCGGTCAATGTCGGCAAACGTCTTTTTATTCGGTATTTGGAATGCCTGGGAATATAAACGAACAGCTCAGCGCAATTCCCAAAAGCTCTGCCATACATTATGTGCATATCCGCCATTTCGGAGTTGGAATACCGATTATTATTCATTATGGATAAAGAAATTGTATGAAAACTGATCAAAAATCACAATATGACAACTATGACTTTTAGTCCACTGTCCACTTACTAAATTTTGGTGCGGTAGTATTTAATTGACTGTGATTGATGAAATTGCAAATAATTCGTAAACCGTTCACTTTATCAACTTCAACCAAGAGGACCAAATTTGCAGAAAATTGAATAACGGACCCAAAAAAAGTCACCAAACTACCTGAAACATCACATACACAAAAGTTGGAATAGAAAGTATACGGGAACAATGTGAAAACTAATACTTCCAGTCCATTCGTAAACAATGCAATCAAACCAGAAAAATCCTCGTCAACAAAGAAATAATTTTTATTGGGGATAATATTTTGAAATTCCTAAAGGTTTTCGAGTTATTTGCGAAAAACGATTTTGAAAATTCAACTTTGAGCGCCCCTCACACTTTGTAGCCATACATTTTAGAGAAAAATTTTATCTGACTTTTGGTCTTCAATTTATGTGTAGAATATACACTTGAAGCAGGGGTACGTTTTTTTTGGTTCACGTTGTGTATATATGTATGTATGTGTATATATATATATATATATATATACATACACATACACACACTTATATGTGTGTGTGTGTGCGCACGCACGCGCGCGCGTGTGTGTGTGTGGTGTTTGTTCTTCCGGGTCTCTTCCCACGTTGTCTGCTTCTTCTCCATTGCGACGGTTCGGCAGCTATCTTTTTTTTTTCGAACCGAACTGGTGTTCAGCATCCTTCTGGTATTGTGGATCGATTCGCGCAGAAGCGGCTTGCTTGCTGGTTTTAAGATGTTCTCCGCCTTGGTCTCTGAATCGCTGCAGGAAAACCAAATCACAAAGTAACTTGGTTTTCTTGACTCGTAGTTTTTCGAACTTGTTCGTCTGCTGTAGAACTTTTTCCCCGTAGAGGTGTCGAATTTTGGTTTTCAGATTTCTATGTTGTTTTTGGTTCTTCCGGGTTTCTTCCCACGTTGTCTGCTTTGGTTAGTTTTTTAAAAAGTCATCTCCTCCGTTACGATGTTTCGGCTGAATTGCACCAGCCATCTCCATGTGATCTGTGCTCGACCTGTTGTGGTTCGAACCGAACTGGTTTAGTTTAGCATTAGGATCCTTATTCAAATTTCCCACGGAGGTCCTGAACTCGATTTTTTTTCGGCTCAAGCCGTCTCCAAGGCCACGCACGAGGTCAACCCCGAGACCAGGCCCAAGGTCAAACTCAAGGTAAAAAATACGCCCCCCCCACGTGGGAGTCAAGGTCAAACCGGGTGAGCCACGTGGGCGGCCTTGTGAATTCCCAAGGTCAAAAGTGAAAGTTGAGGTGTCGGTGTTCTACTTCTAAGAAATAACTGCATAATTTAAATTTTCGGGTCCACTTTAATTCGACTGGCCCATTACAAACTATACGATTTACAAATTACGCATGTAGTATGTACTTACTAGAATAAATAATGTTATGTACACACAAATCTGTGCATGTACTTCACAGACCACAGAGGCAAATAACAAGTTTCTTTTAAATAAACGCACTAGATATCAGAGACGACGAATCACGGACGACTGGAAGTGACTGAAATGTGAAATAGATCAATTTCTCAGTTTTCGGCTACACGCAACTATACGATAGCCCTCCCTTCTTCATTCAACCGGGCCAGGATCGGAACTAGGTCCGATGCATGGGCGTAGCCAGCTAAGGGCAGGGAGGGGCAACTGCCCCCTGTTATAAATCCTGGCTTACGCCCTTGGTCCGATGACTATCAACACAAAGCGCGGGCCTTTAAGTTGGCCATGCCCCGTTACTGTACCTCTGTGGGGACACTTAATGATGAAAGAATTACACAAACACTGTTATACTGAAGAAAGAAGTTACACAAAGTGGTAATACCTTAGAACCTAATTAAACTCTATGGCTAAAGACGTATGATTATCAAACACAAGAGTCGCACATAACTATGAGCTAAACGTATACGTACGGATTCAGCCCGTATACAGCTTCACTTTCTTACTGCTAAGTGTGGAACTATCTGTGAATTAAATTGAAATTAAATTAAACATGGCAACATTTAAAAGTAACAACCAAAACAAACGTTTTAAATAATTTTAAAATATGCTACGTTGTCTTAAAGCGATAACGCTAGGTAACATAACTACCAATGTTAGATTCTTATTTGCTAAAGTTCCCACGTAAAAGTTATTTTTTAGTAGACATGTATTTATTCAAACGATAGGTTTAATCACTAATCAGTAGTTTCTAAGGAACAACGATTTATATTTAATAGTACGATTTTCGAAAGGTATAACATGAACGATAAAAAGTGTGAGAGAGGGGGGAGCGGCCGAATAAGAGGGGAGGGGAGAGATAGGGTCAAAAGAGTGAGAGAGATGTGTGGAGGGAGGGAAAGGCCAGGTTTGCATATTTTGAAAGGTCACGAATCTATGAATCTAGATATTGAGATAACAGCTGATTTTTTTGTTGTGCGTAAGTGTTTTAAGCCAAAATTTGAAATTGTATAATGTGTATTTATTCCTCATAAATTGTGTAATAAATAGAATATTATTGCAAATTAATGCATTTTTTTTATTTTAAGCGGCTCTCTGGCTTTGGGTAGATTCGGATTAATTTACAAGACAGAGATTGTGGTTCAAAAATAGGAACCATATCAATTTCAAAGCTCATAAATAACACAATTTTCCCCAACGATCGTTACAATACATATATTTTTAATATTTGGAGGGGCGGGGGGGCTTTGCAGAACGACTCCTACCAATTGTGTCGAGCTTAAATTTTTTTAATCTATTTTTAAAGTTTTATCCTTTGCAATTTTCAATTCTGAGCGTATTTGCTTCTATTACAATATTTACGGTTTATAACTAGAAAATGATTAGGAATGCACAAAAATGAATGAAAATAGTAACAAGTTTTACAGCTCTTGTAGACTCTATGTCGTTTGGTGTATTGATCTCCAAACTCCATTCCAAAAGCACAAACAGTGCACACAACTGTCTAGTAAAGGTTCCCTGGCTGACCTATTGTTATTCTGTATAAATTAGTATTTATAAAATTTTTTGTTAATTACAGTCTTAAACTGATTAGTCATCGATTATATGTAGACGGAAATTCTTATACTAAAAGAGTCGTGGTGAAATGAAAAAAGATTGTAGTAAATTCGTCAAATTTCTGATGAGTTAAGAATGTATCAATATACCACCCTGCCCGTTAAAATTGTTCCAGACAAAGGAAATCCTTCACCCATTGCAAATTAAATTAATAGCAACGATATTTTGACCTCTATACGAATCATCTCATGCAAGCAGACAAAACCTTCGGGTTCGTAGCGACATTGACACAATCCCATCCTGTTTTGATTAGTAATTTGCTACCTACCTACCAATACATCAAAAATTTAAATAATCCTCATTGATTAATTTCACAATACAGTTACTCACAGAAACTAAAACATGACTTAAAATAAAAAGAAAGTCATGAAAGAGTTGGGCCAATATAATATTTTCGAGTTATAAATAACTTCCTGATGTCATCATTCTGAATCTTAAACATGTTAATTTGTCTTTTTTGACAATACGTCGCCCCACCGCTCTCGCTTCTTAAAAAGGGTTAATATTTCGAAATTAAAATTAGAAAAAGGCAAATACATTTACAAATATAGAAATTCCAAAGGTTAGTTGACAGTGCCAAAAACACTTGGCAGTTTCTTCATGTCGATGAACTCTTCTGCCTACACGATACGGTTTATTACTTTATTTAGGGTGTTCAATGATCGGTTTATTTTACACGCATTATCGTGTCCTAAACATTCGAAGCGCGATTTTTTTAAGCGTTTGTAATCGTCAACAAATTCATTAATGCCAATCGAGCTAAATATATTCGCTTCTATATGCAACGTCGTCTACTTGTCTGGAAAGTCTACAAGGCCAATTCTCACTCTAAACACTTCTGGGACGAATTTGTTACACCCGTAGCAAATTAAGTTTTGCGTTTCACATCATTTGGCACACTCCCTTTTTTGTCTTTTAATATAATTTTATTAAGCGTTTTTGTTCTAATAATAAAAGGGTCGATAAGTGAACGATACATCAAAGTAAGCATAATAATAACAATCGAGATTCGCGTTAGATATTGTGGGTTACACATTTTACTCTCGGAAGTTGTGAATCACGAGAGACGTGATTTAATCAACAATAATGTCTGCTTCCGTTATAGTTCATATAATCGAGTTATTCGATGAAAAAAATTCTAAAGAGTTTCTAATGATAATAATAGAGTCTTAAATTGTTGGATAAATTTCGGGTTATTACTACAAATTATAAGTTGGAATTGTTGAATGCCCAGGTAAAAGAGCTTAATCATATTTAAACACCCACTATCGATGCAGGTTGCTTTTTATGAAGGTGTTGTGTTGCCTTTTAATTTTACGTTGTAACCTATTTTTAGATGTCGGTTTTCGAATTGGGCCAATTCTTACGTAATAAACATTCTCCTATACATAAATTGCTAATATAGGTACTGCTCTCAAATTTTTTTTATGCGCGGAATGGAATAAAATGAGACAAAAGGATTTAAATATCTCGAAGATAAATGCGACTGACAAATATGACTAATAGGTCACGTTGATGGCGGTTAGAAATTCTTAAAACGTGGAAAATTTACAGTCAATCAATTCAAATCCCAGAATTAAGATTCCAAAACCATTAAAGGGTTACGAAGTGTCCTTCAAGAATGTGGATATTCTTGTATAAGGTAAGATAATATTTAGGGGCGTAAACAATTATTTTTGCATTGGAACATAACAAAACGATTTTTTTTTTGTACAAAATGTAGCAAAATCTGAAAACAGCAATAACGAACATTAATTAATTTTATGTAGCTAATAAAAACACTATTTTATAATAAAAGTATGATTGTTGGAAATAAGAGTGCATTTTTTTTCATAATATTATAAATTTCATACTGTCCGGTAAATTGTAATGTATGTAACAAAATTTTTGAGTCTAGGAAAGTTGTTTTCCAAGCCCGGATCCCGGAAATTGTTCTAAACGGGCTGGTTCTTGTTTGTCGGTAGTTTTAATGATTAAAATAATAATAAAATTATTAAACAAAGTAACATTTGTATCTACTTATTAATATTTATAGTAAAAGTGCAATTCAAATTTTGTTTTCTTTCCATTTTTGGCATAGTATTATTAGAACCTGAAGCAGAAATGAAAGTATGACTTTCTTGGAACACACCTGCACAAATGGTAGCATCTGCTAGGAGTAATGTTGCAGATGTAGCCAAATAATATTTTGTTTTTATTTTTTAAGACTACTAAGACGTTTTGATTATTAGAAACAGTATGAAATAAAATATTGAATGTTACTCGTCCGGTAAAGATCGTAACGTTACACTTGCTTAGAACTTCCGGACTCGCTTCGTCTGTAAGTGGCGAGCTGGTACCGTCGCAATTAATTTACTAGACGATAATTACTATTTTTGCAATTATAGCGATTAAAACGTGCACTTTATTTCCTCATTTTAGGTACTAATGTGCCATTTTTAGTTTCTTGGGATTAAATTTTTTTGTCTCAAGTCGGGATTTGGACCGAACCGTAAAAACCATCGAAAACGAGAACGGTTAATTTTTTTAGAACCGAAACCGTTATTGCTTTTTCATATACGCACGTATAAAGAGAGCTATGTAATCGGATTAAATTTTCAAACACTTTTTTACATTGGCGACGTTTTGTGGCCTAAACAGTACGAAAAACACATTTTTGTAATCGTTCACATAAAATTAGAAAAAAATTAAATTTTGAAGTATTGTTGACAAATGTCAAATTAAATACATAAATAAAAAAGTTTATATATTTAGTTATATACCACTTTTCTCTTTATGTATTAAAAGTAACGATTACAAAAACACATTTTTAGAAAAGAAAATCTCGTGTCTGAATGTGTGTCTGTGTGCGAGTGTGCTTTTGAACCATTAAAGCTATCGATATGAAATTAGGTACAAAAAGTTCGTTAATGAGCGAAATTAAAGAAATTCGTTGCTTCAAATTTGAAAAAGTTACATAATTAAAAAAACAAACTAATACTTTTTTATATAATTTCAAAATAAAAAAATATATAATAACCAGTGGCGCGCCGTTTTTAGAGTACAAAATTGTGCATTTGATAATTTATCAACCGATTTTTTTTAAAGGCGGGTTTTGAAATTTTAATCATTTGTCAAAATTAAAAAATTAAAAATGGCGGATCAAAAATGGGGATTATCGTGTTTAAAATCCGATATGACTAAAATTTAGGTGTTGTGGGCTAATTAATGATCAATTTTGCAACTTTGTTAATTTGTAAAACATTATCTAAATACAAAAATTTAAAAAACCGCCAGTGGCGCAAAATTTTTTTGAAAGTCCGGTATTGGGAGTTTTTAAGATCGCTAAGAGTAAATATCATTTGTCAAAATTAAAAAATTCAAAATGGCGGATCAAAAATAGAAGATTATCGTATTTAAAATCGGATATGACTAAAATTCAGCTAATGTGGGTAATGATCAATTTTGCAACTTTTGTTAATTTGTAAAACATTATCTAAATAAAAAAAATTTAAACACTGTCAGTGGCGCACCATTTTTAGGGTGCAACATTTTTTTGAAGTCTGGTATGGGGGTTTTTAAGATCGCTAAGAATAAATCATTTATCAAAATTAAAAAATTCGAAATGGCGGATCAAAAATGGGGGATTATGGTGTTTAAAATCCGATATGACTAACATTCAAGTATTGTGGGCTAATGAATTTTGCAACTTTATTAATTTGTCAAACATTATCTAAATAAAAAATCTTAAAAACTGCCGGTGGGTGCAAAGTGCAAAATTTTTTTGAAAGTCCGGTATTGGTTTTTTCTAGGTCGCTAGGAATAAATAAATCATTTGTCAAAATTAAAAATTCAAAATGGTGGATCAAAAATGGCGAATTATCGTGTTTAAAAAGCGGTATGACTAAAATTCAGGTATTGTGGGCTAATGATCAATTTTGCAACTTTGTTAATTTATAAAACATTATCTGAATAAAAAACTTTTAAGAACTGCCAGTGGCGCACCGTTTTAGGGTGCAAAATTTTTTTGAAAGTCGGGTATTGGGGGGTTTTTAAGATCGCTAAGAATAAATCATTTGTCAAAATTCAAAATGATGGATCAAAAATGGCGAATTATCGTGTTTAAAAAGTGGTATGACTAAAATTCAGGTATTGTGGGCTAATGATCAATTTTGCAACTTTGTTAATTTGTAAAACATTATCTAAATAAAAAAATCTTAAAAACTGCCAGTGGAGCACCGTTTTTAGGGTGCAAAGTGCAAAATTTTTTTGGAAGTCCGGTATTGGGGTTTTTTAGATCGCCAGGAATAAATTATTTGTCAAAATTAAAAATTCAAAATGGTGGATCAAAAATGGGGAATTATCGTGTTTAAAAATCGATATGGCTAAAATTCAGGTATTGTGGGCTAATGATCAAGTTTGCAAGTTTGTTAATTTGTAAAACATTATCTGGATAAAAAAATTTTAAGAACTGCCAGCGGCACACCGGTTTTAGGGTGCAACATTTTTTTGAAAGTCGGGTATTGGGGGGCTTTTAAGATCACTAAGAATAAATCATTTGTAAAAATGCAAAATGGTGGATCAAAAATGGAGAATTATCGTGTTTAAAATCCGATATGACTAAAATTCAGGTATTGTGGGCTAATGGTCAATTTTACAACTTTGTTAATTTGTAAAACATTATCTGAATAAAACATTTTTAAAAACTGCCAGTGACGCAGCTTTTTTAGGATGCAATTTTTTTTTTAAAGTCGAGTATTGGGGGTTTTTAAGATCGCTAAGAATAAATAATTTGTCAAAATTAAAAAACTCAAAATGGCGGATCAAAAATGGGGAATTATCGTATTTAAATACCGACAAGACTCAATGTGGGTTTTGAAGTTATTTATTTACATATATGAGAAAGTATTATGGTAGATAATTTCGCAGCGGCTTTTATTCACAAAGAGAATTTTACAAATAACCGAATCTCTTATTTTTTGTTAAGCATTTTTACGGTTCTTTTCGGATTTTTACGGTTCCTACAAATTTACTGGCTGTCGGGTGAAAACTTAAATTAATATAAATTATATTATTATCTGTGCATGTTCGTCTTTCTTATCCAAAACTTTAGTATTTTTTAATAGTGTTAAATAATCCTTCGCATTACAGCAGCTTCTATCATTTATTTATGGCCACCTTAAATTTCCAAATTGGGTAATTTAAACAAAAGCACGATTAATTATACTTATATGAATTGTTTTTTTTTTTTAACAAAAATTTCATCATGTACATCATGCACGCAAAAGACCAAAGCACACTTATGGTTTTACCTACCAGTATCGTGTGTAAAGGCAAATCAGTGAATAAGTAACGAAAGCATTAGCTTGAGATACTTAAAATTATAGTGTTCATGTCCATCCGTGTGGATGTATGATCTAATAAAACTCCGAGATGCGTTAACCGATGGTTGGTACACTCTTGCCTTGTACATTCTAGGTGATTACTAATAAATTCCAAACCAAAGGCCAGGTCAAAAGTTATAGGACATAGTTTGGGCCCTAATAAAATGTGAAGATCTCTTAGTAATCTCGTAATAGCTTACTAGGTATATATTAGCCCAGCGGACTGTTATTACTAAACTATCATGTCTAAATTTTGAAAAAGTAGAAATAAGGAAAAAAAACTGAATTTCCCAGTCATATTGTGTTGAACTGCATAATAGCGTAAAAACTATATTTTGGGTCAAGTATGCCAAAAAGCTTTATGTATCCATCAGTTTCGTTGGGGAAACGGCGTATCGCATTACCCTGATGGAAGAACCATCATTCATGAGTAGTTTTAAGCCTTAGGTTGTTATTTGGTACCAAAGACGCACAAAAACCATATTAATTTCGTTGGACAAACAATAAAGCGCATAGTGTGAATGGACAATAACCAAAATTTGAAGGGTTGATCGTTGTTCGTCATGTTGGGCCGTATCTGCCCATGAACTACTAATTCGTTGGGGAAACGGCAAAATGTATTGTTTCGATTAGTAAGAAGGACATTTTATGATTTTAAGGCATTTGTCACCATTTGGGGTCAAAGTGGCCCAGAATCTTTATGTATATATTAATTTATTTTAATATATAATTTATTTTAATATTAATAAAATAAATTCGAAACTACGAAATTATGAAATTTCAAAATTACATTGCAACATTGGAAAATTACAAAAATTGCAATTTTTCAGAACGTCTCCACATTATATGAAGTGTCCCAGAAATATTACTTATGGAGTTTTTTTTATAAATAAATAAGAAAATAAAATATAACCTACTTTGACATTAAATAATCGTAAAGACTCAGGTGGTTAAACCTTCCTCAGGAAGGAGTTTGAATATAAATTTATATTTAAAGGCAAGGGGCAAGCAGGTAAAGAGAAAATCAGATCGCGGGTTCGAATCTCAGAAAAAAAATTTTAATTCAATCAACGCTTGTATTTCATAAAATTCGATGCTGCCTACATTATAATTACATATATTTTATAATTTCCATGTAATAAATGTATAAGCGTTTATATGAAAATGCAAACTTTCATGATTATCACTCATAGTCAATAACAATTACAATCGATAACAATTACAGTTATCGTCTTCAGTAAACGATAATAGTTTAAGAAAATGGTTTAAAATGTCAGATAAATATATGAAATCTGAAAACATGAATATGATTTCATATATTTATTTGACATATTAATTATTTTTCAAAAACTATTATCATTTACTGAAGATGGTAACTGTAATTTTTATTGAAACGTTTAGATTTGTAAAAAATCCAAAAGACAGGTATCTGAATTATTGTTTTCATATTTCATTTTCTAAATAATTTACGTCCGTTTTCTTATTTAAAATGTTTTTCGAGTCGGTTGACTCCAAGCAGAAAAAGCGTAGTCAGTCGTAGATTAGATATGAATAGGTTACGAAGCAACATTTTCACCTTAGGTAGTGTATTTATATTCGGTGCAAAATTGGTTTCTGCGCAATCACCTATGCGGTTTGGGATAGTCTCCACTAGGTTCCCAAATTAGGTAAATTCTGCGTAATGCACTGCGACTTCTGCACACTTCTCTTGAAATTCTTCTTTTCAGTCTTATAAAAGGTAAATCCATCGATTTTTCTGTCGTTTCAAAAGTAACATTCAATTAAATTTTTTTGTTTAACTTGTAAACTAATTTGCTTCCATTTTGATTCTTTAATAGACATATTAAGAAACGGAACATTTTACGAAAATTTTTAGGTTGGCAAAGCTTGATCCGGAATTATGTTATGCATGTCAGTCTTACAAAATGTGTCAAAAACAGGATTCGTCCAGTGGAAAACTTTGAGGTGAGCATATTCGCCCGTAATTTTTTTAATTTCACGTATTTCAGGGTGCGTATATGCAAGATTATCTTGATTATCTTCCATTTTCGTGTTTTGTGACAGAATTTGGATAAAACGAAAGGCGACTAGATCAAATTTCACTTTTAAAATTAAGATATTACCAACCTCCACGAAAATTTCTAAATCAACTAAAGTAAAAATTTTTGTTTAAAAACGGCAAAAAAAGGACAAATTACAAAAAATAACTTTAGAAAACGTGTTTCCTGAGACCTTGAAGAACTCATTCTTTAAAAAGCTCTCTTTCTTTAAACTTGAATTCGTGCTTCAAGACTCGTCGTATGAAACTTGATTTTTAGTATACTATTATATCGTTGAACGATTATATGCAAAAGGGTGATTTCTTTTATTTTGCAAAATTACAAAAACATCAACGAACAGTGTGATACAAAATATTTTAAATTATGTTGGCAGCACTAAACATCAACGTGTCAAACGGCTGTATGACAGCTGCCAGGAATTGTTCATGTATAAAAAATCAGTAGAGCTAAATAAAATTTTTAACGTTTTGCGGGCCTAGGTCAGAAACAATGAGTTTTTTAACTAACAAATGATATATTTTTTTCAGTTTAAACTGGAAATTATCAACGTGTGTATTAAGTGCTTAACTTCATTATAGAGAGGGTAAAAACGAAAGCTTTTTTAGGTTAGGAATGCCTTACACAATACTCTGCACACATTCATTTAAGCATTAATTTTGATATTCTTTATTCGGAGCATTATACATTTTTTGTTGAATAGGCGAAGAATGCAAACAAATATGTATGTATAGGACGAGAAGAGTAAAAGAGAATTAATGAAAGAGCATTCATTGTACGTTTTGGAAAGATACGGAGATAATAATATCCTTTATGACGACGGTTAATTTAAACGACATAAAAGATATAACTACACGTATATATAATGTGCGATACTCATCGGGGCATGTTCTATAGGGGTGCATTCAGGAGATGTGGGTTGTGTATCAGTATATCCGAATCCCTTCGAACTATTAGCCAATTAATGATCATTAAATAATATGGTTGACGTGGCAATTTGAAGTTAATTGTTTCTGTTTGAACTTTTTGTGCGTTAAATTTATTTTTGGTTGGTACTACTGTGTACAAGATTAATTAAGGTTAAAGAAGTGTAGTAGATGTTTAATCTTGACAGATTGTTTGTAATATACTTTTTGTTATATAAATGGAAGGAAGATGTCTCAAGTTTCGTAAATTAATTGCTGGGTGTGGTAAAATTAGTGTTTATTTCGATTTGTTATGGTGGCAGTACTGTGATAAACTTCTGTTTAACATTTTAATTTAGAGATTGTGGGTTTTGCAATAAAACTGAAGATAGATACTTTAAATTTATTTTATACATGTTAAAGTTAAGCGTAAACGAATTCACTGTAAATTATACATACTATAACCATTAGGTCAGCGTTAGGCGTAAACTGTAAGCGAAACTACGAGAAAACTAATAGGGACTATTCGAGACGATACGAGGTCATGAAGGTTTCGCCTTGTATAAATAGCATTTATTCTTACATTAAAATAGTCTAATTTGTATTCTGAATACTGTAATAATCTTTAACACGCTCGTCCAAAAATTATACTCTCTCGTATTATTTGGATATTATTTGCTAAAATTGGAAGAATACTGTGCATTAAATTGAAGACATAAAGATAATAAAATCGTGATAGATGCACGTGTAGTGTTCATGTCCGAAGAAATTATTAAGAATGTTGTAAAATACATTTTTCTAAGCTTCTCCCATATAAATTGATTTTAAATTCAGTTCAGCTATAAATCGAAGATATAAATCTTGGTTATAATTACAATTAACTATTTTGTGATTAATTTTTCCTATTAAATAAATAAACAATGCAACTGATGTGATTATACAGGGTGTCCGGTGAGGAACTGTACAAACTGAAATGGTATGTTCCTTGGGTCAATTTAAGTAAAAAAGTCCCATAAACATAGGTCTGATTCGCAATAGTTACCCAGATACAAGCGTTTAAAGTTTATAAATGATCACATATTTTTTCAAAAGTAATTATTATTAGTCAACACCTATTAGGGTAAGCAACATTTAGATATTCTGTCACCTGTCGACTAAAATGGGGAGGAGCCCCTTCTTGTTGAAGAAACATTTGTTGTCTTGTTAGTAAAGGTACTTTTTCCAAAAGCGGTAGCAATTCATTCCGCAAAAAGTTAGCATATGCTTCTCCTGTAAGACGTTCCTCAAACAAAAAAGGTCCAATAAGTTGATCGTCAATCATACCACACCATACATTAACAGAAAATCTGCGCTGAAAGTTAGCTTCTCTTGTACCAAGTGGATTTTCATCTGACCACAAATGAGAATTGCGTGTATTGTTCACTCTAGTAAATTGCGCCTCGTCACTAAATAAAATGAATGGAACTAGTTGTGGATTTTCTTGTAGCCACTGGCAGAAATTCAACCGCAAAGCAAAATCTCCAGGTTCAAGGTGCTGAACGTTTTGTGTATGATGGCGATTCAAAAGCCCATCATGTAATGTTTGCCATACTGACATACGGGGGACTCCCGTTCGAGAAGAAATTCTTCTAACACTCAACCCTGGACTCCGATCAACCATCTGTAGAATGTTTTCTTGCTCATTCACATTTAACTCCACAGGACGATCAGATCTTATTGAAACTGATGGAAATGAACCATGAGTTCGAACGTGTTGAAACACAGAAGAAAAGGTTTGGTGATTTGGAATCCTCCTGTTGGGAAATCTTCGTTCATATTCCCTAACGGCAGCTCTCGCATTTCCATCACAAAATCCATAAATGTAAATGATGTCAGCATACTCTTCGTTAGAAAATTGAAAAGGCATTTTAAATTTAAATCACACTTAATTTACTACAATCCACTTTGTCATTATTAGAACACAAACAAATAAATGACAGATTGTTTCGGTTTTGTTTTTCCAGTTGACTAATAATAATTACTTTTGAAAAAACATGTGATCATTTATAAACTTTAAACGCTTGTATCTGGGTAACTATTGCGAATCAGACCTTTTTTTACTTAAATTGACCCAAAGAAAATACCATTTCAGTTTGTACAGTTCCTCATCGGACACCCTGTATTTTTTAAATATCTACAAAACCACGTCTGTGGTTTTCTACGAACTTTTTTGTTATAATTGCAGTACAATCCACGTCTAATCCGTTACCTTTGGCACTGGGGATACGGTCGAGAAGCAAAAAAAACGTCAGATTATCACAAAAAAGTCATTACTGTATTTAATGTATAATATAAAATAATATAAAAATACATTACTGTACTTAACAGTAAAACAAACAATCTGTGAACTCAAAAATAAATGTATT
The DNA here is from genome assembly GCA_036346205.1 of Vesta saturnalis. Classification (NCBI taxonomy): domain Eukaryota; kingdom Metazoa; phylum Arthropoda; class Insecta; order Coleoptera; family Lampyridae; genus Vesta; species Vesta saturnalis. The sequence goes on along the minus strand of JARFJB010001739.1, from coordinate 35,443 downwards.
GTCCTTTGCAATAAAAACAATGTAATAACTCGCACAAAAGCTGTTATTATTGAAAAAAAAAATTTTTTTTTCATCATAGTAATTTTAATTTTTGGGACAGTTCAGCCGAGACAGAACCTGTATGTAAAGCCGTCTTATGTGATCGCATGGCATGGCAGACCTTTATCGGCAAACATTCGAGGATTAAAAGATAGTGTTCTAATAAGAGCCTGGTATACTTAATTTGATTATAACCCCTTTTTTGACAGAGGTAATTCAGCTAAGGTAGAGCTTGTATGCTGTATAGAGGCAAAATCTAGCTTAAAGAAGAAGAAGACACAAGACATTTTTCGGCGTATACACCCTATATTGAAGATGCTGTCTTGTGTATTAGAAAACATGCTACTGATCACGAATTGGATAATCTCAAGAAAGATGTATGCGATACAGCTTCACGGGTGAAGATGAATTGAAGACCTATGTAGTATTTCAAGGTGGTGTGGTGAAATTAGCTAATTTTAAGAATAATCCCATATCTGTGTAATAATAATAGCGGCAAATAAAGATTGTATATTATCCGCTGCATGTATTTTTTAAAGCATAATTACAATCGAATGAGTGTTATTATGAAGCAGTATCATGGTATTAGCTGTTTTACTTGTTAATAAACTGTATAACCGCTCAAGATGAAAACAGTGAAGTTGATGCTGGTAGTGATGTTCTCTATGAAGATCCAGATAGGTTAAATTACGCTGCCCTTAATTTTGAACGTAAGGGGAAGTGCACCCATCCCAAAAGTCTTGACTGCCGAAAATGTCTTCAAATTAATATTTAACATAGGAGATTATGGATTACCTAGATTTGAGGGTGTTTTCGATAATTTACTGTAACACCTTTTTGCGACGCTGATGTATATAAATAAAGAGTAGTGAATCTGTATTATAAGCTTTATGGCTATGAATATATTTTACTGTTTTTAAAGAAAGTATGATATTCCATATCAATAATCAATTTTACGTAATTTAATCTGGGTACTAAAAGTAATGCAATTGATTTTTAAAAAGTCGTCCCTAAACTACATCAGACAATGAAGCGTAAAACAGTCTATAATACATATGCGTAACCATTTAATGCATTTATTTTCTGCTTAGATCCTGTACACATAATTTGAACTGTTAACCTTCAATATTTACTTTTAATTAAAAGGAACACGCAGTGAAACGTAGAACAGCCTATAATGCATATGTGTAACCATTTAATGCAATTTATTTTCCACTTAAACCATGATTATATAATTTAGCAGTCGACTTTCAATATTTACTTTTAATTGATAGTTGACAGCCTATAATGCATATGTGTAACCATTTATCGTATTAATTCATTTTATTTATTTCTGATTAAACGTTGTGCATATAATTTAACGTTCGCAAGGTGGAAAATCGTTTAAAGCATGATTTGTAAAGCAAACTAATTATGTAACTTAATTACTCATTTATATGTATAATGTTGAAGGTTACAATTATATTGAAAAAATTTGAGCTTACGCTTAAATGCAGTCTTAAAGATTGCATAGAACATAATCGTTTAAGGACTAGGTTTTTATATCCTTGATAAAAATCAAAACAACCCTAATACCTATTAATAATAATAAGCACAGGTTAAATAACATCGGTTTATTATGAAAACACTTGTCATCTTTACATGTCTTATCTATTAATTCTTCTCCATTATTAGAATACATTTCTTTATGACAGGGGCGAACCCCGCGAACAGATTCCCGGCTTACAAGAATAGGACCTCTTATTAGAATACAACCCCCAATGTATAAATAAATTAAGTCACAATCTTTAGATGGGTTAAAAGAAATGTAATAATAATTTTAATAACAATTATGCAATCTCCTTTGATAAAAACGCCCTAATAAATATTAATAACAGATTAAATAAAATCTTTTTATGAAAACACTTGTCATCTTTACATGTCTTATCTATTAATTCTTCCCCAGTATTAGAATATAATTTTTATGACAGGGGCGAAGCCCGCGAACAGATTCCCGTCTTACAAGACTAGGACCCCTTATTAGAATACAACCCGCAATGTATAAATAAATTAAGTCACAATCTGCAGATGGGATTAAAAGAAATGTAATAACAATCATTTTAATAACAATTATGCAATCTCCTTTGATAAAAACGGGCCCCAATAAATATTAATAAACACAGATTAAATAAAATCTTTTTATTCTCAGGTGAAAAAAATACGATCCCCACGTGGGCATATAAAAAAATGGCGACCAAAGGTATCCCAAGGATGACGTCACAAAAAAACAAAATGGCGGATGGTGTCCCGGTACTACTGATGGCGGACAATAGCCTCCTTCATGAGGCCCATCATGCATCTTGGATGTATAATAGTTGTCACCGTGATCGTCGGACCCGGTCCCTGCGGGAACCCTCCCAACCACAAAATTATTTCTATTGTAGATATATAGCAACTAACCTAAGGATTCTCCAGTTGAACGTTGAAGGAGTATCTAAAGATACTTGTGAAGTTCTATCACGCATGCACTTCAAGAGTGATAGCGAACTCCAACTACGCGGCACAATCGAAGGGTTTACGGTTCTTGGATACATTCCAAGTTCAGTCTATGGTATAGCCACTTATTTGAAAAACGATTATGGAAAATTTGAAATTGACAAAATAATAGTGGTTGACAATATATACCAAATTGTCATTAAAATAGAAGGTATATAGGTATATTTGAAATATTTATAAACCTCCTAAGATAAAATGGACCGTGAATTTTAGTGAAACCTTTCCACATCCAACAGTGGTGATTTTAACTGTCACCATAACTTTTGGGGTTATGCAGATAATGACAGTAATGGAGAAGCTTTAGCATCTTGGTTAGAAATTAATAACCTACATTTGGCATTTGATGCCAAAGACAAAAAAAGTTTTTATTCTGCTAGATGGAAAAAAGGATACAATCCGGATTTGTGTATTGTATCTAGAGATAATAATTTAAAGCCATTAGAAATTTCTCGGGCGGTACTAACTGACTTTCCACATAATCAACACCTGCCAAAATTAGTTGAAACACCTCATAAAATAAATTTTACTACTTCGGTAATCGCTGAAATTTTAAAAAAGCAAATTGGCAAATCTATAGAAAACAAGTTGACAGTAATCTTCGTTGGGTACTTCCCACTGTTAACAACTACTCTAGATTTGTGGGCGTAATCAAAGGAGCAGCTAGAAGAACAATTCCAAGAGGGTACCGATCAAGTTCTAGCTCTAACAACAAACATTGAAGTTGGATTTGAGAGAAAGCTAAAAACAAGTGCAGTTTTCATTGATTTAACTGCTGCTTATGACACTTTTTGGAAGGATGGTTTACTATATAAATTATATAATGCTATACCATGTCGTAGATTAATTAAACTAATTGATAACATGCTAAGTAACAGAAAATTTGTGTTGGCACCAATTTTGTTTAACTAATATATGTATGATTTGTCGTTAACAGAATCAAGAAAATTTATTTATGCTGATGATATTGGACTGACGTTTCAAAGTGAATATTATGATAGCATTGAGTGTAACCTAGCGTCAGATTTAGAAAAACTAAATGAATATTATAAAAAGTGGCGCTTAACTCCTAGTCCTGTAAAAACAGAAGATAGTTGTTTCCATCTAAGTAATAAGGAGAAAGATCAGAAATTTAATGTTATTTTTAATGAGACTATATTAAAGCATAACTTTAATCCAATTTATCTAGGAGTAACTTTGGACCCTCCTCAACTTACCAACTGCAAGGCTCAAATCACGCTATCTGTTATGGAAAAGTAAGTATTTACATCAGCCATTTAATGCAAATGATCAATGGAAATTGAGCTGGAATACTATAGTTATTCAGAATAAGGAGCTGATATCTGATCCGACAAAAGAGGTTTTGACCTACCAAGAAAAGAACGATGCTTTTTAAATCGTTAGTACAGACTATTAAACATATTGTAGAAGATTGTCTGATCACAAGATTTGCTGGGGGTTTTATGGCAATTCATGAGGTTAAGCCTGAAGTACTTATTTGGTTACAAATCCCCCCACCTCTTTTGTGCCCTGTTTGACGTTTTTGCCTTGGTTTTCCGTGCATCCATTTTGCAGCAAATGGTGGATCTGAGAGTTTTCCACTGATATGCATATGAATTTTGATATTTGTTTTAATTATGTATACTAAATTTGATGTTATATTACATTTTTATATCAAACGAATAAATAAATAAATTGAAAAAGAGCAATGCATGTATGTGTTTACTGTACCGGATGAGTCAACAGTGGAGTAAAGAAAACTGGTGCTGAGTAAACTTTGCCAATAAAATGTATTTATCATATTATATGGATAGTAAGTGTGTGTATTAAAATTATTCTTGATCATACAGGGTGTTCCAAAAAAACAGGGCAAGACAAAGTTAATATTTTTTTAATGGAACATCCTGTACATCATTCGATTTTTGGATTCTACGTGCAATTTTAAAACTTTATCTATATAAGATTCATGCATGTAAAATTTAAGGCTTTTGAAATAATTCGTATTTTATCCAAAAAATCGCATTTAAAGGTATAAATTTATTATTATGTACCATCTTGTGTTTTGTTAGGAAAACTTTTATGTTTAGATCAAGGAAAGACCAAGCTTAAGTTCAAGTAATTGGATAATACAACAGTTACTAAATATGTTCGAAAAGGTGTCCCTGCTGCTGAATGCATACATTTAGTTGTTTTATTAAGGTTTGCCTCACGTTTCCCAGCATCTCCAGTGTTATATCTCGTCTTGTATCCTATCTTCCATATCTTCCTTTGTAGTGGGAGATGTGACATATACACGTTCTTTAATATATCCCCATAAGAAGAAATCTAATGGGGTAAGATCGCACGACCTTGGGGGCCACTCGACAAAACATTCTCGCCCAATCCATTTTTGAGGATAATTATCATCTAAAAATTCACGAACTTCGCGGTAGTAGTGCGGAGGGGCATCGGCCTGTTGCACACATATTCTGTCGTTCATAATCACTAAGCAGATGAAGGAAGTTAGGCAAGACTTCTTGGAGGAATTGAAGGTACCATTGCTTCAAAATGTAGCTTCGTCAGAAGACATAATATAAGATATAAAGTTTGGATTAATCTCAAGATGGCAAAAGTTTACTCGTCTTTCGAAGTCATCATTGCGTAATTCCTGGTGTAATTCAATATGGTAAGGATGATACTTATATGTTCTAGTTGTCCGATTAGCAGTAGATTGTGACGTTTACCATGATATTGTTATCTGACGACATATGCGCGTTTTCTTCAATATAAAGCAGAATTTAAAGTTCTTATTCTTGGGTTACTGGTATTTATATTCACGTTTTAGATAATCCACACCGCCAGTAGAATCTAATCTTCCCATCAAATTTTCTTCATTCTGTGTAACCTTTGAGCAAGTAGACAATTTGTTTGAGTCTCTCCCACACAAACCATATCAATTAATTCACTTTTAGAGTAATGCCTTATTTTACTATTGAACGCAAAAGACTTTCACAATCTACCAAAATGCAACAATAGTTTGACAGGTCAAATATTTATCATGTGGGAAATTGTTTTCATGGCTACTACGACTAATCACAAGAAAAACCAGTGAAATATTGAATAATATAGAAAAATTAAAATAACTCAAAAACAGCGAAATACTGTAATAATAAAAACTTTGAGAAAAGTGATATTTTTGAATTTTAAAATTTGCAGGTTTGAACATATTTTGAACACCCTGTATCATTTATCTCCAATATTTGTTCTTCAGAACATAGGATTAAGCTTGGTTTTTTCTTGGTCCAAATATAAAAGTTTTCCTAACAAAACACATGGTACATAATAATAAAGTTATATCTGTAAATGCGATTTTGTGGATAAAATTCGTATTATTCCAAAAACCGCAAATTTTACATGCATGAAAACTGTATAAATAAAGTTTTATAATTGCACGTAGAATCCAAAAATCGAATGACATACAGGGTGTTCTATTAAGAAAATACTAACTTTATCTTGTTCTACTTTTTTGAAACCCTCTGTATAGTCAAACAAAATTGTAAATTGTAAATGTACTAGCCATATAGTATGATAAATACGTTTTATTGGCGAAGTTTACCCATAAAGCACCAGTTTACTTTTCTCTATCGTTGACTTACCCTGTACATACAGTAGCCTGTAGTAAAATACTACTTAGAGAAAAAGCCACTTTTTTGTTTAGCAGATGAAGTTCTACGTTTAGCTGCAGTGTTCCTCCATTTGTTCATCCATAAAGTGTCCATAGGTGTTGAGGTTGAGTTCTGCAATATCAAAAGCGTTCTGAAATCCGGGTAGGGGGTTCGTCATCATCGCCGTTCGAGTCCTCCTTCACAGTATCTTCACCATTATTTTCTAAAACAGCATACACAGTCTTTATCACATTGGGCAATCTACTCCTCAACTTCACTGGCAGGGACGTTCGCTTCTAGATTTGTAGATCTTTAACGGTTTCTTGCGTGTCCTCTCATGACTCAGCATCTTTGGTGTTGAGGGATTTCATAGCTTCAAATATGTTCTTTGACTCTTCTAATATTGAGCGAATATACTTTCTGAGATACTGCATCTTTAACCATTCTACCACTACCTGATCCATTGGTTGGATAAGTGATGTGACATTTCGTGGAAGAAAAATCTTTCGAAAATCCTCCTCAGATGGATGTGATGGTGCGTTATCTAACAGCAGTAGAGCACAAATAGGGAGCTTTTAGGCCTATGTCGTTTATGTTATAGACTTGACGAGGTCACCGTCCATTTTCTTCGACAATTTTTGAAATTAAAAAAAAACTCCTTAGCCACCTCGGCATCAGCAGATAGTTTTTCACCAGAAATTGAAACAAACCGGGTGCCATTACGGATTTTCCAGCAATCAATCCAGCCTTCTCTAGCTGCTTTCGGCTTTTAGTTTTTTGTGCAAAGCTATTGCATTTCTTTTGTAATGGGCCTAGATATCGGTAGTTCTTTGCCTTCTTTCTTGGCAGAACCACATCTAAAATGCGTTGTCAAGCAGTTCAAGATTAGGCTTTTTGGTTTTGGGATTCTTAAGAGCATTTTTCACCATCTATCGTCATTGTATACGATTCAATGTGTTTCCAATTTCTTCTCAAATCTTTTATTGTCGTAACGTTTACATTGAGTTCCTCGACAATTTTTTGGAACGATTCCCTTTTGTCCAGTCTCACATGTTGAAAAAAACACATAACTGTACACACAATGTAAAACACTGTCGTAAAACCAATGAACAGTATCAGTGCTAAAAACTGCGTAGCACAAAAAACACGCACGACAGAAACGATACAAGATACGAGAGATGACGCAGCACTAGAGTGGCCAAGCGATTATAGCAAATAAACACTGGCGCACTGACGGGGGGTGAGTCACCGACGAGTCGGTAAGGTCGGATCAACCCGAGCGGCGAACGAGCCGAGGGCAGACGAGAGGAGTTGTTTTGTATTTCTATATTGTAACTATAATTCTACAGTTCTTCATTGTCATTACTGTTCAGTGAAAGTATTCATCTTTGGCTATTTCAAACAATGCATTGAGTTCAATTGATTTTCAATTCAATTATACATATGTTACTAATTCTTATGTAATAAATTTTGCGTATGCAAAAATAATTACAGTATTTGCTGATTAAGGGAAGTACGCTGACCGATCTCGAGTTTTATTCTCAACTGGACTGGCTAAACAACTTTTAAACTTCCAATCTTAGTTATAAATCGAAAAACATGTTTACGGTTATAAATATATCAATTGTTGCTTGATAAATCTTACCTTTCAATTAAATATATATATATATATATATATATATATATATATATATATTATATATATATATATATATATATATATATATATATATATATATATATATATAGGATAATTGGTAAACATTTTTCTACAATGGTAGATATAATCTAGCAGTTTTAGCCTGGAAGGTTTTCTGATCCCTACCCGGTTACGGTTACTTTCTAAGGTTTATCCGAATCTACCCAAGAAGAAGCACCAAAGCTTTCCCCCTTTTTATAGTAGGTATTGCATATTACATAAATAAATCAGTCATGTATTATTCAAATATACATTTATCCACAAAATAGCATTTTATTTATTCTATTTCTTTTTCTAACCACATGGCCGACATGTTTCTTCTGCGGGTCTTTTTTCCCTAAGGCCTCTTCAACATCTTGGTTCAAAATCTTGAATCATGTTTCTGCATGTAAGGTCTTTTTGGTAGAATCTATTTTAACATCTCGAAATAAGACCGTTTGTACAGAAGTGGTCTTGGATATCTCTTCTTACATCCCGAATATGGTTTCTGCACCTTGAAATAAGGTCTTTTTGGCAGAATTCAACACCTCGAAACAGGTTTCAACATCTACGATCCTACATCTATCTTGCTTCGTCTTAATGCGTCAATTCGCTGTCTCTTTTGGATCAGAAGTTCTATTTCTTGATATAATTAGAAACTGTTTATAACGCTATCTCGTGGCATAATTAGTTCTAGAAGCGCCGTCTTGTGGTATACTTAGAAACTAGCGTAAAATTCGGGACCAGGCTAATTTTATGTTTTAGAGAAATGCTCTTTACTTTACAAATTGTGTTGAAGACAGGGAACTTCGAGGTAGAGGCGTACACAACAGCGCACTCCAGTCTTGTCCTCTAGTTTTACCTTGAAAATTGGACTAGCATATTTTGTATTTCGACACCGACTCGTATTCACGCAAAAGAATAACGGCTGGGTAGCGCATAATAGAATTTGTAAGCAGCGGGAATAAATACTATACTTTTAAAGGTGTGTTCGACAGGTACATATAGGGCCATCACAATTTGTAAAGTAAATGGCATTTCCCTGAATTATAAAAACAGCCTGGTAGTAAATTTTCATGACATTAAAGGCGTGTTTTAAACAATGCTCCATAATCCTACGTGCAAACAGATGAGAGAATTCCTAGGGTTTTTACCTATGGATTGATGTGTCCAAGTGCGAAACTGAAATGTTTACCTCCACCAAAAGGCGTAGAATCGATGTCAGCTAAGATACATTGCCTTACGGTTATTGACATTATTTTATGTGTAATTGTAATTGCAATTATTTGTAATTATATACGTTTGACCATATATTTAAAAGCATGTTTGTTCTACACATTCCGCCGTCTATTTTGTTATTTGAAAATGGTATTGTAAGAATTTTGCATCAATTTTTTAACAATACATTTTATTTTTCTCTTAGACAGTAAAGTGAAAGTGTTTTTAACCTTGAACATTAATTACGTGTGAATCAATCCTATCGATGAGTTACAAGAATGCGCAATAATGCAATTTCAAGAACAAAACAATCGCTAAGTGATTTATCGTGACTTTACTGATAATAATGCTACTATTACTCAAATTAATTGCTTGCCTTACATTGACTTTACTGGCAATAATGAAAACATTAGCATTTATTTACAAGTCTGATATTTAATTACTCGCAACCCTCGAATCTGATCAAAAGAATTGGCCGTCTAGTGGTAGGTACGCTGTGTTATTGAACGAGATAGGCTTGGATGAGGTTAAGTATTGTATCATGTGGGGCAGGTAAAATATCACCGAATGGTTTCTGCCTCCCAGGGTAACATCGAAAATACAAGTTTAGGGCATTTTCTTTACTTCTTTGACATTCGATATATGCACATATCATATTTTTCATAGTTTTCGTAAATCATTTTATCTAACAGAAAACTCGAAACACGTTGCGGTCTGCCATTAAATAAAATTACTCATCCTGTTTGTATTGATATTTTTAAAAGACTAGAAAACAATCTGAAGGATTATGGAAGCTTTAGTAAACCGAGACCTGTTGAATATACTAAGGAAAATAAAGTAAACGAAATAATAAACGTTCTTGGGTTCGTGGAATCTGGATTTCAAGTAAGTTTCGCTTACTGTGACCAATTACCTGGAATAATTTTATGTTAAAAATTGCATACTTCGATACTCCGATGAGGCCAGAATTACAAATGATGGAATTATGAACCGCCACAATGAAAGATACTGGGCCAAAACCAACCCGTATTTATTGAGACCAGTTCGCGGATAGGGTAGATTTGGTTATAATATCAGTGGTTTTTTTAAAAGGACACAGGTTTGTCTACACAATTGGTGCAGAAAACCTGTATACTGAAAGATACCTAAATATTCCGGAAACTAACTTTTTAAATTTGCTTGATGAGGAACCTTTGGAAGAACGAATTAATATATATTTTCAGCACAACGGTGCTCTCAGCCATAACGCTTTAAGAGTCAGGGAATATTTAAATTTAAACTTCCCAGATAGATGATTGGGAACATATGGACCTGTTAGATGGACGCCGCGCTCACATGACCTGAGTAGAATCAGTGATCTATAAACGAACCAATGAAACAGAAGAACTGCTTCTTGAAGCAATCCATGTAGCATTTAGAAAAATAAAACCTGTTCTTATTATTAATGTTCTAAGATCGATTAGAAATCGTTGCCAAAAATGTATTGAGTGCAATGGAGGGCCATTTGAGTACCTTTGTCGATAAATGTACCACATTATGTTTCATTTTCTTACATCATAATGCATAGCCTACTAGTGTTTTAATATAAAAATTAAAATTGTTTGACTTATTTAAATAATAAACTATATTAAATGTTACATATATATATATATATATATATATATATATATATATATATATATATATATATATATATATATATATATATATATATATATATATATATATATATATATATATATATATATATATATATATATATATATATATATATATATATATATATATATATATATATAATATATAAGGTCCGGCAACAAGAGCGCCTTCTTCTATATCTTCCGTTTCATATAAGCTAGATTAATAAAATTTGGGATAGGGCTATAGTTTAGTTGTGTGCATATTTTAAAATTATTCATGTGTATACAGGTTGTTTATTTAAAGATGACCAAACTATAATAAAAAAAATTTTAATGGAACACCCTGTATATTATTACTTTTTTGAATTCTACACATTGTTCCTAACAAATTCGCAATATATTTCCCTATCCCTAAATATAGCCGTTTTTGAGTTATGCCGATTTTTATAAAAAAAATTGAAATTGCAGAGATAGCTTTGAAAATGTACCTCTTAACCGTTGAAAAACAAAAGTTATCTAATTTATATCAGAACAAGTACACAGATAGAGCTTTCTGTTCAACTGTTCGCAACAACTCAGGAGTAATAATACGAAAAGCCTGTCTTATACGATTACGCATATCTTCGGCAGTGGCTGGTGGTTCCCTATAGACAATACTTTTTATGTATCCCCATAAAAAGAAATCTATTCTTGTCAGCATCACAGGTCCATTTCGCCCAATTCATTTATTTGGAAAGACTCTATTGAGATAATCTCTTACATCTGCAGAGTAGTGAGCAGGAGCGTCATCATGTTGATACCACATTGTGGCTCTAATATCAAGAGTAATATTTTCTAATAAGTCCGGTAAATCGTTACGCAAACAGTTAAGGTACTTCTCACCATTCAAGTGTCCATCAAAAAAGAATGGACCGATTACATAATCCCCAACGATGGCACCCCAGACACTTAAAGACCACTTATGTTGATTATCAACTTGTCTTAATAAATGTGGATTTTCTGCGGAATAATAATGAAAATTATGTGTATTAACAAATCCATTCTTATGAAATGTTGATTCGTCTGTCCATAAAATATTATAAAAAAAATTGGGGTTTTGAGTAATTTTTTCTCTGACCCAGTTACAAAATCTTACTCGATGACCGAAGTCTGCATCGCTCAATTCTTGGTGTAACTGAATATGATAGGGATGTAAGCGATTCTTCTTTAAAAGACGGCCTACTGATCTCTCACTTATACCAACTATTTCACTTATGTCCTTTTGGCTTCTGTGATGATCCTCTTCGATGGCGAGAAGAACCCTCAATTCACTATCTTCATTTGTAGAAGGTTTAACACGTTCATGTTTGGAGTAATTGGCACATGAAGTTGCAATAAATCTACTCATAACTTTCTGAAATGACCTTGCGTTTGGATGTCTTCTATCTGCATATCTTTCAGCATAAATTCTGCTGGCCAATAAACAGTTTCTTTCTGCAGCACCCAACACGAATATCATATCAACTAACTCATATTGTGTAAAATTCATTTTATAAAAATCTTGATTATTAACAATAGTACTCGTAAATGGTTAACTACACTTTTATTTATTTACGTCAAACATTCAATTTTTATAAGAAGCACACTTGATTTTAGAATTTTACTTGAAATTGAAGTAAATATTTGTCAAATTCTTGTTAACATGCAATGCCTCCAGTACAAAAATTGTAATTAGTCTTCTATCATAATACACATATTATTTTCTGTTGTGTTTTTTAATGTATAATACAATTGTTTTATGATATTCTTTTTTATCTATACGAGGCCATAGATTTAAAAATGTCTCATTAATCTTATACATTTTTAAAAATTGAAAATAATTCGGAAACGGCTATATTTAGAGATAGGGAGTTGTATGGCGAACTGATAAGGGTTAATATGTAGAAACCAAAAATGTAATAATATACAAGGTGTTTTATTTGAAAAAGTAAACTTTTACTAGTTCGAATAATGGTTGATTGGCAAGTCAATTATAAGCACCCTGTATGCAATTATGTCGTTTTCTTCACATTAAAAGGAAGCTCTATCTGTGTACTTATTCTCATATAAATTAGATAACTTTTATTTTTCAACAGTTAAGGAGGTACAGTTTCAAAGCAAACTCTGTAATTTCAATTTTTCTTTAGAAAAATCGAAATAACTCAAAAACGGCTATATTTAGGAATAGCGAAATATATTTCGAATTTATTAGGAATAATGCGTAGAATTCAAAAAAGTAATAATATACAGGGTGTTGCATTTAAATTTTTTTATGATAATTTGGTCCTCTTTAAATAAACAACCTGTATTCGCGTGAATAATTTTAAAATATGCACACAACTAAACTATAACTACATTCCAAATTTTATTAATCTAGCTTATATAAAACGGAAGATATAGAAGAAGGCGCTCTTGTTGCCGGACCCTGTGTGTGTTATATATATATATATATATATATATATATATATATATATATATATATATATATATATATATATATATATATATATATATATATATATATATATATATATATATATATATATATATTATATTATATATATATATATATATGAAAGACAAAACATGTAACTTTTTGGGCTAAAAATATACAGGGTGTTCCATTTAAAATGATAAAGTTGGACGCGATAACTTTTTGACTTGACCCCGTAGATGCGATTTTTGGGCGGCATAATATTCTACTTAGCAAACTAAGAAATTTTCATAGGAAACTTTTTTTACTCTTACTAGTAATAAAACATACAGCGGATAAATTTAAAATCGATAATTTTTCGTTTTACCCCCGTATCTTTTAAACCAGTCAATATTTTTAAGTTCTGCTTTTACCATTTTTAGTTTCTCTCAAAACATCTCATGACATATACATCAGTTTTTTGATAAGTTCAATAGTTACCGAAATAACCAGTAAAAGTGTCGAAAATGGTATATTCAAACATGTTTAAAACTATACGTAGGTACAAAGAAAGGTAACGTAATATATTTACAAAACAAGTATTTAAAAACATAAGAAAAATCATGTCTAGAGACGTAATCATAACTAACATCGATTCTGCATCTTTAGGTCTAGACGCAAACAAGATGTAAAAAGACCAGGTGTAGCAACGCGCATAATGGCCGATCGAAGAAGAATAGACAGCCAATCAAATTTTTATCCAGAATGTAGCGCCATATTCAAATGCAGAATTAGTCACATAAATTTGTAATACATAATACAAAGTTATAATAATCATAAAGTAAATAGAAGGAGATTAATTTCATCCAAGTGCTAATAATGACACAGTCATAGTAACATGTAAATTGTGAATTATCAAAAATATTTTACTGTATTCACGTTGGAAGTTTGAATAATTCACAATTTACTTATTACTATGACTTTACCACTATTAGTACTTAGATGCAATCAACCTCCTCATTAATTTTTGTTAATTTAGCTGCCTAAAAAGTAGCTTTTCTATATTCCAGTCTTGTGGGTCTGTGTGCCACTTGAAAAATCCGATCTTGCAAGCACCTTGCCACATAAGTGACTGGTTACATATAAATATATATTGAATTATATAACATCAAAGTAATAAGGTACATACAGTTTAGGATTGAATCGAGTGGAACTAGCTTCTTCGATAGCTCAGATGATAAAGAGCCCTACTCTAGTCTAGATAAGTAGTGGTCATGGGTTTTGCAGGCATCTTGCCACAAAAGTGACTGATTACATAAATATATATGAATTATGTAACATCAAACAAAAAGTAAAGTATTTAATGTCTCTCGACCATCATATTGCGTATAATTTTAATTTACAATGCAGCACGTTGGCATAGTAGCTCCGCAAAATATAACGTAATATTTTGGTATTTTAAGGTTATATTATGTTGCCATGTTACTTTTTGTATTTTGGATAAATTTCTGATTGGTGGTTATTGCGCATTTTGACGTCGCTACACCTGGTCTTTTTACATTATGGACTTAAGACCATATGTACAAGTCTTAGCGATTTATCGATGCCTGCACGTACGATTTTGGCGCATTGTTTAAAACAGCGTCATTAGTTTCAAAATATTCACCATCAGGGAAATGCCCTTTACTTTTGTTATTTTGCACATACATTTTTAAAACATTTGTCCATATATTTAAAAACATGTTTGTTGTGCATATGTTGTATATTTTGTTATTAAAATGGTGCTGTAAGAATTTTGCATCAATGTGTTTTAATGAAACAACTTATTTTTAGTGATTGTTGTTTTAAGCTTGAAGCACAGTAGATGAATCACGTGTCACCACGAGTTGCGAGAACCCGCACACGTTAAGAATTCGTAAAAATTGCACCGAGTACTGATTTAATTTAAAAAATAACATACAACTGAACAATAAATTGCAGTCGCACACTTAGATAAAAATTTCACCAATGGCGTAAGCAACGAGAGGGAATGTGGACCTTCGAGCTCCGTCACTGACCAAAATTCCAGTTTCTTGTCTTAATTAGGATTTTAAAATATTATACAACATAATCTTGAATTGAAAGAAAAAATCAACCCTGTATTTTTATTTTGCTTTAACATATTTTTTAATTGGTGCATTCCAATTCAAATATTTTTAATTAATGGTATAAAACCAATCCTTGCAATAATTTTTCAACAATTATGAATTACTTGTTATATAACTTTTTTCTGTAGCTGTCTTAAAAAACGTCGACTTCTAATTAAAGAAATACACCTTTAAAAACATTCGATTTTATTAGCAATAAAATTATTATTTTATTAATGGTTACGTATGCATTCATTATTGATTCGATTTTAATTATACGCCATCTTGCTTGAAAATGAGCTTGGAAAACATAATTAACAGAAAAAGTCGATTGAGAAAACAGAAAATTTGTCGTATCCAGTTCTTTAGCCACTAAAACTTTGCATAATAGGTTTATTATGTTTATAATTAAACGATAATATAAAAATATCAGTCCATTTCGGCATGTAATAAAATTATCACGCTGAGGTGTAATAATGACATTGAATTTTGAGGAACATAAAACTCGTTTTCTTCTTTTGTTAGTCACAACGTTATTAAATATCTCAACACGGGGCTCGAACACATTCACGGCTTAACAATTTAAAAAATCTACCTGTTTCTTTATTCAATTTTTAAGCTCCACAACGTATATCGAGTAAAGGTAACCATATAAAAACAATAGAAGGTTAAAATGAGATAACTATAAGTCTGAGGAATGTCTAGACAGAGAACGTGAAAAAGCTGATTGTGGTATGCGTGACAAGGAAAGTGGAACTTTTTTTAAAGTTTGGAATTTACAAAAAGTCGTTCGTGGGAAAAGCTTCGCACGTACCTACTACCATACAACAAACAGTCTAGAAAGACTGTAATAAAGTTGCGTTACTTTAACGAGTTGAACAGAAACAGTTGACGAGGGTGGATGCCCGTCGCATTCTTTTATCCGCCCTTTGAATTAATTTTTAAACAATCTTCTGTACGAAGCGAAAAGGGATGGCGACTTTGCGTCTAGCTGGAATTTTCTAATATAAGAACTAAGCTCATTAACATTTCGCGTTTTTTTCTTTTTTTATTACATGTTTTTTACGCTAAATTTTTAACCATATTCCACATGAATAATATCGTAAGGTTTAATGGACTGAATCATTCTTTATTGAGGAAGCCGGTCTACGTTTAAAGTATCAACTAAAAGTTTATTAAAAAAATTAAATTGTTATTTAATTAGCGTAAAGAAGACCTTGTTCGAACGATAATCAAACCACATATTCGGTTGTTTTATATGCGTGAAACCACATTATATAGTTTGCGAAAAATATTTGGATAATTCTATTTTCATTAAAATATGGAAGTTTTTTTTTACCTTACAATAAACTCATGAACTCATGTTGTTTGTTGTTGTTGTTTTATAATAAGTAACACAACTGTAAAAGCACAATCCTACTGTAGGATAATTACAGTTATTGCCACTCTAAGCTAATCAAATTATACCTACATACCTACAACAATTAAAAATACATCAAACGCGTTTCAATAGGTAAGCTATCATCATCAGCGGTCGATTGGGACGAACTAAAGAAATTTTTAATATATACAGCGTGTCCAAGAAAAAAAACATCATGGGGATATCTTTAAATGAGACAAAAGTTAACCAATATTATTTTTATGACGATTATAAATTCCAAATGCATTCAATACTTATAAAGATATTTGAAAATAACTGATTTTTAAAAATTTTTAACGTCTTTTTTTCTGGGCTTATAGAAGATATTAATAAACGGAAAGCACTTTTCCATTGCCACTTTATCTAATCTATTAGACGACGTTAACAAAAAGTTTGTGCTACGTTTCGTTTCTGAGCAACCATCATCAATTGCGTTTTTTAAATAGGCGAAATAAATTGTGATAGCATTTACTTATTTTACAAATTCACCCATATAACACATGCGTGTGTTTTCTGTAAGTTTTACAAAAAGGCCACTTTATTAGTACCATATTTTATTCATCAAGTAGCCATTGAATATCGTCTTTTTATAATAGAATTAGTTATAAATAATCTTCCAAAACAAAATTACGTAAAATTTATAATAAATGTTCAACCGGTTACCATAATTTTCCAAACATTAATAACCCTCCCCCTTTTATTAGTTCAATCCAAAACAATTGCGCATGATCAAGTAGCCTTTGAAAGCAATGTCTAATATACATTTTCGACATTATTGGCACTAATCAATTCCGATTGTTAAGACTGTACACTTTTACCAATTTTTTGTTCAGTATTTATCTTGCTTCCTGTTGACCATTTTTTTAATTAACTATGGACGTTGGCAGCTACCCAAACGAATTTGATATGTTGCAATGCTACATTTTGTACCGGCAAAACTGTTACTGCGGAAAACATGTATTCTAATAGATACCCAGAGAGAAAACCTGTAAAATCTATTTTTAGAAGACTAGTAATCAATTTGAAAGAGTACGTTCTCTCAAGAAACCTACAATGAGTCGTAAAAAATGTTCCAATATTGAAAATGAAAATAGTGTTTTGCAAGCTGTTATAGAAGCTTCCGTGAGAAACGTTGAATGCAATATTAGTGTACCAAAATCGACCATTTTATTTTGAAAAAACAAAAATGGAACTTCAGAGAAAATTCAGAGTTTGCCAGGGACTTAGGCCAAGTGATGATTCAAGATGTTGGAATTTTGTGAGTAGTATACAAGCATGTGTCAAGACCATGTGAATTTTCATAAAAAATAATCATTATTGGGCAGAAAAAATTTACATTTACACAGATCTTCTAGGTACCAGCATCGTTTTAGTTTTAAACATGTAGGTAGGAATTTTTTGCATGTAGGAGGCTAATATGAGCATCTATTTACAATGAATCACTGACATCGCAACGCTGTTTAAATTTATTAGAAAATAATGTTGTTGAGGAGTTAGATAATTTACTCCTGGCAATTATTCAGAATTACTGGTTCCAACAAGATGGTGTTCCAGACCATAATGCAGCAATCGTTCGTGATTACTTGCCTAATCAATTTCCGAAAAGGTGGATTGGTACTCGTTCAACCGTATCTTGGCCAGATACGACAGATAGTATTCTCAAACTTTTGAAGAACGTTTATTACGAACATTTATTAAGACTCATTGTGACTGTATTTAACACAATTACTACAGATATGCTTTCATGTGTTTTGGATTCAACAGTAAGAAGGGCTGATTGAACCTTTATTGTAAATTTTACTTAATTTAAAGTTTTGGGTAATTTGTATAGCTAATTTTGTCATAAAAATACTGTGTTTCAATGGCTACTTGACGAAAAAACTATGGAAATAACAATAAAATGTTTGTTTTGAAAAGTTTACAAGAGACATGTGCATTTTTTATATGGTTGAATTTGTAATGGAAAATAGTATAAAAAATGCTGTAAATTTTTTTTGACATATTTAAAAAAACAAAGTTGATGATGGTTGCTCAGAAACGAGACGTAGTACAGAATTTTAGTTCACATCGTCTAATAGAGTAGAAATAGTGACAATAAAAAAGTGCCTTTTATTTTTCAATATCTCCAATAAGAGCCACAAAAATAAAATAAAAAATATCTTCACAATTGTTAAAGGTATTTGGAATTTGTAAACGCCATGTAATATGATCTCGTTATTAGATAACTTTTGTCACTTTTAACCGATCTTCTTCTATCTCTTACCGTTACAGATATCCCCATGCTTTTCATTATTATATGGGACATGCTGTATACCATCAGCAAGTAACACTTCTTGCTTATCTGGAGAAAATGAAAGTCATGAAAGTTTAATGAGTTCTGAGTAGCCTTGATCGTCATTACTCATTAGAAATATATATATATATATATATATATATATATATATATATATATATATATAATCAACACTACTAGATTAAATAACAAGAAGAATCTGTATTATTGTTACTTTCAAACCCCGAATACTCGCAAAACTATCGTTTCTGCACTAGTGATACGATATAATGTTAAAACATTTTTTTAGGTTTCATTAATTCTACAATATAGCTACTAATGTAACGCATGTACTATACATCTCACTACTCTTAGCAAAATGAACGTGGTTTAGCCATGAGCATAGCTGGATCCAAATCCTAGGGGTGGTTTTAGGACGACACCCCTCGGAAATCTGTCACGTTATCAGTACTGCTAGATATATATTGACAGTCAACACAATCAGATAAATATCAAAAAGAATCAGTATGAATTCTAGGAAACTGTGAGTACTTGCAAAACTACCGTTTCTGGATTATTGATACACACAATGTTTTGTGTTGGCGTTATTAATTCATTAAAAATATTTTTGGTGACGCCATATTTTAAATTATGTTGGCAGCACTCAACGTCAAGCTGTCAAACACTATTTATGGCAGTTGTCAGTAAATGTTCGTGTATGAAAGATTAGTGATGTCAAACTAAAAACTTTACCGACAAACAATGAGTTTCTGGACAAGTTTAAGGATTCCAAAGCACAAAAAGTGATTTTTTAATTATACGAATATTTTGTTCAGTGAAAACTAGATTTTGAAAATATTTTGCTAATTATCGTATTCTGCAATTAAGTATTTTAATGAAATCCTTTCGGGAAGAAAAACTTACTTTAATGGGAGGTACTCTTTCCAAAGCAATAATTTTGTTATACAAGTTATTTTTCGCAATATTCCAAAAAACAAAGTGTCTAGCGTGGAAGACTAAGTGATATTGAGCACTCATAGTTGATCCATATGCCCAAGTTAATAGGCAAAATTTAAATATTGGAACTTAGCGCTCAAGCTCGCCAGAAAACAGTTTAGGTTGACCCCATTTCCCGGACCGATCCTCGATAAAACGTGTACAAAACATCTCCATCAGCAATAGCATATAATGCCAATTGACTTTTTGGGAATTTATTATAGCGATATTAGAAACATTTTTTCGAGCACCATGTATAAATAACGGCCAACATTTATTTAGTATCGCTTACATTCCGTCTTCTCCAACGCACTATCCAAATCGTATTAAAAAAGTTAATCGTTCACTAAAACGTCTGCAAATATAATTTTTTTCGAAAATTTTAAATACTTTGGTAACTATTGAAGTTAGGCATATGACATATTAAGCGGGCGCATGTTCGACGGATTTCATTACCGCGATGACCAAATCCGTAGTGTGTGATATGAATCCATCGTGCAGAATTTTGGAACGATGTCTGTCTCAGCTTGAATTCTTGCTCTCCGTATATTATTGCCGCGTTGAAATCCGCCAAAGATCTCTCAGTTTATGGCCCGCTTAACACGAAATATTGTTAGGGGGTTCCATTTAAATTAAGCTAGTCAAAGTCAATTTTCGGTATTACTAGAAGTTTTATCATTTTGAAAATATTTTATCCATATGGTCCTATCGACGTTAGTATATCAGCATATTTTCAGATGTCGTATATACTTTCAGTTCGTCGTGGGACATGCTGTATTAATTCTATTTCAATCTTCTATTACAAGAAAATGTTGCGTTTAACATTAAGAACATCAATCAGTGGTTCGTTGTCTTTCGCAAATGCAATTTTAGGTAGAAAAATCGTAACATTAAAGGTTGAATATCTAATACAGCAAGATCATTATCACTTCCGGCTGAGCATTGATGTGACAATATCGCATTTTATATCATATCTCCCCTTTATAAACTATATAAGAAAACTACATTTTGTATTACCCTGCATGCAATTATGTTCACCCTTCTTTTGAACGCACGCACTAATTAAAACTAAAAGGAATTAATAGCACCGGAAATTAATGCTAATAGTAAGCGTTTGTTGGAATTATTTTTTATAAAAAAGAAACCTGTTTTGCTTTGATATGATGTAACTTTTCCTATTTTTCTCGATTTCTAAAGAAATCAAAGTTCATAGAAACATATCTGACGTGTGAATTACTAAAGAAAAAATTAATTTATATTTTTTTAATAAATAATTTCAAATAGTATTCAGGAATTAAAAGTATTTGATCTTTGCTGTTCCACACGATTGTTCTCACCAAGTACCTCTCCGCTATTTAGTTTCCAGTATTTATTTTTTGTAACGTCACCAATAAAAGTTCACACTGTACTTAATGTAAATATTGATTATATTGCACTAAATGAATGTAGTGACATAACCACGCAATAATGCCACGATGACACAAGGACGCATTATTTGTTAAACAAAGCGGTCAACCACTGACGATGACATTTCGGCGGAAAATAATTTTTTTTTAATTCTTCATAATTTGCTTCAGGTAAACGTTTAAGAAATGTATTGACCAATGATAAAATTTCCAATTATTAGGTTAATCAAGGCATAGACTATAAATTCGCCTTATAAGTTTGACCCGACACGTTTGTCCGACCGTTCGTGTAAACGATTACAGGACCCCTACTGCCCAAAAGTTAAAGTCAACAAAATTTGTGTTTGTCAAATTCTTTGAGAAACGATTGCTTCAATGTGCAAAAACAATATTTTATTGTTTTATTATGTTAGTTAGTCTCTACATACCCCTTTAATGGAATGGCGTGATGGGTTTGTATGTATGTATAACATTTGTCATCTTTTTGAATCTGAAATGTCCAAAATAATTATGTATACATCAATTTCATTAGTATAACATCCCAAACTGTTTTTTTGTTGGTGGGAAAAAACAATTTTTATAGCTTTTATAGCAGTATTGGTCATCCTTTGGGGTCTGTAATATTTATGCACCAGTTTCCCTGGAAAAACAATCAAAACTATTTGCTTGATGAAGAAGAACCAGATTTTATAGTTTCATAGTGTTGTTCATCACTAAATGATATAGCTTCGCGCTATTGGTCATCGTTTGGAGTCTGCAACATCTCTATTTATACCCCGATTTCACCAAACAGTCAAAACTATTTGTTCGATGCACAAAAACAACATTTTATGGTTTTCCAGTGTTGTCAACGTTTATATCAGAATTTACATGATTGCAGGAGATGCCGCACTTGCATTTCTTAATATACACTCTGATTTTTTAATTTTCGACTACAAGTACACTTGATATTTATGGATTTTGTATTGCACCTTCAAAATCTTGAAAATTATTCATTTTAATCATATACGCTGCACTACGTCCATTTAATACTACCTCGGTCGATTAAAGCTTTATTATAACAAAAATCATATTTCAGTCAAAAGTTGTAAATAATAGTGGCGTGTATATTTCAAAATTAATACTATTAATATTACCAGTTATACTTATTCCACGAAAAACTAAACTTGTGTTTTCACTATACATCGTGTATATCATTCTATTTATTATTCTATTTTCTATCTTTGGTTCTATAGACATATGAAATAAAGATATAATAAAATGTTTCCGACACAAGTTGTATATAATAACAGTGCATATATTTCAATATTAACTGCATGTATATAGGGTGATACCTAATTACCCGAGAAACTTAATTTTTTAATGGTACACCCTATATATTATTCGATTTTGAATTGTCCGCTAAATAAACACTTGCAATTATATTGAACCTTCAAAATCTGGAAAATTATTTATTTCAGCCATAGCTGCAGTGTGAAGATAGAAAAAAAGTTTCATACAATAATTGTAGCTAATATTAACGTATGTTTCAAAATTAACACTATTTATACAGCGTGATATGTAATGCAGAGACTAAATTTGAATTTTGTTAATGGGGCACCCGGTATACTATTTCGTTTTTATATTTTACCCCAACATGAGCTGGGGCTCCATCTTGCTGAAACCATATCTGATTAAAATTGGCTCCAAACAAGTTTCTCAGTGTAGGTACAATTTCATTTTTAAGTAGCATTTCGTACTTATCTGACGTTAAATTTCCTTCGATAAAGAACGGCCCAATTAACTCAGTACCCACTATACCTGATCATACATTTAATTTTTGTGGTCTTTGAGTATGGTTTTCACGCATCCAGTGTAGATTTACGTCATTCCAGTTCTTTAAATTATGTCGATTTACACTCCCACACAGTGTAAAGGTTGCTTCGCCGGCAAAACATGTTGTTAACGAAATTTCCGTCATTTTCAATTTTATCCATCGTTACCTCAGTAAACTCTAATCTACGGTTGAAGTCATCTTCACTTAATTCTTGCAATTAAAGAATTTTGTATGGATTGAAATTTATTCTTATGTAATACACGTAAGACTAACTAAAGTTTTGTTGTCATTTATAACTGTTTTTGGTCTACCTGATCGGTATCTATCTTTTACTCTTCTAGAGTCCTCAAAGCGCTTTACAGTTTTTTGAACCGTCGCCTTATGGATAGGAGAACGATTTGGGTAAGCATCGTTGAACAAGTTGGCTACTTCACTATAAGATCTTTTTCTGCCGCCGTACGCTCTCATCATTACAATAGTAATTCGTTCTTTTTCATTAACAACCATTTTAGAGGAACAATTTACTTTGCAGAACTTTTCAAAAGACATCAACCTACTGTCAGTTTTATTTAATAATGCTGCTGTATAAGTCCCAAATTCGGCCTCATCTGGAATATAATTCTCACCTGTGGGTTAGTGCTCCCCAATACGTTCTCGATATCGTTGATCGTATTCAAAAGAGATTGATTAGGCTTATAAATGACCCGTCCTTAACTTCTCACATACAGTCCCTTGAGCATAGAAGGATGGTTTCCAGTTCTTTCTTTGTATTATTATTACAACGGCTATTGTGCTGCTGAATTATATTCTTTGATACCATCTCGGGCTATCTTTGCGAGAAACACTCGGTTCGCTCATTCACATCATCAGTATGCAGTACAAATCTCCACTTGTCGTACCAAACGGGCACAATCCACATTTTTCTACACAGCTTCTAAACTTTGGAATGATCTCCCTAGTTCCCGTTTTCCTCTCACTTATGATATGAGAAAATTTAAGGTACCTGTTCATAGGCAATTGGCAATTCATTATCCCTCTACCCATCCTCCTTAGTGTTCCTGGGGAGTGCTTTAGCACGATAGGCCAAATTTAGCCTGTCCACAATCATAAAAAAAAAAGGTGAACAAATGTCAAAATCACAGCATTCTCTATTTGAACATTTAAATTTCTTCAGATCTATATATTTTGCACTGTTTTATGTATTTAAGACCTTCTAGACTACATAAAATCATAAGTGTTATATATGGTTGAACTCGTATTGAAGAGGAAATTCCAATAATACAGGATGATGTATTTAAAAAACCAAAGTAACTAATAATATCAAAGAAGCGGCAAATTTGGCAACATTGTAAATGTCAAATCGTATCACAAAGTAGGCTTATTCCAAATTTTGTACAATTCGGACTAGCAATTTACGAGATAATTGGGCGTTTCCAGACTTTTGGTTCCACTCTGTACAATGTATACACAAGAAAAACATTTTTTCGTAGGTACCCTGTGCAACGTAAATATTTTTAATTTGTTTCTTATGCAACGCCAATTATATATATAGCACACACTGTTTATCATCAAAATCTATACAGTATATGTCGATTTGACTCTGTCGTTGCTCTGTTATTCTAGACTAATACGATCCAGACATATTTGGCGATTCTTGATTTTTATGTTTCGGTTTTACGGATGTTAGTCTTATGTTCCAGAGTTCTCATTTTGAGTTGTCTACTGATCTCTCTTCTATGTATGATCTGCCCCATTCGAATGGCAGGTTTATACACAATTGTGGATTGAAGGCAGTGAGTATATATATATATATATATATATATATATATATATATATATATAT
Source organism: Vesta saturnalis (assembly GCA_036346205.1). Lineage (NCBI taxonomy): Eukaryota > Metazoa > Arthropoda > Insecta > Coleoptera > Lampyridae > Vesta > Vesta saturnalis. The sequence continues at coordinate 10,382 of JARFJB010001739.1, read as the reverse complement.
ATATATATTGGATTACTTAGTAGCTCAGTGGTTGAGGTGTCAGGGTAGCAAGTGAAATGTATCAAGTTCGAGTCGGAGAGTAGTCTTGAATTGTGCTTGAGAAAAAATCAGAGGAAATGAATTCGACTCAAGTGCGAAATGAGTCCTTCTGGGGACTAAGCCTGATGACGGTAGCCGAGTCTGCTTCCGAAACGCCGCGCTACAAAAACAAACACTGTGGAAGTAGGCTGATCAACTTTACTTTTTTGTAGGACTTATTTCTTGCGAAATGTCGTCAGGATCACTATCTGAAAATGTATAGGGGTGTAATACGCTGGACCTTGGAGATCTTACATCTGTTTCATACTTGCTGGTGGATGGAAATTCTATAGAGAATCTAAAATCGTTTAGTTTTAGTTGGGAAAATCCTAAAATGGACGCACAACTTTGGAAACATTGAAACGTTTAATTTAAATCTAAAAATGGAGAACTAAGGCACAGTTTTCGTGGTCATAAAATAAATTTCACAGAATTTACAGAATCACAACATATGATGACTAATGATTGGACAAGCAATCATCTGAAGAATAATCCATAAATTCTGTTCATCTTCGTCTTCCAAAATTTCATAAGTCTCGTTAGCCCTTTTTCTGCCATTTTATTATAACACAACCCAATCTATTATATTCACAACCAACCATATAGCGCGCCGAAGTTTCAATAACTTAGCTGTATACTAAACAAAACACTTACATTTGTCACACATACGGACTTAGAACTGGAAAAATTCACACCCGATATTTGGAACATGACGTGCACGGCGTGTCATTTTTAAAATACATTTTTGATCACCAATCATCTCCAGAGTAAAGACAATGATTTAGTAGAATAACTAACTTTGCCCTGAGGGCCAGATATTTTGGCTCCATTTGGGTGTATTAATATCGTAAAAATCATGCAATCGAATGTTACGTTCTCCAACGTTTATGTAATACTCCAATGTTTATAACGTAAAAGATCCAGTTGAAAATGTTGGGCTGTTAAATGTGTATATGATTATATTTAATTCATATTTTTGTTAATATTTCCGGTTTAAAACGATGATATGCAATTGCAGTTTTTAGGTTCATTTTGCTCTATTTAAATATCCGTTTAAAAAGTATATATCGTTGTATTTAAATTTTTCTAAAAATGCCAGTTTTTGAGATAGCTCCCTCTAGGGGCATTAGTAAAATGTATACAACCCATATCTTATAATGTAAAAGATGTATGGAAAGCTCTTCTAAACTCAATTCGGTCAAGTCAAACCGGAGTTATAGCCCGTTGACTCGACATGGTACGGTACGAGAATTTAATGGGTATTATAACCGAGTCGAGTGCGTTGTTGACACGACGCGGTATAATTTCTTGCGCGAATACGTTTCTTGGCAGTAGTGTATTAGCTTTGGCATAACGGACGTGAATACGTTTATTTTTATGTATTGGTATCATAAACGCCGTAAAAGGCATATAATTACGACATATTGGGAGCATCCTATTTAAAAAAAAAACGGATTTAATTTGCGGTGCTTCCGAAATCTTATGGCTCAATTGAAGAGAGATGAAATGAAATTTTTCTCGGATGTCTTCCTCTATTTTTGATTTGCTAAATAGAGTGAAAGAAGACTTGTACCAAGAAGATACAAATATGAAAAGATGTATCGTTGCTGAGGAAAAATTAGTGACACGCCTAAGGTAAGAATTGGTGATAATTTTTAAAAAGCTTTATTTCATACACAAATACACATATACAGATCAAAAATTCGTAACATCCAATATCCAAAGCAGCATTTTTGATTGCGACAGAATATGTAGAGAGTGACGGTTCGGAATAGTCATGAGTGGTGCTACAATTGTTTGTCGCTGGTGGCTGAGGCTGAGACTAATTGTAATAATCATGATTTTGCTAATTATTGTAATAAGTAGCAAGTCTATGGGATGGTGTTTTATAATTATTCACAAGCCTTCTTGACTGAAATTCCAAAGTGTCATCTCCATCAGATGATGATAATGAAGAAAGAAGGATTTTGAAAAATGTAAGATATCGATTTTCATCATCTTTGACATTTGAAGCCTTGGATAAGTTGATTTGACGGTCTATGAATCGCATCATTTTAGCATTTAATTCTTCGTTTTCTGCGTGTAGTAGATGTACCGAGGGCGTACCACCAGACTGGTTTTTTCCATGTCCGGTTGCAGGTGCAGCACTCCTTCAATTTCTGCATCAATATCTTCTGTCACAGTTTCATATTCATTACTAGTGACCCAGTGCAAGTAGAAAATTCTTATACGTTATAAATTCACCAATTTATGATACTTTTTTTCTTTTGATGCTCACTCGAAAGGGTCTTCGATGAATAACTCTGAGTTTTCGCACTCCTGAAATCACCCACTTCGCGGCCATAATTATTGCACATCGAATAATGTGGCGTTTTTGAATTGGCACGAGTTTGCTTGTAAACTTTGTAATTTATACCTTGTCTCTCCAATGTACTGAAAAAAAGTTGTTGGCCTCCAAAGTTGACACAACTTGGCTCGAAGGCTTTTCTTCTGATTCCTCTGGGAGTAGCTCTTTTCCGGTGCATCTGAGACCCCTGCCGACAGATACCAAATAAAAGTAGACTCAATCACAAAACGTCTGATACCAAAATCATCCCAATCGGTTGACACCACGCTTACCTATCAATGCTCAAAGTTGCTCTTTATCTTTATATCCCCGTGCAGCAAGTCAACCAGCAGTTTTTAATACAGTTTTTCTGTTGATGCTTATTCGAAAGGGCCTAACCCTGAGTTTGCGCGTTCCTGAAGTCGCCCCCTCCGCCGCAATCTTGATTGTTGTTTTTTTTAAACACACATCTTGAAATATGAAAATGTACACTTTCACCATTATTATACATAATAAAATACTTATCTTTTTTGGGTTTTAGTAATGATGTATTTTTATATTGTACAATCTTACGTTTCGATAACACTTACAGTTATCTTCGTTAGTAGTAGTATCTATTAAAATTGAAACAATTTTATGAAAGTTGAAAAATTAAAACATACACATCAGCCTGCTATTAATATAGCAGTTTGAGAAACGTATAAAGCCTACTATAGAATTAAATTTTAGTAAAGGATAACTAAATCATTAAAAATTAAATATTGTTTAACTGTCTTAAAGATGACAAATCAGAACACCCTCTAACGGTGGAAGGCTACCAATGAAAAAAAAACATTTAACAAATCAAGTTATGATGTAAGTGTAAAGTTGTGAAAAACTTGAATTTGAAAATGATAGAAGCATTCACAAATATAAATATGACATCAAATAACATAATCCAGTGAAATCTAACAAAGAAATAGATTTAACTGGATTTTTTCATTGTTAGCCTTCGACCGTTAGAGGGTGTTCTGATTTGTCATCTTTAAGACAGTTTAACAGTATTTAATTTTTAATGATTTAGTTACTCTTTACTAAAATTTAATTCTACAGTTTCTCAAACTGTTAATTAATAACAGGCTGATGTTTATGTTTTAATTTTTCAACTTCATAAAATTGTTTCAACATCTTTAACAATTTTAATAGATATTACTACTGACGAAGATAACTAATAAGTGTTATCGAAACGTTTAACTCAAAAAAGATAAGTATTTTAACACATATCATGAGTTTTAATTATTGCACATCGTAAAAATGGCTTTTTTGAATGGGCAAGAGTTTGTTTTTAAAGTTTGTCTGTCCGGTCCACTGCAAAAAGTGATTGGTTTCCAAAGCTGAAACTAATAATGGGGCTAGGTCAAGGTGATTTTGATGAAAAATTCAAATCTGTCAGAATGATGTACACTAGTCATCAGTCATTAATCTGAAGGATACTTATTAGTCTCTTGAAGATAAAATGGCACATTGCGTTCGACGTGTAAGTTGATCATTATTTCGTTCAATAATGATCAATTTACACGTCTTACATAATAATCTACTATTATAGTCTCGTAATGCTATAGGGCCGTTATAAAAAGTTCAATTAAATAATATAATATAGTAATAAGTAACAGGGTGATTCTCAACCTATACGCATAAACTTTGGGATTTATTCCCCATGACAAATAATGACTAATAGATGAAGTTAATACTAAGCAATAATTGCGAAATCGGATACGTGCTGCTGCCGAGACAATCCGCCCAACACCCTGATTTAGACCGCGCTAATCGTGGATTCGGCGAACTCAATTGTGTATAGAAAATATGGGAAATAACTTCGAACACTTGCTGTGATGTTATTTTAAAATGTTCTACATATTCTTGATTTGAAAGTAATTTCACGGATATCTATGGGACTAAAAAACTTTTTCACCTATTGGTCATTATTTGTCATGAGGAATAAATCCCCAAATTTATGCGTATAGGTTGAGAATCATCCAGTATAATAAAATAAACATTGTCTGCAATATCTATGATCATTCTCCATATTAGATGAAACTACAAGATCATTATTAAGAAATTTCATCGCCACGCATGCGTAGGGTCTGGAATATTTTCTATTTTAACGCCTCGTGTTGTTATGAGCATTTTTTTTACCCGCCCGATGCTGACCTACGCCTGCGAAGCATGGGCATACGTCGCTCCCTCGTACATCAAGCGCCTTCAGACCATCCAGAACAAGTGTCTCTGGATCATCACCGACGCTCCCTGGTACGTCAGGAATGACCGACTCCACAAGGTCCTCAAGATGGCCACCCTAACGGACTTCATGAAAACCGCCGCAGCCAACCAGGAGATGGTATCAGCGGCTCATTCAAATCCCGTCATCGCGGGATTATGGAACTACGACGCCAACGACGAGACGAGACACAAGAGATCGTGCTGTGTTGAGTTATGTGAAATATTTATACCATGTAGTTATATGCCTATTTGTTGTTACATACCTTAAGTTAGTTCAAGTTAGGTAGGAATGAAATGACATGTATATACTATGCCCTGAATAAACCAAGGCCCGATGAAGGTATAGGAGACATCTGCCCGGTATACCGTAGTCTTACCGATTAAAATGAAATGAGCATTTTTAAAAAAAAGGTGTAACCTTTCCCACCACTTTATTTGACAAATTGTAAAGATGACGCCTGAATCTTTTTTGTTGAGAAAACTCTGAACGTTACAATAATAATTTTGGACGTACCTTTCCTCTAATTTTTTTGAGAAAATCGTATGTGGCACTATTACGCCCCCTAGTGATTATCTCAGACTTGCAAATATTTTTTAGCGATTCCTCTTAGTCCTTATATTAAAAATATTTTTTTCTAACGCTTTGAGATAATTAGTTTCTGAGATACAGCCGGCTGCTTCTCTTAATGGCACACCCGGTATATCCCGTTTCTTCAACTCTTATTTAAACTTAATGACTTAGTGTTAATTAATAATGTATTTTTATAATTAAGCAATTATTACTAATAAATGCGTTACACATCAAATGTAGGAGTATAATAAGTTGGCGTTATGTTCTATCTAAAGTATGTATATATAAAATGGACCTATAATTAGATAACAATTATTATTATTCTCTCATTTAACCGCCTGACACTCTAATACTTCATAAACCCTCGTGCTACCCATTCTTATCTTGTACACATTGTATACAAAAGTACTAGTACTAATAAGTCATCACGTTAAACGTTTTTCTACTTATCACAATAGTAGTAATAATAAGCAACAGTAGTAATGAAAAAGGTAGGAGGCATAGAAAATTGCTCTTAACACTAACTCAAGTATCAAAGCACAAAACGACCGAGATTAATGTTTTCCCAAGGGAATAGGTTAGTTTTATATGAGTGTGGTAACGTTTCAATTATACAGTTCGGAAAGAAGCCCTTCTAATTTTCGTTATACGAGCGTAGTACCTCGAAACTGATGAAGACATTAATTAAAGGGAATGTGTGTGCTGGGACTGCATGCATTTCGCGTTAAAGCAATTTACTGTCTGCCTCGGATCGTGGTTTTCAGATAGTCCCTATAAATCTCCCTTTGCCTTATAACACATATAACTAAATCGTCATAGTGGACATCTTGACGGTACAATTAAGTAAAACAGCTGTTTATAAATATTTGGAGTGACGAAAACAGCAAAGTTAGAAACGCGCTTCAGCATGGGCCTGAGGAATTATTGAAAAGAAGTCGATTAATTTTAATAAAAACGCAGTTCTGATTTCTACACAAACCAAATCCACGTACATACAAGGAAGACAGATAAATGTGTATGAGTGGGAGAACAAGTTACCACTGATGGATTGTAAACATCAATTAATATTTGCCCACACACAACCATCTTAGCGGCAAAACTCGACACGTTAACTGCATTTTATTAGTTTGGAGGGCACTGACTTTATCACGGCCAACCAAAGATGGATACAATAAGAATTCAGTTAGCATAAATATTTATTTTTTTAATTTATATAAATTGAGAGAATTGTCGCTCAAGATAAACTGTTTTATTTTTGTCTGTCCCGTTAAAACCAGAATTGGCGAAGGACGCTCCTGATGTTCGTGTTGCTTTAAATAATGTATATTCCCCTTCCCCTTTCTTACTTTATGTTTTTAAATTCTTATTAACATTACAAGATTTGTTTGACAAAAGTTTTGTCATCCCAAACAAATCCAGTTATATATTTTCGCGAGTTTGTAAGATTTTCAGCTATCCAACTTTGTTATCTCTTCGAAAGTTGGAACCTCAGTCAGATTTAATCACTTCTATCAACGTAATAAAATTTCATCTTTTAGGTATTCGGAAAATCTGTTGCGAACGTTTAAAAATTAATTTTTTAAACTTTTCTAATTATTCCAATTTCAAGAGTTTTCAGTGACTAATTATTATTAAGCGACGTCTCATTTTTTTAGTGCTCTCTTCAATTATTATTTCCATTCATTTTACTTTAGTATAATTTTAGGAATAATTTGCGTCGTTAATATGGATAAACATCTAGCATTCTTAGCTAACGTGTATTTATCTATAATTCCTGGCAACAGAGTTGTGACATCATTAATATACAAGGTGGCCCACTTATTCCCGATCGGAGTATTGCGCGATCCACTAAATATAAGCATGTCCTTCAATGGCATAAAGCAGACGTTTTAATGGCACACCCTATTTTAAAATTTTCTGAATAAACCTGGTGTGAGCCTCACAATTGATTATTAACAAAACCGGTGCGGCGTTGTTACTGGTACAGTACTTAAATAAGGTTTAAAATGTTTAACAAATTTCTCACAAATATAATTATTTCTTTTAATGAATTACCGTGTACACTATAAAAGCTATTTCCGAGTATATTTTTGTACGCTTCTAACATCTCCCATTACTTTTTTCCTTTGATCATTCATTTACTATAAGTCAGAACAGTCGTGTTCGGGAGCTCCAAAATAATTTGAAAATTAATTATTGCAACATTGCAAAATTGATATCATTTTTACGCCTTAAACCTCCGAAACTCTGACTTTGTATTAGTCTTCACCATTTCTTAGTTAGGACTGTTACTGCGTTACATACGGTCAACACAGAGAAGGGAGACCCGTCCATTTTCTTCGTCCTCTTCCGGTTGGGATCCTGGCTGCAAGGATCCATGGCAAATCTATCAGCGATGGAATACCGTGCGGGGCTGGCTCGTTTCTGGATGGCAGCGGTGACGATGATGCTTTTAGCTGCAGCACATTGACTGAGAATTCATTTACTTTTAGGCGTACGCGATTTAAAGCTGATCACAGACAATGATCACAGGCAGTGCGTGACAGCGACCATCAGCAGCGTTTCTTATATGAGTAGCTAGTGGTTTGTTCTCCATTGTCCACTGTGAACGATATATGCGTCTAAAGCTTTATAACGTTGCCTTATTTCCAAGTATGTGGGTCAATTGACTATGTGGCATACACGGAGGGAAGTAGTGAATAATTTACAGTGAGTTAGAACTTTATGACCCCACGAAAAACTCTCCATAGCATACCGGTAGAAAACTGAATTACCTTTCGATATTTTCACTTCTTTCTGTAAAGTTACAGTTTTGAATACCTTTATTTGTGAACCGATTTTAAGCAAAAATTGATAGAACCGAAATACTCTAATAACACTTCTAAATACTCCATTTCGTTACCCTTGGACATCGCGTGGACAGGCACACACAAACGCACACACACGCGCATGCACGCACCCACGCACGCACCCACCCACGCACGCACGCGCGGCCACACGCGCGCGCACTCACGCACGCACACATACACACGCACACGCAGACGCGCACACAGACACACAGAAACACAGACACACGGGCACACGGGCACACAGACACAGACACACAGACACACAGAACACAGAGACACAGAACACACAGACACACAGACACACAGACACACAGACACACAGACACACAGACACACAGACACACAGACACACAGACACACACACACACACACACACACACACACACACACACACACACACACACACACCACACACCACACCGACACCGACACCACACACACACCACACACACCACACGCACACGCACACCACGCAACACACACCACACCACACGCACACGCACACCACACGCACACGCACACACGCACACACACACCACACGCACACGCACCACGCACGACACGCACACAGACACACAGCACACACACAGCACACGCACACGCACACGACACACGACACACGCACACAGCACACGCACAGCACACAGACACAGCACACCACACCACAGCACACCACACACACAGCACACGACACACAGCACACGCACACGCACACGCACACGACACACGACACACACGCACACGCACACGCACACGACACGCACACGCACACGCACACGCACACAGCACACGCACACACGCACGACACGCACCACGCACACGCACACACAGCACACACCACCACACGCACACAGCACACGCACACGCACGACACGCACACACACACGCACAGCACGCACGCACAGCACACGCACCACGCACACAGCACACGCACGCACACGCACACCACAGCACCCACACGCACACGCACACCACACGCACACGCACACCACACGCACCAGCACACCCACGCACCACGACACGCCGCACCACGCCACACGCACACGCACACGCACACGCACGCACACGCCGACACCACCCGACACACGCCACACGCACGCACACACGCCGACGCACACGCCAGCACACGCACACGCACACGACACGACACGCACGCACGCACACGACACACGCACACGCACACGCACGACACACGCACGACACACGCACAGACACGCGACACAGCACACGACGCGACACACGCACGACACACACGCACACGACACGCACGACACACCGACACACGCACGACGCACACGCACACGACACACGCACACGACACACGCACGACACACACACGCACACGACACACACGCACGACACACGCACGCACACGCACACGCACGCACGACGCACACGCACACGACACGCACGACGCACACGCCGACACACGCACACGACACACGCACGACGCACACGCACACGACACCACACGCACGACACACGCACGACCACACGCACACAGCACGACACAGCCGACACACGCACACGCACACACGCCGCACACACGCCGACACACGCACACGACCACACACGCCACACCACGCACGACCACACGCACCGACACACGCCGCACACACGCACACACACGACACACGCACACACGCCGCACACGCACGACACACGCCGACACAGCCACACACGCCGACACAGCCGACACACGCCGACACACGCACACACGCCGACACCCACAGCGACACACGCCGACACGCACACAGCCGACACACGCCGACACACACGCCGCACACGCCGACACACGCCACACAGCACGACCACGCCGACACACGCCGACACACGCCGACACACGCCGACACACGCCGACACACGCCGACACACGCCGACACGCCACACGCCGACACACGCCGACACACGCCCGACACACGCCGACACACGCCGACACACGCCGACACGCCCGACACACGCCGACACACGCCGACACGCCGACACACGCCGACACACGCCGACACACGCCGACACACGCCGACACACGCCGACACGCCGCACACGCCGACACGCCGACACCGCCGCACACGCCGACACGCCACACGCCGACACACGCACACGCCGACACGCCGCACGCGACACGCCGACACCACGCCGCACACGCCGACACGCCGACACACGCCGACACGCCGACACACGCCGACACGCCGACACGCCGACACGCCGCACACGCCGACACACGCCGACACCACCGACACACGCCGACACCACGCCGACCACACGCCGACACACGCCGACACGCCGACACGCCGACCAC